>OX579656.1:10224710-10964655 GCA_951230895.1 Carpatolechia fugitivella | reverse complement strand
AATCTACACTTTGTTTAAAAGGCGTATTATAATATACTAACTGCCACTATAACAGATTATTGTTCATAAAATAAAGTTTTAAAAACTACTTGATTTTGCCAGAATCACCGCAGAATATTATTGAAATAAGGAAGGAAAAGTCAGTAAGAAGCATGCTATACACTTATATTTTTTCTTACTTTTGCCCCATCCTTAAGCAAATGCTGGGTAGGTACGCCCATGACTTGAAGATTGGACTTAGTGATTAGGTTTTTTTTTAAAAAAAACTTTATTGTATTTACAAATGGCGGTCCTAATCTCAAGTGGCATTCTCCACCGGCCAACCACAAGGCAAAATGAGAAATGGAAGCGGCTGCATACTAGCGTGGATACTAGTATAGGAAGATAACATGAATATAAAATCTACACACTACAATAAATAAGCTTTAGCTATCAAATAAATAAAAATACACCACTTACCTACATATATTCAATACATACATATATTCTATACTTATAGTATAAGGTAGGTATATAATAATACCCCGCCTGCACTACGAAAGAAAGGAAGTAGATAAATAAATAAATAAATAAATATTTGGGGACATTTTCACACACAGCCTTCTGATCCGAAACTAGGCAGAGCTTATAGTTTGGGTATCAGACAGCTGATATACATTACATAAATAGATAAACACATACTTACATAAATAAACAACATCCAGACACAATGCAAACACAAGCGCTCATCACGCGAATGTTTGCCCTGGGCGGGATTCGAACCCGCGACCCTGTGCTTCGAAGGCAGGCGTACTACCAACTAGGCTACGGAGCCGTAAATAAATATTTAAATCATCGGTCTGTGACAAAAATCACTGTTCAGAGTAAAGTAACTGCTTACAACAGCAGTTAAGTAGAGTAGTGATTATGATATTTCGCATATTTTGAAAATTTCTGGAGATTTACTGGCGAGAAAACTGGGAATCTCTTCTCTAGGAAGTCCTATGCTTATACGCAAGTGTAATTCATCTGAATTTGCCAATATCCAGGTCATTAAGTAATACTTTTAAGGCTGCAGTGCTTATTGCTTAGATGACAAATTTATCATCTCATCAAGCAGAATGGAACTTACATAAATGTATGGTAAAAAGTAAAAGGGAGGTAGTAAAGTAGCAGCATTAATACAATGTGTTTCTTTGTAGTCATACTAGAATGTCCTACTAGTATGACCATATTGGCGAATGATAATAATAACAAAATTCCAATTAATTTCAAAAATCACTAAGAATTTTCTACACAGTAGGAAGGCCAACTTTAAAGTAAAACATCTAAATCTCTTTCAACATAAATTTTATTCCATTAAACAAATTAACAGGTGCTTACGCGTTGACCACAACGTCACGCTTCAGAGAAAATATAAAATTAATATAAACAAAACAGGTCGTTAGTAATAAATAAAATAATGTTCAAACTCCCAGAGTATTGTCCAGAAAGAGGGTCGTGCATTGTAAAGCTGTTCATGATATTCTTATCTCATATCTATCTTAGAGCTTTTGTTGTAATAGCATTCTGCTGTCCCTTCCTTTAGCCGCGTCGTTGCATAATTAAACGTAAACTTTGGGCCCGGATAATTGGACTAATTTAATGGTTTTTCAGAACATAAACTTGGGTACCTATACAAACCTATCTACTACTACTACGGGATGGATGGCGTGTTCTCATCTCGGAGGCCAAGGTCCACTTTGGATCGCTGAGCCAGCGGAGTAAGTAGGTATACAAACAATTTATATGTTAAGGGCACTGAAAGATATAACAGACTAAAATAGAACGTGGTTTTACAATCAAGACCCTCCATCCATTTATAAAAAAACAAAAAGAAACATACAAAACCTAAACCGTTATTATTATCATTGGAGTTACAGTAATAAGATATATCGAACATTCATTAATATGTAAAAACGTAAAATTGCACTTCGGAAACGTAGTCTCACCACACACGTTTAACTTATGAATAAAATTCTGCTAATATAAATGCAAGATTTTTGGGTGGCATTACTTTTATAACGGTTGAGAGACCGACTGTTTGAAACGTTATAAGTTGAACCCGAATCAGTAGTAGTTTTCACCTCTCGATTGTACTGTGGGTCCCTCTCTCTAAGTCGACAAGCTCAACATTTTTAGAAAGCAAATTGATAGTCTTATCTAAACATTTGCGACTCCTGAAACCAGTCACAAACGGGAGTGTAATGTAAAAATTGCAGTTTAGGGCTACCACACTGTTTTCGTCTTGAGTGCAGACGAGGGCCAAGCTATTTTGCTTGGCCCTAATTTGTACACTAAATTTTGAGTGCAAACAAGGGACAATTTGTATACAATTTGGCCCTAATTTGCACATTTTAAGAACAGACAAGGGACAATTTGTATACAATTTTACCCTAATTTACACATTTTAAATGCAGACAAAAGACAATTTATACAATTTGGCCCTAATTTGCACATTTTTAGTGACAAAGGATAATTTGTATACAATTTGACCCTAATTTGCACATTTTAAGTGCAGACAAGGGCCAAGCTATTTTTCTTGACCCTAATTTGTACACCAAATCTAAGTAACAAGAGATATGGCTGCCCCATACTTATATAAATTACTTCAACTATGACGGTCTTCTACAGGGACATAATGTAAGTGTATAATATTGTTTTTTTTTTTCTATTCCCTCACTTATCACGTAAATTGATTTTTAAGGTTTTTGTCTGAGAAAGGGCAAGATTCACAGTTCAGAACTTGTAGTACCTAATTGTATTTTAATTGTTATTACTTTAAAAACTTCCGGTCTCTCATACCGTCCCTGATTAATCTTTAAAATATACTTATTTATCTTAAATAATAAACTAGTCATAGCTACGTATTATATGATTAGTTAAAATAAATTAGTTTTGAGCAAAATTAGGATGAAGTAGAAATATAAATGCGAAGTAAATGCTTTTGTTGAAAAGAACAAGGGGAAAACTACTTCAATATAAAGATCCTTAATTATGTACCTTGCTTTTGATGGAAAGAATGACATACTTACTTATTAAAATAATTAAACATCGACTGTGCGTTGATCAGGAAAATATCTTGGTTCACATTACTTTCCGTCTCTCTTTGTGAAGGGCTCGCTTTTTGTGAAAGATAAAATAATTAAAAAATCAATACATAGCAGTTTAGGATATTTTCCAATTTATATGTCCTTCAAACTTTCAAAAGGTCGGTCCAAAAACGTCATCCATTTTAATCTAGTGTAGTATTCATTGGTGTACATCTGTCGTATGAGTAGCTACTATATAGGTAGGTACTACGCAATGTATATGTTACAAATATTACATAACCTTACTTAACTATGCCGTCTATATAAACATAAATCTAACTTTTAATGAAAAAAATAAAAGCGTATTGTCGTCGTTAGAAAGTTTCTAAGGGAATTCTTCCAATATTTCAATGTGAAAAATTATAAAAACATTCTTTATGATATTATCCAAAATTGAGTGTTTTTTTTTTTAATTACAAAATACTGGAAAAGTGCCCTTAGAGAACAACAAATTAATAATAAATACATTAAGAAGAGCCTCAAAGTTTAAGATTCACGAAAATAAAGTTTCCATGAAGTAATCTACGGTTATGAAAATTACAACATCCGATCTCTATTTGAACCGAACGCACACGAAATTTTGAGCATAAGAATTAACTAAACTTATCCTAATGGCATGACTCGACGTTTATTCTTAACAGCTAGACAGAACACGCTACACAGCTAACAGTGTTTATATTTCACAATGTCCCACATGTCTTATACATACAGCGTCCAAGCAGACGCGGGACTAAAAAGTCCGTATAAAAATGCAAAAATCTGTACAAATCTTATATTATTATGATTATGTTAAATGTAATAAAATAATATTCACAAAAGTGAAAATGAATAATCAGGTTTCTTAGGACTTGGTCCGTAGCACGACTTAGCACCATCGGTTTAATAAGGTGTTCTATACAACCATAATATTCCTTAAAAGTATAATTTAAGAAATTAAATCTACATTTAAGCACATACAATTTTGGAGAAAAGAACAGCTTAATTCTAATTATAATAAAATTCATGACTGACCTTCAAAGAATTTCGACAAATAAATACGCAGAATTAGAAATTAAATGCTAGAAGTATAAACTATTTCTTATTCATCAAATCATATTTTACATCGTTTAAGAAGTATAAAATGTAGAATTATTTTTTGTTATGTTTGGTCAAGTTTATAGGGTTATTACCTATATAGTGTTTTTTTTTATTAGGAAATGTAGGGACTACTATATTATATACGTTAATACCTTCGGTCACAAAAACGGGTTGCCCTATAGAAAGAATAATAAATAATAATGCATATATTGGAGACACTCACTTAATTATTTGATTTAAATGCTTGATTACCACTTCTGCAATTACCACTTATTAGTTATCATTCTTCTTGAGGAATCTTTATACTGTTTCTGCATTTTCATTTGACAGTGCGACAAATAACTGTCAGACAAACCTGCCACTACCAATTTACGAGTAGATACATTGTATATATCCTTTGAGCTTCATGGGGTCACTACTCATCTCATTGATGACGAATTAAGTTTCATTATTTAATCTCTACTCTTTCAAATTGCACGGTAGTTCGCAATATTTGCTTTCAAGGGCGTGGGGTTACTGCAACAGCTAAGAATCGGGTCGACCGTGTCCTCACGAAAGGGAACTCTGTGAACCTACCCTAAATGAGTGCGATCAGCTGTTTTTCCACCTGCGAGGCAAGGCACTGGCAGGGATTCTGATGCTAGGATGTTGACCTTACAACCCACACGATAAAGAAGAGGCGAGAATTGAAAGTATTTTTAGAATGAGAAGTCGGCAGTAATACCATCTCGGTGGTGGAGAAGCAGTTTTAGGAGCGCAGGGAGGTAAGTAAGATGGCCGCCGTTTTAAGTAATGATGCTCTTGCGGACAATGTTAAGGAGTGCCTAGTAACTTACGGGTTAGATGGCACCCGCTAAAAGATTGTTTAGATACGAGAGGTGGAGGAAATCCTGTAGTATTATAGTGGCAAAAAATGGATACGTCATTTAGACTTAAAGAAAGTTGGTATAACTTCGCATCGATGTTCATAAAAAGTAAAGCCTCGTGCCCACATTCACGGTTTACGCAGGACCGCCGCCGGGCCGGTTTCCGTCTGTGTTAAGGCGGAGGAATTGTTTCTAGTATACAAACACAGTAGTGTGTGTGTGTAGTAGTAGGTGTTGTTTGTATGTGTGTTGTTGTGTTGTTGTTGTTGTTTGTTTCTAGTATTACAGCGGCCACAAAACACTACGTCAACACTATGAAAAATTCAGCATAGGTAGTATCTTACTCCCCCGCATCATCTAAAAACAAAAGCCTATCTATCCGTGTTGCTCGAGTAGTCCGCGCGGCGCGGATACATACGCTAAAGGCGAGGAAAATTATCTCTAGCTACAGACTACAGTGGAAACAAAACACTACGTAAAAAGTCCATATAAGTTACCTCATCCCCCACATTCAGCTCGCCCTCATTTATTCACGTTAACCCTATCCGTCTATCCGTGTTGGTCATGCAGTGAGTGCGGCGTGCCCAGTAGGCGGAGCGCCATCCACGCGGCGAGGGAGTGCGCGGCGGGCGCGGGGGGCGGCGGGGGCGGCGCGGCGCGCGCGCGGAGTCTCTGCAGCAGGACTGCTGCTGCCAAAGCGGCTCCGGCCGCCGCGCCTGCGGCTGACGCGAACAGCGCACCGAAACTTATCGCGCCCATGCAGATACCGTAGACCACCTGAGTTTGAAATTGGAATTTAATCAAATGTAGCATTGTAATTATTCATTTTAACATGTTGGTTGCTAGCTGAGTGATTTCCGGGTTAATAAAAGGGTCATTCCATAACCTTCTTCTTCTTCGAGACAAGTAAGTCAGCCTTAAGTCGCTTAGTTAATACGACACCCACAAAAAGATAGAGGTAGGCCTTACTCCCGGAAACCACATGGCAGTCCATCGCATTTCTAATATAATAAAATCTAAAACTCACCTCTTCCCGAATCTTCCCACTGAAGACAGTGACGGATTCTTTGGAGGGTCCGAACTGAAGGTCAGCTTCGGAGACCACGTCGTATATTCCCGACACGCCCACGTCGGCGGAACGACCCTCGCGAACCGTGCGCCGCTTGCGGAGCGATCTGGGGATAAAAATATACCGTCAGTTTGATACAATTAAAGAAATACACACTACATTCATAGCTCCACATGATACTCTGTGTCGGGTATGTATGACAACTAGCAAAGACACGCAGAAATATAAACAAATAGACCTGAAATATAATAGTATTAAAATTCATCATTTAAAAAGATGCCCGGAAAGGAACCCTGGGGTCAACCCCGAGAACTTCAATGCTTATTTTATATTACTACAGTTGTTTTAAAGATTTACACTTACCATTATCCAATTTACACCGTTAGTATTTTATTCCTGTATATTTTTTCTAAAGTTTATGTAAGTATATAGGCTAATTAGGCAAATTAATCTAGAATAGATTACTTTTGTTCACAAACAGCGCCTGTCACTAAAATCGTCACAATGCCCTCAATGTTATATCATTCACGCAAGTTTGTATGAAGACCTCAAAATTCTGGTGTCTTCCAAGACATTTTCTAATTTATTTGATCTTATTCTAATCCTTACTATAATATTATAAACGCGAAAGTTTGTATGTATGGATGTTTGTTACTCTTTCACGCAAAAACTACTGAACGGATTGGGATGAAATTTGGAATAGAGATAGTTTGTACCCTGGATTAACACAAGAAGTATTCTAAAAAGTATTTTACGGGAAAAAATCTTATTCCCAAGGGAAAATTTTACACAACGCGAGCGTAGCTGCGGGCGGACCGCTAGTAATAAATATATGTGAATCCGTTACCTAGGTCCAGCGACGGCAGGTCCGGGTGGCTTGGCCGCTACTACCCCGTCCCCCTCGGGCGCTGCTTCGATCCTCACCCCCTCCGGCAAGTTGCGTGGTCCGTGCGGGAATCGCTCCCTTTCGCCTATTTCTGATGGCCGATCCTGAAAACAGAGAATAGGCAGTTACTTTAAAAACTTAGGCTTGCAGTGTTCGCTTTTATGTAATGTGATAACGGAGTGCTTACAAAAATAAAAATAATAGTTCTAATTAAGACGATAGATGGCGCCAGGTGTACTTCGTGGATTCTTTTTTTTTCATCCTTTTATGGTGACTCGCCGGATTTATTCGGATCCACGAATCGTCAACGCCATCTATCGAAGTCTTATGAACATTTTTTTTTTAATTGGCTGTCGGAAAATTCGCCATTGCTTCTTTGGGAAAGCCCCCCACAAGGCGGACCAACGACGATCTGATGTCGCGGGAAGCCGTTACATAAAGACATCCTTGGGGAAGATAGAAGTGGTCTTTGTAGGCTGATGATACTTACAGTGAACGGCCTGGATAAAGCTTCGACCAAGTCTTCGACAGCAGACATGTGGTCGCTGTCAGGCTCACTGACTGGCGCCGGAGCCCTTTGAGGAAGCGGCGCGGGTACTGGCACAGCATCTCCAGATACCTCGTCCCCGAAAGCCTCTTCTAAAGGCAGATGCTCTTCCATCAAGTGTTGGGACTCTTCTGCGATTTGAAGATCGCCGTCTTCGGCTGACGAGTCACTGTAATTTGAAGTTCATTTATTTGCAAAATTAAATCGATCTTGTTATAAATCCTATAAAATTAATTAATTTCTTGGGTCTATTATAAACATGTTTCTGACCTTAAGGTCAGGTTTAAATCTCAAAATAAAGGTCACGTCAATTTACTTTGCTTTAAAAAGGATTAGGAAACCAAATTCAAAAATAAAATACTCACTTGATGTCATTATGATCCTGGTGCGTCCTATCATCCTTCCTATCTAAGGCACCATGCCTCTGCGGCGAGACGCCTGCTAGCTGACAATGGTCCAAGCATCCGTGTCGGCAGATTTCCACTTTGCAACGAATGTGGACGCTAAGGGCATCCGGGAACTTGAATGCGTGGAAGAAAGCGTAAGTTATGACTGTCGCCCGTTCATCTGCTGCCTTGGCTTTCAGGAATCTGAAATTGAGATGGCGAATTTCGATTTACTGACTTTAACGTTGTGTAAATTTGTTGCAATGAACAACTTTGCAGAAAGCTTTGATGACAAAATTGCATACAAGATTGAGAAATTATCTACTTTCATTGTCATTATCCGCACATTATGTGGCAAGACACTCAAGGTAAGTCGAACGCTGCCTGATGTCTGATAAAAAATATATATCAAAAGCATCTTACAACGCGTTAATAATTTTCCCTTTAATTGCAGTAAAATATTGTTTATTTTCTGTTATTTTACCTGGATATCATCTTAGGCCGCAACACGCATCCATATTCGTCGGAGAGTTGAATGACATGCCCCGAGCCGTCCGAAGCAGCGCACGATTTTACTCGCATGTCGAATTCACCTGGAAGTCCAAGATATATAAAGGTTATTTCATCAAGCAAATAAATACACTCTGAAAAGAGAAATATGTTCAACAGTTTTTAGCAAGTACAACATAATATGCTACAATTTAAATTGCATATTTATCGACAAAGAATATCAAGGTAATCAAAAACTCAAAAAAATGTGAACTGCATGATGATAGATTGTCAGTGTAGATAAGTACCTACTCGTAAAAGCAATCGTTTTATGTAGACACGTTGTTAGATAGTTTTATTTTTACTTAAGATTTAGAAAAGTAAACCGGAAGTTACGCACAGTAAATTCTGCAGTATGCATGCACTAACAAATACCTAATATCACTCATTAAGAAATAAGCACTATTCACTTACGAACTAACGAATGACTGTTCCAACCTTTTAACCACGGAAATAATTTTTGTGTTAAGTGTTAGTACAGTTCAAACAAACCGTACAAAGTATAAGTAAATAAGGAAATGTGTAAACAAACATTCCATTAACGAAGATAACTCGAAGAAAGCTGTCGAAATGTGTGCGTATACGCAAAGTAATATGAACCACGCTTAAATAATTTAATTGTTTGTGGGCATGAGTCAAGAAGTAGGAGCGGAATATACATACATGTACAGATATCAAGAAATTTCAGGAATACTCATCACCCGCCTAACATTTTTTTTGTTTATAAGGTTTGTGATCATAAATCATCATTCTATGTTTGACTAGGTAGGTACTTCTATTATAATTCTGTGGTGACGCTAAATAGAACAGAGCCAGGATGATGTTTATTTGGAAGTCATCACTTATTGTATAAATGATATTGTTTATAGTAAAAATATGAATATACTATCATTATTTCTTATGTGAAAAAGTGAAATACTAAGATACTTGATATTGCTGCACTTGTCCTGAGATTAAAATTATCCGAATTCCGAAAACACGTTTCAAGATCGAGTAGGTGGTCTACTGATTAAACGGCTAATGAAGGCACGTTTGGAATTCCATAGTTTAATAACATACAGTACTTGAGTTCTACATATACTTAAATGAAATAATTACTTAATAAACGCAACTACCTGTTTCCTTCAAGACGTTTCGCGGTGGCTCTCGGCTATTATGCTTTTAGTAAGGTGCTTAAACATAATATTTTATAACATCCGATTGTTTCAGTTTATAGGTAATAGAATTGCAGTTGTTTGATTGGAAAATAACAGATGCCTGCGCGTTGATTGTTATTTTACCGTGGGAATAAGATCTTTTAAGCTAAGAAGTGGCAATTTTACCCTCCGGCCTATGATAAAAATCATATCATATCACACTAGTCGTTCGAACTTTTTGATCACTAGCATTTTCTTTGACTTAATAATTATAGTTCACTATTCCATTATTTAATTCCGCAGTTAGAAGGTCTGTCAAGTAAGTAGAATAAGTAAGAAGAGAGTTTATACGTTTAAAATAACAACACACTTGAACTTAAAACTGTAGAACTTTCAACAGAATATTGAAAAGCTATTTATTTATAAAAAAGAGGATATATTTCGTTCTTTTGAGAAAGGCTAAAACTGTCGAACCTTATGTTGAACTTATCAAGGATAAGGTTTCAAGTAAGTAATTTTTATGAGAAACTCAGTGGCATTTAAAAAAAATGTGCGAAATTGTGCTAAGGTGTTATTTTTAATGTTTGGGTGTGGGTTTTGTAGAGATAAAAGTCAATAAGATAAATTCGTAACTGTCAGTTTGTTAATCGTACTTTAATGTTATAAATGGCAAAGTTTGTGTTTGGGTATTTCTGTTCTGATATAATATAACGCACAAATGGATCAGATTAAAATTTGAACAAAAATACACATGCAGATAAAATATGTTTTGAATTGACAAAACCTAGGTACCTCCGACAGAAAAATGATTTACTTCCACGGAAAAACGAAAACATTCCCTATAATAAATAAATATAAATAATAAATATGTGGGGACATCTTCACACACGGCCATCTGATCCCAAACTAAGCAGAGCTTATACTATGGGTATCAGACAGCTGATATCATCATCATCAACAGCTGATATACATTACATAAATATATAGATAAACAGCAACCAGACACAAGGCAAACACAAGTGCTCATCACACGAATGTTTGCCCTGGGCGGGATTCGAACCCGCGACCCTGTGCGTCGGAGGCAATACTCTACCACCTGGGCTACGGAGCCGTCATATAAAAATAATATATCGTACATCCCAATCGTAAGGCTCTCGAGTCTAGCTGAAACTTTGAACCCTAAATAAGGGCGATCAGGCCTAGTATTGAATCAATTATTAGGTATAAGGTATTTATAATATTAATTGTATAAGTATTCTAAATTCGCCGTGTGGTGACGGCAGAGTAAAATACATACAGGTGTCGTAAGAGGCGACTTTGGGACTACACATTGAACAGGGGACGGGCAGCAGCGCTCTCTGATACAAGTAACCTTTTAATCTACGATCTCCAACCCGCCTGCCAAGCGTGGAGATTATGGCAAAACCCTCCACTTAAGTGCAGGAGGCTCATAGTCCAGCAGTGGACTGTAACGAGCCGTTGATGAAGTATTCTAAAGCCTAGCTAGGATAGCGTATAGACAATAGGTATATTGCGTAGGTGGGTACAGCGGATATAACACCGCTAGGCAAATTTGTTTTAAGAGTGTGTTCAAAACACATCATAAAAAATTATGGATAGGGGTGCATGTACCCTTGAAGCCGAAAATCTTATTTACACGAATAAATATCTCGTATATACCTACCTAAAGAAAGTTTTCATAAATTATTTTATAGTAAGTAATTTGATTATATTGCGTTGATAAGGATATTAATACCATTACCAGGATCTGTATGCCCATAAACAACTTTCCCACCATCCTGCACTATATAGGTAGATACATTGATAAAAACTTGTGCATCCACATGGAGTTCTACTTAGCTCTACGCGTCTCGTCCTGACTTGCCCCGTAGCGATAAACTGAACGAAAGAAAACATTATCTGATTGTAAGGAGATCTCGCATAACATCGGGAACATTTTTTTCCACCGCTATTAAATAAAACTTATTTTATCATCAGCTGTTCATATACGTCCTCAGTAGCCCAGTGCATTATTTTATCATAAACTAGCGGTCCAACCGCGGCTACGCTCACTTGTGTAAAATTTTCCCATGGGAATCAGACTTTTTCCAGTAAAAAGTATCCTATATATGTGTAAATCCAGGTAACAAACAATCTCCATTCCAAATACTTTAAGCGTGAAGGCGGAACAAACATCTAAACATCCAAACATCCATTTATAATATTAGTGTGATAGAGTTATACAATATTTTGTATGCTTACATTTAAATAAACCTTCGTTAACTTTATAAATACTCGTATCAGTTACTGGTATAGCAAGCGTAGGTTCTGGCCTAAAGTTAAGCTATTAGCAATTCTATACGTATGTACTAGCATTACAGGTTTATCCGTTAAATAAACATATCCAGCAACAGTTATTTGCTCATTGCACTTCTTACAATGTAACCGCCTATAACTAATTTTCCGCTTCTATGCGCGAGAATTTCTTTCTCTTTTCTAGTTCCAAATTCCTGAACCACACACAAACACACTCAAACCTAATGGAACATCTTGTACAAATGTGTTTTTATTTATTTACACGTAATCTTAAGGCCGGGTTATTGCAAAAATTAGCAACTCAACGCGGTTTAGTTGAAAGGTCAACCGACGTATTACTGAAATAACGTTCATATGCTTCACGGTGGTTACGTCCGACACCGCGCAGGAATCGTGCGAAAAACTCGTTTTTCTTGAACTCTTTTGCTTATTAACAGAAAATGGCAGAGTTTATAAAAAATGTAATTGATTTAAAATCTAAGTCAATAATTGGCAAGTTATATTAACGAAAAAAAAAAAAGCTATGGTTATCGCTTTAAGTTACGAGATCAAGGACGTAAAAATTTTTTTTTGCTGCTTTTTTTTAAAACTCGTGCTTCTTATATCTAAATTATTATAATGTATTTAAAAATTCTACTCGATTTAAAATTTAATTAAGGATATATTCTGTTAGCATATATTTTTTTTACATTTATAGAATCAGTACAAGTGCTAGTATTTGATCGTCAAAGTAGCTAAAAATGTACGCTAAGTAATTCAATTAAATGATAAGGTAGTAACAAAAAAGATCCTCTTAATGTTACGTTTGCATGCTTGTAGTTTCCTTGGTAGACAACACAGTAGATAATGCACATTTTAGTAGTAAACGTGTTTTTTAAATTTAAAAGAGTGTCACTCGTAATATCAGGGGAGTATTTTATATTCTACTCGTACAAGCTGTTCGCCGCGGTTACGTTGTGTAAGATTTATCCGGTTGGAATAAAACTAAAAGTGAAAAATGAAAAAAATTGTCGATCTTGGACAGGACTGGAATCTGCATCTCCTTGACTATCTGGGCCAGAAACAGGCGCATTACCAATTATGCCTCCAAGCTCTGTGAAAGGTCGATTACTGCTCAGAGTGCATTACATATTATTTCGCTTAATAATTATAAGATAATTCGTTAACAGACGTAATCTGTATCAATAATAATTTAGAGCTAAAATAAAACTGAAGTTCTTTATTTCGTAAAAAGTATTCTGGTCAATCTATTTAAGGCCTCGTTAAGGGAGACGCAGGGCGGGCGTTGCGCGGCGCGTCGGGCGTCCCATATGTCTGAAGTTGGGCATCGTCGTCGCCTCGCGCGGTATGGGACGCCCGACGCGCCGCGCAACGCCCCGCGTCTCCCTAAACGAGGCCTAAGTCATTATGCGTCGGAAGGAAATATCTAGGTGCCAAATTTAATGCAAGTACGATAGGTGGTTTTTGCGGGATTAAATAACAAGCATACATAATTTCACACTTATAATATTCTCTTTCTTTTCCTAGTGGTTGCTATCTCCTAGTGGATGTTCAGTCATACCGATCCCAAGACTTGTTGTCGTAGGGCTAAGTAAGGGTACCTATATTGTCTATACTTTGCATTTCTGTAATATAAACGTCTATAGCGGAAACTACTCTTATCATTCAGATTACAGTGATAATATTCTTACGTATACAAAAACTTCCTCACACACACTCACCCCCATTCACTCACACACACATACTCACACACACCACACAAACAAATGCTTAGACCCATTAATAAAAACAACATAAATAATCATCAAACACAATCTTTGGCGTATATTTTCAAATTTGCATGTAATATTTATAATACTATACTTTTTATATCTACACTAAATTTAGTATTTCTAGTGCACTAAGTTTACAGTGCTGTGAGGGAAGGCCTGATGACCTTTAATACAGGTTTATATATGTCGCAGTCATCTGGTTGAATCTCCTATTCAATTGAATGACTAGCGCGTTCATTAAATGACAACATTCAATTAAATGACTAGGCCAAACGTTGATTGAACAAGCGTCACTCAACGTCCAACTAGTTAGCGGATTGCAACATAGCCCTTTGAAAAGAGCGGACGTAAAATCAGTCAGGTGATTCAAATTAAGTTCATTTTTTTCCCACTGCGGCGCTAGTAGTCACCAAAACAAATATGGCGTCAAACAGCTCGGACAGATAGCACTGTGTTGATATTTTTATTGATTAATTTACTTGAAAGTGTCGTACAGATCATATTTAACGAGACATTTTATAATTCATTTATTTTTATTTAAAGAAAGGTTAACTTTTAAGTTGCGAACTCATAGTCACCCTAACCAAACATTACAAAGTTGGCTAACCTATTCAACTTAACCTATTCAACGACTTCGCTAAATGACGTTTAGTCAAGACGTTGAACGTTACATTCAACGACTTGACGAGTTGTCCTTTAGTCATTTAATTGAATGTTGTCATTTAATGAACGCGCTAGGCATTCAATTGAATAGGAGATTCAACCAGATGACTGCGACATATATAAACCTAGCTTAGGCATCAGCCCTCCACAAGAACACGACATTGTTTCTGGTGTATGTTAAAATTATTTTTCTTGTGGTGTGGAAATAAATAAAGTTATTATTATTATTATTATTATTAGTAGGATACATATTAGAACGACTATGACCTAACCTAATGGTCGCTCCTATACGCGTCCCATGCCGCCAGTACGCCCGTTAAGTAAACTCATCCGGCAGTATTTGTCCAGTACACTTTTTACCATTCCGTACCGTTAACGGCTGTTTGCTCACATTATTACCCTGTTAGACGTATACCAGTTGTGAACGAATAGGTGACGATATAGGGTCTTTTTACAATTGTAACCAAATACATTTTTAAATAAATTTCATTTTACGCACATTTTTAATTTCTCTTTGGAAACGGGCCTCTTTCCTTCAGTGTGGAAGCAAGCTCACGTCATCCCTTTACCTAAAACCACAAATCCTACAGCCTTATCTGATTTTCGTCCAATATCTATCTTACCCTTCCTTTCTAAAGTCCTTGAGCACATTGTCCACAAGCAATTAGCTGAATTTGTTACATCTAATGGTCTACTCTCTCCGTTTCAGTCTGGTTTTAGACCAGGCCATAGCACTACTACTGCACTGCTGAAAGTCACTGATGATATTCGGTCCGCAATGGATAATAAATCTTTAACTATCCTCGTACTCCTTGACTTCAGTAGTGCATTCAATTCTGTAGACTTTGATGTACTTCTCTCTATTCTTCGCTCTTTCAACGTTTCCTCCTCGGCAATAGCTTGGTTCGATTCTTATCTTCGAGGTCGGTCGCAGCAGGTCCGCTCTGATGAGGAAACCTCTGAATGGTGCGATCTTGTTGCGGGCGTACCACAAGGCGGCGTCCTCTCCCCTCTTCTGTTCTCTATCTTCATTAATACTGTTACTTCTGTCATTTCATCTAATTTCCATCTCTACGCAGACGACTTGCAAATTTATCGCCATACTCCTGTTGATGACCTTGAGTGTGCTATAGGTGTTGTAAATGCAGATCTAAAGCGAATCTCTGACTGGGCCCATTCCTTTGGTCTTTTAGTAAACCCGAAAAAATCGCAGGCTATGCTTATTGGTAGCACCTATATGTGCAAACGAGTAGATCATGTTTCTCTATCTCCAATAGTTTACAACCACACTCATATCTCCTTTTCTAAAACCGCAAAAAACCTTGGTGTGGTTATAGATTCCAATCTCTCCTGGACTCACCATGTCAATGAGGTCAGCAAGAAGGTCCATTTCTCATTCCACTCGCTCAAACGTCTCCAAAGTTTTCTGCCTCTGAAGACCAAGATTTCCCTAGCTCAAACTTTACTCTTACCTATTCTAGATTACGCCGACTCCTGCTACTTGGACGCCACCGAGGAGCTTTTAAATAAACTTGAGCGCCTACAGAATCTGTGCATTCGTTTCATTTTCGGACTGCGCAAGTACGATCATGTATCTCAATTTCGCACTCAACTCAAGTGGCTCCCAATCCGTTTCCGCAGGAATACTCATATTCTATCAGTTCTCTTCAATATACTTCATAATAAATCTTCTCCTGTTTATTTGCGCGAACGCTTCAATTTCATGCGTCCTGAGGGTAATCCCAGCCGCTCTAATATTCGTACTCTTTTATCCCTACCTTCTCATAATACTAGTTTTTACTCCCATTCGTTCGTCGTCGATGCTGCAAGGCTGTGGAACTCTCTACCATATACTGTCCGTGATTGTAGCACTATCTCTTTATTTAAAAAGCGAGTTAAAGAGCATTATCTTTCGCTGTCAGATTGATCCATTATATTTATTTAAGTATTATATTTATTGTTATATTTATTGTATTTTTAAAAAATATATTATATTTTATATTTTTGGGTATATATTTTAGTATCATATTGCGTTAGTTTATTTATGTATATTTACATAATATTATATAAGTAATTCTTGTGATTGTCTTGTTCTTTTGTGTTTTATAAAGTTGTGCACGTTTTATCTGCGTCTTACTATCTCTTTTCTCTTCCGTAGGTCTGCTGGAAGATATTTCTCTAGAAATAAGCAGGCCTGTTGTGTCGTTTTTTCAAATGTATTTTTATTTTTGTTATTATTGTGTACAATAAATTGTTAAATAAATAAATACATTATATACCTACACAACGTCAACGTGTAACTAAACGATGCAAAACCCCGTGTGACCTCGGTTGGTAGCGCAGCTCATGAAACTGAACAACTTTGTTCCATGATTTTTCAAAATTCTCAAAATAATATAAATATTTTTTTCATTCAAACTGAATCGGTCAGCTGATCAGTATGTATGAAGATTAAAAAATTTTTTTTTTAAATGTTCCAGAACAAAAAAAAATACGTTGTAGGCAAACATCTTGTCGTTTTATGTTTAATGCGCTTTGAAAGTACATATATAAGTATATAGTTGCAGTAGTTGAGCTAAACCTCTTCATCGCACACTAATTATTGAACAAACAGTTTCACGAAACCTATATACGTCTTACATCTTGTCAATACGTTTGTGGGTGTCCGTAGACTCGTTTACAACTTCACAGCTACTATTTAGCGTATTACCAACCGATACTTTACTCAGTATTGTTAGGGAAAACGAACTGTTCAATACATTTTGAGCTGTCTCGTGAGAAACAAGTGTCGAATGAGTATGGCACTTGTCTTAACAAAGATTTAACATTTCTTTATGCTATTGACATGGTTATAAAGCATTTCATATGTGGAGACTTAGACACGCTCTCATGTCGTAAGTGCTTCCGATAAAATAGTTTTTTAAATAGTTATTTGTTTTTAACTGCGCATCTTTAATCGTCAGATATTTTATTTAAGCGTCTTAAAGATTTATTCTCGAGTACACAGTCAGACGATACCAATACAAAAATAATTGTTTAAAGGAATACAAAACCTTTCATTGATCAATTTCTCCACAGAAGTCATCCTCGTGTAGGTCGACCGACAACGGAAGATAAAACAGGGGAATTTGTTAAAAACTTGTAAAGATATAAAACGGTCATACGATCTTCTAATTGCATACAAACGTACCACGCATCATATTACAGTAGAAAACAACGTCATCTGTTGAGTATTTTACCTTCCATTAAGATCTGTTTATACGATACACTCTACCTTCTCTTGTCGTTGATCGTACAATCCCATCTAATCTCTAAAGACAGTTCCATATAAACAACAATAAAAAGAAAATTCGGCTTTTTATATACCTCAACATGAACACAATAGGTAATTTGGGCGCCGACAGCCTGTTAAGACGTCCACATGTTTGTAATTACATGCGATGTGCACAGCGTGCGTAATTATGAAGGGCGGCTTCAATGTGAAACGGGCTTTATGATGCTTAAAAAATAAAGAGGCTTAGTTTAGCTTGGAGCCCTTTTATTTTTTTAAACTAAAAGACTTTTAATAATCATAATATAACATCCAGAGACAAGAGTGTGACTCTTGCATGTAGGACGTCGCGTGTACTGTGAATATTGTTGCTTCCATAGATGTAACTTAACACTAGTAACTAGGATGATCAACATAGTTTGCAATTTCCTTACGTATCTGGACATAGCTTCTTTGGATATCTTTCCTAATACAACGATAAGACAGCTATTTAAATGGATTACAGTTACGATCAAACTACAGATTATTTGGAAAAATAAATTAAAAAACAAAACGATTATGTATTTATGTGTACTAAATTATTACCTATCGACCGTACAAGTTAATATTGTGTTCATTCAAAGTAGATATTGGAACATCTTTTGGTGTAGAAGACCCAATGTTTTACATTTTAAATGTTAATAGTGTAATTCCAATTTAGGTCACAAAACGTATAATAGCTCTCAAATAGTTTCCCATGCATGATTCGAGTCCATTTCTAACTTATTTATAAATCGAACGTTTCATTATATTTAAGTATCTCCATTAAAAGTATTTTAATCTATCTCTATCAATTTCTGAGATGATCGAAAAGTTCCTTTATAATGTTTTATAGAAAGCGTCGAAGTGCAATACAATTAAAACGCACTTACAAGTAATAATCATTATTATGATGAAATATTGTTACGAGCAACAGATAGAGCCAATAAAATAACACATAGAATTTTAAACGTAACTTACTTCAGCCATATGTTTTTCTCATTTGATGATGATGATAAGTAACATAAAGAGAGAAAACCAAAATGTACTGATCAAACAGTTCATAGTAATCGCTAGAAATCTGCTACGGTGGCGTAGCATAACAACTTTTTTTTAATTATTTATTTATTAATTAAGAAAGACTTAACCAATTTTATTTACATATATACAAATTCGCCAAACTACAGAGTACAACACTACAAATAAAGAAACTACAACGTGTTAGCAAAAAGACGCAAAGCCTCTCGGATGAAACTGAAAAACTACTCGACAAATATTCTAGTCCTACCACCCTAGTGGTTTTGCGTTTAACATTTGTTGTGTATCGCGTGAACTTGTCGCGTAAAACGCAAGTGCGCTTAATGAACTTAATGTCAAATTGTCATGATGCGCTCGTAGCACGTCGTCGTATTGTATTCTGTGCAATTGTAAACAGATCCGGCCAGAATGGATGAATGAGTGAAGTAAACGGTTTTCATCAGGGCATCTTCCGTGCTTCGAAATGCACGTTAAGCAGTTAGTTTCGGCTATTATTATAAATATTAAAAACTCTACCAACAGGGCTATAGTTGGTCCATTCTGATTTCAGTTGTGTAAGACTGAAATATCCACAAATTGGGCTCTCATTACACTATCCTAATGAATCAGCCTCAGCATTCCTACAAGCTATTTGCGATTCAACAATGTATTGTTCCACCTCATTGGCTGCGAGAAATCAGCAGAAATTGCCAACCATTTAGCACCTCTCATCTGACAACGGCCAATTTATCGAGATCTCTATTAGAAACCACTTCGATAACTTAATAAGTGCTTGCAACCTGCTATATTAGCTGCTAGGGGTTTAGTTTATCCGATAATAGTTGCGGCGACGGGTATATTGGTATCTAGAACCTAGTTATTTCTATAGAAACAATGGACTTATGTTTTGAATCACTTTAATCATTTCATTAAAACACTGGCCACCACCACTATTTACCACTTTGGTAGAAATTGCGATAAGGTCCGTTTAAAAAAAGAGCCACCACTTTGGCGTATGGTATTAGGACAAAAAAAGACAATATGCTTGGACTCTTTCCACTTCATGGTACTGCGTTATTTTACTAAAAATCGTCTTCTGATTATGTAGAATTTCTTTTGGCCGTTTTTTCTCCATAGAAAATATACCTTATAGCAGCAAACAAACTAACAATGAACAAGCTTTCGTCAGTCTTCAAAACGGATTTTGTAAAATCTCACTTCGAATTAAAAAAAACCTGTCATTTCTATCTTTCTGTATACTAACTGTTTCGAATTTACCCTATTTATTTATTTTATTGAGGCTGTATTTATGTTAAGTCGCACTGATCACATTAGCTTGTAACTTTATGTACCTCTCTCTATTCGTTCGTACCAATAGTGTCAGCTTATCACTCGTCCACTATATCCTGTATACATACATACATATTATGATCACGCTCCTATCCCAGTTTTTTTTTTTAACGGTCTAATCGCTATTTCTACCAGAGTACCCCTTTCTATCCCAGTATAGACATATATTACAAAGGAAACTTACCTCTGTAATCATTAATGGCAACGACTAGAGTCAAGGTGGATCCTAGAGGCACAATCCCGGACACTGGAGCCGCCCAGGGTCCTTTGCCGGCTTGGATCTCCATCCAACAGTCCACATTGTCTCCTGAAGGAAAATATACAGGTTACGAAATTATCCACACAAACAAAAGGTTTCTGGAAGAAATCGCTACCTAGCCATAGGGCCGCTTATCTGTAGGTACTTTATTTTACAATTGAGGCTTCAAATGAAGAGAAAGAGAGTAAGCATTACTAGTACAAAGTTTGGCACTGTATCACAAACGGGTTACCTTTAATAGGTTGCAGCTTTAGTTGAGCAGGATTTTTTATTATACAAAAACTTCAAAAATATATTTATAAAGGAACCACACAAACTTGGTGTTATTCAAGATTATATGTATCAAGAGTAGGCTATAGAGTTGATGCAAAAATTCTTAGAAAAATGTGTTCCGTTTTTAGAACCTGTCTATAAGTAACCACTTTGAGAACGCCACAACTACAGAATATTAGCCTGATGTGTCACTGTAAATAAATATAAAATTCACCACCTTGCTGAAATGACACATACACAACATCACGCTGTTCACATTATTGTCGCACTTAATCTTTGCATCCGTACGAGTATCAGCTTCGATAGCCAGCTGATCCAAGTTTAGTCCAAGTTACAAAAATAAATTTCTACAGACATAACTATTAATAGAAAAATCGACTGCCCAAAAAAAGGAGTGTAATGTGTTCAGTGTTCACGTATGTATGTAAATTTTTTTATTCCACCATAGCTTCGAAATTCCTGAACAGATTTAGATGTGTTGGTGGGGTATCTTTAGAATCCTTACATCAGCCCGAGTGACATTGGCTATAATTTTTTTTTGCAGCGCAGTCGTGTTTTATTTTTATTTTAGATGATTAGAAAACTAGTAATATCCTCAGAGGAACAAATGACGTTCACTTCGCGAGGCGACGCGCGTCTGAATTCTTTGGTAATATCTTCACAAACCTCTGAAGTCCAACTGCACGACGTCCAAATCTGCGATGACCATAGGCGGTTTGGACGCCGTCTTCTCGTAGTCGTTGAACCACTCGCATCGCAACCTCTTGGCCTCGTCCCACACTTCTAGAAGATCCTTGTCGTACTGAACTACCACTGTGTTCTCGTAGAACTGCCCGTGGAGGTCTGTAATAAAAGTTTATGAACTATTTACTTCCGTTTTTAACATAATAATTCTATCCACGTCTTGTTAATACTTTCTCTTTCTTCTGTGCGTCTGCTGAAAGATATTTTTTTAGAAATAAGTAGGTCTTTTGTGTCGTTTATTTCTTTATGTTGTTTTGCGTATAATGAATATTTAAATAATAAGTTTTATAAAGGTGTTGAAAGAGTCAAGGACTATACTCTGAACGGAGCTGAGCCTATAGCAGCAGATGCCACATAAGCACAACAGTTTAGCAGCGCCGACTGTTCATTGTATAGTAACAGTTATAATTAAATAATAATGTTATGTATAGAGAACATTATTCCAAATATATACGCATTGCAAGTATAAAGAGTCAGCAGCGCATTTTTCAGTTTCATACAAGGATATAATATAATTTTATTAATTAACTGTAAGTAGATACTAAAAGACGCATACCTACCCGGAGGTTAAAGACAACTAGGTGGTAACTACATCTCGTGTGCCGGTAATAAAAGCAAGTGCAAACCAAAACGATATAACAAGACAAAAGTTAAAACTTTACCACCTATCATTTCCATGCAGACATAAAATTTAACACAACAGTGTGAAGCCTCACAAAGAATCTCTGGTTGTAAATCAATGGCAAGACAATGTTTAGAAGTATTTGCAAAACACTCGTAAATCTCAAGTGCACGTTTGAAATACTGAGACTACTTGTTTTATTGTCTATTTTATTGTTCAAGTACCAGTTGAAACAATTTGTTAGCGCCTGTCCTCACATGACCGTGTTTTGAAAATGGTGAGCCAAAGATTAGTTACCAGTACCAGCATATTTTGTAGATAATATATGATGAGATGACTGATATAACGATGACATTTTCAGTTAATGTTACAACTTTCATTAAAGTATAAAAGTATTGAAAACCGATTGAAAACTTCCCCAAACACTTACCACACTTTCCAATACACACCTACTACCTTTACTTTTCTTCTTCTTCTCCCATTTTTTAATTTTTTTCTTCTTTTTTTTGTTGATTTGGTTTGAGAACAGATTTTTTTATCAAATCTTATTTGTGGTCCATGGATCAAGTATACCATTCATTGATAATAATTTTGAACTTCTCGTAAACAAGTTCAAACATCAGAGTGACGCAAAATTGCTTTATAGCACTTTAACCATCTAAATAAATGAACTTATTTCGCATTAACAAGATACTATAACGACGATATTATGTGCTTTAAAGCTTATCTTCACGAATGATTTTGAGCAAAAACCTTCAATTCTCAAATCTTGATTATTGCTAAAGCTTCACTCGCAGATGCGGATGAACTCACGCAAAAAGTTGAAGTTGTTCAAAGAACGCGGATCGGACCAGAAGACAAATGTCAAACAAAAATAACCCTTACGAGCTTTCGTCTAGAACCCTTTTTGAATCAAAGTGAACAGGATATCAATCTAAGAAATTCCATCACTTATACTGTATCTCTGCAGTTGATTTCGCGAACGATAGTATCTGTAATCAGAAGTGATAAAATGTTACGCTTATAAATGAACGAATAGATTTTATGAATCGAGTGAAATGTGGGTTGAATAATTTTAAGACAAACACATAAGTAATGATAAAAAAAAACTTATTACTATGCTACTTGCAGGATCAAACTTCTATTTCGGTAAAGCCGGAGACCAACTGTACAAATTCACCATTTAACTGGTTGCAGTAACTGTTGAGAATATTACTGAAATAGAGGTATTCGGGGCAGTGGTCCAACAGATAAAAGACGCATTCATTATAACTTGAAAATTTTGATCTGCTTAAACCAGGAGTGCAGTACGCGACGAAAAAGTCTGTTGTATCTATCTATATCTACTTAGTACTCACTACTCACACAGCAGACATAGTTGCTTTGACAAAATACTCCGGTGCAGTTTACCACTCGTTCTATCTTATACTGTATAAGACAGTGATTCCTGGATTGACGGACGGCGTCTGCAAGTCGGCTGCCAGATCACACGTCAAGGCAAAATGCACTTTATGCGCCTCGCTATGCAGTCGGGCGGGTGGCGGTTCCCAGAAACAATGCACGCGCCAGCTTCGCAGAAAGAGCGGGTTGCATGCGCCTTCTCCGTTAGCCGAGACACACGGACTAATTTCGCAACTTATTAAAAAAAACTTATTGCTGGGGAATATTTATGGGCTTCTCTCTCGCAGGAAGTTGCTGGATGCAAGTAGAGTAGGACCAGTAGTTGTGGAGATTTTCGATGATTTAGTAAAGGTCGCGATGGTGGCGTTGGATGCGGGTAGCGCAGGACTGGTCGACTGAAAGATGTCCACTGTTGGATAAATTCTTCAAGAATCTTTACAATACAAGAGCTTTCGGTGTCATGTATTTGATTGTTGTTTGTTTTGAGCTTATGTATGCTTGCTTACTGTACATATCTGGAAAATGTCACGCACGCAAACGAACTAGATTTATATTTTGCAGTGTACAAAGCAAGTTTTGGTGATATTGTAACATTTCTTTGTAATGCTCGGAACGAAAATGGTTCAACGGGTGTGTTGCGAGTGAATATGTGCGAGTAATCTAATTTCTGAATTAATGCTGAATTATCCTACTAATTCCATGCTTAAAGGTTAGATCGTATGTATACCTCGTATAAAAGCTACATGGTACACTCTCCGTAGTGGCTACTGGTTAGTTGCTGGCTAAACTAATGCTTAACAAAACTGGGAATCGGTACGAGAAAAACTCACTCAGTTCTATCGAGAGCAAGTAACGTGCTAAACCTGGTTACAACTTGTGACTGGCGTCTTGAAGCTGTTTAGAACAAAACTGTTCGGAATTACCATAGTTACTGAGAGATTTTGCCAGCTTGACGAAAAAGTGCTACGTTTTTGTGAGAGTAAACCATCTTTTATCAAAAAGAGTTTTTTTTTAACTAGATGCTATGCTTTTATGAGAGTAAAGCATCTTTTTTTATCGAAATATGAAATCTTATTTTTTTTTATTAATTCATTGTAGTTACAATACTCGTAAATTACTAATTCTAGAAAAGTTGGCTTGTATTAACAACCATTTACTTTACGTGATCGTAGTCGATAAAGTGTAACTTTTTCCGAATGACATCATCAGTCAGACATCATCACAAAAACAAAAAACTTTATTTTGTTTTTTCCTGTAAATTTTCTACAAGTTCAAATAATTTGATGCCTTTCCCGAGGGTAGTAGTAGCGTCAAAATCTTTACTGAATATCAAATACAAACCGATATTGCAACAGACATTTTAACCTTTGCCAGCATCTACCTAACCTACTATTCATAATCTTAGCAATTTGAATGGCCAACAGACCGTAAACGTCTTGGGGTGTCCAGAACAAAGTGTACTTATGAAGTTTATTTCTTCCCGAATGCCCGGAGGCATCATAGTGGCAGTAGAAGTGGCGAGGAGTGACTGTTTCTATCATTTGTTGTTTTGTTCTGACAGGATGATGATGTTATTATGAAACGCGAGGATAGATTTACCGTTATAAAAGTCTATTACAGTGAAAGTAGAAAACACTGTTTCATGCTCTCTACAAATACCTTACTGTGATATCTACAACTCAATATATTCTTCACCGAATGCTGTAGACCACATTTTGGAGAAGAACTAAAGCTGAGCAAAGAGATTGAATATAATGTTAATATACCTATATACCTTTGTGTTCAATTTTTGTTATATTATGTTAGCGTGTGTTTTTCTGATGCAACAATATTATTATCTCTCTATTTATCTTATTTTAGCAATAATAAGAAGGCGCCACCACTCTATGTACATCTATTTATATAATAGGCTAATAAACTTTTGTGTGCTTTATTATACAGCTAAAGCTCAGATATGCTCATTCGGATCCATAGTCAAAACTCTTCGTCTAGAACGCGGGTCTCACAAGCCCCTAGCAGTTTCTTACATCAATGCCGGAAACGCGAGTCTACTCTCTAGTCTCTATATAGTGTACTGCGCAGAAGTCAGGCCGCGGTTTCCATTCATTTGTCACATAAATTATCGAGGGCATGCCGGCGTCCGCGCCGCTGCTGTCGCCGTGAACCACGTCGCGTCGCCAATGCTTCGGTCACAGGCAGTTACGCATTTTGTTAAGAATGTAGTATGCGCGCGGGCAACACTAAGGTTTTACTGGAAGTTGAAACAAGCTTGTTGGCTTAGATGTGGTAGTTGTCACGCTAGTTTTGTTCTTACAGAAATTGATTTTCTCAACTTAATTGCGTGGTAGATAAATTTAAATTAAGTTGTAATACTCAAACAACCACCAAAAACATGAAAGAAATCTCTTATCGTCCTTGCAAATGACTAAATACTATGTAAGACAGTACTACATCATTTATCTGAGACGCGGTCTAGCAAAAGAAACAATGCTCAAAACCTGAGATAATTTGGACGACAAGAACGAATTTCTTGTATAATTACATTTTATAAGTTAGTCTATTATTCGTTAACGTGTAAAGCCTACTTGATGTTGACAATTTCCTTATGAATTCATCATTTTATGCACTACTACCGTGAGTTTTTTCAGATTTCCAAATACAATGGTTTCGCTGGTAGTGGGAGGGACCCTTGACTAAGGAACCCTAAAAAATGAAATATTGGAATTTAACTTTGCATGCTTCGTTTTCATGCAATGAAATGAAAAAGGGGTTTCATCGGTTTTTGACGTTATACTCTCCAGTTGTACATAATATGGATATAATCGACTGTACATACTGCGCGATTTAGTTCACGTTTTTCTCCTCATTGACAGCACGAGCTTAAACTCTTTCTCAAGTTTGTTAACATAATTTCAACACCCCTCCCTATTCTCCAAAAGGTTTCACATCAAAAACAGTAGAATGCAGCTCGTCAGGTTCAAAGCATCGCCGCGCGCGCCGCTTTTAGCAACCGTCTACGAACTTTCACGTTAACACGCAGGTATCTCCGGCTATTGCCTATTAATTAGTAATTACACCAATTAAATAATTCTATTGGATAGCGAGCAAAAACCACGGCTCCTGAGAATCCTGAGAAGGCAAAGAGCATGCCAGTAAAATGCCAAAGAATTAAGTTAGCGGGTGAGTTACGATTAAATAATTCCTTAAGAGTCTAGGAAATGACGAGCATGGAAGTTCTGAATAAAAACCATCGACTTTTCAATCACCTACCTTCTTTAAGTATTTTATAATTTAAAAGTACACAGTACTCTTAATAGTAGCAAATAGTAGTATTTTTGTATTGATTTGACAGAATGACATAATTAATCTGCAGCTGACAAGCCTTATTCTTATGTTAACCACATTTTACTACCAAAGTTTTTAAAATGACTGATTTGAAAACTTGGGGACCCCAAAAAGGTCACATAATGAATGCACTACAGCACAAATAAACATGGCGTCGAAATGAAAAAAAAAAAACAGCTTAAAACAGTACTGGCCACTTGACTGGTGATGTTCAAAGATAAGCAAAGGACAAAAATATTTTATTTGATAAAAATTGTACCATACCAACAAGTCGAGTGTTCACGACACGGAATTAGAGGCTGATTTACACGTAAGCTAAGTAGCGTGTAGGAACAAAACACAAAATAGAAGTTCGGTCATACAACTACTTACAAGTTGCCAAGTTTAGTTGATGGACTAATGACGGATTAAGTAACTCGCCAATACTGTATTCGTGCAAGTATAAATGGGACTACATGAGCCGTTGGCCAAATTTCCAAAACTGACACTTGCTTTAATGACGTCATATAACAAATGAAAGTCATTTCAACAAAAAGTAAAATGAGTCTTGTAAATGTCACGGTGCAACGACTTCATAATTTAAGGCTTTAAAAATTTTAAGCCAAAGAAAGAAAAGTGTAGATATACTTATATTATTAAAGTGGTCGTTAACGCAATATGGTTAGTAATTATTAATTTGTGCTAATTACAAACGATGTGAAATTTTATCTTAAGATTGCAGTGAGAGTAAGCTGTGACCTGTTTTAAATTTCAACCCATATAATTTTTATAGTGTTGTTTAATTTAGATAAACTCATACGATTTATTTATTTTCTGGCCAGTTCTTACAAATCAACATTATCTAGATGAGGTAGCTACGTATTTAGTTTGTAATCGAGTAGAATCGTTGACTTTCTCCGTAAATATCTTCTAATAGGGTAAGATTAAATGCCAACGATTTTCCTTAAATTTATTAGGGTACGAGTGAGGGTCACGTTCGGTGCCGGTGGTCTTATAAGTTGAGAAAATACTCGTAATTTTTAGATTACAATGACATCAAAATGATAATCGGCTTTAACTTAGACTAGACATGGAAATAACCAAGTACCACAAGTCGGTATTTCACATGATTATAACTAAAGTTTGTCTCTATCTCAAAACTAAAAAAAAAGTATATATTTATTAGTCCTATATGAATTCCTATTCTGATGTTTTTATGCATGCCATCACCAAATATTTTTAAAGAATTGGTGTAATCATTTTTAATGAAGTCTATGATGTAGCGAGACAAGCAAAATAGCTATTAGTTACGATAAAAAATATTACCAAAGTTGTACACTTTAAACAGCGTCACAAACAATGGATATAAACAAAATACATCCTACGTACAGTCTCTAAGTATTGATTTATGGTCTTAGATCGATTTATGTATGTGTAAACGATTTACGACTGTGGCTAATAATCCCAGTTCGCATAATTACGCATTGGGAATGCATTTATTGATTTCACACAATTATCACCGGTCTATTTCTGTGGAGGCGGAACATACATATAATAGGTTTGTTAAGAGATAAAACGCAGCCTCATGGTTGTGTAGTAGATCTTTGGTTGATTACTATATAGGTTTGTTCATCAAAAAAGTCTAAATGTTTGTAAGATTTTTAAAAAGGTGCTAGGTGGCGTACTGGTGTGTAACGATCCATAAACATAGTAGGACAATTACAAAATCTAGTTTTTGCAATCAATAGCACTTACGCATACTTGTAAAAATAGATACAAGTTACTAAGTAAAAATAACTCCTATCATTATTGACGAAAGCTTATGATATTTATAAACATCAATCTAGAATAGATGTGATTATATACGATTGTCAGGTTGTCCCCTACGAAAAACTAATAGATGTCCCTTCAGAAATTGCATTGTACCGTGTCCAGTGTCAACAACGTAGTCTAGGCGGCTGCTGCTATAGCATTTTCTCTACATGCTTTTAATATTCAACTAGCGTCAAATCTCATATCTCACCTGGTTTAGTACCACACTTGGCGTACGCGATCCGAAACGAGAAGTACGTCTGTCCTGTAGACGGAGGCACGTAAACGCACCGCGGGTCGCCATGTTGACCTGCGACAAAAAAAACGTAATTAACACATATTATATTAACACTCCAACGCTGGTGAGCGTGTGACGATTGGCTGATAAGTGGAGAAATTCCATAGAGCTATAAAATGCTGTTTATTGCGGTAAGATTGTTGTAATGTTGTAATACTGGATCAACTTTGCAGAATGGGAAGAAATTCTAAAACTCTTCGCAGAAATCAAAACGAAATACAGAAAGGGTACAGAGCCAGAGAGCTGGAAGCATTAGATCAAAATCTAGAGACAGAGAACATTGTGTTTAGAAGTGATACTTACGATCGATAACAAGAAAACTCAAAATCCGTTAGATTTGTAAAATTTCCAAATATTTACAGAAGGTAAATGTTTTAAATAACGTATAGGTAATAACACTTTCATACGTTAAATTACGACTCTTAAGAGACAATTTCTCATCCAACATATACTTAAGAATGAAATGGAACGAAGAAACCCAGTCGCGTGACGGTTGTTGAATCTTTATTCGCTTAATAAACCAAGTATGCGATTTTCCAAGAAAATATCTACGTTTAATGCTTGCAATGTTTACCTGTAATGATTGAATGACGGAGGTTATGATAAGTGCATCGTTATTAGTAAACAAAATAAATAAACTTTGCTTACAAACACCGCACGTATTAATTCCAATATTGAAACTGTGAACTTAAAAACAAGAGTTTATATGTTTTAATACAAAGTACATAAAAGCAAGACTCCAGAAAGCAATATTTTTACTTATGTGAAACGTAAGAAACTGTGCAGGGACTTCGCTAAAAATGCAATAAAGATTTACTCGCTGATAGTGTGAATTGCTAGAAATGATAAAATTGCGTAGATTCTTTGACGGAAAGCTATTTTGACTGAAAAAAATATCGTGAGAAAAGATTGATATAGAACTGAGCGGTTGATTCAAAGGCTTCTATATAGAAGTACAGTGCATTGGTACCACTCGTAGTACCACTGGCACCAACTTACTTTCAAGGAAATATAAAAAGTTTTCTGGTTTTTATGTTATTGTAAAATTCGTTATACTTAATTACATCAGAAACAAAAAAGTGAAGAATGAATGAATGTTTTCCTTGTTAAGAAAATATTAACAAATATTTATAATATTATTTATAATATTTTGGGTAAAATTACGAAGACAGCATCGACGGCATTAGTTGATACTTAAGTAAAAGGTTTACAAATAAAAACACAAACTTTAAAAACCTTAGGAGATCCACAGATATAATACAAGGTACAACGTATCCCCAATAGATTACAGACCTATCAATTTCTACTGCGCTGAATTAGAAAATAGAAGGGGTTCCTGTTGATTAGCATTGAAATAATCTATCAGTGACTTTGCAATCGAAGTTACCGCAAAAAAGAAACTTTTACGATTATACTCGTACCTGAAAATAACGGTAAAGGTAAAATCTTGAAAGAGAAAAAAGAGTTTATTTGAGTCTGAGTATTTCTGCACAAAAGTGCAGTGTTGCATGCTTGGTAATGGTAATATGTGCAAACGATGGACTAAATGTTTTGTTTTTCTAAAAGAGTTGTGAAAATAGAGTTTGATAACGGCGTAAGAGTATTATTTCTTTCATCGCGTGACGGCTGGCGCCATCTGCTGTTGAGAGTATTGTGATAGAACGACATTTAAATTGTAACGCAAGTGTAAATATACCAAAGATTGGCCAAATATAGGTGAATGTTTAGAATTGTAGTTCACATATTTTTTTGTAAAGGAAAATACCAATGAAAATGTTTCAATTTCCATCAATCAATAATTAAAAAGCTCCGGGTACCAAGTTGCATACGAATTATATTAGCACTTTTCCCAAACTTTGTCATATTGAATTCCACAAGGAAACTGGACGTTCAACGAAGTGTACAATCTATCAACTACGAGATATTATATGGGTAGGCCAGTGTTTATTACTCAAAATGAGAACTGTTAGATATATCTGTACATAGCATTTTTTCCAAAGATTAACAGTTTGTCCATCAAAGTATAAAGCATGATAAAGCTCACCAACTAGACCGCGTAGCACACTTATTAATAATTCAGCATGTGTGAGTATGTATCCGTCATAATTGTTAGTGAAACTGAGTAATTAGAAGGTACAATTAGAAATGCTCTGAATACTCCATAGTGAAGAGTCAGTTCGAGCTGCGAGTGCGGCGCGAGTGTGCACTATACTTTAACTTCATTTACACTAGTATTTTGAGAGAGAATATAACATGTCCAAAAAATAACACGGGAAAAGTTTCGGGAAAAGTTTACTTTTATATTAAAATGAAATATATTTAGGAAAAATAATGGCAAAGACAATGTTGATATATACTAGGTATTTAAAAAGTTTCAGTCACAAGAAGTAGAAGTGAGTGATGAAGCGTTATTCACTAAGAAATAATATCAGTAAATCAAAATTTTAAGTTTATTTCATTCATTCATTAATGTTTATATATATGAAAAGGTCGTTCATCACCATCATCGTGTGGGTTGTAGTTATAAGGTCAACAACTGACCTCACAAACCCTGGTGTCAGTGTTATAGAGCCGCCAAAGGCCACTGACTTGGCTCGTCGGGACCAACGGCTTAACGTGCCTTCCGAAGCATGGAATCATCTTTCTTTTCATACAATCAGGTGATCCAACCTGCAATGTCCTAACCAAACTGGGGAAAGTCTCACAAAGAGATTTTTTTTGACAGTGTCCTCGCCGGTAATCGAACCCAGAAACTCCGTAATGGGCGTCGAAATCTCGACCACTCGGCCACGGAGGCTGGTCGTTTCAAAGTCCACTATTAGTAATCACGGACATTAGAAATACCAACCAATAAAATTTCATAAAAAATCGCTCAAACAACGGACGTTGCCAAAATGTTGACTTTAACGTTCAACTGTAGCACAGACTGTAGTATAAATTCTTCAATCGTCAACCTGTTGTGTACCTAAAATAGCTTTTAACCAACAACACATCGTATTTAAACCATAATAATATAATTAACGGATTCTTTCACATCAAACCGAACAGATTTTATGTCATGTTATAAATCTTACGCATCCATTCAATTAGGAAAATGTACCTAACATAAATGGTGATTAGTTATAAAATGTATCTTTAAATAATTTACCTTTTTTTACATGGTTTAGGTGGATAGATCTTCCGCAAAAGCTACATACGGGGTTTTAGAAGATTTTTTGTGTGCGATATTGATATAGGACGAATGCCTTTCAAAGTGTAGTAGGTATTTTGTTGATTTATTGTTGTGGTAATAAATCAAAATAAGTATGAGAAACATCTTTACCTTTTGACGACACAATGCCCTCAAAGGGATGTGAGAAGGTGAGGTGGACGTCCATGTGGTCTTTCCCACACATTACTTCTAGGGATTGGATGACTGGCATGCCGTCTGGTCGGTCTACCGGCCATAGGTCGCCGGCTCGAGCTCTTGTCTGTCAACAAACAATACAACAATGTATTAATCTTTATAATTCACGAGAAAAAAGATAAACACAATAAACACAATATAAACACATATACACACAGAAAAAGATTCAAAATATGAAGTAATTTTTTACGAACGAATCGAAAATGCAAAAATAATGGCCAAAATTGAACAACGCATCATCAACAGTTCATATGTCCCCACGAGCCTACCCTTAATCATGCGAACAGGCCTTAGTCGACCACGCTGGCCCAGTGAGCCTTGGTCGACTTCACACACAGCTTTTAAATTTGTTCGAAGGAGTAAGCAGGTTTCATCACGATTTTTCTCCGTAAGATCTTCGAATAAACTTACTTAATAAATTCAAAATTCGAAAACACATTGGTCCCAACGGCCCCAGCCAGTACCACCGACACTCTCAAGAAACGCAATTCTTGAGTAATTAAACTCCCAGCTCTCATCAATCGCTCAATATCGAGCTCGTAATCGAAATGATAAGTACCCAACCTTGCCAAACTTTTTCAGTAGAGAGACGTTATCGTAAGACATTCTTAACAAGCTGTAAACGTATTGAAAGGTTCTGAGAAATGTAAACATAATAAACGGGTTCCTCTTGAATGGTTCGTTTATGCCAAAATTGGATGATTGGCAAAAGGTTGCACGCCTTTTAGTGCCAAAGAATAACGAGGAAGATGAGCAACTATGCTGTTAATAAATAAAAACATTTTTATTTGTATGATATCAATAGACCGTATCCTAAGATTGTCTGGTCGAATTTGCTATTTTGAAAATAAAACTATCTTTTTGTAAACTCTATTTCTTGTCTGTATTTGTATTGTACATTAATGTGAAGACCAAAACCTTACCCCGTGAATGAGAAATCAAGGTGTTTTTCCTCGGTAAAAAGTAATTAGGTCTTTCAGTCGGTCTTTAACAAACAATATCATCATGCAAAGTTTCATCAAGCCATTAAAACGTGACAATGCATTCGACAAGTGAAGTTATTTTCTTATTTGCGATTAGTTAGGGAGTCGGGAGTAGTGGTTCTCGTGTAATAAGTATAGGATTTAGTTGAAATGCAATAACTACCCACACAGTAAACCTGTCATGACTAGACGCAGATGTAAACTTGTAACACAGCAGGGGTTTAAGTCGAACTTATTACCTACGCTATTTCGAAATGTAAGATCACCTTGTCAGAAATGCGTGGGGCCTTGGAAGTTTTCTAGGGTGTTTAGATGAATTTATCGTGCGTCTGAATATTATGCGGAAAAGCAGTAATGTACTGATTTCAATGTTTTATATTATTCATATTATAGCCTTTTTGTTAATTTTCAAATAACTATCTGTTTCCACTACTACAGCTGAAATTAACAGCGTCATCTATGAACGCAGAAGAAGATACGCGTATCGTACCGATCGATGACGACATGTGGTGCTGTTTATTTTAGAAATTTTACTGAAGCACGTATTTTCCTGCGGTTTAAAGGAACCAATGTCCGTTCTTGGGTATTTATATTTGTACCGAACATTAAAATCAGTTCAGTAGTTAAGTCGTGAAAGCGTAACAGACATTAAGACAGACAGAGTTTCTGTCGCATTTATAATATTAGTAAGGACACAATAAACCATACAATAACTTATAACACTCATACCATCTTATTTTTAATCTGTGCCCCAAAAACGAATTGATGAATCGCAGGCGCACGTTCCTGGAACAACTTGAGCGCATTTCGTTCCCACGCGCCAAAAAGTATTTCGCGAACCGAGACAGTCATATCTCTCATTCTACTCGTAAGAAAGAGATAGAAATGTAAAATTTTTCGCCAGCAATTTACATTTTTGTGTGCGAAAGCCTTTCGGGAAACTCGAGAAGTCTGTCAAGTGGGACATTTCATTTATCTCTTCATATTTTATGTCGATGGATCATGATTCGACCTTTCGACCGACAAGTTGAGATGCATCTACTGTATGTAATTAATCTTTGTGTTTAGTAGAGTAATCAATAATATAACATTCTCGTACGGCAAAAGTAGCTACCATAAGATAATAAATTTTATTATTTTAACCAGCAGCAGAATGGAATATTTAATATTTTATAGAAGGGCTACGAAGGGCCTTTCGAAATTTGATTCCACAAAGAGCGTGCGTGCTGCGGTTGGGTTCCGTCTGCATCTTAGAGAAAGATTTAGTTCAAATAATATTTTGTTCCTAAAAATAGGTAAATAAAGGTACAAAACTTGAGTAAATTAAAAGTACTGGCATATATTAGTTAAAACTGAACTATAAAGTTAACTAGTTTTATTTCAACTATACTAAATCTTTTCAAAGTTAACTTATTCATATATTTCAGATAATTTGCGCGAGTATTGACGCCCGACGCAAATCACCGCTCATGACGTAACGACACCCAACTCCAAACGCGGGCCGATTTACACAAAATACATTTAACACTCGTCCATCGCATTCCTGAACGTCCCGTACAGAATTCTTTCGGAGGCGATTACGTAACTTGATTACCTGGCTGCAGCCATTCAAAGGTGACTGGCGAGTTATTCTAAAATTCCCCACAGTAGGGAAGGACAATATCTTCTGAAAGATTTTTTAACAATGGAGTAACTGAGTTTATATAAAACTTAAATAAAACTAAAAAAACGTCGACTAGCAATTCACACAATTGCATCATATAGTTTTCGATAATTTCTTTTCATCTTTCTAGTTATTTCTATACCTCTTAACAAGTTTGTTTAATTGTGAAAGAATGACAAAATAAAAACTATTTTAATTTATAATATACTCACCGGCACATCTAACTGCCCACCCTTGTATTTCGAGCTAATTTTAAACTACGCTTATTGTTATACATTAAAACTGATTTATTGATAATTTTACGATAAATTAAACACACTTAAATAAACGTTAAATTAACTACTTTTTAACTAACATCAGCTGTAACTAATAGAGTTATAAAGAATCACGAATATTCCCTGAAATGAAGGGTGGGCGGTTGGATGTGCCGATGAGTGTATATTCGATAAAATTATCACTTTACTAAACCTTTAGTCTTATCCGCTCAACAAAAAGAGCGCCCAAGTCATCTATACATTTTGGTTTGGTACTGTAAGGAGCGGTCTCCTTTGTGGTGACTGGCTGTTTGTCCGTTTTAACGTTTAGTTCGATTGGATTTGAATATTTTGAAATATCGAATGGTTCTTTTTTGTTGTTTTGCCTCGGGATGCCAACGGGTTACAGAGTAGACTATATTTTGATAATTTAAAGAATTTCTTGAAAAATAATATAAAACAATATTATAGATTCAACTCATATCATCGTTTTAATCAATATATTAGCGTAGCGCCCATGGCCACCGCCCCCGTTCTTTAGTGTACTTTGGTATTTCTGGAGGGATTCTACGTAGGGATGTACAGAATAATCCCAAATGGGCTGCCGCTCAAAGCAGATAATAATGAAATTATAGGGGTTTAATTGCGTCAGTGTATCGGTATGAAAGCGTGCCGACAGTACCGGCGTGAGGCCTGTAATCAGCGTCCTTTTATGGTTAGAGGTGGGTTCATGTTCATACTCGTACTATACTTATAGAAGCTTTTTTGTGGATGCTTAACATGCTGGCCGCTTTACGCTTTAGTTAGATAGAAGGACAAAACATGAAACTAATACGTTTGAGTAAGTTTCAAATATTCTTTACAAACTGATATACAAATCGATATATGTATTTGACTAGTTGCTATTACGTTGTTTTTTGTTTTACTTTTTGCTTAAAGTATAGTTTTGAATAAAAATTTTAGTATATATTATACATATTTTAGTTTCAATTATACTAAACAAACTGATGTAACAACTTTAAAAAATCGATGAATTTGACTAGTTGCAATATGTTACTTTTGAACTATTTTCATTTTTTGCCTAAAATTTTTACATTACAAATTAAAGACAAGATTACATAGGAATTCGATAAACACGTCCCTTATAAAACACCATGTTACTGTAAAATGGGATTAAATCAGATTGGCGAGGCGTTGCACATTACAGTAATGATAGGTTCCTTCTTCTATCAGGGTCATGATTCTGGCAGACCAGGTCAAAAGCCTGTTTTTTTTTTTTTTTTTTTAATTTTTTGACAATTTTAAAGCATTATCTGGCCCAACTAAAAATCACAACTAAGAATGATACGTTTATTGTCTGGTTCATTTTTGTTTTTCTTTAATGACTCTAAAAATTAAGTTTTTTTATACTTCTAGGCGCACAGGCATATTATGCCAGAATAGCGTCCAGATTTTTTCTAGCCACTTATTACTGATCTCAAGATCAATAATTTGAATTTAATGGTCTTTATTGAGCTTTTTATTTCACTTTTTTTTCGTGTTATTTGTGATTTCGTCGTTAAATTTTCATAAGTGAAATTGAAGAGCAAATGTTTACAGTTTCAACGGAATATCTTTATTACCAAATTGTGTGATATAAGTTTATGATATTGGTTAATAATTAAAAATATACATATATTTCCAAACACAGGGTGGTACATTTTAAATATAATTTCCCGTGTTCAAAGCTAGCTACATAAAAGCATAGTAGCGTAACCCAAAAAAGAACAAGAGCTTAAATAATTATAATAATGGATGATTTAGACCCTGCTACAAAATTACAGAAGAATGCACACTCTCTTATTTCAAGGATGGGAAGAAATAACATTGATTGGTACTTTTAAAGAAAAGCGCTCTTAGCGGTGTTTGCGGAGTTGATTTACTGGCCAGACAAATTATATTTTGATCTTTCATTTAAAATTAAATAAAACAGGAAAGTTTAATTGTGCTTCATTTTTTGTTACTTGGCAGAACTTATTATAATTTAATTCGAATAACTCCATGATTGATAAGTCTCAAAATATACAAAATGTAGCCAAAAATATTCTTCTTTGTGAAACGATTCTTTAAGTTTCTGTTCAAATATTCACTTTAAAGTGGTCGCAAAATGATTACAAATAAGCGTTAATAAATTAAGTGTATGGCCAGTAAAAATTATGATTTTATTTAACCACTATTCTTTTTTAATGAAGTGAAGTTGTTAAAGCGAAGACCAAGGCAACACATACCAAGTTCATAATTATAACTTTGTCAGCCAGACGTACTGAACTGACATCTTATTATAAGGTGTATGTATTTTATGCCGTTTCCATCCCAAGTTAGTAAATTTGTTTTGTGATATTTTTCTATTCGTGCATTAAAATGCAACATGCATTTCAACTTTGACAACAACCGTATACAGAGATTAGGTATAAACGTGGTATAAACACTAGAAAAGAGATTTGTACGTGAGTTGCATGCGTAACAGAAAAGTCCATATGCTCTTAATTGTAACAGCAAAGGTTAAAATTAAAGTTAAACTATTTCTGAGGATGTCTTTTTTTACCCGACTACGAGGAGAAAGAAGGTTTATGACTGAAAAATATCTGAATATCTGAACTTGTCCTCTACTGCCTCTCTCATCTTGACTAAAGAGATGAGATGGATAGAGTACTTGTATTTTAGGCAACGAGCCAGCCACTTGCCTCTGATGAATGTAGAGACATTCTTTATGTTTTTTGAGCTATCTGTATCGGCTATCTGTGTGTAACTATGTTTTTTGTATTGTCCTGTTTAAGTACAGTCGGAGTAGTGTACTGTCGGAGCAGTGCAGTGTCGAAGTAGTGACAATTCGGAGAAATGCCACGTTGAAAAGTATTCTTCATATATCGCACTAATGGATTGTGCACGAAAATCTGTTTGACAAAACACCTATCCTATCCAAACTTACCACAAGTTTTTATGTATTTATTTTATGAAACATGCGCAGACGGCATTACGTAGTACTCAGTACAAGGAAAGTAAAATACAAGTGGAACTAACACACGTTTTCACGATCAAAGAAGGCGGTAAAAAGCAGATTACAGCTTAGTAGTTGCCGAGACGATAATCATGGAAATTAGTCATAATTAGCCGACGTTTTCTATGAATTTCAAATCTAGTATATGAAACTAGTACGAAGGAAATAGTAATTATTTCACAAATGATATTCTTAAACTGGAATTTAGTTCAAAATACTTACACGGGTTGTTAAACTTGTTACTTGATCTTAGGAAATGAGAAAATTCTTAGTAAATATACCTATATATTATATTTAAACATCTACTTGACAAGGGTTATGCCGTATCTAATTCAATGGCTGACAAACGCAATATTTTTTGCTTTCATCAAATTATATTTTAATTTTAAAATTTAGTTTTGCACGTATACAAAACACCATTCAACAATATGTGCCTATTTTTGTACTATTTTTGACCGACTGCATTAAACTGGCTTGCCATTTAGAAATATTGTTAAATGTAAAACGGACATTAAAAGTAGATCTACACGAACAAACCACAAAGTCTACTGCATAGAATACATGCAAAACAAAATTAGCTTTTCAATAGCTAGATGAACAGCCTCCGTGGCCGAGTGGTCGAGATTTCGTCGCTCATTACGGAGGTTCCGGGTTCCATTCTCGGTGGGGACAATGTCAAGCAGAAATCTCCTTGTGAGACTTTCCCCAGTTTGGTTAGGACTTTGCAGGCTTGCAGGCTTGTTTGCCGGCACCTGATTCTCCGAAAATAAAGATGATTTCGTGCTTCGGTAGGCACGTTGCTCCGTTGGTCCCGGCTTATCTAGTCGTTACACGAGTCATGTCAGGTGGCCTTTGGCGGCTCTATAACACTGATACTCAACCCACACGATGAAGAAGAAGAAGAATAGCATGATCTAGTGATCGACTTGAGTATGCTGTGGTGGCTAACCACTCTGTGACCAATATCTATTTAAGAGCGTCGGTGGTCTAGTGGCTAGGGCCGCTGCCTCCCGTCCGGGAGACGCGGGTTCGATCCCCACCATGTACCAATGTGATTTCGAATTCATATGTATGTTTATTCAATCGTGATGAAACCTGCTCACTCCTGCGAAGAAATTCAAAAATTGTATGTGAAGTCGACCAACCCGCACTGGGCCAGCTTGATCGACTAAAGCCTAATCGCCCTACTTCAGGGTAGGCTCGAGCCCCTTGGTGGGGACGTATATGAGCTGTTGAATGACTATACGAGTAAGATAACTCAGATTTTACAGTTAATTTCTATTAACTGTAAAAAATACACCGTATATAAATTCGTACAAGACTTAATAAGACAACTGTTTAAATTCTAAGACATAGCACAAGTCATTAAGCCTTTGTAAAGTAACCACGTCCCAAAAGCGTAATAAGCACATAAACAGCAAGAACTAAATTACCAATAATAACAGTCACCAATCATAGCACGCAGGGGCACCGCTAGAGTATTGTAACGAGTATAACTTAACAGTTATTTAAACTTATTAGGTTACAAAGTACAGCACAAACGAAAGAAGGCGCGTGCCCGGCACTATTACTCTAATGACGCTCTCAGATTATATACTTGCTTTGCGCGACTAATTTACAGTGAGACAAGACAAGACTATGTGCGCACTGTGTGTAATTCGAATCAGATCCGAATACAGTTAGATTTCCATTGCGCAGCGAACACTGTTTAAGCAAGGTACGTATTGACTAAAAGATGAACTGTACATCGATTGTAAAATGCAAGTATTTAGATTCGGATCGAATGCAATGCTTAAACGTCCTATGAAAGTGAACAAATACTATAAACGCTTCAACTGGACTTGATTTTTTATGCAAAAGTTTCGTTAGTTCTTTATATAAATTATCTAGACACTTTTGGGAATTACATGCTATTTTTATACTACAATATTATCAAAATATACAATATTATTAATGTATGTTTCGCATGAAGCTCGTAGCAGAGTTGTCTATAATTACAGTCAACTCACATTAGCTGTTTCTGTATCGACAACCATTAATCATTCATAAATGCATTAGATTTCTGAGTTTCCACTAGTATTTGTATGAAAAATTTTGTAGAATATTCTTGGTTATAATTTACAGGATGACTTTGATTTAACATGAACATAAATAAAGGGAAATTTATAGGATCTTCTTTATTTATTTATTTTTAACTAACAACATCTATTTTTGCAACCGCAAAAGGTACGCGAGGGTTTTTGTATTTATTATGATTCATTGTGTAATCTGCATACTTAAACCTTATGACACGTTGTAAAATGCCAAAAAAGTAAAATAGATAGGTAATCATGAAAAGTATAATTTCTGTATAGTATTTATTAAAGTGTTTTTATTTTATTTCAAAACTTATAATTTGTCCAAGAGAAATACTTACAAATTCAGGTAAGGAACAAACATTTACGTTTAATCGCGACTCAACGTAATGAGTGTCATGACATTTGCAGGCTCTCGCCTGTGCAATTGTATTGCACTACAATAGTTGTTACTTTTGATAGACATCAAGGGTCATGTTTGCCATGGCAATAGGATACAAGGTGTTAAATCCAGATTTAACACATACTTTGATATTCTGAGTAAAAAGATCATATCATAATAATTATTTCTACACACGTACCCGGCATACAATGTGATATATACGTAGCAGCTACGGCGTAGCATATTCAACCGTACTACTGTCACTACGAAAATATTATAATCGTGGTTAGTACCAACATAAGATATCCGAAGACTGTTTAAGGGGCTTTGAATCTTTATTTGATATTAACAGTAATATAAACATATAATGTTATTTCACCTTTGATTATGGCTATTTAGCAGTAAATTCTATTGTACACGTAGACAATTGTACATTTTATGATTCAAGTTATTTGATAGTGTCAAATCATAACTCTCAAATGAATACAAATGTTAGCAATATAAACATAAATCATATAAAAATGGTAGAGTTAAGAGTAAATCTAAATAAATCACGGTAGATATCGCATCGCATGTACGAGTAATTAACTTTAGCTTTACATATGATTAGACTATTGAGAAATCTGACAATATTTTTAAAATTTTAAAAAGGTTGTACAATATTATCTGGTAATATATCCTAACTTAGCACAGTGAGTGAGATTTTTTATGTTTATTTCTTGGAAGGTATTATAGAGCCCACAAAGAGATAGGCAGGCGGAGACGTAACTAGACGGCCTCGTAGCAGATGGCGGGATGAGCTTGACTATTTTTCAAGGAGTTCGGATGAAGAAACCCAGGATAGGGAAGGATAGAAGAAGAAGAGGGAGGCCTTTGCCCAGCAGTGGGACAGTCTAGGCTAAAATAAGATAAGATTATCTTCAAAAATGGGCATACCGCTTGCGGTTACCACCTGAAGGGTGTTTTGTAGAGTATGCTCAATATTAATAACACACATTCACACCAGGTTACTAACACGGTTTTACGAAACCTAAAAGTGTTACTCAATATTGGCTCAGATCCGGACTTGATTACCTCCTGAAAGTCAAATACATTTATACCTATATTATGCAATCATTACACATACACACATTTTGCATAAATATCATTAGATCTCATACAAAACCGCCGTGAGAAAGACTCAGATGTGCATCTCACAGTTCAGTACAATAAACACTTGGGTCGCACTTAGACAGCGATAATACTAAATGTTAGTGCTCAGTAAAACGCTATGCACGCACGCGCACGTGTTAGACATCTAGTGCGATAATTCAATTGCGTATTTATGTAATCTGCATCGAGGGTATCCCTCAAATGCACGAGTTTTCATTTTTTAATAATATTTGGTAACTGAGCTTGTTTTTGGTTCAGAAAAATGGGATAGGTAAAAAAAGATTTATTTTCAGTAAATTTTTAAAAAATACTGTTAAATAATAAAATATTCGTATTTTTTAAATAAAAATTTATTTTACGTCAAGGATACTCATCCCTACATGCTTGTCCGGCAGGTAGAGGTATGGTATACGGGTATGCAACCCCGGCCTCCTGAGCTACTGCTGACTCAATCCTTATCTTCCGAGACAGTAGTATCCCTAGACCCTAGTTACTCCTATCCAAATACATCATTTTCCTTTCAAGTCTCCCTCCTTTCCCTTCCTAATTCCTTTCTCTCCGCCAATCCAAGGTCTGCCGTGCTGATGGATGCGTGGCTAGGGGCAAGCCTAGTTTTTAGCGTGCCGAATTGCCCTGGGACTGGTGACCCCAGATCAAGGCTTACCTTGTCTTGGCATGCGGGGCTCTGTCAAGATCGACATTTTATATCCCTTGCTGCTCGTGGGAACGCAATGATTTATCACAATAAACAATTTAAAAATCAAAATGGCGGCGGTGTGGGTCGCAACATGCCACGTCTCGTTTCCGGCGGGAGCGAAAAGCGGTCCACTGAGAGCCGCTTTGCTACGTTGAATGTAAGGGGTGGAATGTGTGATAAGATAGATGAGGTATATCAGATGATGAGCGAAAGAAAACTAGATATTTTGTGTGTGAATGAAACGAAGCGAAAGGGATGTGACACCACAAAACTACCATATGTTTCATATTGGTCGGGGGTCCCCAGCTCTAACAGAGGTAGTCAAGGGGTTGGTGTCATATTATCTGAACGAATGGCTGAATGTGTTATAGAGTATGAATGTGTAAGTCCAAGACTCCTCTGGATTAGGCTGAAGGTCGGACTTACCCGAATATTTGTTCTGGGTGTCTATGCACCCACGGACGTGGGTTCGAGTGGGTCCACAAAAGCCAAAATAGAACGTGAGGAGTTTTGGGACAGTATGAGAGATACATTGAAAAAATGCAAGGATAATGAAAGAATTATTATGCTAGGTGATTTTAACGGATGGGTAGGTGTGAAGCGTGATGGTTTTGAAAGAGTCCTTGGAGCGTTTGGTGATGAAAAAGTAAATGAGAATGGAGTAAGTATGCTTGAGGTATGTTTGGAATGGAATCTTGTTGTGACAAACACTATGTTTGCTCACAAAAAGATACACATGTATACAAGGGAGGAAGGAGGTGTAAGGAGTATGATTGATTTTGTGGTTGTAGATGAAAGACTGAGAAAGCAAGTGATGGACACTCGGGCGTATCGTGGTGTTGGCATCGACACAGACCACTTCCTGGTAATATCCCGGATAAGTGGTCTATTTAAAAAATGGCGGCACAAGGCGCGTGAGCCCGTAAATGTCTTAGAACGTGTGAAAGTGGAATGTTTGCAAGATGAAAAACTAAGAGGGGAATATTTGAATAAATTGAATGACAGATTTGTTGATTTGGATGAAGTATGTGAGATAGAAGAGTTATGGAAGTCGTTCAAGGAAGGTGTTGTAAATGTCGCTATAGAAGTGTGTGGAGTTAGTAAAAGGAGAAAAGGAAGAATGCAGAAGAGTGCTTGGATGGATAAAGATGTACAAATGGTTGTGAATGAAAAGAAGAAAGCTTGGTTAGATTGGTTAGCAATAAAAGCTAACCAAAGAGTAGGAATGTCGTCGAAGGAGGAAGTGGATGAGGCAAGAAAGAGTTATAGACGTCTGAAAGGTTTAGTGAAAGAAGCTGTTCGTAAGAAAAAAGAAGAATGGAAGGATGAGTTTGATAAGAGGCTTTCTGAAAATTTCCGGTCTAACATAAAAGTGTTTTGGAAATCCATAAGGACAGCTCGAGGTAAAACTACTACCTCGGAGCTACACCAAATCAGAAGCCAGGATGGAAGTATTGTAAAAGGAGAAGAGTGTGTGTTGAAGAGATGGAAGGAGCATTTTGAAAGCTTGTTTGAAAAGGAAGAGAGTTCAGAGCAGATGCCAGAACCTCCTCAGGAAATGAATGTTAGCGATGATGAAAGCGAAATAAGTATGGATGAGATTATGAAAGTAATGAAAAGTATGAAATTAGGTAAGGCTGCAGGGTATGATAGGGTTTCCGTTGAAATGCTGAAAGCAGGGCAGGGAGTGATTGCAAGTCAGTTGTACCGCCTTTTCAATTTGTGTTGGAGGAATGGCCGAGTACCAGATGACTGGTGCAAGGCTGTAATAGTACCACTGTACAAGGGAAAAGGGTCACAGCAGGACTGTAAGAACTTCCGTGGAATTAGCCTACTTAGCGTCGTCGGGAAACTGTATGCGAAAGTGTTGATTGAAAGAGTTATGAAAGAAACGGACGAAAAAATATGGGATGTGCAAGCGGGATTCAGAAAGGGAATGGGATGTACGGATCAGGTCTTTTCCTTACGATGTATAGCTGAGAAATGTCTGGCTAAATGCCAAAAAGCTTATTGCGCATTCGTGGATTTGGAAAAGGCCTACGATAGAGTGATGAGGAATGAATTGTGGTCAGCTTTGTCATGGCAGGGTGTTGGTGGTAGTCTGATACGAGCATTGAAATCTCTATATGAGAATTCCAGTGCTTGTGTCAGAATCAATGGGGCGTACACGGACTGGTTTAATATCCAGAAGGGTGTTAGACAGGGATGTGTGGCGTCTCCGTGGCTGTTTAACCTCTTCATGGACAAATGCTTGACGGATCTGAAAGAGACTGATTGTGGTTTGAGAATGAAAGAGTTACTCGTCAAATGCCTTCTGTATGCTGATGATCAAGTATTACTTGCATCCTCGGCTCAGGAGTTACAGGAGATGGTAACTATTTTGAATGACGCTTTGGAGAGAAAGGGAATGAAAGTAAATATAAATAAAACGAAAGTTATGGTGTTTGAAAGAGAGGAACGTGTGACTGAGTGTGATATTAGGATTGGGAGTGAACGTTTAGAGCAAGTGAATGAGTTTGTATATTTGGGTTCTATGTTTACTAGGGATGGGAGGTGTGAAAGTGATATTGAAAGAAGAGTGAACGCCGGCAATAGTGTAAACGGAGCATTGTGCGCTTTTATGAACAGTCAGAAAGTGTCTAAAAAGGCCCGTCTGGCGGTTCATAGAGGGGTGCTGGTTCCGACACTAATGTTTGGGAGCGAAAGTTGGGTATGGCAGAAGAAACATGAAAGTAAAGTATGTGCTGTGGAAATGAGAGCTTTGAGAAGTATGATTGGTGTAAAATTGAATGACAGGATTAAGAATAGTGTGATAAGGGAACAATGTGGAGTGAAAGATGATGTAGTGACTAGAATAGAGAGAGGTATGTTAAAATGGTTTGGTCACTTGGAAAGAATGGATGAGAAGAGAGTAACCAAACAAATTTATGAGGCAAGTGTGAATGGAGATGTTGGAAGGGGAAGGCCAAGGCGTACGTTTCACGACCAGATCGGGGATGTACTTAAAAAAGGCCAGGTCAGGAGTACCCTAAACCGACCGAGCGTGCATGAAGAGGTTGATGAATGTGAATGAAGCGAAAGAAGTATGTCTGGATCGTAGCAAGTGGAAGGAAGTGGTCTCTGCCTACCCCTCCGGGAAAAAGGCGTGACTTTATGTATGTATGTATGTAAATTTATTTTATTCCCTGCTCAATACAGTTTATTTGGTATCAATAGGACATTTAATTTTGTAAGTATTATTTTTTATTATTATTTAAATTTGGAATTCCATTTCTGACTTCGTTTTTAAAAAAAAAAAGTTATTTTTTTAGTACCTACTAAAGAAGATTACCAAAGCTAATAAAAGCAACATAATAATAATATTTAAGATTTATGATGTAATGCATTAAAGGCATATTATCATGATGTTAATGAAATAATGAAAAGCCTTTTGGGTGGTTGTTCAGTCCATAATATTGCATAACTTTTATTCAACGACTTACAGATTAAAAAAAGTACTCGGCCAGCTGATCAGTTTGTATAAACAAGAACATTTATTATCAAGTCATCAACAGCTCATGTCGTATATGACCCACCGAGGGGCTCGAGCCTACTCTGAATTAGAGCAATAAGGCCTGAGTCGACCACGCTGGCCCAGTGCGGGTTGGTCGACTTCACACACAACCTTCGAATTTCTTCGCAGAAGTGTGCAGGTTTCATTACGATGTTTTCCTTCACCGTAAGAGCGTCGAATAAACGTACATATGAATTCGAAATTCGAAAACATATTGGTACGTGGTGGGGATCGAACCCGCGTCTCCCGGACGGGAGGCAGCAGCGGCTCTAACCACTAGACCACTGACGCTCTCATTTATTATGGTATTTAAGACAAACGTCGTTTAGTATCACTTATTAACATGCGTTATTTAGTAAATACGTTGTTTAAGTACTTGAACTTTTTTAATGTTAATTACTTATCACACTGATTTTAACAATAATAAACTAATTAACTGCTTGATGGTCAGGCTAATGTAATGATCATATCACTATGGAAACTGAAATGCACAACAACTATTTTTAAAACTCTTATAGGAGTTGTAAACAAGTGACGGCTATGCATGAATGCACAGCAGTCGTATCTGTCAGAGCTCTTCGTATAATATCCCGAGGATAGTTTATTTTTATTCCTGGCTGCATATCACCCAAATAGATAGGCATGACTGTAGTACTCGTATATATGTATGTAAACAAATAAAATAACTCAGGAAAACTGAACGCAGAACTTGTTCGTATTGGTAATTAAAATTTGTTTATATAACATTTTAAACTAACAAACCTACCTAACTTTTTACTTTTTATTTTTTAACTAACTTTTTGTTTATATTCCGTAAGCGTATATTCATGTCAGTTTTTGCATCACTCTTTCTTTACCATAAGGTAAAAATAACAAGGTACCACTTACTACTTGACTTACTACAAATGTTTACGATCGTAATGAAGATAGGTAACTTATTCATACCTGGGTTCAAAGGTCTGCGCTAAGACATATTGATGATTTCCTTAGTATGTTTCATTCTTAGAAGATTACAATAAATTCAGAAATTATACACCACTTGTGAATGTTATAGGTAATTGCATGTCTGAATATAATGATACAGTTGGTTAATCTTTATGTTAAGAGATTTGAAATTAAACCCAGCGGACGCGATTTTTTTTTGCAATAATTTATATCTTGAGAGGGAACAAATATTCTTGAATTTAAGTCAGTAACCCACTGATTCTAGCGAAATTCGAATCCAGAGCATCCTGATTAAAATTCGAAGAAGATGATTGCTGAAACATGGACGCTGTTGATGATGATGATGATTGTTACATGATCTATGGAGCTAGTATTCTATTTTCTTTTTTTTTGCATTATCACAATTTAATAACGTAATATATCGTAACGTAACAGTAATAGTAAGAATAGCTCCCTATCACTTACTATTGCGATATACGAACGTATAGCAGCTGTACAGTTTGTGGTTATTTCGAAAAATATTAATAACCAGCTTTCCGCCTGCGACTACGCTCGCGCTATGTAAGATTTTCTTGTGGGAATAAGACTTTTTCCTGTAAAAAGTATCCTATATATTAATCCAGAGTACAAACTATCTCCATTCCAAATTTCATCCAAATCCGTTCACTAGTTAAGGCGTCAAAGCGGTACAAACATCCAAATATATTTTCACATTTATAATATTCGTGTGATTTATAATATTAGTGTGATGTGATAACTTTTTTACATAAGATAAATATCACAAAGTATTGTGTCCAATAAAAGCATTTCTATATGATCTCTGTAACAGGAGATCTTCTGTTGAATACATAAGTGCTTGTTATCTTTTACTAGCTGTATAATGTAAACATGCACTTAAAGACTAGGGACGAATCCAGTACAAGCCCAATACGATGTACATTTCTTAGTCCGTATGTTACAAAACATATTAATCGGCTACGCATATACTTACTGGGTTTTACAAAAATACCCATAAAATAGAAAGAAGAAAGTTCGATCATGATACTGAACAACTTTCCCCAATGAAAATAAGTTGTTTGATTAAATGAATCCCTTTTCTACTTGACAGGTATTTTGTAACATTCTGTATTTAAAAAAAGGAGTAACTGACAGATCAACGAAGAGCCGGTACTACTGAGTCTAGAAACGTGGACTGTTGGTTAGTTGTATGATGTAAGCAAGCAAAATATTTTTGGAAATTCCTATCCTAAGGGATAAAGACAATGCTAAAATTAAAACGAAAACAACGCGGACAAACGTGGAAAAGAAAGAAAGACAGAAATAAGAAGAAGAAAGGAAAACTATTTATTCGAGGCATCACACATTACAAATTTACAAATTGTCTTCTAAATACTTGCCAAGAAATGGTAGAATATAGAAACATACTTTGTATCTAGACAATACTACGAATAAATAATGCTAATCAAACACATTATCATAATTAGCATTAAAGTCTGTTTTCTGTGACACACTCAAACTCAATAAATTCGCATATTTCTTCGTTCAGTGAAATAACTCGCTAAACAAACGCAAACATACTTTCACCTTTTCATTCAAGTTAGCATTACTCAATTACTACAGTGAAATAGTAGATAGTACCTATTTTGGGTGACTAACTGTTTTTCCTAGTGGTGTTATGAAATTTTTAGATCGCATTTTAACTTCTCGTGCAACCAGTTTCTTTCTGACGGTGTCCCGCCATCCGCCATTTTAACTCCAACAATGACTTAAACATTCAGGTTTATTAAAAAGCATCGTCACCATTGTAGTAACACGTAGAAAGCTAGAGATACGAAAAAGCTAAGTGACTTGCGAACTAGGTATTCGAGTTACAAAACCTTGCAATAGTTTGCAAGTCACTTTTATTATATCAAAATAATTTGACTAGCACTAACAAAACTCATGGTTATTACCACAATTTTGGTTTAAAATAAGCTTTTTAATGAGCTTACCGATATTTCGACTATGTTGCAATAGTCATGATGTCAGAAAGGAAACATTTTTTGAATTTTATTATTGGGCTAAGAGAGCTACAATCAGCGCACACATTGCTACGATCGCTACGCCGCCGCGACTGCTACACCATGTAGCCAAAGAAAATCGTGTGTATCATTTAAGCTATACCGATGAAGAAAAATCCTATAAAAAGATATTTATTAATCCAGCTAGTTGGTATTCGGTAAATGATACTAAAATAAAACATTTTAACTAATTACAGCAATCAAGCAAGCATTGCTGGATGCGGGCAGCGCAGGACCGGTCGTTGTGGAGATTCTTTGTCCAGTAGTGGACGTCTTTCGGATGAGATGATGGTGATGGTGAATTACAGCAAGGCAACAATTCCTTGAAATATGAATAAAAAAGGTAATTTTTAAATACTATAGATTTTCAACAAAATTAAGCATATACTAAAATGCGTCAGAACATAAAACAACAAGTTTCTAACCTTACGAATTCAATACTTTTTATTTAATCAAAATTATATTCAAGTATGTGGATTGGAATGTGAAACTCATCCGGACATTGAATTTCTGAATGAGACGTTACAAAATATGATCATGGTTCAAAATGCATGGTTCTCAAAATTCTGTATCCCCAACATTTTCTAAAGTTGCAGTTCTTTATATAAAACCAAAATTTTGATAGTTCAAAGAAAAGAAACCAGACGAAAAATATTATAGCCATAAAAGATAAAATTTAAGCTACCTGCTTTATTGTAGATAGATAAATAAGTTTATTTATACTAGCTAACAATACATAAAAAATTTTGAAGATCTAGACCTTTACTCGCGTTTAAATGCAATTACAATTTACGCCTTAAGTTATTCGTAGCAGCTAGATAACAAAACAACATCACGATATGCGGTTTAAATCGAATATAAAGGAAAAAATATTAGAAGCTTCTCTAGTAAAATAATCATGGCAAATCATAGCTTACTCTAATTACCAAGCTACAAATGCCCAACAAAATCGCTAATGTAACTCCGAACCGCTTCGACAAGTTTAAATTGAGCAAATATAAGCAATTCATCAATATGGTCGACGGTTAATTGCAGCTATAAAACGACATAGCAACAGAACGATCGAAACGTGTGTCGTTCGCAAACTTTCGTCGCTCGTGCGCGGACGCAAGTCAGGCGGTGAGTCATAAAAAACCGCGTATCAAGTTATCAGAGACAGAGAATGGAGATCTAGAAGGTAAACGTGCAGTAGGCGATGATAATGATGTGATGACAAAAATGGTAGCAACAACAGTTTTGTGTAAGTACGATGCTAGTAAGACTGTAAATTTTATAAGAGAGAAAATACTCAAACTTTGTTTCACATCTTAAAAGACAATGAATTACTCGTAATACTAGAAATATACAATTTAAAGTAATTAACATCTTGGACTTTTTGAAAATGACGAGGAAATAATAAAGGGGAAACCTGCGGAATATATTTGCTAAGCAAGACTTACTTACCTCAATACACCATAGAATTGGTTATTGATCGTGAACCCGTATCATTAGTCTAAATAATTTCCAACAGAACCAGCTAAGTTGGTTCTGAACTGAACAGCGGAAGGTGATGTCATATATTATTTGGTGATTTCGTAAAAAGTACCGATAGTCAAAGGAATATTTGAATATTTTACAGCCTACGCAGATGAAGCATTCAAAGTATATTTTATCTTCATTAATAAACAAAAAAACTAAAAAAAAAACTAAAAACTTAATTAAGATAAAGAATGTTAGAAAAAAGTATAGTTTGCATATGAAGTTGTACAAACAGAGCCACACGGAGCTGAATTAAGACAAAAAAAAAGAGATGTGTTGATAAGAATGATATAGTGACAGCTACTGGTGCGAGAACGTTTTGTTTTATAGCATCTACGATTACAATCTTACACAATAAATCAGGCCACTGCCCACAAACTTACATACTGCTTTTATTTATACATCTTTAATCGACTCAATCAAAAATTTTCATAAGACGCTCCTCGGTTTCGACTCCGCCCCTACCGTCCGAGAAATCATACAGACTCACTCTCGCCACAAAGTAAAAACTAATCTATCATCCATAGCTACAGCTGCTAAAATAAGTTTTTAATTAAAAACTGGTATAGAACTTCGGTGTATATAACACGAGGTCGTCACTTACAGTAGGTATAAATAGGGTGTATGTATTTCTAGTTTTTTGGCAGTATGTCGTCGGCGGACATCGGACAGCATAACTACAGTAACCGACTTGGAAGCGAAGTTCAATGCCACTATGCCAGGTGGTGTGTGGAACAGATGTAGAGACGACGGATGAGCCTCCAACGTAACGCATAAAACATGAATGAGTAGTAATAGTAAGTTATTAATAGCATTATTCATACTTTTACATATTTCTATTATCTTACTGGAAAAGGCGTTTATAACTTTTAGATTGGGTAGATTATATTAAGTGAATCAAATCTGTAGAAAGGTCAAGCACTAATGAAACAAGCACTTTTTCAAACAAAGGACTTTAAAACGTATAGGTATAGGTGAATAAACTTGTAATCTGATGTGTCAGCTTTTAGAGAAAAAGAAAGCAGTGACACATTAAATAACGAGATCGTAAGGTGAAAAGAAAGTAAAATCATATGAATGAATCATTTGAAACCAATCTGATAAATACAGATGCTTATTTAGTTTCATCGGATCTATCTTGGCCATTAAATTCTGTGGCATTATTTTACTAATTCTGCAGTAAGTATACGAACTATTGAACTTAAATTTCAGATTTTTATCCTTTTCTGTATAAGAAATTAAAAGGATAGGACGATGAATAGGCCAGTCAATATCAACACAAAAAAGCGGCCAAGTGCGAGTCGGACTCGCCCATGAAGGGTTCCGTAGCAGCAAGTAACATAAAAGTTCTTGTAGTTCGTTGTAACTTGGCTCGTGTAACGACTAGATAGTAGCCGCGGTTTACGATTTACGATTTATGACGTATTAAAAAAAAACTACTTACTGGATCTCGTTCAAACCAATTTTCGTTGGAAGTTTCCATGGTAATGTACATCATATATTTTTTTTAGTTTTATCATTCTCTTATTTTAGAAGTTACAGGGGGGGGACACACATTTTACCACTTTGGAAGTGTCTCTCGCGCAAACTATTCAGTTTAGAAAAAAATGGTATTAGAAACCTCAATATTATTTTTGAAGACCTATCCATAGACACCCCACACATATGGGTTTGATGAAAAAAAAAATGAGTTTCAGTTCTATGTATGGAGAACCCCCAAATTTTATTGTTTATTTTCTATTTTTGTATGAAAATCTTAATGCGGTTCACAGAATACATCTACTTGCCAAGTTTCAACAGTATAGTTCTTATAGTTTCCGAAAAAAGTGGCTGTGACATACGGACGGACAGACAGACATGACGAATCCATAAGGGTTCCGTTTTTTGCCATTTGGCTACGGAACCCTAAAAAGGACACACATCGCAAACGCGCATGTAACAACGATTTTTTTATATGTTGTTAGGTCCCTTGAGAGTAGTTAACACCCAAGTTTGCAACCCTGAAAACCCTGTGCTACATAAAAACCTCGAAAAACCGCGAAAAACGCTGACTCAGGACAAAGTGAAGACCTTCATCAGTCACCACCTCCGTGAAAGTATTCAAAAAGAGAGTTGATGTTGATCCCCTTATCATATTCCAAAGAGTCTGCGTCACAAAACGATCAGATAAACAATTGAAGCAGCACCAGGACCATTAGTTTAGCCAGTACGTGTCTTTGAATATGACCCGAACACAAAATATACACATAAAAAAAAAATAGCCTACATTTGACAAGCTATATCTCTGCAACTAATGGACCTAGAGTGCTGGGGTTAAACTCAAATTGTAGAGAGTTTAGTTAGCTTTATTAAATTATATGGCAAACATACTTGAAAAACGCTTCCTTAGGGTAGTTTTTCCGAAAAACTGAAACAAGTGCCAAAATTTCGCAGTTTTTCGAGCACCATGGGGGTAGCACAGGGTTTTCAGGGTCGCAAACTTGGGTGTAAACTACTCTCAAGGAACCTAACAACATATAAAAAAATTGTAGATACATGCGCGTTTGCGATGCTTGATGTCGATATTGACTGGCCTAGAACGAATTATGGTTTAAATAAATAATAACCTAAATTAAAGCCGTTACTGTTAATTTAAGATCATTTTTCTGACGCTTGACCTCCAGCCAAATATATTCGATGTTTGACAGCTTTAAATTTAGGATCTCTATCTTCTGTCTTTCTTTTTCTTTGAGAAGCTAAAAGAACGGATAGACTTAAAATGTTAGAGCGTTTATTTTATAATTTTTAAACGCAAGAAAGGATATTGAAAAAAGAAAAACTATAGTGCGTGCAAAATATATAGGTATATTGAAGAAACGGCAAAAACGACAAATTGCCGACATGTCAAACATATCAATCGTCCGCCTCATACGCAGCAAGTGCGCTCGCGGTCTATACTTAGCCATCCATCAGGTGTCGTATCTAGTCACAGCCTAGTTCCTTAGCTATCGTAATGATAATGATAGCTTACCACAGCCGACGGCCTCTACCGATAGACATGTCATTTTCTCACTGCGTTAATTGAATACAAGACGGATAATTATTTTACTGTTAACAGGCAAAAAATTGCACGTTCAAATTGACGGGAACATGGTTTTAGCTTCAAATTTGTATTGTTAAATGTGTTTGAAGAGGGTTAGCTGTCTATTGTGTAAGCTATTAATAGCTATACAGGTCTAATTTGAGGTGCTAAAAAAAGATTAACCTTTATCTCGGGCCACGATAGTGTTTTTCTTTTTATTAGAAGACAATAGTATAACTAGTTGTAAGTAGATACAAAATAAAACATGTAAAGTAATGGTCCTTTTCGACTGAGATAATAATGAAAAAATCTTAGCAAAAAGTAGCCAACGATGACCAGATGTTCAAAATTCTCAGCGGTAATCGTATTCAATGATAATTGAATATACAAATACGAGTAATCAAAACTCCATTTAGATATTTCGCAAACCGCAAATCAAATTAGGAACACCACAGATCATTAATATTCGTTGCACACATGCAAAGACTTCAAGCTTTATAGGCAGAAAGTGCCACGAGAATTTATGAACTATATCATATAACATAACACATCTTTTAATTTTAATGATACTGCTACCTCTAATAATGCTAGTGGCAGTAGGTACCTATTTAAATTTGAAAAGTGATCCCATTTCCGAAGAAGATGACTTGTCTTAAACAAAACAAGCCTTTAGACATGGAGTAAAAAAAGACAAAATAAAATAAGCAGTACTGAGGTAAATAATACTTATAACGAAATCGCACAACTTGTAATTGGTAACATAATGAAGAGATTAGTTTCGTACGCGTAGATTTCTTATCTGAAATTGAATTGCCACAACATTACTATATAGCGGAGGTATAGGTTCTGGAAGAACAACTGCAAGTGCTAATAATAAGTACTTAACACGAATAACACACAACGCGTCTTAAACAAGTAATTTCATTATATCAAATTTCCAAAAGTAGCAAGACCAAAATTGTTTACAACGTGGGTATCTATTAGACGTATGTACCTGATGAAAACTTATTTCGATTCCACTTACATCGTAACCACATTCACGGTACAATAAAAAATAAGCGTGAACGCATAAACGCGGTCTCACTAGAACATCCCTCAGGCTTCAATTTGTACGTGATTATGAAACCAATACCGCGATAAGACAGATGTTCAGACAACGTATAATTTATTCCTCATAACATGTACTCTTAGTTTATAAATAGGAGAAATAGAATGATAATCATCAAATTACACACATAAAACCAGTGTTTAGAGACAGATGGCACGGAAAAAATGCTGTACTGTGTTTATGTCATCGAGTACTAGGTCAATGCTCAGATTGAGACGTTAGGGTGCCCATTTAGTATAATAAAGTTGCAGTTGAAGATTTAATAGAACAAATTGATTGAAGCATTAGCTGTCACTGTCTCCGGCTACAGACAGAATCAATTCTTAGCCAAAAGGTAGATGAAATTATAGGAATTCCAATGTATTCTTGCCACTCCCAAAAGATGCTGTAGTTTAGGCTGAGAATGGGGCAATTTCTGGATGTCACGCTTTTATCCTTAATTTAAATTCGCCCGCCCTTTGCCTTTTAATACAGGATGTAAGAAAAAGTCTCATTATCCTAAAAGTTGTTGCACATCACTAACACGTTTAAAGGATAATGAGACTTTTCCAAACACCCTGTATAGAAAGGAATGGAGGAAACTTTACTAAATATTAGAGCTATCGAATTTGGACTTTATGTATGTGTCGATCGCACTATTCAATCAAGAGTGGACGTAAAGACATCAGACTTAAAAGTTTCTTAATTTGACAGTCATATGAACAAAAACAGTATAAATGGACTTCTAAATTAATAATTTAAGCATGACTTCCTAAATCGGTCCCAATATGTTATATAACTCGGTAGTTTTAATTGTATATTTTCATATTAATCCCCGTTGTACAAGCTGTAAACCTCGTTCATGTTCCAATCGACCTACAGCATCGAATAACAGATAATTGTTAAAGAATTTTAATAAACTACAATAAATAAACGCCCAGATATATTTTAATTTAACTAAACCCACGCTCGAAATAATTAACCGCACACGTTACAGTTTTAATTAAAAGAATAAATAAAAAAGTTTGGTTGGTTGGTTATGGCTATTCGGTTGTAACGAAACCACGGAATATATAATAGTACTACGAAACGTATACGGGCTGGCAATTAGTCGGTCGACAAACACGGAAACACGCTAGAGATTCCATAAGAGGTTATTGTTGATGCGTATCGACAAATAGCGACATAATCCGATATTTACAAAACGTATTTAAGTCTAGATTATAAAAAAATCAGGCCCGAGTTTATTATAAACAAAATTTTCAAGTACAATAAGATTCAGATTCCGTGACGTGTATAGTAAACACAGGCAAATCAGATTAGCATGTCTCTAATAGTGGCCTGAAATTGACATTTACTATGGCTGAGTCTGTAAATATCATTGAAAAAATGATAATAAAATAAATAACTCGCCTGTTAAGCACAATCATTTACACTTTTCGACTGCACTTTTCTATATATTGAATGCTAACTACCGGTCATTGATGTTACAGTATTAACTTACCGTCCCAACAGTTCTAAACAGAGAAAATAAAACAACTAAAACAGCAAATAAAACATTAAAATACAACATTATTTACTAGCATTTTCCCTCACATGAACCTCTCAGTTGCTAAATATAATAAGGTAGCTGAGCCAAAAGAGTAAATAGTATTACAGTTGTTTTTCATCAGCTTTAGTACGTCCCCACCAAGTAATTACAGTTATTATATAAATAATTATAATAAGCTTACATTTAACCTAAATCAGCGATATATCTAAAAAATCATATTCGAGCTACGAGTATTAATTGTCTATTAGAAAAACAGTTGTCGCTTACTGCAAAATAAACTATTGCAGCAAGTTTCCATCTACTAACGCTTGATAAAGATCTAAACAAGCAAATACCAATGCCTAGTCACCTAGGAATGAGGAATAAACTAGCTATAAAACTACACTGGCCACTATGTTGCATGAAAATGTTTAAACAATTTTAATAAATTGAAGCGGTAAATAAGTACCAATACATCAGCATAAAGATTATAATGAAGAGGTACGTTTACTTACTCTCATAATAGAATAACTACGTATCTAAGAAACTTATGAGCACGAAATCAATATTAAAAACAAAAAGCTTATTCCTAAAAAATCCTTCCTTAAAAACATGACGAATATTATTATTTTTATACCAATTTTATACATTCACAAGGTAGGAAATCTTAAAAGCCATTTAAACCACATCAACAAGTCGAGGACTAAACGAAAGCTAATACTGCCAGCAATCTAGATACAAGATAAGTCGAAGAGCGTGTGGACAAGCCGCACAACATTGCCTCGATAGCGTCCAGAGGAAAGCATAAACTTGTCAGATGAACAATTAAATAACGTCTGTCGAAGTGAACGCCCACTCGATTCTGTTTGCCAGGTAGTTTCTTGGACTTCCTGGGATACTATCTTAAGATTAACTGTGCCAGTAAACATTCATTTGTTAAAGTATGACTAAAAAACTGTTAGTTTTTTTTACATTACAGCTATGTACATTATAATTTGCCATTCATGGTTTTTTACAGTAGTGTTGTTGTTTAGGAAAAGTGCCTTAACAGTTTCTTTTTATTTGACCACTTTCAGCGTAAACAGGATTATCAAAGTGGAATCACGAACTATGTTACAGCCAGGAAACGTTATTATATCAGCTAGGCATTATAGATTTGTAGCTAAATCGTTGTTTAAAAGTTTCACGCAAACAACAGCTAATATGATAGAAAATTACTAAGAGTGTTGGGCTTGAGATTATCGACAGCCAATAAAAAGCGAAGCCTTGCATTGTCTAACTGTACCAACCGTTAGGATGCCTCGCCTAGGCGTCGTCATATATCTGCATATTCAATAGATTCCACGGATGCGCAAAATTTAGATTCGAAGTCTGTGTCAACCGAACTTTATCTATTCAGTAAGCGTCGACTCCCGTCGCAGTTTGCAATATTCATAGCACTGAAATTCAAATTGCAGTGCAACGATTCTTCCACGTTTGACTTTGCATTAGACTTGAGAGCTTTTGTGCTAAATAGAAAAGGATCCTTTAAAGGCCCATGACACTTTACAGGAAATATAGATTCGATACTTACATACATATTATATACTTATAGACATATCTTTTGACTAAAAATATTGACGATTTATTTAGCATAATAAATTGTGTTCAATGATGAAATTTAAAATAACCAGAATCGTTAAACTGTTGTACAGTCAATGTCAGCGTCGTGAGTAATTCTTTTCAAGTATAAGCTGGTGCAAGACGCTGTCGATATCAGAAGTACAACGAAGAATGCTTGAGCATTTTTTAAATTGAATTAACAAATTTCAATTTAAAAAAGTTATTTTTTTCTACAGAAATCGCTGCAATTTATGAATCTCACTAAGTCGCACGGGACATTTTGTAAGTCAAAACTTTGCTGGATTGCCCCGAAGCTGTACTTCTTTGCAATTCAAACCTATAAACTAGTGACCTTGAATCCACGTCAAGAATCGTTAAGGCTGCTTTGAATTTTAAAAGAATTTGATTTACATGTTTAGGATGGATCTATGCACATATTTTGTCGAAGCAAAATGAGTATAAGCATCTTGAGTCTTGGCCTACTCTAAATCAGGACAATTAGTCGACGACGCAATGCGAAATGGCCGATATCATACACTACATAAGTAGAAAACAGTGCACAGTCCAATTTTGATTTCTGTGTTTGATAGTTGCGCATTCCCTTTCCCAAGGCATTGTGTGAAAACATCAAAGGCCACTAAATCTTCACGTCCACCCTGATTGTCATCAATGTCTCCGTATTGGGTGACGCGGAACGGACCGTGCCAGAATAGGCATTGGCGCCTCTATTTGTTTTCGAAGCGGAACAAGATGACCTCTGCCGATAGCTGAAAATGGCTTTTCTCTGGTTGGACAGTGATTAGATTTGGTACGGTTCGACTTTAGGCAAAGCTTGAACGACCAACAGCTTACAGTTCTTAAGAGTTCTTAAAAAGCTAATTTTAAAAGGTTAGTTATATTTTAAAGATGTGGTATTTAAAGATTTTTCTATTGGAGCGTATAAAAATTTCGCATGCAATTTGTCTGAAAAGCTTGTGTCGACAGTTTGGCGTAAAAAATCTGAAAGAGCTACAACGATTTCAAAACTACCTACTCGTACGTATAATGTATCCACTGGCATAGCCTAACATGGTCTTAAAGACACTATGTAGGTATTCTAAGTACAAACCTACTACGTGCTCAAAGCACACACAAACCTTTAAGGTTAATCGCCCGTGAAGCACCCATTCTTCTGTAGCTACAAGCCTACTGTATTGCAGCGTTTACTGGATAGTTTTCTCTAACTTGACCCTTACAAGACACGTCCGTCACTTCTAGTTAAATTATTTACCAACTAGGTTTTAAATACATCTGAAATTATAGGTGCTAATCATAAGCTATAGGATTTAAAACTATTTATGTTCTGTCTAAGGAACCTTTTCAAAGTTTGTTGCCATAGCATTTTAGCATGGTTGTCCGTTACGTTATCCTATTTGCGTGTGAGGTTTTGTAACTGCACACCTGATCTCTATAATAATTAAAATTGGCCAATGATCGTCTAGTAGTGGAATCGTACTACTTTGTGTGAGTAACCCAAGCTCTTTTAGAAGATTACAGAGTGATCGTCTATCTTCGGGAATTCTAACTACAAAATTAAACAAAGTGTCTCTGTACAACATCTATGTAATTCCTAGTTATCAATTCCCCCCTGCTCGTTCATCAGGGAAGTTAAAAAATGTAGGAAATATCATCGAGTAAACAATGTATTCCCTATATTGCGTATCGCCCCAGGTTTTGGTCTTTCATCGACCTGAGCTTCTTTTCAAGCTCTAGCTCAGAAAGAGCTTCTAGTTCTCATAAGAACTTTCGTTGAGTCTCTCTTCCTCAACAGAATAGCCGTTCTCCAAGTCTCTCTAATGATACTGCTCGGAGACGGCCACTCTTGCCCTCGCCCTGGGCAACCTTTTCCTTAAGCTATGCCAACCGTATTGATAAATACAGTTACATAATCTCTCTGTGTCTTCCATACTACCATCCCACAAGGGATCTAGCAAGATCCAGCACTGACGAGGGAACTAGTGTTAGCTCCCCCAGCTGGATGATTACTGAGACCTCAGATCCCAAGCAAGGCAGTCGTCTAGAAGCAAAGACCCGATACGCTCACTCACACCTTTACAGCAAACCAGCCGTTAAAGTATTTACGAGACGAGTGAGAATAAACGCCCCTCCAACGCGCTCTCTGTGGGACACTGCCCATCCTGTCCTCCAGAATGCTCCTGACCTCCCCTCACCACAGAGGTGTAGGAAAAAGGTTAAAAAAATAGACAATCCCGAAGGATTGTCTACAGCGGACCCTGGCCCGAACGGTGCGCCTCAAGCGATGGAAGGAGACCAAAGTCCCTTCGTTGAAAGCCTAAGCTTCTCGTTGTAAGCCGAAGCTAGTGGACGACGTCCAATCGATACTAGCCGTAGCGTTCCCGATACGGCTGAGCCGCTGTGGTTACCTTTTGGGAGGCTAATCCCTGTCTTTCACCGAAGTGTCAGACGTAGTGCGTTCGGAGGGAGTGAAGGGAATATAACCCCTTATATATAAATTTAAATACTTATTTAAACATATTAAATAACTCCCAGCTCTCCGATCATCTCCTGCCGAACTGATCCACTGGATCGAGTATGCTCCATGTTCGCCTTCGCAGAGTGCAACAATATTTCTCAGAAGGGAACGGTGCTATATGCACCCGGTCCTTTTGGGACTCTGATCTTTTGGGCTGTGCATAACTATACCTTGTCTCGCGTGATCTAAGCCACAGCAGCATGTGGTTATTGATTCATTCACCAAAGCCCATTTAGCAGATGCATTTACAATCATATGCACTGATATCTCTTTAGGATATTCGGGTTTTATTCTGCTTGGTGATTATACTTTGATGATGATGATGATCTATCCGACCGATTTCGGCCATGGCGACCACTTCTACTCAGATTTCCAAAAATGTTTTTCAATTTTTATGAAACTCAAAATATAGATGTAAGTCGGTCTCAGCATCCCAAGTATGCTTTTTCGAAATTCAAAGTTATTCGAAAATGTTCAATACAAGAACGTATAACTGAAGTGAAAAATCTCCGAATACGGTTTTAAACCTTATATTCGGACTTCCCATGCACGGCAATAGCTATTGCTCGTTCATTGGCATTGTCTGCTTTCTACCACATGAAAATAATTCGTTTTTAGGAAACATAAAATTTTCGGCTCCGCGCCACGATTTTTATTTAGCCTTATTTCGATTTTTTCTATACCATACAACAGACACACGTTGTTCTACATAGTTTTACTTTGCATTAGGGTTGTAGGGTTACAGTTTAAATACGTGTAGTAGCTGTTGCAGAGCTGTAGAGTGATCGGCTTTCATTACAAACGTTCTGGGTTCGAATACCGGCGGTGACACAGTGGTCAAACAAAAATCACTATTTGAGACGGTTCAGTTAGGACATTGAGCAAGTCAGAAGTTAATGGCAGTTCTATAATCCTGAAATGATGATGAGATTAATATGCGAATAATTATAGGATTGACCGGTAACTGTAGTGTTTAGTATGACCCTAAATTACGGTCCTTGATTTCCCTTCGTAGACGGGTACGCGAAAAGTCCGGTCAGCCGTGTTCACGTATATTACACAGCCGTTGAAGTGTGTGAAAGCTGTGTGAACCCATCGCGACGACATGAGACCACCATTGCCATTGTGAGCGGCACGTTGCTTCAATTACCAACACTAATTACCGAGTTAGAGCTCTATTGCTCTACCGTAGTACGCGGGAGTTCCAGTAAAATTGTGTGAAACCAGTAGCTGCTTTTTATTTAAGCATTTTTACGCCTAGGAGTACTCGTATATAAATTCTCTCGAACATAATAATTATGTAAAATTTTACGTCTCGTTCTAATAAAGCGAAAGTGTTCTTGTAAAATTGTGTAGAAGCAGATACTAATTCAGATAGCACATTTTTATTTATAGTAAACTCGTCTCAATAAATACTACTATAGCTACTTCGATCAACGTCGTCCACATCGCAATCAAGTCGCTATGTTTATTTTAATTTATTATTACCTCCCCCAAAATCTTCCCTTTTTCTATAAAACTATTTGATTGACTATCGTCATTGGAAAGGAACATCGTGAGTGGAATCTTCTAAATATTTTAAAGTATTGAAACTAGATTGCACAGAACTCTCGTAAGTATACACGCTGTATTTCTCTCGTTTTAATTGCGTTAAATAGATGGCTCTTACCATCGATTCGTTGTTTATCTTGTTGAGAAAATTACCGCAGTTTCCTATTGCAAATGCAGGTTGGCGATAATTTATTGATGCGGTCGACAGATAGGCCGTTTGAGCGTGTTTTAATGAGGATAACTGTACTTACCTTTATTATTGTGCGTACTATAGTCAACTAACAGGCGAATTGATTAATAATATACTGTCCTTACTTATATTATAACGACGAAATTGTATTTGTTTGTCTTTTTTACGGTTCAACAGCTGAACAAATTTTGATTTAACATTGGTTATAACTGAGAAACTTGATGAGAACATAACGTCCTATAATGATTATAATAATTATGACAGTGCCAATATAGACCAATCATTATTTATTGTAGCAGGAAGGAACACATTTTATTGTCACTCACGCGAGAGGACAGAATATAATTATAGTCAAAGAAAAAGGTATTACAAGGACTTTAGCTAGCCTTTGAAATTATGCGTATCACAAACAAGATTGGCTTGGGATCTGTGTCTCCACCAAGAATTTTCTGATCTTGTACAGAATTAACAATAAATCGAGTAGCATCAATCGCGGATAAATGTGATCGAATGTCTAGCAATCTAGTTTTTCAAGTCGGATTGATCTATCACCGTTGATAGGTTCATTGATCCAGCTCTATCGATCGCAAGTGTGAACAACTTCAAATTTACTGATTTTTCATCTGCTGATGCCGCCGTATCCAGTAATATTTTATCGTTATATTCGGCCAATTTATATGTGAAAATTTTATCATGATATAATTTACTAATCTTAAACAGACATGCCTATACGCTTTATTCCGCTCATATACAAATATCACTTTCAGGGACAGTATATTAGGTACAGAGTGTCTCACTACAATGCCAATGAAGGAAATATATATTAAAATTTGAATAAAGATAGAACGTTCTTTTAAAAATAATTTGATCTTAAATTTGAATAGCCTAAGTACAAAGTTACAAATTGTTAGGTCAGTATAAAGGTTATATAACATCATAGATAATTCAGATCTGCCAGGGCTTCACTTATCAGGGCGTTAACTACCAATGCAGATAACGTTTTACATACTCTATTGAGACATACAAATGAAAATCGAGAATCCGATACAATATAGTCTGTGATTCATTAAAAAGCACAGCGCTGTAGAAGGGCTATAAATAAATATTATTATTATTATTATTATTAAAATTACAGGTGTATTAGCAACCAGTTACGAAGGCAATGTCTCGAGACCCTCAGCTGATCGTGTAGTCATTACAAGACATTATGCATTCGTATCTTGAAGGGGAATCACTCTGCGACTATTGTCTTTTGTCGGGAGGCCGCGACACGCAAGTTTAGAAAATTTAAATCGGTAAATTTAAGTTAAAACTGTAAGTGCAATTTTCGTATCACTTAAATATGCAATTTAACGGATGAATCAATTCTTATTATTTTCTTATTATATTAAAGTTTCTTATTATTTACCTATATTTATTTTTACCAATACGAAATACGAATATTTGGTTACATAAATGTACTTGATAGAAAAAAAATACAGTTTTGATCAAAGTCGTAAACTCGTAATACTAGTATTACAAACGAAAATAGAAACACTAGTAATAAACTTTCAATAACCTATGTTCATCGAATTAACATGAATTTGTTTAGTAAGTATTGTAAAGAAAGAATTCGTCACCGCATTGTACTAATATATCAATAGCAGCTCACCGATATTAAGTTGTTAAAGAATAGCTTTTGAATGTCAATTTTATTAACCACCATATACATTGTAATAGGCTATTGTCGCCTATAAATTCTTTGGAGTTTTATTAGGGGTCATATCAACATTTCCTTTCAAACTTGACGTATGATAGATCGTCTATTAAAGCACTACCATCTACAATGTTATAAATATTTTATATAAGGGTTGTGTGTGAACAAAACGAGGACACATTTATTTATTGTATGCGTAGTATAAACTGATTAATAAAGATAAACAATGTAATAAAAAATATTTAGATGATGTATTTTCATGTTTGTTTGAAATCCGTTAGCGAATTATCAATGTTGTCATTATTAACTCTGGTATTAGGTTCACGCTGAGAGCGCCTATGTGCTCAAAGTATATCTATCCTTTATTACTTGTAAATATAGGAGTAAATGACAGTTTGGTTTAAAACTTTGAAGAAAAATCTTTTGACTACTAGAGCCTATAATATCAAAGTCTCAAGAGCGTAGACGACGCGTACTACGTAAGTTAGACCGGACCTGACTATTTACCGCGGATTCCCACCCTGCACCGTTGATTCTGCGATCTGTACTTATCCGTTTGTTTTTACAAGCGCGGTCCAGTTGTCGTGTGCGATATGTTAGCTATGTATGCCACCCCACCGGACGCGCGCGCACCGGCCAGCTCAAATGGAGCGGACACTGAGGCGATTAACCAGCCAAACGAGAAAGTCTTTCTACAAGAAGCTAGGAGAACTATCTAGTGGGCATCAAAGTTGGCAGGGTTGGCGACGGCCTCGCCAAGGACGGCGTTTCGTTTCTGCTTACTCAACGCTGTTCTAGGGCAAGTTTTTATTATAGACGGAGCTGGGAGGAATGCCTATTTGGAATTTGGATTCGGAATGTGTCACCTCGAGATAAGAGAAATAATTACATTTTTAAAACATCCTCGGCAAAACAAGCATTCATATCATTTAGTAGAGAATACTTAAAAATGGATTTGTAAAACTATTCGCAGCATTATAGTATAATTGATGACTTTAAAGCAGCTATCGATCAATCATTGATACTTTAGCGTTTGATCTCTCTTAATGTAATAAAGTTATCTTGAAATAATGCTCAGCTTAATTCTGACACGATTATGGTTAATTGACCTTTAAATGTAAGAACGTTTATTGCAGTGAAATGACTTCACGATCGACTCTACAATTTGTCAAAGCCAAAGTCAACAAATGGTCGCTAATGGCTACAAAATGCTAATGTCTAGAATAAACTGTAACAGATAAATCTACGCAAATGTAACAAAAAAAATAATGGGTTTTAATAAAAAGTGTTAGCATTGGTGACTTTTACAAAGGTTGTCTAGATGTCTACACTCAAATATTAAACTAAAACTTAAGATAGTGGCAAACAAATATAGTTAGTCCAAAGAATGATAATGCCAAAAAAATTGCACTGTGGGTATTTTAATGACGTGAAATGTTAGAAACCTCTTTGTATTAAAAGTGAAATGAATGTGCACATAACTGGTGCAATAATTTCACTAATCGCTCATTAGGCCAACCATAAAAGTAACTAAAAATAATTACACTCATCAAAAGTGTCTAGGGATAAACTTATTTTCTTCTCAAAACTTAATATAATTGTAAACCGTTTATGTCAGAGTCAGTAATCAGTTTCAATAAATTTTCCAACTTCTTAAAATTCTGTAAGGGTAAAGTCAGTTTTATTTAGGTACAGTACGAAGACATATACGGTTTACAATTATTGAAATTTTTGAGAAGTAAAGGAAGTTAATCCCTAGACACTTTTGATGAGTGTATTTACTCAAAGTTTAAGCTAACGGTCAAGGAAAGGTCATTAGGATTGAATCTAATTTTATCTTGAAATTATTCATTTAATGTTCGAGTTGACTTATGGAAGAAGTTAGTGTTTATAATTAGGTACTTACGTTGACTAATGCCAAAATGAGCCATACGAATGTCGTCCGTGGTATACTTGACGCGACATCCGCTGCCATTTTGGACCTGAAAATAAAACAACAATGTCAAGTCATTTTCACACACATAAATAAATGTAATAAAATATATATTTGATCTTTTAAGAAAATTACATTAATATAACCACAGTTTTATTTTTACATATCAGTGTTTTGTTACTGCCTACCTACATAGACAAGAGATGGATTTTCCAACTTAAATATATTTCCCTAATAATACCAAAACTTAAGATAATGGCAGTCAAATATAGTTAATCTTTTAATGCAAGTAGGTAATTTTGAGAAAAATCGTGTGTCTCTTTACATACAGCTCAAGCTTAATATTTTATGTTCAGAACTTTGTGATATCTAATAAAGATACCTACTTTATGCACGCTAAAAATAACTAGTTTTATTTTCAATGTATTTAGGAGACTCGAAGTGTTGTTACATAACAAGAACCTTTGACGGCTGACACTGAGGTCGGTCATTGCCCTTACAAATTGTTACAACATTTACAACTCACACGATAAAAATGCAAGATTAAAAGTAAGCTAGATGATTGACACATCCGCATTTCCGCAAAGCGTATAAATCAATTTTATTTTCTAGCCGGAGCCGGACATAGTTCACAGGAACTTTAGAGGAGAATTTAATAGATTTACATAAGTGAAAATATCCGTATAAATAACTGGTGTAAACTAGTTTCCGTGGCGCCCGCGCACGCTGTCGCAATTTGCTTTCTCGTCTGCAGACGCGGCGTCGCGAGAAGCGATCTGACTTTACCACGGCCAATGTCATCGCGTGTAGCATTTTCTCTATTACGTATAAGAATATTGAATTCTTTTAACATATCTTTTTACACACATAAAGTCACGTCTCTTTCCCGGAAGGATAGGTAGAGACTACGTCCTTCCTCTTTCTACGATCCATAGATAAAATAAAGAAGAAGAAAGAAGAAACACAATACGATATACAATTTGTTTTGAATGTGGGCAGTGCATTACGGGTCGTAGTCGAAAACCTTGATCAAGATCAGATCAGATTTTTATTCTATTTTTCATGACTTACACAATATTTGTTTAAATTGGAATATTTATCTTTAAACTGATATATTTGCTATTGTTATTAAACTTATTTAAAATTAATCAAAAAAGAACACTAAGTATTGATAGCAATTGTATTGATTGTATTGATACTCTGCAAGCATCATTATTATTAAAAAGAATTCTGCTAACAAGCGCATGAAACGATGAAACCGCAATAACAATGTTCGCAAATTAATGCTTTCAAGATGAACACTTTTTCTCTGACACTAATGAAGTAGGCAACGTAGGAAATAATCGGCTGTCTACAATTTCCCGAGGTTGTACCGCCATTGTGGAGTCAGGGGGTCTCAGTGGTGGTCGAGCGTGTTGTTGGCAAACTGGCAACTTTGTGTGCATTTACACTGTCAGCGCGCAAATAAAGAGAAATATTTATAGCTGGAGTAAATCTTTTGGCAAACTGTAGCTGAAATGGCAACTTTAAAGGGAAGGGAATTAGTTACGCATAATTAGTTAAACTTGTTATACACTGCTCTTACACTACATGCTCCAAACGCTAAAAAACTGTACAAAGTTCTGTAACACGTTAGATTTTTACACGACTGCCCAAAAAACGTAGAGTAAAAAAATTTGTTTCTTTATTCTACCATAAATTCTAAATGTCTAAATAAATCTGGATGTAGTATATCGTTAGAATCTTTAAATTACCCCGAGTGGCTATAATTTTTCTGGCACCGGCAGTCGTGTTTTTAAATTTCAATTCATATGATATTCTACTTTGAACGCTGGCGCTTGCGTTCGGAATAAAATAAACCTAATATTTGTTGTTGTTATTATTAAAATAATAAGTCCCCACCGACGGGTCCATTAGCTAACACAGAATTCTAAATGCAGTCCGATATGTGACTGGACTCAGCGGCGCAGATCGCTATATTCTAGACTTCTAGTACGTTTTAAAAATAACTGTTTGTTTTGTCGAGGTTTTTGAAGATTTTCCTCTGATATTTACTAATCTAAAACCATGTAAACTTGAGGATTAATGATCAAAGAATTATGTTAACAGTATTACATTTTCCTGTACCTAACACGTTTGGCGACTAAAAGCGGCTAATTAACATACCTAAAAAGAAGCACTTTCTCTCTCAGTCGAAGCCGGTTTCGGTAATTAATAGTAGTAATGAATAGTTTGAGCTTTGGACATACTTGATCTTTTTCTAATTATTTCTGTAAGTTAGTAATACAAAAGATAACTGAGGATATCCAAACCTTCAAGTTATCAACAAAAACTATTATATGTTTTACACGGACTTTGTTATTATTATGAATCTTTTTAGACTTAATTTCATTTACCGTCGTATTCTTCATTTTTATTATTAAATAAAATAAATCTTCCTTTTTACTTATTTTTCGAAAGTATGTCGATTAAAAATATATACCTACGAACAATCGAGCGCGTTGATGTCTTTTGTATGAATCAAATCAAAACAATGTTTTTTTTTTTCAAAGCTATTTTACCATAAATAAAAAAATCTAAGTTTTTTCAACAAGTAGATAATTGAATATTTGTATTGTATTGTATTATTGTATAATCTTAAAATCTTAGAGAAACCTATTAAATATTTTCATAGTATCAACAATGTACGGCCTATACCTGCAGAAAATAATTTATTTTCTTTACATCATATACGCTGAATTGTTGCTATAAAAGGTTAATAAATTAGCTAGACTTTATACCTTTATCATGTCGACGCGACACGGTGTGAGAGGGCGTCCAATAATGCACATCAGGGGTTTCAACACATGACAATATAATAGGGAATCCGTTAGAGCCTGATGCATAAACGTTAGGGAATTGTAAGTATTTACGTTTCAAACAGACAGTGAGATATATAAGTTTAAATATAAGAGGTAAGGCAGTTCAAAGATAGGTCTGACTACTTAAATAAAATTTTTAAATAATGCTTTGATACTTTCCAGATTTATGTACACTTTGTTTAAAATACTGAAAATTTTCAGTATCTGGTTTGCTTCCTCTCTTTACTAAATACAATTTATGCCTTCATTATTTTTGAAACAGTCACCGTGTGCCCAAATACGGACGATCAGAAAAGACAGATTAAAAATAAATAAAAAAAGCCTGTCATTCTTTTATAATTTTTAACTGTAAATAATAACAATATAAACTAAATCTAATGAAATAATGAGCGTACTCAGGCATAGTAATTAGCATAGTATTCAAAATAAATTAAAGTAAGTGTTTTACTTACTTTACCTGATTATCTAACACTAAAGTACATTGGCGTCTGCCTTTCACGCGATGTACGGGTTTTCAACAAAGTTGAAGCTAAACGACGTATCAAAGGATTTTTACGATTTTCTGTCCTTGATTACAGCATAAGCATTTTTATGGGTTTTTATCTTCGATCACTGAATTTCTGTGATCGAAAGTTTTTATAGAATAGTAGAGGTATGAAGATTTAGTATCTGTTTTCACGATGAATAAATTAAAATAATGTTTTAACTGAAGTAACGTACGTTTACAAAATAAATAAAATTATATCATAATTTAGATATTTACACATCGAATAAGAAAACTTATAAATAACAAATGAAATCTGCAAAAGTAACTATCAGAAGCGTTCCCAACAGACGTCATCAATGGAACAGTTCGCAATTGGCTCAAATATCGGGTACTGGGTAAATATGTGCGCACATATTCATTATACAGAAAATAATAAGTATTTGTGTCTCCTGCGCACGCGAGGTACCGGTTCCAAACGATGAGAGAGCGGGGCTCAACGGTTCGCTTCAACATTATTCCATTGCTTTATAAATTCCTTAAGGTGCAAGTTTGAGCTATTAATGCTTTTGTATCTTGTGGATAACTTTATATACTTTAGTTAACAATAATTAGCATCTTAATCTAAAGGGCCCGCTAAAACTCTCTTTCTTCTGTCTTTTTGTTTTTCTTCGAGTCAATGGAGCAAACTAGATTATATACCTATACATACCTATTTAATTCATTCGTTCATGTTTAGAATTTTCACCATCATATGGATCGAGTATGTTATCCCTCGTATATGAGCTGTTGATGATTGATATTTTCACTGTGAAACGTATACAAAATAAATATATTTACGACTTTGAATCATTTATTCTATTTGACGACACGCGTAAACAATAAAATTGAGTTTATAGCGATATTAGGGGAAATCGGAGCGTGTTGATTGAGCGGGCTAATCGGGCGGCGCGTGCGACGGTATGCGACACGCACGCGCGGTGTAATAGCGTACTTTCGTTTCCAACAAAAACCGCATTTTTGTCGCACGAGCGGCTGTGGTGCGGTTATGAGTTGCCAGACGATACTGATCAAGTCTTGTGTGAACTTGTTTTAAATCTATTGCATCTCCTGTCAAATACGAGTACACTATAATATCAAATAAAAATAATATTGTGATATAGCTGTAGTTTTGTTATAAGACAAATCCGTTAGAATTCTAGATTATGTGCAGGTTTCTACATGGATTTATTTTGTCAGATACCCACTTAGTCAAATCCATTACGAAATCTATGAATGAAGCTACAGAAACTTTATTACTAATTAAGAATGACTCACAAAAACACAGGTTCCATTCCATTTTTTGCTTTTTACATTAAAATTATCGTTATCATTGTGGAAGCAGAAGTTGTGTGTCGAAATGTAGTTTTTGTATATCCATTGTTTGCAGCTTTCTTCGGCGTTTTGTTTCAACAGTGAAGCGTAAGAAGATACTGTGTGGTTTTCACACAGAGACGGGTGCGTGACGGAATGTTTCAAACATCATTAATTTCTAACTACTGGCCTACAAGCAGTTTAAGACGAGCAAAATTACTACTATCTTTACAGGACTTCTACAGCGCAGTATGCAAGTTTAAAAAAAAATCTGATATTGTACACGAAACTAAATTCACTAACATAATCTACGGGACATTCAGGGATAGAAAAAAAAACAAAGTAGTTGTAGCAAGGCTGAGCAGGGACACGATGCAAAAAGAGTGCTAAATCTACGGTCATTGGGTTCCATCAAACCGTGAATGAAGCAAGTGAATGAATTAATTAATTAAATGACTTTCAATGACTGAATTTAAACTCTTTGGAGTGCATTTACGGAAAGGAGGATAATGACACGCCGCCGCCGCTACATAAGGATTATATACGTTAGACAAGTTCCTGTTTGTAGTGAACTTTTACATTTACCACTAGGTATATTATTAAAAAATAACTATTCAATTAACACATTAACACTACCATGACAACTATCGAACAAAACAGACCACACACGATAATAAAAACATCGTGTCATAACATTCTTTTATTAAGCTACGGTGTATAAATTCACCCCGAGCTGGTCGGGAACAAGTGGTAATAACCAGTGGTAACCGGTTTGTCGAAAATATAAAATGCAGAGATTGTTAAGGCGGGTTAATTTATATTTATCGGAGAAGGTATTGAGGGCGCGGGACTTGCCTTATCTGAGTCCTTTGAGACGATGATGATGCCGCGCGAAAGGTAGGGTTAGGTTACGCTTACAAAGAAAGTGGGCTAAAAAGTTACAAGACCTAGACCTAATTATGCTAGACTCTAGGACCAATTATTAGTCGCTGCCTAGAAATAGTCACATGTAATTTTGTTTTGTATCACGTCCATCTATATCTTCAATATATCACTGAGTACGTTTAAAAATCTCTTTTCACTTTCACTATAAATTCTGAGTCACAGTCAATTTAATTCAAGCGCATTCCTGAATCTTACCCAAGGAAAAAATGTGAAACCATTACAATCTCTATATCTCAATTATATTATTAGTATTATTTTTGCCCTTTTTTAAGGTGTTTACTTGTTGGAAAACCTAATAAATAAAATGTTTGAATTGACAAATTTGAACAAAGTATCATATTGTAATTAATGAATTTGTTTCAAGCATAATATATTAAATTATATATTGAACACTAGACGTAACAAGATGTCAAGGAAACTAATCCGCTTTAAATTTAAATTAACTGCGATATCTTCAGTAAAGTTTATCGAGAAAGTATTGTATTTATTACAATATATTTATACAGGGTGGCCTATTTAGATGGGTCAACCCAGGAACACAGAGATCTGTTATAAGGAACCATGTCATCGATTTTAGTGACAAGTAAAAAAGCAGTTACCCATACTGACCCAACCTGTATAGTAAAAAGTCCGTGCATGCTACTATATTAATAGTTAATTTGCTGAATATATTAATACTGTCATTTTTTTTTGTTTAAGTACCTATTTATCAAACCTGAGAACGTACATTTTTAATTTATTTATTTCGATTTTATTTCAATGATTGTTCATTAAGTATAAGCCGACTACAAAATGCGCCTGAAAACTTTTTTTATTCTTGTAATAAAATGAGAGAGAAGATCGGTGGTCTAGTGGCTAGGGCTGCTGCCTCCCGTCCGGGAGACGCGGGGTCCATCCCCACCACGTACCATTGTGTTTTCGAATTTCGAATTCATATGTATTCGACGCTCTTACGGTGAAGGAAAACATCTTGATGAAACCTGCACACTTCTGCGAAGAAATTCAAAGGTTGTGTGTGAAGTCGACCAACCCGTACTGGGCCAGTGTGGTCGATTAAGGACTAATCGCCCTAATTCAGGGTAGGCTCGAGCCCCTCGGTGGGGACGTAAATGAGCTGTTGATGAAAATGAGAGATACGCTACTATATTAAATAATTATCAATAACAATTAAATATTAAATTTGCATGTTTTATGTTTTGTATGAGTAATTTATATTTTTATTTTATATTTCTGTCTCTTAATAAGATAACACTAGCTCAGGTATTTAGGTCGTCTTCATCAATCAAATTCACATGCTAACCGGCGCCCGTTAGAGATCCACAATGCGTGCGAAAATCATAATAATGATCATCACGGGCCGTGACGTCAGGAGAGGAAAAAACCGGCCAAGTGTGAATCGAACGCGCGCACGAAGGGTCCCGTACTATAGTACAAAATTTAATAATTTTGCACTTTTTCACGGCTACGTTTTGTGTATGAGGAACTCCGTTAATTTTGTATTTTATTATTTTACTGTTATTATTTTGTTGTTATAGCGGCATTAGAAATATACACTCAATGAAACTGTCTACCTTTTACGGTTCATAAAATACAGCCCACTGATAGATAGACAGACGGATGGACGGACAATGGAAGCTTAGTAATAGGATCCCGTTGGCACCCTTTGAGTACAGAACCTTAAAAAGTCTGCCAATTTAAGCTTAGATTATACAGGTATGAGCTCGAGATAAGAAGTAATTGTTATCAAGGAGAATCTAAATTAAGAGGCCTAAATGCTTAGAAGGCGGACTAGCCGTACTTTTGACCATGATTGAATAAGTAATTAAAAAGGCCTAATAATAATGATTTGTACTCGTAAAAATATAAAGCTAAAAAAAAACAAAATAGAAAAAAGTATTAATTAAATATTTCTTTTTTACGTTACATACTTGTAATCATAAGATATTTTCCGCTCGAAATCTGAGTATCCAAAAGCTTTTTATCGGATGAGATCTTAACCGTGCGTGCTCTCTATTTTGCATACGCATTGGCCCGGGGCGGGACGCATGCGCATGATCTGGACCCGTCTACAACGCTAATTGCGTCAGTGCCCCGCGGCTAATCTTTTAAGGGATGGACCTATAGGGAAACGCGAAAATGTTAAAGAAGACAGAATGCTAAGGGATTCGCAGAAAACGACGACGGTACGTTATTGTGTCAAAAGATATTAATCTCAATTATTAAGATGTAAGAAATTATTATGAAGGAGTTAAGAATATGGCCACTGAATCTTATTTATATTTCAATAGATTTAACACACTTATATAACTAAAAAATATCGCTAAATTATTCAACAGTTTATTGAAGAACTGTAACTATACTATAAATTACTTAGTGATAAAATTAATGAATATTGAACTTAATTTTATAGTAGATAGAAACGAATAGCAGCAGCTGTTATCAAACTTGAAGTATTAATATTTTACAAAGATAGTGAGAATAGAATATAATCTAGTATCATAGAACCTGATCTTGCTTCTATCTACCTTCTATATTATATTATTAATATAAGGAGATTACAAGATTATATGTTAGTAACTATGATTACAGTATAGTAACTAACAGGCCCTTCCTTTAAAATTTTCTTTAATTTGTTATCGAAAGAAAAATTAATATTTATCAGTTTTCCTCCTACAGTATACTCCAAGCTTTACTCCAAAGTACTCGACGAGACTTGAAGCTACTCGGCTTCTTTCCTTAATTAAGTTATATTACAAACTACGAGTATCATTTCACAATTGAAAATAATTTAATTGGCACTGCGATTGAAAATACATGATTCATGATTCATGTTAATATCAAAACTGGGACATCCCAAGGCTATTTTAGAACTTAATATTTCATATCAGCGCGCCATCATTTTGTAAAATATTTCTTATCGAACCGTTTCTGATTTATAGCTAGACTACTTGCGCTAGATAGTGTATGTTATTGAGTGCCTAGAAATAAGTTTAATTTTAAAGTCTTAAGATATTATTTTTCGAATATTTGTATTGTTACGTCAATTGCATGTATTGATATTTTTACATAAAACTATTAGTTCTTTGACTATTTAAGGGAAAAAAGATAACAGCCACATAATGGTAAAATATAATAAATAAGGATCATTCTATCTATACATGACAAGTCTAAGTAAGGAATTAAAAAAAACACTGGACTTAAGGAACATACGGACAAATATGATACTCATAATTAATAACTGCACACTTCTTCCTGTTCTTTCTTTCTGTATTGTATTAATAATTCTGTGTATACATTAAAAAAAAAATTTATTGATTATAAAAAAAATCTATGAACTTACCAATCTCCGAATTTCCGTCGACTAGTGTTCTTCGCTCGCCAACCGATCATTGTCCTGAACACAGCACTGACATTAAGTTTGTACACACCACGTCACCTTCTGTCTTTGACAGCAACTCGTCTATCACTGAACATAATCCTCTAGTCTAGTCTGATCGGAAACACTCGATCGTCACTTGCCTCTAGGGCGTTCACTGCACTTGGTAGGTTGAGAATTCGCGACTGGATCTGTAACAAGAAAAAAATAAGACATTAATTAAAAGGCTTGGCACTGTTGATGGTGGTTATTATTTTAAAGTTTTTTTGTAGGTATGCGTTCGACTTCAATCTCACCTAATGGAGGCCGAAGGTGGAATACGCTAACCAAGAAGATGCCCTTAAACAAGATTGTACCTGTACGATTCCGGAAATACGGATGCAGGGACAGCGTTCTACTCTTTAGCGGTGCAAACTTCCAGTTATACAGATAGTATAACACTCAAAACGACCAAAAAAATATATATATAAAAAAGAAATCAACGGCAAGTTAGCCCACTGCTGGACTTTGAGCCTCTTCCACTTAAGTGGAGGGTTTTTCCATAATCTCCACGCTTGGCAGGCGGGTTGGAGGTCGCAGATTAAAAGGTTACTGTATCAGAGAGCGCTGCTGCCGCTCCCTGTTCAATGTGTAGTCCCTAAGTCGCCTCTTACGACACCGCCGGGAAGAGTAGGAGTTGGTGACAAATGTATTCTACTCTGCCGTCACCACACGGCGGATATAAAATATAATAAGGTCTAAATATCATCTAACCCTGCATTGTAATTTTGCAAGAAACAAACTTCAAAAACTCACAATAATTCCAACAATTTTGCTGACAAAATAACACCTACAACTCAGTTGTAATTTAATAATCATTATTTGATTACGGAACATATAACAACGAAACGTACACGCTCAATTTAACGGAAATTGTTACATCTCATTCACTATAAGTACTTAAGATTTTTTGGCTACAACATACGACACACATTACATTACTAAATTACTTCGCGCATCGCCTAGCTTTACAAACAAAACAAAATTTGATCACGATTGCGGTCAAAGATATCGATAAATCGATTTTATCGGTCCAGGTTTGTTTACTTCATTGAACATCGGGATTTAGAAAGTATTTGTGATAAATGGTCTCTATTGTATTTAAGGGCATTAAGATATAAACTTTGATTATAACTTCTTCAATTTTTTAACCAAAAAGTTCATACAAAGTCACACTGAAAAAAAGAAACAATTACAACTGTTTTTAAATCAAGATAATTTAACAATTTTATGTAGTTCCTGTCGTTACTCATTTTAACATTAATTTCGGCGTTTTTTTCATAATAGCGGGCAATTAACATTTCTTTACAATTTACAAGCAAGATGAATTTTGTTTAATTGGCCAAAGTTGTGATGTATCAATCGCAGCTGGAAGCCTAATCTAACGGCCAATGCCTGCCTGAGAACGTATTTAAAAATTCAATATACGATCTGACTTAATCAGACGGATTAGATCATCTACTGCCATTTTGTAAGAGATCGTTTAGTTTTAAAATGTAGGTACAAATTGATAAACATGATAAAGTAAAAATTAAACAGTAAACTCGTATGGGTCTGTACGCTAAAGCTTTTACAGAAATATGCATCTCTATATACTTGCAGTAAATAAAAACGACTTTTTTTGAAAAAAAAATGTGAATCATTTATTTTTTTATTAATTTAAAACAAAAATGCTGTTCATTATTTTATATAAGCATCTTCCTATATAACTTTTACTTCTGCATTTGAACTTGGAACGAAGGTGTTTTTTTTTATAACTACAAAGTAAATGATTTTGCTACTTAGCACAAGGCATAGGCAATTATGGAAATTTAAAAAAATGTTACGTGTATGCTTGTCTATGTCTATAACAGCAGTATTTTTTACACTTAAGAGTATTATAATAATAACCTACTATTCCCATCCCAGTCAAATTTGATCGTGTATGGAGTATAGAGCTACTTACTACACCCTACTTAATACACCGTAAGTGAGGACGGTTTGAGCTCAACAATGAGCTATTCAGGCATTTTTGAGTTCTATTGTGTAATTATCTACTGTTTTAGATAAACACAGGTGTCTAGCGAAGAATTTACAAATATCTATACCTATATAAAATTTCCGCATGCCAAAAAAGCGCTAGCTTGAAGCAGGTGTCTAACAGTAAGTGTAATTTAATATTCAAAGTTTACTCGAGGCTTATCGTATCATAGACCTACCTGCATAGATTTACCTAAGATGTGTTAGGTTAGTGACTGTTTCCTTTATGGAAAATTATAATTAGGTAGTCATAAGAAATTAATAAGCAATAATTACCGTCTCTTATTAACCCTTTCCAATATAAACTTTAAATTATTAAATCCAAATAGAAACCGACAGAGAAAAGGATACAGTTATATTATTATAATACAATTTGAAAAACTTTGACTTTGACTTCACTGCAATGCAATCTTTGCCACTTCAACAAGCTTCATACTTAGCGTCAATTCAATAGTGTTTCAAGTGTCATTTCTATCAAATGTACCGACTTGATCGCAAGCTATTATATCAATGATCTACGATCGATTTTCAAATGCTTAGCGTTTCCTGTTTCTAGTTTATATTGATTTAATAATAAAATAATTTAAAGTTTTAAATGGAAATCAAGAATTATAATGGCTAAGTTTAAGACAGATGCTGTTTAATATTCTCTCTAGCATCTTTGTCTGATTTTAAAATAAAACCTATAAAAAAGTATTAGAAATGTAAAACTGCTTGCGTTGATGTCTTTTGTATATAGATAGGTATACAAACTATACTTCACTATGTTTTGCAATCGATTTAATCTTACTTCCCGATGAGCTAGGAACTTGTAGCTGTATTTAAACATAGCTCAAAATTGTATAGTAAATACAACATTATGGTAACATTAAGCTGATGTTATGGAGGATTGAAAGCATTTCACTGCCAATATTAAATGCCCACTTGATGAGAAGCACACAAATATCGATCTCATATACCTCCTTGCTTTGCGATATCGATCGATCGATCGACCTACGTCTACCTATAAAAATACCTCCAGCTGCTTTCAATTTGTAAGATCGACATTCATCTACAAAACGCCGATGTACTCGTAGTAATCAAATCTAGAGGCTGCGGCTCGAATTCAAATTATAAAATGTTTTTTTTTTTAAGACGAAACTCGTATGAATCGAGAGAAAAGTTATGTACATTTGATTCGATTATATAAATCGTTGTATGGGAGATTTTTTAAATTAATATTGAAAGGGCAGATGTCTAAGATCGTAAAATTCGGTTTATCTGATAGATAACGTAGACCGGTGGGACTCGAACCACGATCTTCCATTCAAGGGACAGCGACCTTCTACGTTATATGTATTACAACAACAACAATTTGTCATCCGGATGTTAAATAAACTTCAATATAAAACTACATTAAATCGATTAAAAACCTTATCAGAGTAATTATGTAGAGATAGTCTTTTACTTTTGTTAATTTATAGAAGCGTCATTCTGAGAAAGTTTTTTTTATTGACGCCATTGTGTTAGAATTTTGAAAGCTCGACTGCACAACTAGTAAAAAAGTTAAATTTAGATACCTTAATATCAAACTAAGTGTACTTAGTAGATACATCGACTTTGATTACAATCTTTATGTAATTATAACCCTAATACAATAATCACGAATGCGTTTCACTGATACAAAAATTAAATTCCATTACGGACAATATCAATAAGTCTTCTCGATCTTACGCTTCGAACACTGCTATATCGCTTTGTATATCTTCGATTGCCTGTTTTTTCACTATAAAGGTATAACTGAAAGCGCATTGAAGCCGCAATGTACATAATCCAATGTTATAAAGATCCTTAAACCGTTCATTTTTCTGTATTCGTTTTATCAAGTGATCATCACGGTTTCATATCAAAATTAAATAATGCAATTATGCAACAAAACATACCACAATAGGGATGATGAGATGACTGCGTAAAGAAAACGAAATTCTATTTTGTCCGTCAGTCAGATAAAAGTATTTTATGTTTTCTCAAATTAACAGAAAAAATTTAAAGTTGGAGAGTGGGGGCTGATTACGTCACAACTCAGTATAAAATAGAATCAAGTTATCACCGTTGTTTATTGATTACGTGTAAAAATAAAAAATTCGTGTCCATTATTTTTATATCATCTACCTGATAGACAAAGAAATAAAAAGTAATCATCCCTATTATACGGCTGCAATGCAACTATTTAGTATTTTAACAGCTATAAAGCCAGATGAACAATTAAATATAAACCTATAATAACCTAATAACGAAATTCCGCAGCTACCAGTATACCCTCCAAGATGTAACGATTAGCACATTGGATGCGTAAATGCCGATGACGTAGATTCAAACCCCGCCAGAAAGATTTTGTTTGCATATCTAAATGCATCTGAAATTAATTTATTTTTTCCACCAAATATTGCTCAAATTAAATTTAAACTTTAGAGCTAATTAACTTCTAATTCACTTCATGTACTTGCCAATAAGGTACGCTGACTTTATTGCTATATCTATGGAAAGGTGAAATGTAAGTAGGTAGGAACTTCTAAAAATAGAAGATACTGAGCCCATTGAAAGACCCACCCATTATCACGGTGCTTTGTACGTAGGCAATTAAAGGACCGTTGTGCGGTGTGCTGTGGTACACAGTTTTTGCAACACTTTTAAAGCTTCAATGACACACATGATATTTTTAGCATCTTATTAACCTGTCAATAGATCTTGTAATTTGCTGAGACTAGCAAAAAAAAAATCATTATACGTACAATAATTTATAATTATGTGGTAGTCGTTTTTTATGTATTTTTGCAACAACAATGAATCCAAAATTGAGTTCTCAAGTTCAGCGATTAACCGCAGATTTGAATTGCATTACGATTAAAGAAATCTATCTTTAATCAATCAATCATAATAATAATTGATAAAACAGTTTCTTTCTTCTATACCTCGTCTCTTGTCTAATAGTAGCTTGGAAGAAATCACAAATAGCCTTCATGCAAATGAAATAAAAAAAAAAATTTTTTTTTCATGAAAATTATATACTTACTACATAATGTGGCTATTTCAGTGTAGTCTTCACGTATTCAAATAAGGAAGAATTGGTATCCTAAGGCTATTTTTGTGGGCAAGTGGGTACTTATATTTCTTTATTTTTATTTTAATGAGTTAATTTGGTGAATAGTCAATTTATTAAAACAATATTTTAGAAGATAACTGCCGAGCGTATACATAGAGCTCATATAAATTTTAGAGACAAAGCGGGCTTCAAGTTATTAAACTCTGTTTAAGTCATTACTCAAAATTGTAATAGAACAATATTCATCATCGTTTAACGGTGCTTCTCCAATTGCGTCACCAAAAAAAGAAACAAAGATAGATAAATGCCCAAACAATAATAGTCTTGACAATCTAACTAAAATTTTATATCAAAAACTAGCTTTCTTAAATAGCAAAATCATTCTCAAACAACTCATCCGTGTCATCATTTTCACATTTTTAGGATAGAAAGTCAAGAGATAGGATTCTTTAAAAAACTTGCTTTGCATGTACGTGGTTTGAACCGTGTGTTGACCGCCTTTTATTTTCCAATCGAACGCCGCTCCTGTGCGTAGGTGTGCTGCGTACTTTAGAACTAGTCTTTCAACGTATAATCATCTACAATTACCAGTTTTTATGACCCCTGCTGCCTCCATCAAACTACATCCATTCTGTTCTGAGAAAGGATGAGATAGGAAGTCAAAAGATCTTGTTAAAATGGGCGACATATTTGAACACCTTGGGGCATGTTTAATAGGCCCACGTCCGACATGGGCTTGTCTGTTTAAGAACTAATGCTTTTTAATAGATAACTTAATGGCTAGGCAGTATGATGATAACAATTTTGCTTGAGGGTAAATCTACTCCAACTTGCTGTTGCTAAGATGAACGAACAAGACTCTATATTGATTTTTAGATTCAAGGAAAAGCTTAGCCGAGGGTGGTCAGAGGTATGTATCAATAAAGACTAAATACAAATACAAAAATACAAATAGTCAAGTCATACGGTTCTATAGCAAAGGCAACGTAATAAAAAATAAACTAGACTAAAGAGGAAAGTACTTTAATGAAGGGTAAGATGATGAAAGAGATCAATTGTTAAAGAAACAAATCGACGTGAATGAGACTTAACGAACCACCTCGTCAACGAGACTAGACAGTACTTAAGTGCAGGGACAAAGAGTACTTACAAGAGACTAATGTCATTGGACAGTAGCAAACAATGATAGCGGGAGCTACAACTGTGTCAAATCCAAATGAAGATTCAATACATCCGTTGATGTTTGAATAGGATTGTGCCTCTGCCTATAAGCCACACAAAAATAATAGACATGTCAAACTTGAAGAGTGATGATGGCATCAGAGAAATTAATGGTGAATGGTGTCTCCATGGAGTTATGATAAGACCGAGCATAAGTCGTTGTGTTTAAAAGCAGTTAATAGTAATTATTTCTGAAAAACGTAACTGAGAATTCGGGAACTCGTTCTAATTACGTCAGATATGCTGGAAATACGCACAAACCACTGAAATTGATAAAATGGAACACAAAATTTAATAAAAAGTTTTATAAAACTTGTGATACCAACCCGTTTTTTCATTGTCAAATATCGCAAGATAAACGTGCATCCTTGCACTTCAAAGATTCAAATTTAAAAACAAATACAACCAAGATTCAAATAAGTGCACCTTACATAGCACCTTAAATTCCAAATTCATGACAGAAAATGCAAATCGGATCATCATTAATGCTGTCCATGTAATAGACCCACAATAATAAGGCTAGTCAAACAATAAGTGGGCTTTTAAATCGGAGTCAATGATCAATCAACCAAAAGAATACCAGTTTTGACAGAGCTCTCTGTTTTGACTTCTCATTGTCATTTCTTTACAGTTACTTAGAGTTACTTCCAACAGATAAATTATTCATGTGTCCCCAAAAACGGTAGCGCTTGTCTTCTTATGTAAGTACAGAGAGGAGCAGCCAGTCCGTACCTAGTTGTAAATTATTAATTTCAGAAGAAAATTGTTTTTATGTGATGTTTTCATTGAAACAAAAACAAATGTAGTTATTTCATTTCAGTTAGTTTCATAAAAATCTACCGACACAGTCCTTAAACAGGACAATGGTTCGAGCATCAACACGATAACTACTGCTGCAATAAAATTCTCTTGAATGCACATACCATAAAGTAGTTCATAATCTCCACCACAGTACAACAAATAGATTACGAACGCCACTAGAATATTAAGTAATTTACCGATACACCACAGGAAAACCACAAGATGGTAACGATACAGAAGTAGGTAAGTACTTTGGATTCACACGGACTCACAAATTGATAGCCGGGTTTGAATCACGAACTTGGCTTCGAGATGATTTAATGATGAAATGTCCGATTTCAAGTCAGAAAAGCGCAACCAGTCAATTTCTTATCAGAAACAATTACTTAAATGCAGTATGTGGCATAGCATAGTGGGGTTTTCTATACGATAGTAAGCTATATAGCAAACTATAATAAAAGTTGTACACGCTGCAAAATCTAGATGTAAAGTAAACAAAGCAAACTAAAGCAAAATAAGTTGTTCAAATTTATACTCGAATGAGAAAATGTAAATACATTTTTTTATTTGCAACTGTTTGAAATTGATAGAGTGATAAAAGATTTAACTAGGCAGCGGACAATACTGAAAAACCAGAAAATATTTAAATCATACCACAATATAAATACAGAGAAATAAAGCTTGAAAAAAGAGCACAAAAAGAAAAAGGAATAAAAATTAAACCGCAAGCTTGAGCAAGAAAAGCGCTCACGCACACATGCTTAAACGAGTACAGACTAGCCAGATTGTAGCACACATGTAAAAGAAGACGGACAGTCCATCACTTATCATAAAGCGCTCTTCTAGTTGATTATGAGAGCGCTGTTGCATTAATTTCTGAGGAAATCGGAACAATTGTTTATAAGAGATCGCGCGGCCGTTATATTTTTAATTTCAAATGTCGCGGTCCGCTGGCTAGGTAGATATAGAGGCGGCTTAGACATGACAATGGTTTGGTCAGTCGATCATAACATAGTACAAATATTTTTTTTGGAACTGTTGGATGGACCAATCATATTTCATGTTCTTGTTGCTAATATAGGTAGATGCGCGTTGGTTTCTAGCAAGGTCAAAATTTACAAAATAGGAACATGTTGCATTCGTGCACTCGATGTTCACCCAAATAAGCAAAAGTCTAAACAAATACGACTAAATTTATAACACATCACAAGTGTAATTAATCTTAATAGCACACACAAAAAGAACTTATTAGTTCAAAGGTGAGATAAGCTTTCAATTCGCAATAAGCAGCATCGTAAGTTTTAAACTACGTTGGTACGTAGCAGCTTCCCCGTACGTACGGACAGCCTATGCTATATTTGGTCAGTGCCAGTTCTTCGCGTTCTCAAGTTCCTTCATCTTACGGTACATTTGTCGGGCTGCGCTCACCTTGCGTGTATCATACGAGCCGAGATCGCACTCTTGCGCACGAAATTCATTTTCCGCCACACACCGACTAAAATAGAAAACAATTTACTTTGGCGACACTTTTTATTATACGAATCATTTTTGTCACGTGTTCAAGTAGTTGGCGCACGAAAGCTTTTGTCCAATTGGATGTTGTACCAAATTGACAACGAGTGTCGTGACTATGACATCTTAAACTATGTCAAAAGGACAAACATAAATAATCTTGAAAATACGGATCTATAAACGGCCGCCAGACCGATTTCGTAGTGGATAGACAGTCAGCTGCGTCTTTCAATCTGACAAAACAAGGATATCAAAACGTCAGCTAGGTTGGCGCAGATCTGCGCAGATAGGTAACAGATAGACATTCCTGATTTTAAAGTTTGATCGTACATAGAAAAGTTATATTTTTTACACTATGATCCATAATACTATGAATAATACTTTGATTTCGAAACGACTATGTACTACTCCGGACTATATTTTCTCGTATTCAGCAGTGCGCAAGCGCTCTAAAAACGACACGTTTACGTGAACTCAAAATTAGGCTTGTTAATAAGCCTATGTTCATGTTTTGAAGAAGCCAATTTGAGTAATTAACTCAGCCAGCCAAATCGTGTAACTAGTTACTAAAACTCCGTTAACCGTGTGTAGACTTTATCATTCTAAGAGGATACGGCACATGGCGGTGGGGTTTATTCCATAAGATGTAGAAGACAATAAAATTATTAAATGTCATTTAGTAGGTGTGATCTGGATATTAGCAAACCAGATTATAAGTACCCAGCAACAAAGGCTTAACAGACTTCTTAAAATTCCAGTTCATATAATTTTACTAGCGGACGCTCATGACCTAGCCTTTAAGTTGCCAATCTTTATGATTGAAAGGGACAACCAGAGAAATGATAGCACAAGCACTTAATTAATAGTATCCAATCTCGACAGTGAAAGATTTACTATAAGGTAAAGGCGAGGCCCTATTTGCCGTGTGGCGACGGCAGAGTAGAATACATTTGTCACCAACCCATACTCTTCCCGTGGGTGTCGTAAGAGGCGACTTAGGGACTACACATTGAACAGGGAACGGGCAGCAGCACTCTCTGATACAGTAACCTTTTAATCTGCGATCTCCAACCCGCCTGCTAAGCGTGGAGATTATGGCAAAACCTTCCAACTTAAGTGGAGGAGGCTCATAGTCCAGCAGTGGACTGTAGCGGGCCGTTGATGATGATTGATGTTGAGGCCCTATTTGAAAAATCGTTCTTGGGCCCCTTTTTTAACTCGCGTATCTCTCGTCTCGGAATATGTACCAAATCAAGAAAATTACAACCAACAGAAGAGTTTATCATTTAGCGACGTAACCAAGTAGATTTTACATATAATCAAGGAATAAAGCAAAAATAAATAATTAAAATCACCGAAAATACCCCACATTCAAAATTTGCAAATCTGTTTTCTCAATATTTTCAGCGACATTAACATATTTTTTTGTATTTTTTGGGTGGCTATATTTATACCTAAACGGCAAAACCAGCTCTTTTTTTAATTCGTTCTATATTTTTCACTAAAAAGAGTAAAGAGTTCAAGAAAAACGAGTTTTTCGCACGATTGCTGCGCAGTGTCGGACGTAACCTCCGTGAAGCACCGCACTCGTACGTTATTTCAGTAGTGCGTCGGTTGAACTTTCAATTCAACTAAAACGCGTTGAGTTGCTAATTTAGGATAGGGCCTCGCCTTAAATAGGTGCTCAAAGGTGTTATAATAGGTACGCAACAAAATTACAATGAGACATGAGCCTCAACAGCATAAGTTTAAGCGCGTGTATTCACAGGCTGTAATATTAAATTTACCTAATTAGATAAAGCTGTGGTTAAAAAACATAATAAGATTTTGATATGATCGAAATTTGTCAATATTTTTGGTTTAGAACGGCGGTACGCAGCTTAAAAAGGTAGATACGCCGCTCTTCACGTTTCGTAGTGCAAAGAAAATCAAAGTAGGAAAATAGTAGCATCTTGTAGAATAAACCATCTGCGGCAATGCGCTCGCGCAGCGATGCGTAAGCTCCATATACAAGAGAGAGCTCGCGATGCTCAACGTATACATTAATAAATTAATAATGATTTTATGGAATTCCGCTAGCCTGCTAACCCGCCATTTTTGCCGAGTGAGAGTTAGGACTAAGATATTTGTAAAATGTAAATTTTACGACTCGGTTTTAATATTTGATGGGATTCATACGCAAATATGGTTTTGGGTTAATTTTTGGGTGAAGACCTCAGAAATACTTGACACGAGTACTGAAGTCAAAGCACTGTTAAACACGTTATAGCCAACAAGAATTTATTAGCCTAAAGCTTAATCAGGTAGAAAACATTACATTAAAATGTATAAAATCTATCAAGATAGCGTGAAACATATGTATATTAGATAAGCAGATAGAAACACGAGATTCGTGATTAATGTTGCTGACAAGTAGGAACAATGAGACGCATTTTCACGACTAATGCGAGTGACGAGAAACAACGTTGCAACAATAGCCGAATAATGGAAACAGATAAACAAAATTGTAAAAGTTAAGAAAGAATTAAAACAAGTGACGGATAGACAGAGAGACGAAAAAAACTAACGAAGAGTACGCTTTTTTTACAAAAACCAAAGTAGACGGTAGTGTTCATGAAAAAGCTCTTGCACCTGGGGCTATGGCCTCCCGTTAGAATTATAAATATATCGTAATAATGATTACGACCCTTTGATAGCATAATAGAGTTTGTTAGATAGGTAAGTATTGTCATAAAGAAAATTTACTACAAGCAATTAATATTTCGCATTATGGCAGATTTCGCACTCAACTGAAAACTAAAATAATGAATAGTTAAATAAAAAATAAAGAAAGGATAGAACTGTGTTTTATTTAACTTGCGTAAGTTTAAAGCAAATTGATAAATTATTCATGTTTTATATTTGCGCGCATAACTATGCCAACAACAGACTGAATACACTTAGTAAACAGATAAGGACTGAATATCTAGACTTCATTAAAGAGATAAGTAAGTAGTAATAGCTTTTATATAACGAAATGGCGACTATTTTAATATTGCAGAAATACAATGTAAAGGCAGAACTTGTGAATACCATAGATATCAAAAGGGCCAAACTTGTTTGTATTTAGCTGAACATTAGCCATTGAGAGAATGTCTGTCGAAGTTAACAACATGTTAGCAACAATAGATAACAGTTACAAATTGCCATATTAAATATTTTGTGCTCGAGGTACTAATGGATGGGCATTTGATATACCTTATAACGCACGCCCACACTCCACGGTGTATGGTACAATCATTTATAAAACTACTATGAAGATACCATCTAAATCACCAGCATTGAACAACCTAGCTTAAGACCATAGATTTATGCTCACTCCCGAAAAAATGTAAAGATGAATCTAATTGATTAAACAATATCATACTTTTGACTTTTATTAGATAAGAGATTTTTTGGTTCTCTTTTTGTTGACAATTTATTATGACTGGATAAGGATTGGTACCAACCAATGTGTTTTCGAATTTCCAATTCATATACGTACGTTTATTCGACACTCTCACGGTGAATGAAAACATCGTTAGGAAACCTGCACACTTCTGCGAAGAAATTCAACGTTTGTGTGTGAAGTCGACGCACTGCAGCGTGGTCGAATAAGGCCTGATCGCCCTGATACAGGGTAGGCCCCTCGATGGGGACGTATATAAGCTGTTGATGATGATTTATTATTACATGGATTGCATCGTAGAGACCAATGATCAGACAGTAAAAAGTTTGTATGACAGTTACCAAATTTTTATCATTGCACATATGAAAGTGATAATGTAATAGTTTTTATTTCTTCAAAATTAATTTTCTTAATTAATATAATTAGTAATTCAGCAATCATTTTTGTGGTTTATTTTAGTGCGTGTAGGAAAGCAATTAATTCAATTTGTTTCATTTGAATGACGTTTAAGTTATAACTAAAATTAACCACTACATTTTCCTAATTAACCATTACAAGTGCTGGAGGTATTGGGATCACCGTCATAGTTTAATCCCCAGTAATTTATTTGGAAAGGATGGAATACAATAATTCATTTAGATAAGTAATATTTATGGACTGCCGGCTTTGGCCCGAGTCTAGTTACTTTACCGTCTGTAGTTTGGTACAAATTAGTATTTTCAAGCGGTAATTAGAATCGTATAATATAGTAAAGTAATTCAAGATTTATGGTAAAATAAATCACTATGAATAAAATTATTTATCTGGTAATTCACACGGATAGTACACATTGATTTTATGATAAAACTTATGTAATAGGAGCTTAGAATTTGCATCCGCTTTCTCGTTAATTTTAACTAAGAATAAATGCGTTTTATCTTAAACGATTACTCTTGTGCCCGACTTTTTATACAACTTTATTAACTTTGGTGTTTCAATCAATCGAACCCACGTCTCCCGCACGGAAGGCAGCGGCCCTAATCACCACCGATGCTCTCCAAAAATAAATATTCAGAAAAATACATTCACTACACTCTTTATTGAGAGAAATACTACATCAAACTAAACGCAATTTTTATCTATCAGACATAAAAGATTTAAACAAACCGCGTTCATTTCCGTTTTAAAAGCAGCCCTAAGCAAATCCTATATTATGTGCTATAACTCGAGGCAATGAAGGTAATTATAGATATTAATATTCTTGTAGCTACTAAATTGAGAATTCGTTCTGTATTTTTAAAAGATGAAGTGTAGAAGATGGTGATAATTGATATGATAGCAAACGGTACCAATGGCCTCCTATTTAATTGAATCGGATAGATGAACATAATTAATGAAAAAAAATGAATTAACTTGTTTTATTTTGCGAGCTTTCATCTGCCACGCATTGGAAAATCAAGACCTAAAGGCCTTCCCTGAATATCCCTCACCCTCAACACTTTCAGTCACTTTCCACCAGGACCAGAAGAGAAGTAACGAGTAGGCTCAAAACGTGAACCCTTTAGATATAAAAAAAAGAATAAAATCAGATGACAAGAAAATTGAAATCGGAACAACTTTAAAATAGCATGTAATAATCAAGTAGTGGAAGAAGCAGCGTGGGGTGGGTGGGATGATCTGGTGAAGGTCTCCTAAAGCTGCTGGATGCGGGCAGTGCAGTACCAGCGATTGTGGTGATCCTCGGGAGGCAGCAGCAACAGAAACAGCAGTGAACCTCTTTCGGCTAAGATGATGGTGACGATAATGATGAAACCCGCTGCTATAGATTTTACCAACTTATTTTACATTGTTACATGTAAAACCGGAATTTAAACATTAAATTCTGTACATATAATTCCATAGTTAATAATATTTTAATGATAGTTCGCTAGATTTTCCGCGCTGTTTGCTACTTTGATGGGTGGATATTTTTTCTATGTGGTGTTTAATTTAAAATAATTAGGTACCTACTTATAATTGGCATATGTTCTTTTAATCTATGGTCTAGGAATTTGAGTTACGAATAACAGAGTATCTTTTTAGGTATTTGCAACTTTCCAAGACGGGCTACTGCAGCGATTACTCAAAATTACGGATGTAATGTAATAATCAAAGAGAAATAAGTTTTAAGAGGTAAGTGCATGGCAAGTCACATAATATGGCAAGTCGCGTTGGCAACCCCCCTGGTGTTGCGAATGTCCATGGGCGACGATGACCACTTACCACCACTGTGGCTCGTCCGCTCGTTTGCCTGCTTAAATAATATAATATAATATATATATATATGGCAATGAAGACGAAAAGAAAGACACATTTTAGAAAAAACTTAAGTACATTTTCTTGGGCTATTTGGAAAACGTGTCGATTATTTTAACTTTGACCACTATTCAACAAACTATAAGGCACAGTCAGATAGACAGATATCGGATCCTTACTACCAGGGGGGCGTTTCACGAAGCTACAAGTTACAAATTACAAGTACAATTCGACGTACATTGCGTAGACGATTAGATAAAACGATAAGAGCTTACAGTTTAGGCGAATTGGCTACGCAATCTATACCAAATTGTATCTTGTTACTAATAACTTCGTGAAACGGGCTCCAATCGTTGCAGTACTAATTTACCATCCCAAGTGAGACCCAAACACAGCAATGTAATCCGAATTAATCACTAGATCTAGAGATATGTAATCGCTGCTTCAAAATTTTCTTCAAAACTTCAGATATACTCGGAGCCTCACAAAAATTTTAGAAAGTTTTAGGTCAATATTATTTTTCTTGTGGTGTGGAAATAAATAAAGTTATTATTATTATTATTATTAATAATAATACCAGCTGAGAATTAAATAATGATAAGTATCAAATTGTTGCATTACCGGTGCACTAAAGTTGTATAAGTACAATATTGTACATTATCTAGTTGGCGATGTTAAGCCACCGTGAAAGACAAGAGCTACAATGCCAATTATAATTTTACTTATTAAAATTAACATATTTTTTCTTAAATTATAATTATTGTCTGAGAAGAATGTGGGGTCTTCTGTCAGTGAAAATTCAGTAAGGATAAGACTTAAATTTCCATAACGCCAACCTAAAAATTGTCTTAGAAATATAACAAGAACATTATTGTTGCGAACCTTGTAGCTGTAATAAAAATGTAACTAGCTACCTTTTTAAGTCGTCACCCATAAGACTCTGTATGATGATGAAAGATAGCTAGCTTTTTAAGCAAAGTCATGGAGTAAGTATTTAAGCGGAGGTGTCAAATTTCACAACTATATGAGTTTTTAGACGGTTGATAGAATGACCAGTATAGGTTGTTAGTTGCTGTTAAGTGCCATTTGCGTCAATTTAGAAACAAAGTAAGGGGCCCGACCAGTTTTTTTAGTTTATTACGCCCTAAAGTTCTGATGAAATAAGTAGATTTTTTTACTCACTTTAGGTTTTAATTAATGGTGTAAATAACTTTAGGCTTATCACAATACTTTTAAGCCCTTGAGCCTTATAATTAGTTATAATATATGTAAGAATTTCATTTTATTTCTAATGTGCGATGAATGTAGGTAGGTACATAAGACTCTACGAATTGAAAAAAAAAAATAAGAAAGTGGTTTCTATTTGAATCTTTGGAGCAAAAAGTGTTTATAAAGGTGGAAGATAGCAAGTCACGGTAGCGATAGCATGCCGCGGATCTTACTAAAGCCCGTATGAGAAAACTCGGCGACCAAGCTGAAACTTACCACGCGCGTTGATGTCTTTTGTATGCAGCGCTCAACTCCTTAACGCGCCGCGCCATGTATCTCTTTGTAAAACCATCTTATCTCAAATCTCGAATAAATAATACACTCCTTTCCACACACAAAACTTCAAAAAGCTCCAAGAATCAATTAGGAATATGGAACAGACTTAATTGATTATTATATCGCGAAGCGGTCGCGAATTAAACCTTTTTGCAGCAGCTCAAAGAAAACTTTACCGTGTAGTGAGTGACACACTTATTATTTACAGAGAAAAGCTGATATGTTCACTATTGCGAACTACAGAAACGTGTACATTTTAACTTGCAACTTAGGTATTTTAAACTTTCTGAAAACCAAAACATAACCCAAATACCAAAGCATTCCACTTTCGTTTCACGAATCAATTTCTTACCTTTTCGTGTGAGAGATAAAGATCCTGGCTGGAAATAAAGTTCACAGAGCACAATTTTGTGTTAAATTCGAATTTGGAACAACAAATAGGGTTGCGCGTTGCACGTGTCGATATTTGTGGGTGAGATTGCGACGTGTGGTCGCAGCGAGAGTCGCGGGAGACTGGCGCGCCGCCGCGTCTGGCTGACACCTGCCGCCCGACCCCCGCGGCTAGTGACAGGTGGAAGCTGCCATCGATATCGATACAGCCTCAACGGTATATTAGACCTAGAAAGTGGCACAGCATGAGCGAGCTCCTTGATTCAAGCACAGATGGGTTCGAGGCGCCTCCCTTGAGCGCTCATCTCTACAACGGTACCATTTCGATTTTGGTACGATATGCGACAAGACCAGGCATAACCCGATTGTGTAATATTCTATAAGAATCTACTTACATGATAGTCTTTCTACTATAAACAAAAAAAATGTGCCTATACGGTCTACATAAGCATATTTATAAGCTCTATCACTCGTAGCTGCTATGCAAATCTCCCTCTGCTCCCATACACCGCACTGCCATAATTTTATAAATATTTTTTTATATATTATATATTTAGGAAAGGCGGTTTGTTGGTATGTGAAAAGTTTTTCTTAGTCCAAAAGCAGAGTGAAGAGCTTTGAAGCCTAATAAAAAAACTGTAATATGTAAAAGTAAGGCTAGCTACTCCAAATCGAACAGCAAAGATACACTTCAATCCAAACATCAAACATACACCAATTACCAATCTAACACAAACGAAGCAAAACAACCAAAGCGCCCCCAATACACTAACCACCCATAGTTACTTTCCCATTAGCGCTATAGCAAACTGCTACATCCCGTAAGTACATACCACCGTGAAATCAATTAGTGAGGCTCTCGATAAAACCACATAGCATTAATCGAAACCTCAGAAACATCGACTGGAGCACCTCTAACCACCACTATATAGTAGTCAGACGCTGATCAAATTAATTACTGCCTCATCTCACCGTAGCCACAGATATCGAGAAAAAACCGACACACATCACTTTGTCTCTTTCTTGCGTGTGGTAAAAAGTAAGCAAGTGAGTATGAGGATTGGGTAAAAATATTCCAATTTATTTTAGACAATGATATTTTTCCCTAGATGTTAAATTCTGCAAAATAATACGGATGCAATATGTAAAGAAAGACTGAAATACAGAATAAATGAAAAGATACTCATATTTTGTTTCTCTGTATTTCCTCATGTAGGTACAAGTAAGAAGTACGAAAGTGGGTAAGAGTAAAACCTGTGCCGAGTAATAAGATGATGGGTGATTAATCGATAGCTATACCTGACTTTCCTGAATGTTCTTAGCTATTTAGAGCCGATTAATTGAGTAAGAATATTATTCTGACGATAAAATGTGTCTCTACATTTTATGTCTTCTCTCCAATGCTTTATTCAGTGAAAGAATCAATTACAGCACCAAAATCCACTACAACAACAGAGAATCTATCACAATATGGCCGCATCATGACAAGCTACAGCAGAACCCTAATACAGAACTAAAGCATACAATATACATCCATCTCTTTCCGACTAAAAAATGTTTAGAATCTTCGGCGGTAGCGCGTGCCGAATGTGAAACGGGAAGGTTTCACCTGTTGAATGAATGACTGAGGCCGGTACCGTTTGATGAGCAGGTACATCTCTGACCCATTCCCTTGGTCCTCAGCACTCCGCGTTTATAAACACTGTACTTACAGCTTCAGCAGTAAACACGGAGAAGAGGTGATTAGCTACTAATACTTAAGATAGGAAGATACTATAGGAGTGTTCCAAGATCAGTAAAATAGGGGTTGATTTCTTTAAATATTACGTAATAAATTCTCAAGATATTTTTGAATGATCATCAAACACAAAACTTAAAATTTGCCTCACAACACATTGATTGGCCGAAAGAGATCAAAAGCTTGCCTTATCATCATAGTATCTGTGTACTTTACGCAATAAATGTGAATAACGAAAGTTCTACACCAAATAGAGGATTTTTGTAATATTAACCATTGTAACGTCATCAGTCAGAGGGAATACCCAGTACTTTCATAAGCATAGATAACATAAGATTCTTGTTGAGCAATTTTTGCGTTTATCCTATCGTTCCACAATTGCTTTTTCTGCCATGCGTGGAAATCATGCTGGCGTAGTCACGAGTGGACAGCTTCGAAGCGCAGGAGCAAACTGTCGTAGAAGAAGTGATATTGCTTGTATAACAGCCCTCGATGAAATTGATTAACGAGTGACGGCCGCGTACGCACCGACGACAGATGGACACGATGGATAATACTCATATTATCTACCACCACATTCCGCTCGATTCTACGTAATCGATATGTCTACAATGTGTAAATATTGTGACCATCAAGATGGCGGTACAAGTTTTCAGGTTCATAGAAAACAACCAAAACCGTGAATCTTCCGGCAGCGGCGGGACTTGAACCCTCGACCTTCGGCTTATACGCAGCAGCCATTATGCTTACCAACTACAGAGAGCACAGTAGAAGCGCTGAAATTCGTTCTTGCTTGTTTTTTTTCTACTATGTGTATATTTCAATAGTTTTTATTAAAATAATTTTATCTTTTTATCTTATATAATACTACCGCCTGAAAGAATATTTTGTGAATACAAAGACTTGTTCTCCGTCAGGGCCGTTCTTTTCCGCCTCACTTTTCCCCATGGCAACGTTCAGGGCCGATTTCCGTGCATGTTCTGAACCTTCTGCTTCCCCGGGAGTCCGCGTCTGTTATCCACTCCATATCAGTAAACATAGCAATTAGTCAGTTAGGGAATAAAACAAACTTGTCACCGGTATAAGCTTGAGGAAAGTGCGTAGATTTCAGAAGCCCTTATGAATGAATTAACTGACCGCCCGCGGTTACGCTCGCGTTATGTAAGATTTTCCAGTGAGAATAAATAAGACTTATTCGCGTAAAAAGTATCCTGTGTTAATCCAGGGTACAAACTATCTCCATTCCAAATTTCATCAAAATCCGTTCAGTAGTTAAGGCGTGAAAACGGAACAAACATGCAAACATCCAAGTATGTTTTCACATTTATAATATTAGTGTAACGTGATGAATGAATTCATATACTTTATTGCACTCTAAGCAACTCTAAGGATAAAAAATAACAATTACAATAATCATGACAGAAATAGAAAGTGTAAAAGACGGCTTTATTGCTACATAGCAACTTCTTCCAAGCAACCTTTTTAGTATTTGGACTGATAAAATGATGACTGATCGTGTTGGTACCCCTTGAACTGATATTATGATAGAAATATGAACGACAATCGGATGTTAAAGATCACCTGATTAATAACCGCTATAATGGTTCAATCAATCCCGGATATCATTTATCTGTACAACCATAAATTACTAGAACGTATAGCCTTAACCATATTCTTAACTAATGTTATAAACGCGGAAGTGCGTCTACTGTTGTTTTCAACGGCCTAACCGATATATATTAAAAGCTAGGATGTTGTAAAAAACAAACTAGGTATGTATTACCTTAATCTTTCACCATGATATTTTTCCTACAGGTGAAATATATGAGGAGGCTTATCAAACGCGAAAGAAACGTTTAAATATTATGTGCAGCAAAACCACATTCGTTTTTTTTTTTGATAACTTTCCCGTGGGATGCTAAGGTGTTTTTCTCGTTAAGAAAACTTAAATCCGGCGTTGGGTCTTTACACGACTGCCCAGTAATGCGTTCAGGGTTCATGTATGTGTGAATGTGAATTTCTTTGTACCATCATAACTTCTAAATGCCTAAATAGATTTGGACGAGTGGGGTATCGTTAGAATCCTTACTGAGCTGGTCTGATGATGGAGACGGAAGGTGGCCATAGGAACTCCTCTAATACACAACACAACCTAGTCGTGTTTGGGCTCGTTGGATTTGTCTTAACAAGATCTTTAGTCATACGTGATGTCCAGGATTTCATGATGGAGCCGGAAGGTGGCCATAGGAACTTCTTAAATACACACCACAACCTAGTCGTGTTCGGGCTGATGCCCGAATGACACTGGCTATATATTTTTTGTTGCGCAGTCGTGTTTTTATTATTTTTTACATGGATTCGAAATCCAAATAGATTATTTAAAATCGGTCTAGTAGATTAGTCGTGGAGCTGACAGACAGATTTTCGCATTCATAGTCTAATATTACATTAGGATTCGCTAAAAAATTATCGCAATAGCAATTTGCATGAAATAAACTAAAGTCTCCTACACAAATTGTAATCAACTCTTTTCGATATCTTTAGATAACAATAAAAACATCACAATAGCTTTGTATTTTCAGAAATGAAAAATAATAATATTAATCCAGTTTTGTTTTGGTACGTAAGATATAACTAACTAGCTGTGGCGCGTATCTCCGTTTAGGTGCATGTAAATTACTAAATAATTAATACCTGGGCTGATTGATAACTGGCCGAAACGACGAACTTAAAAAAATGATACGCAAAAAAAATATTACATTATATTTTGGCATCTTTTTGAAAATAGAACGCCAAATTTGAATTTAATCGAACTGGTGGAATTTGTTTGATAGGACGTAGAAATTTCTCTGTCGTAAATTTTCTTAACAATGGAAAGAAACGAAATTCGTGCGGTGATAAAGTTTTAAGTTTTAAAACAGAAAACAGCAACCCAGATTAAAACCAAGCTAGACAGTGTTTTAGGTAATTCTGCTCCTGTATTGAGTACAATTCACACCTGGGTAACTGATTTTAAACGTGGAAGACAGAGCTGCGAAGACGCCCACAGGTCTGGCCGTCCAAATGAAGTCACGAATCCGGACATGATCAAAAAAATTCACAAAATTGTATTGAATGATCGGCGCTTGAACTCTCTGTCCGATCCTGTCGATCCCATCCAGTCTTTTGTTGAGAGAGCCATTGCCAATAGAGTACACTCCACAGAATGCCCTTCTGGTAGCAACCGCACCCGCCGGCGGGGACGCGGTAGACCCAATCAAGTTCTGCATAATCCTGGAAGACCCCGTCAGGGTCATTCCTCTCCCACGCGCTTCTCGCCATGGCAACGTCCTAGGCCGAGGTCCGTGCCCCCAAGTGGGCGCCCTTAGGCTGTTGCTATAATACTAGGGGTAAGAGCCTTCCGCTCCCCCAAAAGTCCGGTTACGCTTGATACGTCGATTTTGCGACACAAGCATTAGGTCATCGTCAAAAAAAAAAAAAAAAAAAAAGGCGCTTGAAGTTGCGAGAGATAGCAGAGATGGTGAGCATTTCATCTGAACGCGTTTTTAATATTTTGCACCAACATTTGGGAATGAAAAAGCTTTGCGCGCGATGGGTGCCGCGTTTGCTCACTGTTGACCAAAAGCAACGTCGAGTGGACGATTCATCGGAGTGTTTGGCGCTGTTTAACCGAGATCCTAACGAGTTTTCGCGGCGTTATGTAACAGTCGATGAAACCTGGATACATCATTATACTCCCGAGACAAAAGAACAATCTAAGCAGTGGACTGAGAGCGGAAGACCTGCGCCGAAGAAAGCAAAAACGGTTTTATCGGCCGGCAGTGATGGCGACTGTTTTTTGGGATGCTCGAGGGATTATTTTAGTGGATTATCTGCAAAAAGGAAAAACAATAAATGGAGAGTACTACGCAAGCTTGCTGCAAAAATTAAGTGAAGAAATCCAGAAAAAACGACCACATTTGGCCAAGAAAAAAGTTTTGTTCCACCATGACAACGCACCTGCACACACGTCAATGGTTGCAGTCGCCAAACTCCATGAATTGCGGTTCGAATTGCTACCGCATCCACCCTATTCCCCGGATCTGGCCCCGTGTGACTTCCACTTATTCCCAAACCTGAAGAAATGGTTAGGTGGCCAGAGATTTTCATCAAATGAAGAAGTCATTGTTGCCGTGGACGAGTATTTTGAGGGGTTGGAGAAAACATTTTATCAAACTGGTGTAACGGCATTGGAGAAGCGCTGGACTAAATGCATCGAGGTAGAAGGAAAATAGGGTACGTTGAAAAATAAATTTATTTTAAATAGATTTTTAAAGTTTTTCTTTGTCGTTTCGGAAACTTATCAATCGGCCCTCGTAAGTTGCAAACATGCATTAATTAGACCCCCCGAAAAAAACTGGTCACCCCTTGAGGGTAAGGGCATGATATGAGACCTATGCTGAACATAGGCCACCCCCATAGGCAATGCGAATGGTCCTGAGCTACTTGCATCCACCAGCGCCCAGCAGCTTTCACAAAGTCATCTATCCACCTTGTGGGAGGCCGTCCAACACTACGCCTTCCGGCCCATCCATGGTCACTCACAGGCGCGGATCCAGCCCTCAAAAAAGGTTGTGGTCACAGCCACCCGAAAATCGGCCAAGTGCGAACCGGAGTACGAACTCGCTCATGAACAATCATGACTCATGAATGAACGACTTTTGAATTTGATTATTTCCTTTTTTCCGCGCATCAGGACTTTGGCCTTAGGAATGGAAATAATCATTAGACGAAGTCAGACCCGATTTCGTCCAATTAAATTGTCAAACAGTTTCGATATTCCAAACCAATTTCAATCAATAAATGATTAATTTTTCTTCTTTTCTAGTAGCCAGTTCCGAATCACGCACGATTCATGGTGTTTTTATTTTATTAAGTTTTTTATCATCAGCCTATCAATCTCAATTCTCAATAGACCATGAAAGTGTGACGTCACAAGTCTGTTAGGGTTGTGGGCATGCCCATCGTGACCACAACAGTGGATCCGCCCTTGTCACTCGTCATTACTTATCTGATTAACGCAGCTGTGGAACTTCTCAATATAACTGGGCCTCAGGGCAGCATGCATGGTACATATTATATTTAGATGTATCAAATTGTAAATATCTAATACTACCTACATCTCTTTACTACTATTCTATTAAAATTATACTAACTAGGTACTCCATTTTGTTCAAATTCATGCAAATCAAGGTTTCTAATGAGCAATATTAAAACAATACATGCAGTTTTGTAACTATTGATAAAAATCTTGTATTTAAAATTATAAAACATATTGTTTAACCTAGTTTCAATGTTGTAATCAGCTGCTCATGAGTTTTCAGTTTCCTTGTATCTGCAAAAAAACATTATTTTATTAATAAACTACATTAAGCCAGTAAAATATAAAAATTAGATTATTTTACAAAATATATTGTGGATTTGTAAGTTGTAAGTTAAATGTATCTGGATGAATAAAAGACTTAGGTTACAAATCCAAAAGACCATAACTGGACTTAAGTATATATGCTTCATCATTGAGTACAAGTCTAGTCTAGTAACAAGCATCTAAAGGCTAGATCCATTCATGTATGATTTCATTGTCACATTCCGGCAATCCTTACTAATATTATAAATGCGAAAGTAACTCTGTCTGTCTGTGTGTGTGTCTGTATGTTACGCTTTCACGCCTAAACCAATGAACCGATTTTGATGAAATTTAGTACAGAGATAGACTAGAGCTTGGGAAAGGATATAGGCTACCTTTTGTCGTGATAAAAGGCATGGAGAGGGGATGAAAGTTTGTATGGAAGTTCGTCATTGTCAAGGATGACACCCTGAAACTTTGTATTTAGGCACTTGATGACACTATCACACTAATAGTAGGTTTAGGGTAGGTGTAGGGTAGGTGTAGGGTAGGTGTAGGTAGAGTAGGGTAGAGTTAGGGAGAGTGGCAGGACAATAGTATGTAAGTCAAAGAGTCCATAATGTAAAGAATAGGATGTTTGTTTTTGAGGTTGATCTACCAGCGCAAAGCTGGGGCGGGCTGCTAGTACAAAATAAATCCAATCAAACTAATGGTTATGATACACAATGGAAAAGTAATTAACCAAATGATCAATAGTTCCTACACTTATTTCATCTTCTTAGTATATTCTATTCTTCTTATAAAATTATCAATTTAACAAGTTACAATACTCACTTGCAATTTACACAAGTATAGAAAACAGTTTGCCCTTCATCAGCTGACCGTAATTGTAGAGTGGCATAGGACATTCTGTCGTTGCCACACCTTGGGCATCTCCGCTCCACAACAGGACCTTCGGGCCCGTCTGTGTTAAGAATATTTTCATTTGTTACTGATGACACAGTGTTGAAGTGGATTGTGTAGTTGAATTTTATGTTAGAGAAATCTGAAAAGGATTAAAAAATAAACAACATTTATTTCAAGCAATTGCAGAAAGGTGGTTAATTTTATTAAGGATTAGTTGTGATTTAGGCCTCGTGTGTATTTATTTATAGGGGTAGTTGTTTGAAGTTCAAACTTATCTAGGTTTTTTTTTATCTTGAGTATGAGATTAATAATTATTATTAATAAAGATGTTTCTGTGTGTATGGTGGAGGATATAACATAAATAATGAAGACTTACTTTCTGCATCATAAACAGCCTTGCAAGCGTAACACTTGACTGAACCAAACTCCTGTAACAGAGGCAGAATTGAACCACATCTTGAGCAGAAAGCGGTGGTACTGGTAAAAGGGCCAGGCTCAGCCATGATCTGCAGAGCAAAGTATAGCAAAACCTAGTAAGGCCCGGATTCTTTGTACATATGCCGTATTTTGATAACAACTTTCACTAAAATCTTTATTCTAACTTTACTCTTTGTGGTGCTCAAAACTTTTAGGTTAGTTTTGTTTGTTTTCGTTCGGAAATGCTCATGCCATTTGATGCCATGAATGAATGGGGGAAAAATAGTTCACAAAACTTCGATAGATAGCGTTGACGATTCATGGATGAAGGCCGCGTTCTGATTTGCGCTGGAATCACTGAAAACCCAAAACCCACCACAAAACGTAATTTTACTTCCTCTATTCTATGCCCTTAGATGAAATCTCGGACCGTCTGCGTTGAGTTAGCAGCCTCACCATCGATTTTGATGGTTTTAACCATGTCAAAAAATTGTTAGGAATAGGTTTAAATTTGTTTATAAGTCTTATAAACAAAGGAAATCTTCAGAAATCGTATGGAAGGTGGTATTTAAATATTTGATATTTTAAGCAGCGAACTGAAGTATATAGGCTGAAAGAGTATATTATTAACTACGAGTCTAAATTAGAAAATGTTATTTATTTATCACCATTACTTTGCAATAATTATTTTAATATACAGGTAGTAGGAAACAAAAAAGTATCTGGCAGCACCATTGAAGCGGGTGCATATAATGTGCGGTGAATAACGTGCAGCAAAGAATACGCAACAAATAATCTGCAGCAAATAATTCAGGTTTTTAGCTCAAATTATTGGACTGCACGTTATTTAATGCGTAATATTAAGAACGCCCATTTTTTTTTAAAGTCTGCAAGTGCATTATGTGACAAGCTCTTGGCATGCCTGCAAGCAGGCATGGGGGTCACAAGATAACCTAACTCCAAAGGGTATGGCGGAGGGAGCCGTGCTAGCTTCGCTCGCCTAGCTCCCGTCCGAAATACCCTTCTAACCTAATCTAACCGAGTTGGGGTGCCCCAAACTCCCGTGCTCGCTTCGCTCGCACCCGCCCTGACTTGGCATTCATTGTGGCTTCGTTTTATCGGGCTGTACATTGGTTAGGCGAAATGTTTTCAAAATCGATTCGACATACAGCTGATAAATCGGTCTGAAATGTGTCAACTCTCTAGAGGAGTTCGTCCATGACCCTGACCTGTATTGATGCCTGCATGTTATTGAGTGCGCATTGTTGCAGCTCGCCAAGAACTGGGGTTTGTTCTGTACTGAATTATTTCCTGCATGTTTTTGTTCCTTGCATTTTATTCAAGCGCTTCATCAAAATGCAGTAAATAATTCACAACAAATAAAGTAAACATTTTTTGACGCTTCAATTATTCAGTGCATATTATTTGGCGCGCTTTTTTTGACCTCAATTATTTGGTGCACATTATTTGGCGCATTTTATTGTCACCCAACAAACGTCAGATTCTGACAGCCTGCTACACAGATTGACAGTTATCTTTTTTGTGTGTGTGGCCAGCCACAAGTCATGTGACACGGAAAATCATGAAACGATTTTTTATTCCCGAAATAAGTCATTTATTTGGAAATAAAATCTTTAAAATAATAATAAAAGAAGATGAACAATTATTTTATGTATTTTTATTATAATTCAACTTAATTATTATTATATTTTGGTAAATTCAGCAAAGTTACTATTAATTGTCTGTTCGTTTCATGAAATAATATAAGAATTTAGCGGATTTTTTAATAAATTATTTAAATTAAATGGAGGTAATATAAATTCTGGTGATAGGTTTAATGTTAAATTCATAAAAAGGGCTTTAAAAGAAACAACATTTTGTTAGTGCTAAAATATCCTCTGAATAAAATACCGCTTCTGAAAATTTCCTTTAAACCTATGTATTCCTAACAATTTTTTGACATGGTTAAAACCATCAAAATCGATGGTGAGGCTGCTAACTCAACGCAGACCTCGGACCAATGATTTTTGGTCCGAGGATGAAATAGTCTATGCCCAAACAAAACCGCGTACCCTGAGGGCGCATTCCGAATCAGACTTTCAGCGCTGTCAACGATCAGAAATGCAAAAAAATGTATGACTGACAGATTGGCTGACAGTGATTCGGAACGTGATTACGGGTACTTAAATTGATTTCAGCGTGTCTCGGAACGCAGGGTCACTGTCAGTGGGATTACGGCAGCCATTGTGACGTCACGGATTGCGTCATGACTGCCATCATCTTCCGCTAACGGCGCCCATGCGAAATTCACGTAATCGTAATGTCAAATTCGACTTTGACATTATTGTTTATTTGTTTTTTTTCGGCGGGAAAGTTTTGAAAAGGAAGGCGCTAAATTTCTATTGGAAATATTTAAAATTAATTATTCTTGTTCATATTGCATAATTTTATAATAAATAGTGTTATTGTGTACAAAGGACGAAGGTCGGTATTATATTTTTTGTTGATGGGACGGCGTAAAAAACGGGCCCGGGCTGCTGGCCAGGGCCCTGAAGAACCTGATCCCTCGGATTCTATAGGGGGTAATGAAACCGATTCTTCGGAAGATAGCGTTGATTCCGTAAACAAATATGCGACGTTCACGCTCACTAGCTACTCGAGGCGATACCCAGAGAACTCAAATAAATCTGATTTAATAGTTTTTCTGTCACATAAAGATGATAAAAAACCATTCTCTGATTATGATAGAATGGCCCTCTCGCAAGGCATAAGGAAGCACTGCATTGCAGGTGTTTTACATTTGCGGCCTTTTAATAAATTTAAAGTAGGCATAACTTTTGACTTGGCCAATAATGCGAACGTTTTCTTGCAAAACAAAAAGTTTCTCGATGAACTGTTTTTAAAAGCATCAATTCCAGCTACAGACACTGAAATAACGGGTGTAGTGACATCTGTTCCGGTGGGTATGTCGAACAAGCAAATATTCTCTTCAATTTGCAGTTCAAAGAATGTAATACAAGTACGTCGTTTTATGCGGAAAATTCAGATAGATGGTGGCGCATCTACGCTGCAACCAACCCAAACTGTGGCTATTACTTTCGCCTCTACACAATTACCAGAGTTTGTTTATCTCGACTCCTGGCGGCACGAGGTAAGAATGTATGTACCTCCAGTCAAACAATGTCTGAAATGTCTTCGTTTCGGTCATATCGCAAAATTTTGTAAAAACGATGAAGTTTGTTCCATTTGTACACAAAAGCATAGTTTTAAACAGTGCATAGTAGACAGGTCTAATGCCAAGTGTGCTAATTGCGGAGGAAACCATATAGCCATTAGTATTTCATGTCCTATGAAAAAAGCAAAAGTCGAGGAAAACAAAATAAAGTCGCATTCGGCTAAATATGCCGATTTATTCAGTTCATCTGAATTCCCTCACCTTGCAGCAAGAACATTTGATATCCAGATCAACAATTTAATGAAATCCGATAAATTTGTCAAACTGTTAATTGAAGCTGTCATGAAAGTAGTAACTAATAACAAAAACAATATCCCCATAAATTCAGAATCCGTTCAAAATATCTTGAAAGACACATTTATTAAGAAATCTCCCCCTTAAATCAAAATGGATACTTTAAACATTATACAATGGAACGCTCAAAGCCTATCAAGTAATAAACATATCTTCACACAATTTCTCTATGATAATAATATTCACATAGCAATAATCAGTGAAACGTGGTTAAAACCTGAACATAAGTTTAATATAAAGGGTTATAAGATTGAAAGAAATGATACTGGGAACAAACATAATGGCGTTGCCATTTTAATTCGTAACAGTATTTCTTATTCCAGAATAAATACATTTTTTGATGATAGTTTACAAAATTTATGTGTTCGTGTAGTAATTAATAATCAGGAAATAAATATTGTAAGTTTCTATTGTCCTACAAATTGCAATCCAGTCTTTAATAAAAATAATTTTGATTCGCTTGTTAAGTCGATACCGGGTCCTATGATATTTGCTGGTGACTTTAATGCCCATCACATGTCATGGGGATCTCACTCGAACAACCAACGTGGTAAAGATGTTCTTGACGTAGTTGAAGACAATAATTTAGTTGTACTTAATAATGGTCAATTAACAACAGTGGGTTCTTTAACTTGGAGGCCTAATGTTTTAGATTTGACTTTTGTCTCACCATCGCTGTCCTTGTCTTGTGATTGGTCGGTTCTTGATCTTCCGCTAGGTGGTTATCACCTCCCTGTAATGATAAAAGTTTTAATTTGTAATAATAGTGATAGACATAAACAAACAAACAGTAATGTACATTTCCCCATCTACCCCAATTACAAATGTGTGGATTGGGAAGTGTATGCAACAAATGTAGAGTTGTTGTTGTCTAATCATTGTTTCGATAGTTTGTCTCCTTTGGAAGCCTATGAATTGTTTATTAAAAGTTTACATGATTCTGTTCAAAAGTCTCTTTCAAGTCCTTCTAATTCAAATTTGCCCTTTAGTTCTCGTTCTTCTTGTTCTCGTAGTAATCAAAATAGGAAAAAAAACAAGTTACCCTGGTGGAACATCAATTGTTCTGAAGCAGTGTATAATTCTAGGCAAGCTTATGTAAATTTCAAATTAAACCCTTCTCAGGAGAGCTACATTGAATTTAAAAGGATGCAAGCTTTAAAAAAACTGACTATTAATTCTGAACGACGAAACAGTTGGGCTTCTCTTTGTAATACATTTAATCGCTGCACTCCACTCAGTATCATCTGGAATTTTATGCGTAAGTTCAATAAAACCTTCTCTCCGAGTCAAAATAGTGACGATAGTTGGATTATAAGTTTTTTAGAAAAATTTACACCTGACTTTGTTCCAAATGTAAATAAGGTAATTTAAAAAAAGTTAATTTTGATTTTAATTTTTTAACAGAACCCTTTACTTTTAAAGAATTACAGTCGGCAATATCATCTCGTAAGGATACTGCTTTTGGCTTTGACGGAGTTCCTTATATGATGCTTAAAAAAATGAATAACAAGTCTAAAAAAGTATTTCTCGATATCATCAATTATTTGTGGGCCGGTAATTATATCCCTTCAGACTGGAAAATAGATGTCATTGTGCCAATTCTAAAACCTGATAAGGTCAGGTCTGATCCTGATTCGTATCGTCCCATAGCCTTAACATCTTGTGTAGGTAAAATATTTGAGCAGCTCCTAAAACAGCGTCTCGAATATTTTGTGGAGAAATTTAACATTTTACCAAACAATCAGTTTGGCTTTAGAAAGGGTCGGTCTGCCCGTGAAAGTTTTGTTCAGCTACATATTGATATTCAAAATTCCTTGACACTTGGTGATCCATTACTTGCTGTTTTCTTTGATATATCTGGTGCTTTTAATAGTGTAAATATAGATGTTTTATATTCAGAACTTTCTGCTATAGGTATTCCTGAAAAACTAGTAAATTGGGTATATAGTTTCTTGTTAGGAAGGAAAGTTTTTGTAAAATATAATGGTAAACTATACGGGCCTAGATTGTCCTCTGTTGGAGTTTGTCAGGGTGGTATTTTATCCCCATTAATTTTTATTTTGTACATACGTCGTTTAAATTTGGTATTAGGTTCTAAAGTTAAAAATTTGCAATTTGCTGATGATTTAGTTGTTTATTTGTCAGGCGCAAACTTAAATCAAACAGCTTTAGTCATTAATTCAGCTTTAAAAAATTTGAAACAGTATTTTGACTATTTAAATCTCGAAGTTAACTCATTGAAATCCAAAGTAGTTATATTTGGTCGCAATAGCTCATGTTTACCTCTAGTTTATTATTGTAATTCTGCTTTGCCTGTTTCATATGATGCTAGATTTCTTGGTATTACATTTACGCACAATCTTTCTTGGAAAAATTATATTGATCGAATCACGGTCAGAGCTAATAAGGCTTTTAATGTAATTAGATCCTTAGCTGGGACAAATTGGGGAGCAGATTCTAAAATACTCCTGATTCTTTATAAATCTTTAGTGAGAAGCCATTTTGAATATGGTTTTCTTTGTTACGCTTCAGATAAAAAATTGATAGAAATTTTGAATAAAATACAAAATAAATGTCTCCGTTTAATAACTGGTGCGTTTAGGACGACACCAATTAATTCAATGCAGGTAGAATGTAACACTCCTCCGATTCATTTAAGGCTTACATATCTGAAGGAGAGATTTGTTTTAAAACTTTTTTGTTTTCAAAACAACTCTCTTATTCGGTCTCTTCGTAATTCTCATTTTAATCCTTCTAAACCTGTCTTCATTCTTCAAGATTTTCCTCGTTTTCATCAATTTCTTCAAAATAGTAATATTTATCAAAATAGTTCTGGTTTTCCTTGCTTTGTAGGTCTATATAAAAGTAAATATATTCATCTAAATATTGTCATTAATCATGATTTAAAAACAAAAGAACAGGTAAATGAAATGCTGGCTAGTTGGGTTGATCATCATTTTCTTTACACTGACGGCTCTAAGAATAGTTCAAATGTCTCGTTTGCTGTTTATAACAGCACTTCAAAATTAGGTTTGGGCTATAAACTGGACAAGAACGCCAGTATATTCACCGCAGAAGCGGTGGCGATTCTGGTTGCCTTGAAACATATTAGAAATCGTAATCTAGGTCAAAGAAAATGGGTTGTTGTTAGTGATAGCATGAGTGTTCTCAAAGCATTGTATTATAACAGAATTAATGTTAACACCAATTACATCATTTACACTATTAAGCAGTTATGTGTCGATATTTTGGACGAAGGTATAGATATTGTTTTTGCATGGGTTCCGTCCCACATAGGAGTCTCAGGCAATGAGAAAGCTGACTTTTTGGCTAGAGCAATTGTTAATTTTAATTCAAACGAAAGCGTTGGAACCAATATCATCACAGATTGTGATGGTATTGATTCTAACGTTACTCTTCCATTCACTGATATTATTCCACTCTTAAAAAATAGAATGAATGAATTGTGGAAGTCACATTGGAATCATTGCGTTCAAGTTCAAAACAAAGGTTCTTGGTTTGCTGCCTTGAATGTCAATATTAATAAATCTTCTTGGTTCTGCAGGAGTAGTATATTTTTGGGTAGGAAGTTTTATTCTGTGATCTGTAGGCTTAGATTTGGTCATGGTCGCATTAATTATCATCTTCACCGCAAAAATATTATTAATGATCCACAATGTAATCACTGTCAAAGCGCCGAACAGACTTTTGATCATTTGTTTTTTGAATGTTCATCCTTTGGCATATAGCGCCTTCTGCTAATGGATGGACTTTTAGAGATTTACGGTGATTCTGGTGTCATCCCGCGCACCGTTCAGGATCTTTTAAATAACCAATGTACATATCCTTTGTTGTATAAATTTATTGTAAATACTGTATATGAAATTTAATAATAGTTATAATGATTTCTTGACAGCATATTATATCTAATGTGTAAAATAACATGTTAGTTACCTAAAAATGACAATCTAAATCGGACTCGGAATTTAAAGATATTGTTCACTCAAATAAGACGAATAAATCTATAATATAAACTTAAGACATTATTTCATAAAACTGGATAAGGATATTATAAAACTGAAGACGTTAATTTATCAAATTTGACAAGCAAAGAACTTACTGAAGACGTTATTTTATCAAATCGGACAAGGAAAAAAAAACTAGAGACGATGGCTGCATGGCGTATGCCTTTGCCTGTTCCTGTAAAGGACAAATAAAAAAAAAAAAATTATTGTTTATTTATTTTCAAAAGTTAAATATTTAATGTTTAAATTTAAAATTAACGTGTCTTATATTTATTTGGTTGAACAAAATTAAAAACACGTTATTCAATTTATGAATGAATGAATGAATTAATATACTTAAAATGGCAATATATCAGTTTTGTAGGTTTGGGTTGCCAAAGGTTATGTATTATTACGATAGTTTTGACTCAGGTATATACATACATAAGATAACATCATAGGCAATCTGATAAAATATAAATATCAAATATTCTTTTTTGTATTTTTTTAATTTCATGTGCTATTGTGCTATTTACATCTCCATTTTTAAAAATTCGCATACCTTTTCTTATTTTGGGTACAAGCCATGCGAAAAGTGCTGTTTTCACAGCTGTACGATACTTTAATAATACGTAAAATAATTTGGAATTTTGCCAGTTTTGGTACGGTAATCAACACCTGGCAAGACTGAATTATAAGCAGTTTCAGCGCGCTCAAACGCCGTTGCGTTTTGATTTCGCTCATGAGCCGTATTATCGCGATTTCTGAATCGGTACGCGAGTAATCGCTGTCAGTACTTTGAGCCGTGAAATCTGATTCAGAATACAGCCTTGGATGGAGTGTTGTTTGTCATAGACAATTTTTTTTTAACACTGTCTGTTGTTGTGCGTCGCATCACCGTAAAATTAGTGATTTTTTTGTAAGAAATATTCAAAGTTTATTAATATTAATCTTTTATTCTTAAAAATCGTTACATGATTGAGTGTTGTGATAAAGTTATGAGTTTGCGACGTTTAATTACAACTCTTTAATTAACCGGTATCAAAATGCCGTCTTAGCTAGCGTCTGTTTGCATTAAGTTTTTTCCTCTGAAACAATTTTTTTGTTTAACCTTAAACATTAATGACTAAAGAACACACAATATCTCTGACTTACAGCCCAATCATGGAGGAATCCATCGAAGCTTTGATATCTCAAAGTGATCCTTCTTTGCCTTCTGATCAGGCTAGTCAAGAAGGCCAGGTCCAGACGTCAATATCGTTACCTTCAGACAACATAGGTCCTTCAGGCAAACACGAGGAATTTTCTGTTGAGAAGATACTGGATAGGAGGATTAAGAATGGCAAAGTGGAGTTTTTGTTGAAATGGAAGGGGTATTCTGAGTAAGTACTTTAATTGAAAAAAATAAAAAAAAATCCTTCTCTGCGCAAGTTTTAGATTGGTAACATAAACAACTGTGTAAACATTAAGCTAAATACTTAGGTAATTAGCGGATAACTGTTATTGGCATCTTATGTGTATAATCTAAGCACTTTATGTTCGCTGTTGTTATCCCTAATAAAAATATTATATTTAATATAAATTATAATCTGACCTCTTTCCAAGTCTATTAGAGATTGTTTGTGTCAAAGTTTGGCTACCAAAATAAGCATCTACTTTCAGCGAAGACAACACTTGGGAACCAGAAGACAATTTGGACTGTCCTGAGCTCATATCAGCTTATGAGGTAGCTCGTTTGAAAAGAGAGAGTGAAGCTGCTGCTGCGATAGCCTCTTCCACTGCTGTTGCCGCTGTTCCAGAGGTAGAAGAAGAGCCCATACAGAAGTCAGAGCCAACTGCACGCAAGAGGGGCCGGAGGAGTACGAAGAAAAAAATTGAGGTAAGAAACAATATTTTAAAATACAATAGGTGATATAATTTTGGACCAAACTAATAGTGTATGTATACAAATGAGAATTCTATAAAAGCAATTTTTTAATCATTCTTTTGATAAACTTTTAGTGGAACAGAGTTTCTCAATTTAATAACAGATAGAGCTACTTGAATCTGTCATTTTGTAATATTTATTGTAATTACAGGAAATTGATAAACCGAGGGGGCTTGCAAGAGGTTTACCTCCAGAAAAGATCCTCGCTGGTCAACTGTTCCATGGCACTCTTTTCTTCTTAGTCAAATGGTAAGTTCAGTGTTATTAAAAAAAATGTTGCATCAAAAAACAAAACACATAACACTCCTCTTTTTGGGGTAGTCAAGTAAAAATAAGGCTTTGTAAAGTTGTCAAAAATAGGTCTAGTAAAATATTGGTGACTAACCAATATTTTTGACCGACATGTATTATATTGACACAACATAATTAATATCCAATTGTCTTAAGTTTTAAATTGCCTTATGTTTTGTTATGTTTCCAGGCAAGGCTGTCTTGAAGTGGACGTGGTACCAGGTCATGAATTGGGCGAGGCATTCCCAGACTTTGTCATTAGCTACTACGAGCGATGCGCGCCTTTCAGCGTACGACACGCTGTAGGGAAAGTGCTCAGAATTGCTCCTGAGGTAATGATCCTGATTCCTTCAGTAAAGGTCGCTTTACATTAGCTTAGTCTATAGAAGATTACTTTACATAGAATCTTACTCAAGCAAGTAGTATTAAACACTAAAGCTACCGTTTACACATTATTTTTACTACAAAACACTGCTAATCCACTTCTCCAAAGACTTAGATAATTAGCCGTACTCTATCCAAAAGTTATAATATATTATTGTTCCAAAAATAACTTTGATGAATAGTAAAAACAGGAAGAATGACGAAGATACCTGAAAAGCATAGAAAATCACCTTTAGCATCATAAGGCCACTTTCCAATTATGTTTAGACTTCTTTATGACCCTTGGTTGTGTAAAGAACAACTTGTTTATCAGAAGCTTTATTACTTTTAGCTGCCACCAGCTGAGGAAGCCCCAGAACCCATGGAAACGTCAATGGAAACATCACAAACTGAGGAGGCAATGGAGAGCTCGCAGACATTCACTCAACCAGAACTGTCACAGACATACACTCAACCTGATGTGTCTGAGAGTTTAGATGTGCCTCAGGACTTGAACGTGGCTCAGACTGCGCCTTTGATGGAGGGGATGCAGCCAAGTAAGTTCTATAGTAAGTTCTATCTATAGTACGGCCAGAATAGGCTTCAAAGGCTGCTTGAAACCAATGAAGTTTTCAGTGGTGATTATTGATATTTTTATATAAGATTTTATATATGTCCTTACTAGTACACAGTTTATTAACCTGCACAAAAATAAACAATTACCTAACAAAATTTCATTGGTTTCGAGTGACCTTTCTATCACTTCTATCATGGATATCTTACCTTCATTAAAATTCGAGTGACCTGGTCCACATCCACTTCAAGATGTGTTGTGTGGACTGTTGGAACTGGATTGATGTAACACCTTTTCCAATAATTAATATCTGTTGGTTCACTGTACAGTTTTATTTGCACTATAAATTTTAGTAATCCTATAGATATAAAGTTCGTCGCTCATTTACGTCTTCTTTTGTGCAAGTCACAATTATAATACTGTGACTGAAAATAATGCACATCGGGTATTCAGGACTGTGTTATATTAGGTATATTTCTGTGGCTCAGCTTTGTAGAGCACCGTCTCTCTCGCGCGTAGCTTGCTCTGTTTCCAAAGCCCGATGTGCATATTTACCTGTATGTCTTGTTGTGAGCAGTTAACCCAATGCTGTTTGTTTTTTTTTTTTTTACTATTTGAACATGCTTTACCGTACCTTAATTGACTGATAGATAATATTTGGAGCATGTTTTGTACCCATATATTAATATTAACTATAATGGGAATTGGGATTGGGCTTTCTAAGTAAGGAAGCTATTTATCCTAATAGCATTTTTCTTATTGATGTGGTTGCTTAAAAACTAATTCTCTCTTTCAGGATATAATTTTGGATGTCCTCTGCTTAATATGCCAATAGTAAAGTGGACTTCATAGAAACTTTAAGGCTCTGAAATTATTTTTTTATTCTGGGTGAATTCTTTTGTTTTTAATAAATCAGTAGAATTGTAGTAGCAGTAGTAGTAGTAGAATACTGTACAAGGTGGAAGTGGATAGCCTATCAAGGCTTGGTGAAGGTTGCTGGACGCCGATGGATGTAAATAGGGCAGGACCGTTCACGGTGGAAACTGATGGGGGAGGCCTATGTTCAGCAGTGGAAGTCTCCTGGCTAAGATGATGATGATGATGATATCAGTAGAAAGTAGATAATCCGCGTGCAATCTGAATGTAGCTTTAATGTATGTGACTACTATGGCCACGAATGTATTGAGATCGCGCGCGGATTGTGTAGTTTATATTTTGTAGGTAAGTAGTATCAAAATAAAAAATATTTTATTCGAATTGTGATTTTTACAAATCATTTTTCGACGTCAAAGCTATCATGGATGGCACGTTTACTACCAGTGTACGCTGTGGAGGAGAACGGCCAGACGAAACTCCACTAGTAATATGTAGTGTTTATGTAATGTTCGTTTTTTATTGTATTCATTAATAATTACTGTCACTATTTCCTAATTGAGAGTGTATTAGTATCTCTTGTCAAAATTCAGATGAATCCCGTAAAAACCTACCCTTCTTAACCGTGGTATGCTTGTGTTTTTTATAGTTTTATTTCTTTTAGCAGATATACCTGAAGCACAGGAGCCGGGCTTAGCGGGAGACATGCCTCAGTTAGTGGACGACCCGGCCATGGAAGTTCCCGTCAACTGACTCTAGTTCTACCAAGAAGAAGAAGATGACCGCTAGCAGTAATGGCAACTAGTAAACACCGGCTTTTAAGACTGATATACTGAGTGATCAGTGATTCGTGTTATTATGTGCCCATCATACACAGCGAATAATATTACACTAGTGGCTCTGTGAGCTGTAGAACTCGCGAATATTTTTGTTTTCGAAATGGTTGATATGTTTTTTTTTTCAACTTTATTATCAATCCGTAATTTTACAAAATTTCCAAAAAGTAATTCGACAAAAATAAAATCTATATATTTATCGAACCTGCTCACAAAATTTCACGAGAATCGGTTGAGAAACGCGACCTGTAGAGTGGAACAAACAGACAGACAGATGGACATACAAAAGCAATTTTGGCCAAGCTGAAACGGAGGCGCTTCGCTCGCGCTTGTCGCTCGCTTGGTCAATTACAGAGCGGGGGACCTCTCAGCGTCTACAATTTATATGTATGTAACCGACCAACCAAAATGGCGACTCGTTGCCGCGGCGCATAAAAGCCAAGCATTTTGCTTGCCTGCTATCTGTATGTAGTAAACGAGAGGTCTCCAGCTATTAGGGATGATTACTACTTATTTTTTCATTGTCTATCAGGTAGATTATTATAAAGTATTGGACACGTATATTAAATTTTTTCACGTAATCAAAAAATTACGGAGATATATTGAGTTGAAAAAGAGTATGACGTCACGCTTGAGTCGATTTTATACTTAGTCCCTTTCAATAGAATCCGGCAATAATGTAAATAAACCAATTTAAACACGATTACTCCGTAATTACTTACATTTGAGTATCAATCCCGATCATATTCACATTTCAAGGAACCATAAATTCTTTTTACAATCATTTCGTCCCCTATTAACTTCTATACCTAGTTATTTTAATAAAAAATACTCGGACGACAAAACTTTCAATAATTTGTAAAACTGCCATATTAATTTAATACTCATCAGTCTTGTTTTTCTTTGGAAAGTTAGCGTCAAAAAATTATCTTGTTTACATGATTGCCGGATTCTATTGAAAGCATAGACATAGATTTTTTTTTTATTGAAAGGGACGACGTTGTGACTACTTCTGACGTAGTTAGCCCCCACTCTCCAGGTTAGACAGAACATCAAATATTCATAAAATATCCCGACTTCACACACGACGACTGTCTTCTGCCTGGCAATTTCCACGCGATAAAAAATCAAAGTACTTAAACGGGCTTTAATTATCAGACATCACCTTTTAGGTACAGCTGCTTGTGGCGCCATTCGTTTGTTTTCCTCGCTCCGCAGTCGGCTGGCTGCACACTAGCGCCACATCAATAAAAAAATCATAACTCAGAGAAAACAAAATATATCAAAAATACGGTTGGTGAAATTGTTTTATAGGTCGTCTAGTATTTTTTTAGAACTGATAAATATAAGGAAATGTGTTAAATTGTAGTGCAAATAACGGCCGTAACTATATTTTATAAAATTTGTCAATTCTAAAAGTACTAAACGTGTCCTTTGAAACAATTTTACCCACCCGATTTTTGATTTATTTTATGTTTTTTTTTTTATTGAAGTGGCGCTAGCGCTCAAGGTCATTGGCGTAGGAGAGCGATTTAATGCCACATCACTCTATAATATAAATGTGACAATACTCACGCTTATCTACGCTTATTTTTATACATTACAATTGATTTATTGATAATTTTACGATAAATTAAACACTTAAATAAACGTTAAATTAACAACTTTTTAACTAACATCAGCTGTAACTATAGTTGGGTTTTTATAGGATGAGTTCTGACAGCTTCAAAATTCTTCATACGACGTTAACTTTTTTTTGTAATATTCAGTTTAAAAACCATAATAGCTAATAATTAAAAATAAAGTAACTTCACCTCTTATTTTATCATTAAACAGTATGTAATTTTACTTAATAAATAAATAAATTAAATAATATTAAAAAGTTTTTAAAATATTAATCTGTCAGAGCTCATGCTACAGTAACCCAACTATAATATAATTACAAAGAATCACGAGTATTCCCTGAAATGAAGGTTGGGCGGCTTTCACGCCTTAACTACTGAAGGGATTGGGATGAAATTTGGAATGAAGGTAGTTTGTACCCTGGATTGATACTTTTTACGGGAAAGTCTTATTCCCACGGGAAAATCTTACACAACGCGAGCGGGCCGCTAGTATTGAAATATTCCAGCATCTTTGCACCTAAATTGACGGTTATCTTTTTGGCAAACAATCTTTACTAGTCCATGTGGTTATTGAGAGTTCGTAAAAGCAATGTAAGTTGTAAGAAATTTAATTTTAAGGAAATTTAATTTGATAATCAAATGTTTTACTGACAGCAGATTTATAATAATTATCTTAACGATGCAAGTTATAAAAGTGTATTTTCTCCATTAAGTAATAAATAATACTTGAAATTAATAAGTTTATGTTTGTGTAGATATTTCTATGCTATGATGAAATAAAAAAATAAAATGTTTTTCAATCTTCACATTGGTTTATTTTTTTCTTAACTTAATCCCTGTATTAATACAGTTACTTATAATATGAGTATACTTATCTTTAAACTATTAATAAATGCTTTGGCACATGGTTGTTAGAATTAAAGCTAGAACGAAATGTCTAAAAAAAGTCGAGCTCTAAACAAAATCATGCTAAAAAAATATAAAATAGTTTTTAAACATTTTGTTCTGATGTTCTGTAGAAAGTTAATTTTCAACTGATTTCCACAGAAAAAATCTTTACGATTACGTAAAAAAAAATCGAAACCATTTCATATCGTGTCACTTTCATACCAGCCTGTATAGAGTTCACCTTCCTTTTTTAAAGATTATTAAGTTTAGTAAGGAAAGGAGAGATGGACGAGAAATCTTCGCACTCAGGAATTATTTTTCCTTTGAACTTCAGGCAGGATTCAGCGCAAAGTGGACCCTCGAACCAGGAGCCAAGCATCTTTTTGCATTGTGCACAGTTTTCTATGCAGACTTCCATCGCGTCGTAGCTTGTAGCTATTGAAAAAAAAATACTGTCATTGTTTTTTTAACACTTAAGTAAAATTTAAATTTTAAACAGTTGTTTATTCCGAAGTCGCTACAGAAAAAAAAAGTGCTCGCGTTTTTCGGCTTTCCTGCAGTTGGATAAACAACTGCTTATCATTCCTAACTCCCAAAGAAAAACATTCGGCTTTCCTGCTGTTGGATAAACAACTGCTTATCATTCCTAACTCCCAAAGAAAAACAAACGCATTTATAAGCCATTTTCATTAAACTTTTTTTTTATTTACGTTATCCAGCTCTTCGCAAATTCCCTAAAATAATGTCAAAAGTAACTTCCAAATTCCACGGTCAAGTGTAAGAGGCTAAGGTGACGTTGCAATACCTATAATAATATTACAGACGAACGTCTATAAAAAGCAAAAAATTAAGTACCATTACACTTCAGAACAGTCAAACATATTGAAGGACGGAGAGGACTACGCAATGGATTGAAAATCTTTGCAATGTGTCGGCGAAGTTAGTCCGCTTGAAGTTGCGTAACGGCGAAAGTGACAACCGAATCGCGGATTGGGGTCATTGCCTCGACACGCACGTCTTTGGAGGTTTTCCCATTAGGTAGAATCAAATGCGAATATTGTACGTTACTACCTATACAATAGGTGTCACATAGCGTGACAAATTTCTATAAATTTAAACTGGCATTTTTTTACTAAGACAGGACCCATTTTCTTACCATATCGCACACTACCACAATAGTAAAATTACTATCACCTATTGACTTACAATTTACAATATTTCGTCTTAATGCTACGCCGTAGCAATCGTAGCAACATGTAGCTACGACGTAGAAAGCGTGCGCCTAATAAGTAACACTGTGTTTTAAAATGTTGGAAGTTCTAACTACACTTACTAATATCGTAAATCGTGCCTCGTTATATAATTCGCTACAAAGCACTCGAAACACTATGCTAATCGATTGACCACTAAATTGATGATAACTATTCTTAATTATATCTTGCCCAACTAGCGAAGCGAACAAACTATATTGTGTTGTAACAAAAATTAAAGATTTATTTTTCGCAAATCTGAAATAAGCCCCTATGTCGGTTGTCGGAAAACTGGAGTCAATCTTGGAAGCCCAGAGATTTTCAAAGTTTTTCCATTACTTCCTATAGGAAATGTTTATTTTGGAGAGATTGAATTTATATTCAGATTTTGAGGGAGACAGACACCCTAAAACCTACTTAGATATACAAAAGGCAGAAAGGTACCTAGCAAGTAAATAAAAAAAAAAAGAATCTGTTAGGTCTAAACTTTTCAGTAAAAATAAGCATACGAATAGAAAATAACGAATATTGAAGTTTTAGGGAGATCTAATACCACGGACCAAGTAGGTCCGTGTCTAATACCTATAATATAACAAGCCGCCCCTCCTAGAAATTCCAAATGCGTACAGATCTGGTACTTTGCTGTGAAAGGACCTACTCTACCTTTACGAAAGCACAGATAAACGAAAGTAAGCAGACCATTGAGCCACTTCAGCGTGACAATGACAATACAACTTGTAAGCTTGTTGCTTATTGTGCGTGTTACTTTTTTTGTTATTTTTAACGCAAATTTAGTCGAAAAGAAGTACAACAAAATCAAATTTTTAAATAAAAAAATAAATAACATTAATTCATACAAACTGATCAGCTGATCGAGTTAATTTGTATGAAAATTCATATAAAATATTTTCGAGTTGTAGAACAATATTTGTTCAGTTTTATTTGTATTTTAAAACGCACCAATAGCAGGGTTGCAGACCACGGGATCCAGATTAGCCACAAAGCCGATCACGATGAATAGAGCGAAGATAGAGGTGATCTTGCAAGCCATGGTTCTTGAATCTGGGAACGAAAGATAGGTGAGGCGTTTTCTGCTTCATTATCTTTTTGAATTACACACAGAAACAATAAAACTAAAAAGTCACCATTCAAAAAACAAGTCCTAAGTATTAATATGATTACAAACGGAATATAAAAAGTCGGGTTCGGGGTCGGGTGTCGGATTTTAAGTCGCTTAGTATTTTAAAATTTCGTAAATCATATTTTCATGAAGTCTACGTGAAATTTAACTGGTCGTTTTTCGTTAAATGGAGTGTTCAGTCCATTAAACTGAATTACTGTATTTACTGTATTTAGTCCAGATATAAAACAAATTATTTACGAACTTAATCTAACATATAGATTGAGTGCTTGGCGTTGTAAAAAACTATTTTTATGCATTTTACATAAAATAAACAGTTTTAATTTTTTTTTAGCTAAAATAATATGAATTAGGGATTTAGTGCGCGAAGGTCGCTATCAAAATCCACTCCATTGTACATTAATGTACAGTCAACATCAGCGTTGTCGGTTACCTTGTTTCATAATGCTTAGGTATATTTTCTTTCAATAAGTAGATTGGATCGCACGACTTTCAGCAGTTACCTACTCGAATTTCAAAAATAAAGGAATGTTTCGATTGAGTTAAAATTTGCTGAATTTCAATTCTAACACTCAATGTTTAGGGTACTTACCCTCCAGGTACAGATCATTTATCCCACCCTGTACAGTGTACATATATAAAAGTTTTGTGTACGAAATTATTAGGTCCTTTATTTATGAATGATCACTTACTAAACTTGGTTTAAAAACAAAACTGTGGATCCTATTATTATTTAAACTGTTTTGTTATATTTTTAAAAATTTATAAGCCAGTCCTTTGTACTACTACAATTTTAATTCATATTTTTAAACTTCGTAATAAAATAAAAGTAAAATTAGGTTCATTATCACAGAATGCTAAAATAGATAAATTTAATTTTTAATTCAAAATAGGAATACCTATAATTTACACAAAGATACTGATCAACAAATGCCTCAAGGATCCAACAAACTCACCGCATCTAGTCTGAATCCAACACACATGAGCTATAACACTTAACAGGAAGGGTAGATCACAAACACAGAGAAAGTGCAAGTTCTTAAAATATAACACAATGTAAACAAAAATAAAAATAAACTCGGGGAAAATTCAGCTGGTTCGACGACCGATCGAACATTGGACAGTTTAAATATGGAACGAGTTGGCTATCAGTGCGCTGACGCATGTGGAAGGGGGCAGGCTCTACGAGAGGCTTTACTGCGCTCGAGGGACGGGGTAGCCCAGGAAACGGATCTACCTTTGCAAAAGACGAAAGTTCTAAGTAGGAAGTTCTTTGTGCCATGATGATATTAATTATGGATACACCCTACTTGATTTAATTGTGGTATAGATATGATACCATTTTATTATTTGCAAGTTAAAGCATTTGCTTTTTAACTACTTGTGTTTTTTTTTTGTCATTTATCGTCACACTTTTTCTGTAGCTTCTTTGGTCTCAATAGCACCTTCTTAAATTTGTGTCAAAGAGATAGTAAAAGAGAGTCAAGGTTACTAACATGCATTAAGTTAATCCTTAGTTCAGGGTTATTTAAAAGTTTAGCATTCGTATGAGTCGCTGCGACGATACTTTTCTGCTAAAAAGTTACGCAAATAATTTACTCATTGCTTTGCGAGAATCTATAAAATTGTTTCATAATGTTTCCCTAACAGTAAAATCTTGCAAATTGGGAGCTTAAAAGCGAGGTGAATGACGGGAAAGAAGTTTCCCAAGGAGCATCCAAGCTAACAAAAAAAAAAACATTGGAACCGGGAATATCTACATTATTCTTTTCAGTCAGAAACTGGCTTGCCTTCAGATCTTGCTCGAGGCGCCTGGATTTTTTACTTATAGATGCTACTGTTTGGACTATTCATCGAAGTTTCTATAGAAAAGTTTTATCTATTTTGCATATCAAAGGACGAAATACGATTATGAGTTTACTATAAAAGTGTTATCAACGTTAAATGAGAAATTCGACAAAGAAAGCTAATAAATTAAGCTTACCAAAATTCAGTCTTGGAGCTTATCCACGGGTTAAACGTCAGCTGCAGTGGCGCCACCAATTGAAATAAATCGTTTACTTATTGTCTGTCAGTGACTTAGTTCGAAATTATTATGCGTTTAACGACAATAGAAGAGTTACAAATATATTTTAGTTATTGTTTTAAAGTCCTAAATATAATCAATAAGTTATGTAAGTCGTAACTGTTAAAAATGGCCACTTTTGGCACTTACGGCTTACTTAAATTATTGACAGAGAAGTCACTGACAATAAGTAAACGATTTATTTCAACTGCTAGCGCTACTGTAGCTGATGTTTAACCTTAAGATATTCGAGTTAACTTTTTAATCATATGATAATTAACAGAATAGCCCCATATTTAGGACTGAGCCGATCGACTTCCGCACCAACAGACAAAAAGTCAAATGTAAATAACCTGAGAGCACGCGCGAAGTAATTTGTATCCACCAATCACTCGCTGATTCCATCGCTGCGTCCGAGCAACTTTTCAAGGCAGGGCAGATTTGACAACGCAATGGAAATTGAGCTAGAAACGTCACAAAAGCTCTCGAGGAAGCGGATCTGCGTGTATGACACAATCGGTTAGATAAAGACATGACTTCCTAAACTAAAAAAATCTTGTATTCAGTCCTGCCGGATATCAAAAGTATGATTGATTCTTAGCCATCTTTCTTCCGCATATGAACTCACGCTGACAAAAAACTGCTAGGTAAGTTTCGAGATTGTTGCTCGTGGTGGAATGACCGGTAATTTCCAGTGCATAATTTTATCATCGGAAGGAAATTTTTGATGTAGGTAGTAAATCGTATGGCGTCGTAAGGTTTAATAACAGCTGTGGGGAAATACCGCTTTGAAACTTATTGAGATTTTGTCATGATCAGAATGTGCTTGCCTATATACAGGGTGTAAATAATGATACTCCGAAAACAAACATGGTCATTTTAAGATCTTCTTTTTGAATCCTAACCCACCGGAATTTTATGTTTGAGGTACTTAAATCTTTTACAGTTTTCCTTTTTCGAAATAAAATTTCACTCTAATTTATGTAGTGACGCACGGTTGCGCGTTGCGACTGTTTGCTTGCAATGCACACGCATCAGAATGACAGATTACACACGTAGGTCAAAATAAAAAACTCGTTTATATACATAGTTACTTCGTCATTCTCAGGAATTATTTCTAATTTCGTGTGCTGATTAGATAATCAATAAGTAACAGTTAAGATTAAGACGATGATAACCAATGCAATGCACTGTGTAATTTCGGAGTCTCCTCTACGCCCTGTATGTGTAGGGTCATGTTGTGTCCGGAGGGGTATCCTCCTTTGATACGAAGCAAATCCACCACACGCATTTATATTATTTATATTTATATAACTGAAGAATAGTCTAAAACTCTCTTAAGAAAATGCTAAGTTATACCTAATAAATCAACATCATAGAATGAAAATCAAAGAAACGGTACTTACTGGGTAGAGTCTTCAAATCAGATCCTGCGATGGGATTGCGAATGCGCTGACGAAAGAAATCGTCCGGGTTTTATACTCTTAGCCAGCTAGCTCTTGAAACCAACCGTGTCGGGAACTACAGGACGCCATTACGATGCCATCTTATCCATTAGGTGTTACGGTAAATGGATTACGTACCAACTGCTGACTGGAGATAAGTTTGAGAGATGCATATTGTGGAGCTAAGTCTAATCTAATCTAACCCTAAACCACTAACTTCGAATGGAGGGAAAGCATTCAATAACATTTAACCAAAAAATAGTAGTACTATGATAACATTAAGGTTGTTTAAAAACGGAAGCTTAATTTTGTATCAGATTTTGGTCCGTAGTTAGAATTTACAACAACAGAAGATTTTGTATTGTTTTTATTCTAAACATAAAATATATTATCATATAATCTAAAGTAAAGTCGAGCACAAGTTTATCTTTTGATTCAGACAAATACTGCCAAAATTATTGAAATGATTAAGAGAACCGATCATCGGTTGAAATTAAACGAGATAATATTATGGTACATAAAATACAATTCAAAGAATGCGACATGACATTTCGACAACATTCTTTTTTAATTTTTTACACGTTTGAAAACAGAATCCTATCTCTACACGCATGTCGCAAAGAAAGCAATAATGTCCAAAGATACGCTCAAATCATAAAGCTTCTTAAACAGTAATTTTGTTTCTAAAAGCGAACATTAGCTATCCTAGAAGTTAATCATGGCAGGCACCTCCTCAGCCATGCTGGTGAGGATCAAGTTCTTGTCGGTGCCGACAGGTGACTTTGGCTCCAGTGCCGACCTCATCTCTAAAGCACGAACATCGACCTCCAAAGACTGGTTCTTGTCATCCAAATCTATGCCGATTTCGATAGCAGACGATTCCAAAGCGTTGTAAGTTGCTCTGAAAAAAATAAAGTTTTGATGTCAATGTAAGAAAATAATGCGATACCTTTATTCTATCAAGTTTTTTTGTTCTATATCCTCCACAGAAGAGCAAGCGTTTTACATATTATCAAATCGCACGCCATAAGGCAATTTTTTTTTACTTTCTTGTAAATGTCATATTTTGTTGTCAGCTCGGGGGAACAGATTTTTACCCTAACAGTTTTACAAAGATGTGAGAAAAAAAACTCTTGTACAAGTCTTTTTTTTCAATATCATTATACTTTCATTTCACATCAATTATTAATTTCCAAGAAACAAAATATTTGACTCATGAAAAATTGCTACACAATGTGTGAGAAACTTCTGAAGATTGATCTGTTTTGAATGTAATAACTCAAACACCTTAATTAGATTCCCCTATAGCAGCTATTTTAGTATAATACACACATCTACATAATTTGACTCAAAACATATCATTTGCCCTGGGGGTATGGAAGGTAACATAATAATTTTAGGTAGGTACATTATTGAATAGAACCCCAATAGAACTAAAAACTAAGAGACTTGTCTTTTATCCAACTGTGTAATGGATGCAATATTCAAAAGGACAAGTTTTTTAAAATAAGTAATTTACTTGATCTTTATCATCAACAGCTCATCTTCTTCAACAGATCTTGATTTGATATATTTTGAATCATTATTTGTTAGTAAGTAAAAAGTATTCTACGAATTACCTGTATCACTTGCTCTATGATAATGCTACTAAAAGAAAGAAAGTATCCTATCGAAAGATTGCTTCAAAAATATCTAAATGACTATTTCATTTTCTAACTAGATAAAAATTCAGTTGTTTTAATACGTCTCCATTGTTATCCATTATGTAGGTACATTTTACTTACTTAGCACAATCCAGTTTCTCCTGCAGAATGCGGATGGTTTCCCTCAAGTTACGGACTTCCTCCTTCAAACCCACATCAGCTTCGTCTGCAGCCAGTTCGATGCCTGGCCTGTACCCTCTGGTCTCCAAGCGAGTCTCAGCCAACTTCAATGCGTTCTGCTTGTCGGTGAACTGCTCGCCCATAATCTTGAGCTCCGTTTTCAATTTATCCATGTTCTCTTCCATCTGTAATAGTCAACACAACGGAACGGTATATAACGGGAACTGTCTATCAAAAGTTTGACGAATAGAGGTACCTCATCTTGTAAGAAGAAATACAATTTATAAATTTTACTTTCATACAGCAAACTTAATTTAGGAGAAATGGGACCTCAACCCGTACATCTACTTCTAAAGTAGAAAAGTATTGCTTTAGCTCTTTACCGAAAATGAAAAGAAATAATAATTTATGAATCTTTAGACATTAGGTTCCTTCCACAAGCAAACGAGTCATTGTCTTTCTTCTGCAGTTTTTTGTTGTGTCACTGTCGTGTGGTACCGTAAATCTTAATCAACTAATATAACTGGTGTTTCCGGCTAGCAAATCTTGTGGACTTCCTAGGATTAGTAACCACAAATGAAACATACCTTCAGCTTCTGCCACTCTAGCTCATTCCTCGCTCTTTGCGTATCATAGATCCTCCTCCGCAGCATGTAGTTTGTGACGTCAGTCTGCGCGCGCAATGCGTTCCTGGCTCGCCCTCTCGCCACAAACAGACTCTCGCGCACACGCAGAGTGTCTCGAAGCTCTTCCTCTGCCATTTGCTTGTTGGATTCCACGGCTGCTATCCATTGCTCGCCAGTGATCATCCTGTAAGAAGTCACAGCAGTGTCTCTCAGAGATAGAATTTATTGTAACTTTCACGGCATTATTTCACTTACCTACAATAAAAAATAATTTTAATAATTACTTCTATAATCCTAAGATTCTAATATTAAAATAGTGCAGTTTTAACTATCAATACATTTAAGACCTGATTTATACATCGCGGAAGTTATCAGTCCATGAAACAGAAGAATATTCTTATTTTATTAAAAATATTCCAAAGAACTTCACTTGTGTTCCGCGTCAAAGGAAAAAATTTATTGCATCCCATAGAAAATCGACCAGCTGCCCCTTCAGCAGTTAATTCAGTATATTCATACAAAGTCATCATGTTCCTCAGGGAAAGTTTCATTCTCAAGTTTCTGTTTAGTTTCATTCAGTAATATACCCTCGTAAAAAGTTAGCGATGTATATTATAATAGCAAGTAAGAAATTTCTATAGACGCTACGTTCAAAAGAAAATCAAATCAAACTCCAATCACTGAAAGGCCTTTACTCGAAAAGCCAGCTTACTTTTAAACCCATTTACGTAGCACACAAGAGACAAAGAGTTTAACAGTTTCCCGCCGAAAAGACTGAATATTAAACTAATTCATTTCGGGCGACGGCTTTTAATATTTTATGACATAGTCTCTTCATTTACTGAACAATCTTTTACAGCCTATAAATTCTGAGTTCGGGGCTATATTCAGGTGATTTTCCGCGTAGTAAAAAAATATGCGTTCATCGATAAGCTTTAACCTCGGCATTTGTTTAGGAGAGTGGTGGCAAGTTAAATACATTTTGTCATTACTTGGAAAAGGTTCAGTCTGTTTTGTGGAGGAAAACAGGCAAAATCATCGAATTTGATAGAATTTTGTCAAAAAATAAACCTCCGTTATAAATTCTATTCAATCTGTTTAGGTTTAAAAGGTTTAGTCTGTTTTGGTTGGTTATTCGTTTTTTTATTCTAATAAATGATTCCGCTAATTAGCTTGTAAATTATATATAATTCAGTCAGATTGGCCGATGTATATAGTAATCTAGGTTGTTATCTACTTGTTTCACTAAGAATATTTTTTTTTGTTGATTTTGTTTTTGTTGATCTAGCTAGATCAACCCAACCTGCTACCTACCCAACCCCTAACCTACCTACTGGTTTAAAAAAAACTTTGCAGTTGAAAAATGTAGCATTCTTTACCTTTTAGGAGTCTTCAGGGAATCCGTCTTATATGTGATGTTTGCGCAGTTATTGTCCAAGTTGAGCATATCTCTGTCAATCGCGAGGGCTTCATTCTTGTTGTTGAGGTCAAGTTGAAGTTTGAATTTAACCACTTCCAATTTGTTAATTTTTTCCCAAGTTGACTGGCATCGGTCTATCAGTAATTTCTTGTTACTTTCAGTTACGCAAAGTTCCTGTTCAAATGAAATCAAGTGCGCTGGTGAGCTAGTGGTTAAAAAATGCTAATTTATTTACGCAGGTAAAAAATATTATTTAAATATAAGCAAAGACTTTTTTCCAAATTCAGTTAATCTTATACTAATCTAATGCTAATAATTGGATATCAGTTATCCTGTTAACTCCTTGATTCACTAAAAAATAGCATTAATTGGTTTATTGAAATCCAAAGACCAATTGATTTAAAGCAACAATGGTTTCTAAAGCGAGCTATATTTTTTAAAGAGAAATTGAATGGAATGAAAATAATATGTGAATAGGATATCTGTTTTCTTGGTTTTGTTATTGGTTATTTTTTAATTACATACTGACTATGAATTTCTATATTAGCTCACAGCTAGTGTTGTTGTTTTTATTATATAAATCAGCAAATGGTTAAGCAGCTGGTAATGCAGCTCTCAGAACAAGCAAATTTACTGTAGGTTTCCCTCTGAAATGCTTATCAAGGATTCACCTACCTTCTTCAATTCAGTATCAGCCATATCGTAAGTCAATTCTGTGGCTCTTCTGCCATCTCGGTTGGAGAGGCATTCAGAACACACAAGAAGTGGAAGATTCAGCTGTTCCAACTCTCTTTCAGTAGATGCCTTCTCTTCTTTCAGCAGAGACATTTCCCTGTCGATGCGGTCCAGTAGTTCTTGGATAGTGGATTTCCATTGCTCGATCTCATAGATTCTAGAAAATATTTGCAATGTAACAGACATATATATAAACCAATGCAACATCAGGGGGTTCTTATTGTTTATAATATCTTGCATTCTTAATTTGTATTCATGCATCATCAGGTAGCAAAACAAGGTTGATAGATATTTTGATTTGATATGACATTTAAGATCTTGCTGCGCACAGTGAGTGTGAGAAAAGGTACATTTTGGAAATCGATACACATTTTCAGATCCCGACTGTCCGTGTCCATCGTGGTCATGTAGGAAAATTATGCATTGTGTTTTACCAAACATGTAAAATATACTGGGAAATTAAAGTTCAGAAAGAGAGCCAAATGAATGGGCAATATATTTTTCTATTACAAGAAACCACTGCCTCATATCTTGTGGCTGCGTGGGTAGTCTACTTGATTGGCATTAGTATCTATATCATCCTATATCAAAATATAAAATGTGGAGGCAAACAGGGGAAATCATCGGTCTTAATAGAATTTTGTCAAAAAATAAATCTCCGTTATAAAATCTGTACAATACCACAGACAATACATATGAATTAAATAATGCATAAGAATTTTTATTTTGTAAGAAGTATTTTTATATTTAACTGAAGCACTTTTTCTCAGATATAATATCTTTAAACGCACTTATTTGTAGTAATTATCTTATTTTTATCTTTACTACAAATTGCCTTAGTATTACCAAATAAAAATGTAGCCTAAAATATAGTAGTCTAATACCTGTACTGCTTTCCATGAGCAGTCAGGCAGCATTAACAGAGGAGAGAGAGAGGTCTTGGCAATATCGCAAAGCGAAAAGTAAAAGATAAAAATATTACCAGTTTTGATCGTAGCCATTTTTATAAAATGTTTTGTAGAATAATCAAAAGTGAAGTTTTCTATATTTATGTTATATTATATTGTTTGTTAAGTTTCTTTAATCAAAGTTTTGCAACTTTTTCCATACTGTAAACAAAGCATCTCTCCTTTAACGCTCGAGTACAAAATATCGCGGTACGACTGGACTTATGTATGTGTATTTTTAAAGGTTTTTTTATTAATAAAGAAATTTATTAGATTTGTTTTCAAACCCAAAAGATAGTCTTACCGAGCTCTAAGACGGTTGTCGTTATGATAGGTATCCCATTGGGTCTTGATCCTCGTCTCATTGCGAAGTTGATGGGCTCCGTGCCGAAGGTCAAAAGCATCAGCTCGTCTTGTGTCAGCTGTCACCTGTGCAAATAAAGTTTTGTAAATACTTAATTTTTTTTGTGCATACATTTTGTGTTTTGTACTACAATTTATAAAGTATAAAGTATAAAGTTCGAGTATTATAATACTCGAACCGTATTTTGAGACTTCTACAATTTTACATTATTGTACTAGTTTACTATAATAAATGACGTTAAAATAAAGGGGGATTTTTTTTTGATGAAAACAGAAACTAGAATACTAGTTTATTTTAAGACCAGCCATTGTGTTACTACAGAGAAGCCCTACTTTCGCTTCGTAGTGATGACGTTATAAAAAGAAGCATTGAGAAAACGAACTTTCAACTAAAAAACAGCAAGCATTTGAAAATAAACCAAGCAAACCATTGCAGTTCAGATTTTACGGTAAAGTAAACTTGTAAAGTTTCCACGTGACTCAAAACTAGACCGAAACTTTAGCATTGGGGAGGGAATTTCACCTCTCCTGTTAAAATAAGTTTCATGAAACACATTTGTGGGGCGCGCTTCCCCCGCGACACTGTCAAGTTTTCTACACATTTTTGAACTAAGAAAATTGGATATTTGAAAAACTATTTCTGATTCTGGAGAAATTGCGATTCAGTTGTAGTTTTTTCATGTATTTTTTATTTGGCCACTGCCCTTTATGGGCAAGCAGTGTAATGTGTGTACGATTCATACATGTATGTATGGAGTATTGTTAGAATCTTTATTTCAGCCCGAATGAAATAGGCTTTAATTTTTTTGGCAGGGCTGTCGCGTTTTTAATTAGGATTATTATTTTAGTTTACCACTAGCGATTCCGGTGGCGACGTCATCATCACTCTCATGGAATGATCTCTCAGATCAAAAGCGATACCAACTAAGGTTAAACATAAAACCTGGTATTTATCCTACAGGACTACCACCATTCATATTATGATTTACGTACAGTGATTGTATTTCAGACCCAATCAATATTCAGCCTATAACCAAGCAAACACCTACCAATCACATATGCATATGCAAAAAAAAAAATCCTATCCAATCCAATCCAATCTTATCGATAACCTTGGATGGCAGTTTGGCAGCTTGCGGGCACATATAAAACTTTTCTAATTTACCAGGGTACCAGGGTATCAGGCTCGTAACATCACAGGCCGGTATCGGGAACCGCTTTCGGGAAATCGTTGTGGTTGAAAACTTGCAACCCTTTTTGAATAGTTTGCGGTTTTATCATCTCGGTATTGGGAATTGATTCCGGGTTGTGTAACAGTAAACGAACCCTTATTTTCTATCAACAAAACAATCTCAGAAACTTTTGTTGTAATGTACGAGTAATGATACTCGTAAGTATCACTTTAAATTAGCATTTAACAATTTTAAGTTTTTAATAGTGTTTTAATGTGGATGGATAAAATGATGAATTCAAGAGTAAAGTTTGTCTGGTAAGGTTTTATGTCTTTATTAATAGCTATCAGTGGCGAAGGGTCCATACAAACCGATTCCCATCGGCTTAACTTTCGAAAATCCGCTCCAACAGCCTCTAATTTTCATGATCTGTTCAATACGGTAAGTTGTTGAGTGAGTGTTGTGAGTTCCATATGCTATTATGGCATTAATTCGAATATGGATTGCTGTCCAACAGACTACTTGTGTAGCGATGAATTCTATTTTCCGAACTCACAGTTTTGAAATCAAAAAGAATAGGCAGGTCGCGCTCTTCCGGCTTACCTTTGTCAAAATTTCACCCTTCGCCACTGATAGCTATACTTTTTTATTATCATCATCATCATCGTAACTTTTTTTTTTATTTCAAAAGATGCAACCCTTAGCATGCTTGGTCTACCTTAAGACACCAGACGCAACTTATAAACTTTTTCATAATATTGTAAATAATTTATACAACGTGTTTACTTTTTAAAATTTGCGATACAAAAGTTGGTCAGTTTCATGGGCCACCCGAAAGTTATTAAACAATATTTGATTGTAAAGCATACTTATATAATATTTTGATAACCCAAATCTTATCAAGATCAAGATAAATAACTTACATATTATCTTATTAGCTTACCTTACCTATATAATGACGTACTTTCTGAACTATAATATTAATATAATATTCCCGGTAAGCCTATACTTCTCTAATTTATACCCATTAAACTATATGAGGCGAGGAATAGTAAAACAAGACAAACTGATGAGAACATTGTATGTATAGTCAGTCAGCAAGAAAATATGCTGAAGTCTTTGGCAAAATTGCCTGAAGCCGAAATTGATCTTGTAATTTACATCATAGTAAAATTTGAATTAAACAATACCTGTAACCCGTACAAGCGGGCGTCCCAGTCCGGTAAGGTTAAATGTGGTAACGGTTTTTCGAAAGTCACTACAGACTGCATGATTAGAATTTAAAATCTAAAATTAACTAAAAAACAAATTGTTTGAGTAAAAGTTCTAACACTATACAACTATTTACAAATCGCCACTGTCAAAACAAGATACTGACAGCCGTCAGTCACGGTGATTGATGTTCCGATTTTAAATATAAATTTTAGTTTTTATGACTATCAGCTATCAGTCTAAAGTGTTGATGTGCCAGCACCTAAATCATTAATGTTTTATTTTCTATGTGCAGTAGCAAACCTTTTTTTTTGCCAAAACACTGCCGAGTTATATCTCTATTTTTTCCTGAGATATCCTAGATCTCAGCTTTAGGAGTATTCAGGCTCGGTCGAGGTCTTAAGATGTAACCAAAGCACCCAATAATGGCGAAGATAGGCCTTAATGGGTCACATCAGTTTCCATAGATGGAATAAAGATTAAGCGTGAAGGAGTAGTAAGTATAGTAAGTAAGTAAGTACAACTATATAGTTAGTAGGTTTTGACGTTGAAATAAGTTTATCTTTGTTTACTAACATGTTATATAGAAAACAAGCTATGTTGTATGAAGAACGGTTGTCAATTGGCCTACTTTTCCTATTAGGACGGAAAGTTTCTTCGTGGGAGGCCACTCATAGTTGAGTGCGTGACCGTAAATTTTCTCACAATTTCTTCGGTGATACTTTTGGCACGGATCCAGGTTTGCACAAACCTAAACAAGCACTATCTTGAATCTCGACTGTTTTTTAAAGTGTTGTGTGTGTGCCTATTCCTTTTTTGGGTACATCTTTGCTTGCTTTTCAAGAGCCCGTATCTATAGAGCTTTCTTTTATAGGGAGATTTTCTCCTGTTTGAAGTACTTAAGTATGATGATTGTTGGTCGAGAGTGATGAAGATATTACATCTGCTGCATTGCTTTGTAATCTATTATCTGTTGGTGTATTTAATCTGTTACAATGAATAAAATAATTATCTACCTATGAAACCTATCTATCTATTTTCAACCATATTGTATTTATATTAGGAAACAATCCATCCTTTTAGACCAGGGACCATATTAGTATCTTTGAATCGTTTAGTACGCATACAAATTTAAATGCTACTTGTAAAACAAAATTATAATGATGATCTCTACTAAATTACGTAATAATACCTCAAAGTAACAAAAGACGATCGCTTCATGCTTCAGAATTATTCGAATTATACCCATGTGGTAAGTGCGGTAAAACCAATATTTTACACCTACAGTTGGCATTTTGAAAATAATTTAAGTATAGTAGAGTACTTTTTTAGACACGTAAACCTGTTTCCATTTTTAAAGCTATAAATTCTCGCAGGCGCTTTTTGGTACCATGAACATAAATATTACAACTTAACATCTCAAATCAATCAATCAACGGCCCGTTACAGTCCACTGCTGGACTATGAGGGTTTTGCCATAATCTCCACGTTTGCCAGGCGGGTTGGAGATTGCAGATTAAAAGGTTACTGTATCAGAGAGCGCTGCTGCCCGTTCCCTGTCCAATGTGTAGTTCCTAACTCGCCTCTTACGACACCCACGGGAAGAGTAGGGGTTGGTGATAAATGTATTCTTAACATCTATCTTTCTCAAAACATTTCTTAACCTATATTATATATTATTTAATTTGTGATTACTTTTACCTTTGTACGTATGACGTATAATATTTTTCTCTTCTAAGATTATAGAGTAATAAGTTAACTAACTACACACTGAAAAAAGTTAAGTTAGCAATACTCTCTTAATGTTAATCTTAATAATCAATTTTAATGTAGTTTTAAGACATGTTGCAGTGCCCTTACAGGGTACATGTACTACAACTGGATATTTTTTGTAACAACTGATTACTATGTACATGTGGCAATATTAAATTAATAATAATAAAAAAGTTACTCAGGTCCAATTAAATTTCACTTTATACTTACATTATAAGATATTAACACTAATGTCCTGCGTAAAATAGTATTACCTTTGAACACATATCACAAATTTTCACCATTTATTCAAGCATATAATATAATCCTTTTTGCATTATTGATAAAGCTCCATTCCTTTTGACATGCATAGAAATGCGGATATACCTACTCAAACTGTATGACTATGATACGATGACACAATGCGAAAGGCAACGTGTATTATCATAAAATCAATATCCAATATTTTCGCATCTGAATACAATGCTGTGAGTTTTGTCACGTTTCGCGGGATGAGGCCACGACCGTGTTACAACCGCGACGATTTGAAGTAACTTTTAGTTTCCCAAACTTGACACTGGCACAAAGTTAATCTAGTGTCATAACAAAAAAAAAAAAAACTATACTTAATTCTAAATTTGAATTTCAGCTTCTTTGGTCTGATTTGAAAATTCTGCGTTTCGTTGCTAGCTGAGATTGCTGAAAGTGGACAAACAATACAATGTAATCCTTACTATCACACTTCACATCACATCACACTAATTTATAAATGTGAAAATATATTTGGATGTTTGTTCCGCTTTCACGCCTTAACTACTGATCGGATTTACCCTGGATTACTATATAGGATATTTTTTACGGGTAAAAGTCTTATTCCCACAAGAAAATCTTACATAACGCAAGCGTAGCCGGGGGCGGACCGCTAGTATAGAATGAAATAAGAGACATTATGTTGTATTAAGATTATATCTTATTTTCAAAAGTTAAATGGGATGAAAATGTATTATTTTTAAAACTAAGTATCCTAATTCTCATAATAATTAAACGATTCATATTCAACTAACGATTTTATGGTTCATTTCCTACACCTTTGAATTTTCTACTATCAGCGCTAGTATTCTGAACTAATAACATCACAAGATTATTAAAGTAAGGAGTATGCACAAAATACAACCTATACAAATACCTCTCTATGAAAAATCTGCAGATGATAGATATACTTTCAATACATCGTTGGCTGTAAATTAACTATTAAATCTCAATAAGACAGAAAATAGTGTCTTATTTCAGAGTCTGCGTTTTCCTTCCGTACGTGTGAAAAAGTCGGTATATTATGTATGCACGAGAAGTTCATTCGCATTCTACGTTTCATCTTCTTTCAAAGGCAAGAAAACATACTGAAATGGCATTTCATTACCGAGTTTATGTCTCTAGCAGCGACTGAAGCGTGCAACGGTTGTTATTTCACAATAGGTAATATAATTGCATTTTATTAGCTTGTTACTCTACTCTAGGTAGATATTTAATGGTCTATTTATGAGGCTAATTTTTTATTTCAGATTCGTATATAAAAAAATAGCTTTCTGCTGTAGTTGGTGAACGTAATTATTTGCGATGCTGGCATTAAAATGTTTCCTGGAACAAATTGTCTTGCAGATTTCAATAAATTGGGTTATGAATCCCTACGATTTTTCACTGAATGAAAGCCTCATAATATTACAGTATCTCGTTTGAATATTTAATCAGTTCGCGAGCTCGTGTTCGCTAACCTCGTGATGAAGTATTCGCTTCGTCTGCCTCCAGTCGCCCGCGTAGCGAACGTCTGACGGTTCGGATGGTACAGAAAGCTGCATATTTTTGTTTACTTATTAGAATATGCAGTTGTTTAGTAATTTACAACAAGATTGCTACTCCAAGGAAAAATATTTTTTCCTGGGTGGAAAATTCTATTTTCTACATCAACGTTTTTTTTTTAATCTAAGACCACTGCTTTAAATGTCAAATGCAAACACTTTTTCTACACCCTTAGCTACTTTTCTATATACCACTACACACTTAATAGTGTATATGTAAGTATATGTAACAATATTTAATATTATTTATTACGAAGCAAACATACATGGTGTTGGAGAAATGCCAATCCGACGCGTAAAGACCCAGACTAGCTTAGCAAATTAGGCTGTGTGGCCTGTATCTATTACTAAACTGTAATTACAAGTAGGTTTGACCTACTTAGACTAGACCTTTTTCGTTCATCTAGAAAATTAGCTTTCATAAAAATAAAATTCTTTAAGATTATAAGGCATTATTATATTTCACATCATAACAAGGTGTGGGCTTCAAATGGTAAAGCTGTCAGATATCAAATTTATACAATTTCTTCGTCGTTCTGTTTTAAACTCTATTTGCATTATTGGAACATTTACTGAACTATTATCATGCTAAAATCGTCTATACAGCTCTGCTTGTCTCATCTTTTCCCAAAGTATTTCAGTTTTCAAAGTAAGAACACAGAGTACTATAATACTGGCGTCAACAAAAATGTGATTAGTACTTAAAAACCTTCATTTTCTTGTGAAGCTAACGCTCGGAACGTACCTTTAATTTATTAGATTGAAAAAATGAAGAGCTTGACTGCAGCTTAACAAGAATATAACTTCCAAGATCTGTGTAATTTATTATTCAGGACGATTGGATTTCAAATGAACTGTCGCGACTCGGACGCTCCGGGCTTGATAACTGACAGAATAATAATTACTTATACGAGTTTCGGCAACTTACTTCTGTAATAGAGTTATTAAGCTATTAACGGGACATCTTTTACCAGGCTACTTATTATTCTTTCTTAATTACTAATGAATAATGATGATGTCAATGTCAAGAGTGAAGCACGGATATTTTTAATATTAGATGAAGTAGTATATCGCTATAATCGGGCCGGAAGGCGTAGTGTTCACGTTGGTAACCTATGGGAGAGGAATATGGTCAGCAATGGACCTCTTCCGGCTGAGAAGATGATCGATATAATAGGTTTGTTTGCTCACTTGCTCCTAACTCTCTCAAAATTATCAGGTAAACCAGTCATGTCTCGTGTTGAACTATTTAAGATCGAAAATAATTCTTCCTGTCATATCGGTTTGACTTAGAAAATAAAAGTTTAATATAGTTATCCACTCTTTGGTATATCTTTCCTAAAACTTCGACTGTTTTATTTAATTTTAACTGAACCAAAAGTCTAATAGAAAAAGTATTTTTTATTCAGATAATTTTAAAAATTCATGTTCATCGCTTACTTAGGGGAAGAAGGAAGCTTTCCCGTTTCTTCCGTTCCGCTTAATGACAAAAAAGGATGAGAATTATATTTGGTAATATTTCAGATATTCGATCATACAGTTTGAATAGGTAACCATTTGTACTTTTGGTTAATCAACATCAACAACAACATCAACGGCCCGTTACAGTCCACTGCTGGACTATGAGCCTCAAGTGGAGGGTTTTGCCATAATCTCCACGCTTGGCAGGCGGGTTGGAGATCGCAGATTAATAGAGCGCTGCTGCCCGTTCCATGTTCAATGTGTAGTCCCTAAGTCACCTCTTACGACACCCACGGGAAGAGTGGGGGTTGGTGACAAATGTATTCTACTCTGCCGTCACCACACGGCTTTTGGTTAATAGAAAATTAAAATACAATTTGTATCCAGTAGACTGTACTTGAGTGTAAGAGAAGAAAATTCAATTTATAATGTATGAGCATTTGCTGTACAAAATGGATCCCAGGAGAAAAATATTTTTAAGATTCATAATTAGGTCGCGCAACTACTTGCATTAATTTACAAGGTTAGTTTTATAAACCTTGTATGCATATAAGTAAAAGATTTCTTTTTCTAAAACTTTTAAGGTGAGATGCAAAATATCTTATGACTTTTCATGTCAGTGTAGGAATATGATATTAATATTACCTATCACACTAATATTATAAATGTGAAAATATATTTAGATGTTTGGATGTTTGTTCCGCCTTCGCGCTTAAAGTACTCAACGGTTTTGGATGAAATTTGAAATGGAGATAGATTATAACCAAAAAAAGGAAATAGTTTTTCTGATATATGTTATAGATTCAAATTTTAATATGCAGTTGTATTATAAACAAAGTGTATGTGTATGTTTGCAAATGGGCATATTCGCATCAAAATCAAAGTCAAAATCATAAATATTTTATTCGAATTAAGATTTATAGGTATAAATAATTTTTCGACGTCAAAGCTATCATGGATGGCACGTTCACTACCAGTGTACGCCCTCTGTGGAGAAGAACGGCCAGAAGAAACTCCAAGTCAAGTCCGCACCCGCTATATTATCACTCTGGTAGAAATAGCTATTAATCCGTTCAAAAAAAGAAATAAAAATGGGCAAAGTCTCACACCAAAGCATCTTACACATCTAATCTATCTGTTTCCTAATTATAATTATACCAATATAATGAAACGATAGGTAACTACTTTCGTATTATGCCACTAATTAGGCCACTGTACGCGTTTTCAAATCCACACCTTCACTTTATACAGACTATATAGACTATATAGTCATGTAAGAAGAACGCTGTATAAAGTGAAGGTGTGAATTTGAAAACGCGTACAGTGGCCTAATTAGTGCCTAATTTACTGATATCAGTAAAGGAATATAGATATATTATTATTTATTTAAAACGGAATCACTCACGTAAAAAACACGTATCGTTCAATAATAAAATAGGAATATATGATAATTTTTTTACTAGGTTAGGTACTAATCCAATATTTTCGAAACTAGCGGTCCGTCCGCGGCTAAACTTGCGTTTTGTAAGATTTTCCCGTGAGAATAAGGCTTTCTCTTGTAAAAAGTATCAGGTTACAAACTATTTCCATTCCGATTGTCATCCAAATCCGTTGAGTACTTTAAGCGTGAAGGTGGGACAAACATCTGTCGCCCAGCAGCCGCCACAAGCTGCTGCACCACACGAAGAGTGTTGTAGAGGATTGGTGTGTGGCAATATCCAGGGCTCAGTCCGAAGAAAAGGTATTTATATATTTATATATTATATAACTAACATGGAAAAATTCTGATAAGCTTTAGGAGTTTACTGTCGGAGATCAGGACATGAAGTGAAGAATTTAGCAGAAAAAAACATAATCGGAAGTAAGAAATCTAAATTTGAAAAATGAATTTTAAATGAAAGATAAAACTGCCAGCAAGAATGGTTGCCAGTCATAAAACAGGAAAGACGACGAATGCCTCGTTACACATCTAATTAGTGTTGAGTGTGATTTCTAATATTAGTGTGATTCTATTAGGTTGAACCTACAGCTTGTGTAACAGTGTAACCGTATTGTACTTTGCTTTGTTTACTCTTTTGGGTCCCCCTTTGACTAGCTAGCTCAAAGTCCGTGCAGAACAATGCTTGACCGAAAATTAATTCTTCTTCACATAAGGTGTTTTAGAATTGCTAATGTGCTTTTGTCAAGCTCTGGGCAAAGACCTGAGTGGCAAGGACTAATTTAAGCATATATTTAGAGTATTTCATGTAATTTAGTTAGAGGGGCGTAGTAACGCTCTAACGACCTACGATGGAATTTGCAGCGATTTCGGTAACCTATCAAACGTGAAAATATATATTTGGATTTTTGTTCCGCTTACACGAAAAATACTGAACAGATTTGGATGTCAACCCATATCAACCCAATGAAATGAAGACCTAGCGAATGTAAAAAGCTTATTTGATCAATCTTATAATTTGTTAAATGATATAGCAAAAGATAAAATATAGAAGCCCTATTTTGACAGCTACTTACAATTTGCCAAGTTCATTGGACGGAATAAGTTAACTTTACGTGCGCAAGTACAAACTTACTTAATGTCAAACTTAATTAATGTCTAACTTAATGTCAATAATACTTTATTTAAATATTTTAACACAACACACCCAATACGCAATTAGCTTCATATTCCACCTCGCGTGAAAGCCTCCGTAGAAATATAAATGCTCATTTACGAACATTAATTTTATGAATGCATAATTTATGAAGTACTTGTTCTATGTAGAACAAAACGCGGAAGTTTCCATTGTCAGTTTTGTTCAGGAATTATTAAGCTGCGTAATGTATGGATGTAAATGGCACAGTAACTGAACGAATCACCTCAAAGAAAATGAACAACAAATAAACAAGGACATTGTTTACAGTATATTCTAAACGCCATTCAATCAATCAATCAATCAATCATTCAATCAACCTATTGCAGTCCACTGCTGGACGTAGGCCTCCCCAAGGGCACGCCAAAGCGCACGATCACCCGCTTTCCTCATCCAGCCACCACCGGCGACCCTTCTCAGGTTATCAGTCCACCTGGCAGGGGGGCCTCCCATTCAACTCACAACTTCATATTGCCTAGGCATAAGTAAATTCATGCCCGTGTCTCTTAAAAGGTGAGCAGATCCTTAGTTGGCTAAAGAAAATCTAAAATGGTTGCCATTTTCATTGATTATTATTATCGGTTGTTTCATAATAATGAAACTCAGTGTATGGCATTATTTAACAAGAAAGAAGCGCTGAAATGTTAAAAATTACAAAAAGGCGTCCATTCTTTGTTTTATCAAATCGCAGTTTTGTCAACGGAAGATTGAATTTAAAGTGCCATTTTGCAGCCTAAATGTAGATGATACTGCTCATCTGTATCTAGATACAGAGATGGATAGTCTGTACAGATATTATAGACAGACAAGAATAGATCCGTAACCATGCCATAAGCAGTAAACTAATCACCTAAGTACTTAATATTCTCACTTCTGTATGTTTTACTTGAAGTTGAGTGTTAAAACTTACATTTTCCAACAAAGTTATTTACAGAGATTTGCTCAGCTACTGAATAGAAAAGTTATTCCATTCTACTTAATGAAGATTTCCGCTTTATCTTTGTAGAACCTGGTACACTTTGCAAGGCAAAAATGTTAATACTAAAAAACCTTTTTTTAAGTAGTAGGCAATTATTAAATCAGTTTTTAGCAGGCCATACGCTTTGCCAAAATGATTTATACAGAAACGTTAACTCCTGAGTTCGTTTTAATTAAATGGAATGCTGCAGGAATATTGAATTTAAGTTCCATAATTTGCTCCGGCAGCGTTTGAGCATTTAGAATTTAGTTACAGCGAGACAGTTCACTAGTAAATATTGCAATATACGAGTAGGTCGTAAATTATAATATTGAACATACAAATGAAATAGTATTTTTTTTATTTTACGTCTTTTCTTGAGCGGTGCTATCAGTATATGTCATGTTTACACGTGAGTTCAGTCTCTTCTTCACGCAATCCTTTTTTTATTTTCTTTTAAATAAAATACGTAATTAACTTTATATAAATATATATTTTTAACTAAACTTTCTATTATATTACTTGACAGCTGTGATAATAGACACCGGTAAAAAGGTCTGCGTAAAATGACACGGACATTTTTGTACAGATTATAAGAGCATCTTGCATAATAATATATAGGCACTTAACTACTAGTATGTAGAGATAAATTCAAACTGCTTATAAGACCTCTCATTTAAATGACGTTAATAAACCAAAACTACCTCCTTACAGTTTGTTTATCACCGTAGTTAGGTGTGATTACTCCGCAGCGTAATTAATTTTCTGCTCACTGTACCAAGCGACGATTACGCTGTACTAAGCTAATTTAATATTAATTAAATCTTAACAGTGCAAATTATTAATTAACCCCTTAGAATTACAAATATTGTTTTTCGGAGGCAGACAATTTGGTTAAGACCGTGAACGCGAAAAGGTCGCGGGGAGTAGAGGTCACCTCGATAAACTAATCATTTACGTAATGCAAGAAAAGAAAAAATATGTTTGCTTTGACCAGAATGTATGAAACTTTAGCACTTAAAAGGTGCCGACTCTCGTGATTAGTTAGTTGTGAGATGAGATAATGAAAACAATAACTTATTTATTAAATAGTTGTTTGTTTTTCATTACAATAAATTCATCTCCAATCCAATTACAATAAGTACCTAACACTTATGAACTATGTATTTATTAAAAGAAATATTCACTCCCACAGATTTGAAGGCGAGATCATCATCATTATCATCCCTTTAACCACCCTTTAACTACCCGCTGCAGGGAATAAACCTCCTCTTTTTCGTGCTAAACTTTGCGATCCTGTGCAAACCACAGCTAAGTCTTTTTTTCTTTTCTTTCTAAAGCTACATAATATTATAGACGATATTAAATTTGCTGTGAACTGTTAAGTCATAGATCTCCTGTCTTGCAATTTCCTAGACTAGTTAGATGAAGCTGAGGTGGGACTGGGCAGGACATGTTGCCCGCATACACTCTGAAAGGAGGGCAAAATAAGCCACAGAAAAGTCTGTGGCTTATTGTATTTATTATATAGTGGCCGTCGATGACCATGTTCTGGTATAAAGATACCAGAACATGGTCATCGACGGCGAGGTAGACCTCGTAGACGTTGGTGGGGCGACTTGGACACTCAGGTACCATCATTTTGAGAACTAGAGAAATAGGGGATCGGACTACTTTTTATTTATTTTATAAATCCAAACTTCTTAGTTTCTGCTATCGAACACTAAAATAATGTTTGCTCTATCTTTAAAATTAACCGAGTTATAAAGGTTTGAAATTCAAGATTAGACAAAGAGGCACATACCCACTTGTGACGTCATTTTTTAGTAACGCCATATAAGCTCCATACAAAAAACCGTTTTTTAAAGAGACAAACATATGGAAACTTTAAAAAATCACTGTAAATTCGTTATTCAACCGATTCTGTTTTTTTCTTCGCGAATCGTCTGCTACTAATCTATATTTTAAAAATTATTCATAAAATATGTTAAACTGTCCGATCCCCTATTCTGTGAAAATTCTAGTAATCCATCTAATTCAGTACCAAGATATAAATAAGTAATGTTTTCCCTTTTAATCGAACTAAGAAAAAAGAAGTTTAGCTTCTTGGCCAAGTTCGCACCCCTAGTGTCTGGACTGGACTTTTTGTTATACGCTAACTCAAGATAAACAAGTTGGCGTGCCAACTGACCCTTTCCTGACCACTTTGCCTCGAAAACATTGAAACTTTAAGCGAGAAAAGGAAAACATTTTGCCCGTAGACCTAGAATAATTTATCCCCACTAATATTCTAGTAAGTGAGTGCGGAACAAAGACCCGTTTGTCATTGTTATTTAGGAGCGAATTTAATCAGGAGATGCTAGGATAGGAGATAAAATTGTGTCCGCAGTTCCTAAAGTTGCCGTCGTTTGCTACTTGAGTAAAGTTACTTGCGGTGAGGGATTTGTACATTAATTTAACAGCTTTTGTTTGAAATTGGTTTGCTCATTTCCGCAGTCTAACAACGAAATTAAATTGTATATTTGGAGGGCAGAAGAACTACAGTTAAGTACAAAAAGATCTGAACTGATGAGAACTGTTGTCTATGTTATGTCTGTTATTTTTTTAGTAGACCACATTAATGGTGCAATAAATTTATTCTGTGGTATAGAGAGGCGTTTTTCTGTATTTTTGAGATACTTTGCGGCCGGTAAAACACGATTCTACGAATGCTGGTCGAAGAAATATTGAGTTGTTAATTTATAAGCTCTTGTTTTGAGAAGCTCTTGTTTTGAGTTGTATTCCTATAACAATCCAGATACAAAAGATCTTAATTGAGAACCATACATGTGATGTGCTTATTCTTACAACTTCAAAGCTCTCTTTGCTAAAATTTTATACATTCTTTTAATTTAAGTATGTTTGCAACCAATATTAAAAGTCTAGACGATCTTATCTTAGACAACTTGAGATAAACACCTTAAGGTTTAGAGTTAATTAGAAACCCCAATTTACTCAACAAACATGTCTTTGGTTACGTCTGATTTCACCTGGGATTAAAGTTAGTCTCAAACTTGGGTCTTTAAAGGTAAAGTTACACTAATTTAAATTTTTGGGACGTCATTAATAAACAATAAACGAGATTAGACTGCATTATTATAATAGCCACGGTTGTTGATTTCAGTTTTATCATACATTTTGGTAGATGTATTTTTAGCTCGATCTATTTTTGGCTATCAATGCTATATTATCGTTTGACAATAAACATTCTTCTTAATACAAAATTGTAGTTGGCCAGTGCTATCACGTGATAATGTGATTAAAATCTCTTTAGTATTGAATTATATTTAATTTGGTATACTTATACAAGAAACAGGGACCATGGTCACTTTTGTTCCCGTGGATCCTTCAAAGGGATGTTTTCATCTGTTTTTAACAGTTAAACGTAAAAGCTTTATGTTACAAACAACACATTTTCAATACAGACCGAGAAGGTATTTTCTTTAGGAGAGTAATATTAATTTGTAAATAAATTGGACACGTTTTATTCCGTTTAGTATTTTATAATTTTTATCACCAGGTTTATTATTAAAGTGAAAACGATGTGTTTGTTAGTGAAAAATCAAGTAACTATTTATTTCTTTAACATGAGATAATGTGTTTTTCACAAATATTTCTTTAATTAATCATTTAGCAATCATGCATAATTAACGTTGAGCTGAAAATTTAGTTGAGCTGCAAACGTACGAGTAATTAATGTAAAAAGTACACTTTTTTCAAACTGATACAATGGCTAGGACGAACAAACAAACACATATTTAGGGCAATTGTTTTTTATAGCTGTAGCGCAGCAAGTAGTTTTTTTATCTTAGAATAGTGACGAATTATGTTATTACAAAATTTTATATTTCTCAGGCAAAATTTAAATAGGTATAGTCTTTATCTTTTAACTTGGCAGTCTCCATCTGCCCGAATATTTTAACCGTTTCATCTGTCTCCATTATTAAATAGTAATTAATGAATGGCTTAGCCTTAAGGTAAAGGTGAAGGGATACAATAACAATAGTCTTCAAACGTGCATTAAAACCGTTGTTGGGTGGTTTAATTTACTTACAATTTTACAATGGACAACTACTTAGGAAAAGGATAAGCTACGATAAAAAGGTTTTTTTTTTATATTTAAGTATCTGCAAGGTCTACTATATTATCGAGGGGTGAAAAGCTAATGGCGTTAAGCGACATTTTTGGAACTTTACACTAGAGCGTTTTAAAGTTTTGAAAATTAAAAAAAAGAATCGTAGAAGTTCAGTTTTTCATTTAATTTTAATTCGAAGTATACAGTTCTTTTTGAAATCAGAATCCTCATCAAATGTTGTAGTTTTTAAACAAAGAGAATAAACGGTTACAGTAATAAATGTCGCTTGAGTCAAAAATACTTGTATGTTTATTTTTTCAGAGTAAGGAAAAAACACTTAAGCGACAGTTCCACTTGTTTTTGGAGTAAAACCAAATGATTTAAGATACAATGGCTATCAAAATTTGTGGAAAGCTAAATGACTCAAAGAGGTCGTAATAGTGTTTTTCGTATAAAGCCAATAGATTGTACTACCCAGCTATGGGCGAAATAGATTACGTCTAATATACTGAAAGACCAATTCCATTCTTATTTAAGTGCAGGAAAAGTGACTCAAGCAACGATCAATATTCTAATCTCATGGACCTAAATCCTCATTTATTTAAATTTAATTTGACATTGGTCGTTAAGACTATAATAAAATCTTTATCCATATCAAAATTGCAGAACACTGAACAAGAGTTTTCGTTGATGTTAGGAGAAAATAAAATAAAAAGTATATTGAAAAAGAGTGTTCATTAGAATCTTATTTTTATAAGATACAACTTTTAAACGTTAGCAACAAAAACACTTAAAAAGAAAAACTTGTCTTTTAATTATCCATACTTTTACTAAGTTTTAATAGAATCTACTAATACTGTAACAATCAGTCAATCAGTTACGTTCTTAATAAGAAATCACAGCAATTTACCAGGCCTCCCTGACGACGGTGCGGCGTTGACTCAAGCGCCCCGCGCAAGCGCACGCCTACTATTCACGAGAAGTTTTTGAGTAACGCAAAGATTATAAGTAGGTCTTAAATGATATTGATCTACTGGTATCATAGAAAATGTATTTGCTGAACATACATTTCTTACTGAGAGTAGAGAAGGAAAACTGATTTAAGTACAAAAACTTTTTATAATTTTTGAAACAAGCGACCGCTTTTTGTAAAAAGTACACGTCAAATTATCTCAAATAACCTACTCTCTTAAATTTTCGAAAAGGCTAATTACTTTAAGTTACTGCTCTAAACATAAATAGAGTAAAGCCAAATAATTCAAATGACATAATTTGTTTGTTTTTGCTGCAGGCTATTTAATTCAAGCGACATATGCCTAATATTTTTGTGGAAAGCTAATTGCGTCAAGCGACAAGCTTTTATTTTTTTAGTGGCAGGCTAATTGCTTTAAGTGACAGCGGTTTGTGAATTTTGGGGCAAGCCAAATGACTTAACCTACCAGCTGCCATACAAATAGAAACAGGAAAAAAGCTTTAACAACCATTTGAGTTTAAAAGTGAAAAAGGCTAAACGATTCAAGTAACTAGGCTTAGTATTTTAATATAGCTTAAGTCAACCATGCCATAAAAAAGGCAGTTTTTTGTGTCGCTTGAGTCAGTAGCGCAATAGAAAACAGAGTCCAAATCTATTTGCATTAAGCGACAAAAAATGTTCAGATCGGCATGAAACCCGGCTCAAAAGATGCAAAAAAATTCGCTGATTCCAAATATATATATAACTCAATATCGCCCTTGGTGTCGCTTAACGCCATTAGCCTTTCACCCCTCGTATTATTTAGTAAATACACACCTATTTTAAATAAGCTTTATTTTTCATGTTGTGCGATAAAAGATGACAGATTCTATTTTGCTACGGCGGCGTAGCGTGGCAAGCGGTCGTAGCAAGCGGTCGTAGCAAGCGTAGCAATAGCGTAGCAACGATTTCGCAGAGCATTTTTTTTAGACACATTTAATTGAGGAAGGGAAGGGAAGGAGAAATATAATCAACTTCGACTGGTGGTAAGCCCATTGTTGTATCTGACAAGCCACCAAATGACTTTCAACCTATTTGAATAGCAATCAGGTCTAACTGTGCTAACGTATCTTCCAAAGCTCGGAAAACTTGATCATACCTGTCATTGTTTGACGTTCATAATGTAAATTTTTAATGATATTTTTATCTTTATTTTTAATTAGTATCCTACAAAATTATAGTTCATTGACATCAAACGTGCTACAGAAAGAAAAAAACAAGTCGAGCGATGCACGTGAACACAAGTTACTCAAACCACTAAATCTCAATAATATAATTCGCTGAAATATGGGTGCACTAGTGCCGTGCGTAAAATCGTTTCGCCATGAAGCGCGTTCCCGAAATTCTGATGAAAAGTGCCATTAACGTTGGAAATTGCACCCCATGCGGCAATAATGCCTTAATTCCTATCAAACTAAGTTTTCACATAAAGCATTCTGCGAAATTTAACTGAAGGAAGGATTTTTGATGACAATTTTTCAAGTTGTCTCGTTCGCACTTGCAAAGATATTTTTTGCGTGATACGACTTGACTTTATATGCACTCATTTGTACCATTACTCTTTCTTCAATCATAATTATGTGTGCATGCATTACGTCGTTTTAAAGTAAATAAATGTTAAATAAATTGAAGTACCAAACTTTGACTACTAAACAATATATAATTATATCGACAAATTTTTAACTGGTAGTCTAATCGCTATACATTAAATGTATAAAAATCACGAGTGTTTTAAAATGCTATATTATTCTGAAAAAAAAAAAAGAATGCAGTTTGATTAACATTTTCTAATAGCGCCTAAACCTTAAGGCTCCCTAACTTTAACTGAACTTAACATCACCTTTGAAAGTGTCTCCGTCATTTGTTTTCATGGGGTAAGCGTCGGTGTTATCGCCCCTGTAAGTGATTAGAAATGTTGAGCCCGACATTTGGGAGCATTGCCTGAAAATTGTGTCGAGGAAGGTCTTAAGGGTTATGCTCCTAAATTTTATTCTAAACAAAATAATAAGTATATAATATAATATAATATATTTATGTAGGGAATATATTTATTTTAATATATGAGATAAGCTTACACGACTAACTACAACATGATTTTCATTATATTCCTTCCATCCTACATCGTGTTGCTAGGTCGACAACCGACCTCATAAACCTTCATGGTATCAGTGTTACAAACCCGCCAAAAGGCCAATGACATGGCTCTTGTAATGTTTTTTTTGTTATTTTATTTATGATTGTGACTTATTGCGGTGGATAACTAAAACTCAACATTTATGTGCGTGTTTTCCAAATATAATGGTAATAAAATATAGAGTAGGAAATACCTAGAAGATCTTGGCGGTTCAGTTAGTAGGTACCTACGCTATTTCTGGATGTCAGCACTTAATAGAAACAAAACATTCCATTAACTTGAAAGCAATTTAGCGTAACGTAAGGAAGTGTAATTTTAATGTTCAAAACGCAATGAAATTCCTTCACGACTTCAGTCTTTACAACACTCAAGACGAACAGTGGTACCATTTGTTACACCGGATTAAGCGACTCGTTATCGCTCGATCCTGTTGAGCGATAGTGAGTTTCAATCGAGTGAGTTTGACTGAACGAGATTACCGGGGTGATTTGCCTTTTCAGCGTGCGCCTCCGGTAACCGATTTTGATGGATTTTCTGATAAAGAGGCTGAAATCATACTTTACAAAATCAATGGTGACGCAAATCATCAAATTAGAATGTAGATAATTTGCTGCTGAATCAAGCAATCTTCTATTTTAGAGGAATTTTGAAAAATATTTTCTATCCTTAAAATAATTTAAGAATAAAAGGTAACGCCGAGTTATTGTTATGTTTAAGCTCTTGAACGTTTAAAAGATAATTAAACAATTTTAAAGCTCTCTCTATATTATGCGACCAAAACGTCGTAACGGTTTCATGATTGCGTACAGTAAAGTACTTAGGTAATGTCTAAAGCTGTACAAAACAGGTATGTAGCGCAAAAATCACGCTATTCTCGTACATACCGACCCATCAAGTGACCTCTGCCTTCCCATTTTTCGCATGACTGCAAACGGTAACCCTTTTAGTGCCGGGCGTTAGGACAGGGCATGTGTGGACTCAATGTGAGTTTATGGTCGTTTGTCATGCCTGGCGACTGTAAACGAATTTACTTTATGTTTATTAACATTTACAATCTTTCTTTATTACTGTAACGCGTTTTTACGTTTTTATTAACTTGCATTCTTATCTGTCTATTTCTTTATTTAGTCAGAATCTTGCAACCTATTTTTGGAGCACTTCCTGTCATTCGATTTTGCTAAAATTTTGTACATCTATGTAACCTTGATGCAATAATAAAGTATCATGGAGCTGGTCTGATGATGGAGCCGGAAGGTGACCATAGGAACTCCTCAAATACAAACATAATCTCGTCGTGTTTGGGCTCGTTTAATTTGTTTTGACAAGATCTTTAGTCATACGTGATTTCCAGGGTCTCATGCCGGAAGGTGGCCATAGGAAATCCTCAAATATACAACATACCCTCGTCGTGTTTGGGCTCGTTGGATTTGTCTTGACAAGATCTTTAGTCATACGTGATGTCCAGGGTTTCTTGTTACAGAATGACGAAAAGTTGTAGAATAATAGAAGGTAAATAATAAATATATTATCATTGTGTTTTAATATTTCTTATGTTGTGCATGTTTTATCCGCGTCTATTGTTATCTTCCTTTTCTCTTCAGCTAGGTCTTCTGGAAGATGTATCTTTAGAAATAAGCAGAGCTGTTGTGTCATTTTTTCTTTAGTGTTATGGTAATTTTCTTGCTTATTGGGTACCTACAATAAATGATTAAGTTAATCAATTAAACAAGTTAACGATCCCTAAATTTTTGGATTAAATTTATAAAGCACCGGCTGATTGAATATTTAGTTTAAATGCATTATATTTTTTTCCAAATAACTGAACGGTGCTTTCTTTTTTTAGTAAATACTTGTTCCTACTAAGGCAATTCCTATACCTTCTTAGGTTTAACAATACACTTTATACACTTAGTTTCGAACTTTTCCGGATGAATAGACTCAGATCTTTTCAAAAAGGGTGGTAAAAAGTTCCCTCACTGTGAGACGTGTGAGTGGCGCCTCTGTTATTTCCAGTGTCATACCACAGATTTATAAACCAAAAGGAGATGTGGCAATATGCGACATGCGTCGAGGCTTCTCCAGAGAAAGTGTCCTTAAAAATAAACTCGCGACACACTCATGGATTATTTGTATAGGGAATGCCATAAAGTTATCACAAATACCATGCAGGCAATGATGCCGACTTACAAAAATCATCAGCCTCATATAAAAAAAAGTTTGTGATCTAATGATATGCACTAGCATAAGCTAATATATTTTTTTAAATTTAACTTTATCAAGAAAAATTGTAACTTGTGTGTTTTCTTTAAATAGAAATACCCTGTTTGAATTTAAAAATTAAAACCATTTTTATTTTTTATTTACAAAAATTGAGTAATTAATAATTTAATTGTAACAGGAATTTTAAAGATTTCGATTTTTCAAAGTGAGCGCAAACTGATTGCAAACTTTTTTTTATGTGTGTATGTTCGGCCGAAGAGTTGTGTACAATTTTAATTTCTACAGGTTTAAAGTGTGACATAGACAGTTGTTCTTTTTCAATTTAAAAGTAGACCTATAATCTTTTGTCGTTTTTGTACCTTTTGGAAGACACGCTGCCGACTAGTCCACCTATATACTGCTCGTTGATTTTAAAGCAACATGGCCGCTTTTACACTATTACGACTGACTCGTTTCGGGAACATCGTTTTCGCACCGAGCACAACCTTTTCGTACCTCTCCTTAGTTTATAAATCCATACACTATGGTGCGAGTTCTTCAATAAGCGGGCAGGATGCTTTTTGCTCTCAAGCTACTAAAAATAGTTTGAAGAAAACGTTAAACCTTCCGACTAAAAGACTTTTAACGGCCCGTTACAGTCCACTGCTGGACTATGAGCCTCCTCCACTTAAGTAAAGGGTTTTTCCATAATCTCTACGCTTGGCAGGCGGGTTGGAGAACGCAGATTTAAAGGTTACTGTATCAGAGAGCGTTGCTGCCCGTTCCCTGTTCAATGTGTAGTCCCTAAGTCGCCTCTTACGACACCCACGTGAAGAGTAGGGGTTGGTGACAAATGTATTCTACTCTGCCGTCACCACACGGTTTACTTCTAATAGGTCTAAAATTACAAATAAATTTGTTCTAACACTTGCTGTGGAACAATTTGTTGGCCAAAACGACATTTATAGTCGTTTATCACGCCTAGTGCGACCGACAAACACATTTTGGTCGGTAAATGAATTAAGCGATTTGCTTTACGGTTATAATCTACCAAAATATTACTTTTAATGTTTTTTTTTTGCGATTAAGGTCGGGTCGCCTTTTCGTGTAAATAGCCACGCTAAAATGTCATTAGGTCGGTGCCAGTTGTATTACTTAGCGATAGTGATAATGGGCTCGCGATTTTGTTGTGTTTAATTATTTTTATGGCTATTAGAAAGGCGGTAAAATTACTTTGGGTGTATGTAGGTGAAATAGGTAGGCCACTATTGGTTCTCATTCCTTACCAACCGTATCATAATTATAGACTTAGAGGTTTTTTATTACTAACTTGCGTAACTTTAAATAGTAATGTTGTTTGAATCCTAAAGTACTTACAAAAATGTATGCTTCCACTTTTTACTAAACGTGGTAAGAATAGGACATTACGATACGAGGATCGTAGGTGGCAAACAAACCAGCTGACTTGTAAGCTCGAGCCGTTGGCGAGGGTTTATAATGTCACGAGTTTGTTAATATCAATACACTTGTGAGAAATCTGATACTACGAGGGCTGATTGATAAGTTTCCGAAACGACAAAGAAAAACTTTAAAAATCTATTTAAAATAAATTTATTTCTCAACGTAGTTTCCTTCTACCTCGATGCATTTAGTCCAGCGCTTCTCCAATGCCGTTACACCAGTTTGATAAAATGTTTTCTCCAACCCCTCAAAATACTCGTCCACGGCAACAATGACTTCTTCATTTGATGAAAATCTCTGGCCACCTAACCATTTCTTCAGGTTTGGGAATAAGTGGAAGTCACACGGGGCCAGATCCGGGGAATAGGGTGGATGCGGTAGCAATTCGAACCGCAATTCATGGAGTTTGGCGACTGCAACCATTGACGTGTGTGCAGGTGCGTTGTCATGGTGGAACAAAACTTTTTTCTTGGCCAAATGTGGTAGTTTTTTCTGGATTTCTTCACTTAATTTTTGCAGCAAGCTTGCGTAGTACTCTCCATTTATTGTTTTTCCTTTTTGCAGATAATCCACTAAAATAATCCCTCGAGCATCCCAAAAAACAGTCGCCATCACTTTGCCGGCCGACAAAACCGTTTTTGCTTTCTTCGGCGCAGGTCTTCCGCTCTCAGTCCACTGCTTAGATTGTTCTTTTGTCTCGGGAGTATAATGATGTATCCAAGTTTCATCGACTGTTACATAACGCCGCGAAAACTCGTTAGGATCTCGGTTAAACAGCGCCAAACACTCCGATGAATCGTCCACTCGGCGTTGCTTTTGGTCAACAGTGAGCAAACGCGGCACCCATCGCGCGCAAAGCTTTTTCATTCCCAAATGTTGGTGCAAAATATTAAAAACGCGTTCAGATGAAATGCTCACCATCTCTGCTATCTCTCGCAACTTCAAGCGCCGATCATTCAATACAATTTTGTGAATTTTTTTGATCATGTCCGGATTCGTGACTTCATTTGGACGGCCAGACCTGTGGGCGTCTTCGCAGCTCTGTCTTCCACGTTTAAAATCAGTTACCCAGGTGTGAATTGTACTCAATGCAGGAGCAGAATTACCTAAAACACTGTCTAGCTTAGTTTTAATCTGGGTTGCTGTTTTCTGTTTTAAAACGTAAAACTTTATCACCGCACGAATTTCGTTTCTTTCCATTGTTAAGAAAATTTACGACAGAGAAAATTCTACGTCCTATCAAACAAATTCCACCAGTTCGATTAAATTCAAATTTGGCGTTCTATTTTCAAAAAGATGCCAAAATATAATGTTATATTTTCTTTTGCGTATCATTTTTTTAAGTTCGTCGTTTCGGCCAGTTATCAATCAGCCCAGGTAAATAATTAAAATAAAAAGGTTAAGAAAGGTATCAAGTAAAATTGTTCATGTAAAAGTTTCATAGACTAACGTTTATTACATCGCGCGCTGTTATATCAACACGTTAGCGCCAACCTCAAAACAAAAATAAAAGGTTTTTTTTGGAGAAAAGGCTCTCTCGAACATTGCCTTACGAATCGAATCTTCGTTAAAGCCAGATAATATTATTTTTATTGTTAAAATACTCGGAGGAATTAAAATATTACTGGCGGATAATATATTCGAAATAAAAAACTATAAAATACTTTTCTTTTTGTACGAATCGATTCGATTAAAAATGATCCTGGCTGAATAATAATTATGGAGACCGAAAAAGAAAATCGCACTATAGCTTACTGCCTTCGTAAGTTCAATTTTCGAGCAAGGTATATTGAAAAGAAAATTTTAACATCCTAGAAAAAAAATTGAAGTTCACAAATTTACATAAAAGATACATTTTACTACTAGAAATAAGACTACACAAAAACTGCTTATAGATTGCATAAAATAAAAAAATCACTTAAGTAAAGCATTTATTTGAGCGTCAGTGGCGTAGTGGCTAGGGCCGCTGTCTTGCGTCCGGGAGACGTGAGTTCGATCCTTACCAATGTGTTTTCGAATTTGAATTAATATGCACGTTTATTCAACGTTCTCACGGAGAAGGAAAACATCGTGATGAAACCTGCACAGTCCTGCGAAGAAATTCAAAGGTTGTGTATGAAGTCGAGCATCAGACCAGCGTGGTCGACTAAGGTCGTATCACCCTAATTCAGGGTAGGCTCGAGCCTCTCGTTGGGGACGTGTATGAGCTGTTGTTGATTGATTTGAAGCACTTAACAGTTTTACAACAGCCAAAATATTTTATTTAAAAATCTATAAAAGATGGACAAAGCTTGAAACAAGCTTTTTGAAATTGGTTAACATTACTGTAAAAAAAAAGTTGCGACGTCTGTAGAGTTTCTTCGACAGGATCCTCTCGCACTTTTTGTAAGTGAATTTGCAAATGACGTCACGACGTAAAATATGTTATTACGAATTATTTTTTACTTCATTTCATGGTCAACAAAAGCCTCATCGCCTTTCACGTTCAAATTCGGGCATACCTGGGCTGATTGATAACTGGCCGAAACGACAAACTTAAAAAAATGATACGCAAAAAAAATATATTACATTATATTAGGTCCTTACATATGAAATTGGCGTTTTGTATGGGAGGAACAAAAAGTCGAAAAATTTTTATATAGTATATTTATTTAATCAAAGTATGAGCCATTGTAATCTATGCACTTTTGCCATCTCATAGGTAGTTCATTGATCCCTTTACTAAAAAAACCATTCGGACGGGAATCAATAAAATCTTTGAAGGCGATTTGGACTGCCCCATCTGAGTTGAATTTTTTCCCTTGCAAGAAGTTATCCAAATTTCGAAAAAAATGGTAATCTGTTGGAGCAAGGTCCGGGGAGTACGGTGGATGCCTTAGACATTTCAATTGAAGCTCTTCTAATTTGCTAGCCGTCTGTTGTGCAGTGTGTGGTCTAGCGTTGTCGTGAAGCAGCAGTGGCGTAGAGCGATTGACCAGCCTCGGTTGTTTACCAGCTAGCTTTTCCATCATGGTTTGCAATTGCTGACAATAGTCATCTGCCGTAATCGTCTGGCCAGATTTGAGAAAACTGTAATGAACGACACCGGCGCTAGTCCACCAAACGCTTACAAGTAACTTTTTATTGGTCAATTTTCGCTTGGAGCAGGCTTTGGCTGGCTTGCCAGGGTCCAGCCATTGCGATGAGCGCTTCCGATTATCGTAGAGAATCCACTTTTCATCACAGGTAATGATTCGATTTAAAATCCCTTCGTTATTGTGCCGGTCAAGTAATGTAACGCAGCAGTTGACGCGCGTTTGCCGGTTTGCTTCACTCAATTCGTGAGGAACCCACCTTTCAAGTTTTTTAATCTTCCCAATTTGCTTCAAGTGGATTAAAACAGTTTTATCACTAACACCAAAGCCTGCAGCTAACTCGGACGTGGTTTGCGATGGATCCGCTTCCACAATAGCCTTCAATGCTTCATTATCAACTTGGGTCTCCGGCCGTCCACGGGGCTTGTTTTGCAGGTCGAAATTTTCAGAACGAAAACGTTGGAACCAAAAACGCACTGTGTTTTCTTTTGCGACACAACCGCCATACACATCATTAACCCTTCGAGCCGTTTCCGCAGCACTGGTGCCACGGTGGAACTCGTACTCGTAAATAACGCGATATTTCAAATTTTCCATTTTGTAAATCGAGCGATGCAAACAGAAAAAAGATAAGTAAAAAAACAAATGAATGACGGTTTACGAAACACAACTACATGTGGAAATAGCTGTATAAATTTGAATTTCGAATTCCTAACCAAATAGGAGAAATTTGTGATCAAAGTGGCCAGTACGACAAAACGCCAATTTCATATGTAAGGACCTAATATTTTGGCATCTTTTTGAAAATAGAACGCCAAATTTGAATTTAATCGAACTGGTGGAATTTGTTTGATAGGACGTAGAACTTTCTCTGTCGTAAATTTTCTTAACAATGGAAAGAAACGAAATTCGTGCGGTGATAAAGTTTTACGTTTTAAAACAGAAAACAGCAACCCAGATTAAAACCAAGCTAGACAGTGTTTTAGGTAATTCTGCTCCTGCATTGAGTACAATTCACACCTGGGTAACTGATTTTAAACGTGGAAGACAGAGCTGCGAAGACGCCCACAGGTCTGGCCGTCCAAATGAAGTCACGAATCCGGACATGATCAAAAAAATTCACAAAATTGTATTGAATGATCGGCGCTTGAAGTTGCGAGAGATAGCAGAGATGGTGAGAATTTCATCTGAACGCGTTTTTAATATTTTGCACCAACATTTGGGAATGAAAAAGCTTTGCGCGCGATGGGTGCCGCGTTTGCTCACTGTTGACCAAAAGCAACGTCGAGTGGACGATTCGTCGGAGTGTTTGGCGCTGTTTAACCGAGATCCTAACGAGTTTTCGCGGCGTTATGTAACAGTCGATGAAACCTGGATACATCATTATACTCCCGAGACAAAAGAACAATCTAAGCAGTGGACTGAGAGCGGAAGACCTGCGCCGAAGAAAGCAAAAACGGTTTTGTCGGCCGGCAAAGTGATGGCGACTGTTTTTTGGGATGCTCGAGGGATTATTTTAGTGGATTATCTGCAAAAAGGAAAAACAATAAATGGAGAGTACTACGCAAGCTTGCTGCAAAAATTAAGTGAAGAAATCCAGAAAAAACGACCGCATTTGGCCAAGAAAAAAGTTTTGTTCCACCATGACAACGCACCTGCACACACGTCAATGGTTGCAGTCGCCAAACTCCATGAATTGCGGTTCGAATTGCTACCGCATCCTCCCTATTCCCCGGATCTGACCCCGTGTGACTTCCACTTATTCCCAAACCTGAAGAAATGGTTAGGTGGCCAGAGATTTTCATCAAATGAAGAAGTCATTGTTGCCGTGGACGAGTATTTTGAGGGGTTGGAGAAAACATTTTATCAAACTGGTGTAACGGCATTGGAGAAGCGCTGGACTAAATGCATCGAGGTAGAAGGAAACTACGTTGAGAAATAAATTTATTTTAAATAAATTTTTAAAGTTTTTCTTTGTCGTTTCGGAAACTTATCAATCAGCCCTCGTATATGATCTGCTAAAGCTAGTAAAATCCAGAATTCTGTTTACAAAACCCTCTTTTCTTAAGAAACCATTTCTTATCCTCTGTTTTGAGGTTGAACCTAAGTAGGGTTACTGGGTACCTCTGAATAATGGAAATGGAACTCAAGTTCCGAAGCCAGTCCTATTTAATCAGAAAAGTTAGTTATTTTCCGGGAAATTGGAACACAAATATGAAGAAGAGTAAAACAGTTCGTGGAAGCTCCCGAAGGTGATGTCTGCGGCGCGGCGGTAGATAGAGTCATGTTATGTTTTTATTGCACTGTATTGGACAAGAAGTATGTTTTGGTATTGTAAGAATATGTTGTGTTTCTCTTTTCCTCGTCTTTGATATCTTTTGATCGTCAAGTATATATAGGTATGTTATAATATAAGAGCTCTGTAAAATACGTACGTAGATTGTTCGATAAATCACTATTTACTCGTTGTCATAGTTGTAAGAAATGATTTCTGAGTCGTCTGTTTAAATACTTATTTACCATGAACATTTATTTATGTCTCCGAAGACTTTATAACAAGGAAAAATAAACGTTTTGAAAATATCATAGCCACGTGAAATTAATTCACAGTAGTTAAGGTGTTTTCAGGATTGACTTTGGCTTGTCATCATTATAATTTCAGCCTAAAGACGTCCCACTCCACTGAAAAAAGGACTGCAGATCTTCAGAACGACTGGAAATGCATGTATGTATTATGTTTGTTCAACAAAACATACAAACTTGGTCGGCATGTGTTGTGTTGCTTGTAACCACACTGGACACTACTCTATACATACATTTACATACAATCTAGACACACGGCAGTACGTCCGCCGAATTAAAAAAAAGGGGGACGATGCAGCGGCCGCAGTCTATATTACACGAACTATTCACTCAGGCCGATGAAAGGATTCTAACGATACTCCATTCCATACATCTAAATCAGTTCAGCCATTTAGAAGTTATGGTACACATACATACTTACATATACATATACTGAACCTTGAACACAGTACACTCCTTTTTTGGCAGTCATGTAATAAGTGAGGACAAGAAACATCAGCAGGCCGGCTGACCACCTTAGTCAGATGATGGTGGCAGTGGAAATGAAATATTGGAAGAAACACTGCGTGAAAAAATAGATTTTTAAAAAGCAGTGCGTCAATGTGAGCCTAATAGTAGCACATGTTGGCAACCCCAACATTAGTTAAGTATTTTTTATCTATTAGTATCTGGCAATACCTAAGTCTAGAGAAAACTGTGTGTGTACGACTCGTGTTTCGAATATAATAAAATTCAGGAAAAATTGAGATCCTTCGTCTTCTTTATCAACACCAGCCCTAACACCTGTGGAAACGAACAGCACATATTAATTTTAGTAGTTACTTACTTCTTATTTAGTACAAGATTTAGATTAATATTTACATATATTTTCAGGTCTACCTATAGGTGGGTATTTTGTGCAACTTTCATACAGTGGGTTAAATATCAATGAAAGAATTTACGTTTCATCCGGGGTTATATGAGGAATATCATAACGAGGTACCTTAACCGTATTATAATAATTATTTTCGTTCCCTCCCCAGGCCAAACCTATAAATTACTTTTATGTTCATGTTTAACTACTTATACAGAGGCGCAATTATGAGATAATACCATGTTAACAAATTCCTTAATAGATTTTACGCAGGATCTTTGTCTATAAGGTGCTTTAAACAGAATCCGCTCTAAAATTATGAAGATCACTACTGTGATTTTGTGTTATGTGTGTGTATGTGTGTGTGTGTGTGTGTGTGTGTGTGTGTGTGTGTGTGTGTGTCTCTGTGTGTTCCCAACAGAACGTAATATTTTTCAGAGATTTCTTATACAACGTGTTAGCAATCTCTCGTCGGGTAGTACGTCAGCCGTGAGTCAGCCCATGAAACTGAACAATATTTAGTTGGTTCTGTGCGAACCACAGCTAGGTATTTTTGCAGTGGCCCCCTAAATGTCATCAGTGTATTAATCAACCGGCCAAGTGCAAGTCGGACTCGTCTACGAAAGGTTACCATCGTACAGGTTGAGTAGTTGACGCCGAAAATATCTCGTTTCTATGAAGGCCTCCTTTATTTATTTATTTTTTTGCTGTTATAGCAGCAATAGAAAAACACACTGTGAAAATTTCAACTGTCTACCTGTTACGGTTTATGAGATACAGACAGACAGACAGATGGACGGACAGAGGCTTAGTAATAGGGTTCAGTTTTGGTACAGAACCCTGTAACATAAACCACAAAGCACAGGTAGATGGCAAAACGATCTAGTTTTTTGAATTTAGGATACGGTGCCGAGAAACTTACATCAAGGTGGCTTAGTGTTCCTGAAGTTCGCGCGGAAATCCTTGCCATTAGTGTGTAAACGAACCCTTTTTGTACATGTTCGCCATCTGAAAAAAGGCGTGTGCTGAAAATTATATTTACGGAGTATGTATGTACTAGAGGACCAAGGTGGTTGATATCGTCCAGAAGTGTAGCAAGTGAAGTGGCAGTGGGCTGGCCACGTCTGTCGCAGTCAGAACCGATGAGCGTTGGAGCACACGGGTTCCCAAATGGAAACCGCGTCTCGGGAAACGTAGTGTGGGACGCCCCCCTGCCAGGTGGACTGATGACCTGAGCAAGGTGATCGTGCGCTTTGGCGTGTCCTTAGGGAGGCCTACGTCCAGCATAGGCTGATTGATTGATTTAGTATATACTTTAAATCAGCTAAGAGAAAATCGATCTTTCTACAGCCACGCAGCAAATTACAAAATAATGTTATTATATTACATTGTTAAAAGCCTTTTTAAAAATAAACTTTTTGAAACGATTTTAAACGAGTATATTATGTTTTAATATATAATGTTTTAAGATTTTCGTTTTGTTGTTTTGGATTTTCGTGTTTGTGACAATTTTAGTAGAGTTTAAAGGCACCAGACCAAATGGTAAGGTTGGTAGAGAGAAGCTGAGTTATATTGATGATGGCGTTCGTTTATTTTAGTTTTCTGAAGTTCTTTTGACAAGCTTAATCAATCAATACTGCTCTACAAATAGCCGAAGCTTCAGTGGTACGAAAAATAAATACAGTATTCATTATAAATTTCAAAGCAACAGTATTCACTAATATTACAAATTTTGGTAATATTACTTAGATGATAAAGTATGTCTCAAATTATGACCCCAATCTGTCATTCCATTAACTTTGGAGACTGAAGCCGTGATAAGTCAATTTATGTTTTCGTTAGTTTTCTGACTTTCAACAACTTTCGGGGTTATTTAGAATTTACCAATATTTCAGAATATTATTTTGTAATGTGGTTAAAAGGTTTCCTTTAAAAAACTACTTAGAAATAGCCTTCTGATGTTGGTAGGCGAAAATAATCAGCAAGTAGTTCCTTGAAGTTCGACAAATTAATTAGTAATGTTTTATAAAATGAAATATGAAATGCTCAAGTCATATCGAACAATAAAATTAAAAATATACTTACATAATTATGTAGGATCAAAGACTCGTTTCGTTCACTTCACGGTCCGCGTAACATCGATCACAAATGTTTGTTTTGGAACAGAAAAAATGCCTTCTTAAAGACCAACGCACGTAATGTTCCCAAACTCTTGATTAAATTCACTACGGCAGGGGAATGTCAAATGTATACGAAATTAATCCAATGTTCACCGCGACGAGGCATTTGGAGGCAGGTCCGATGTGGCAACGAATCGTAATGTAACTAATTGTCCTAAAAGGGCTAATAGGGATGTGTGTTTCTGATAGCTGTATGGAGCTTTTAGACGCGAATGTGCGTACATTTTCGACATTAGTCACAAAGTCAAATAGGCTTTTAATTTAAATGGAGCTAAAATCAAAGGATGGTCTGCGTAAAATGGGTTTCAAATTGCGATCATCAAGGATATTATAATGGATATAATTCACTTTTATGTGACAGTAAATTATAACAATATCATAGTATTTTAATCGTGACCAAGGATCGTGACAGTATCGTGCGTTTGAAAATCAGTATAAATATGTCCCAATATCCCATTGAAATCGTGCCCCAGATATAATTTTATACTTTATGGTTCAAATCCGACTTATTTTTTTTCTATTGTTATTACATTTATCTATCAAAATATCCTAAATAATCAGACAGAACAACTTGCGTACAGAAAATCCTCCGAAAATCGGGACTATTGTCTCCAGGAACTCCAACCAAGAGCTCACTCCTTCGAATATTGTAAAATTCAGGGCAGGTAAAGAAAATTCGGGTGTTTTTTTCTAATTGTGTAGGTTTACGCTGAAGTGGAGGGAACACTCGCGCCCGGGGAATAATATAGCTTAGCAGATTTTCTGCAATTTTCCAAAGAAAATATGGAAAGTCAGCACGACATCATAATACTCGTAATTGCCTTTAGTTGGTAGTATAGTAAGTTAGTAACTTGAACCATGTTCGAACCCTATCCAGGCACAGAATAAATATGTAGGTAGGTAAGAGGTAGATGTCAAGTATGAAACAATAGATACTTACGATATTATTTAGTATGATATAACGTTCTATGATTCAGGATGTATCGAACTCGAACTGACTGATTGACTGTTTGAGGTACTGCTTCTTTTTATTAAACATAACCGTACTATCACTTCATATAGTTTTACTACCTAAGTTGTAGCATCGGGCCACGATGATGGTCCGCGTGTTGGCCATGTATTTTGATGCTAGCTGCATGATTTGTTTTAATTTGTAATTGTTTTTTTTTACAATTACAGAAAATGTTTCTGGTTTTATTGTTTTTGAAACCACTCGCACTCAGAAAAAAAAATTTATAACATCAAAGATAGAGTCATTCTGCATTCATTACCAACAATGAACAACAGTCAAGTAAAAAATATCGATGCCGCACCCAATGATCCACGATCTCTTGAATAGACAAGGCTAAACGACTGTTTACAAAGCCATCCAAATTCGGCATCTCGTGCAAAAGCAAACATATTTTTGTGATGTTTGCTGAAGATGTAATGACTTTAGACCTTACCAAAAAGGCGCTCGTAATTTTGCAGTTCCCCATGATAGCATGTTCTTGAATACATCGTAAAAATCGAAACGAACAAAATTTTATTACCATACCAATACCAGCGAAAAATGTTTACAACTCACCCCAAAAATAGGGTGTCACAGTCAGTTTTATTTTATTACCTACAAAACTCCTCGGAACGTGACTAGCCATCCCTGCACTAGCAGCTTGTTAACTATAACAATTGACAATCACGGTCGCAAAATGAAACACAATTTTTTCTGAGACATCGGCAATGAAATAAAAAATATTGTCCGTCCATCACGTCACGCGCCTTCAGGGACGATATGCTTGTTGACTCGATTCTGTGGCTCTTGCTTCTCGATTTTCGAGTCGAATTTCATCTCGGCACGCACGTCTCGGTCTCAGTTTACCCCACAGATGCCAGACGTATGAAAATTGTCGTCAACGTGACAAAATGTTAGCTCCAGTACTAGACATAAATTACAAAAAACGCAATATTAGTTTTTTTTTAAATCGAATACAGTCTTCTTTTGAACAGAATTTCTTTTTAAAGACCATATATGTGCCGTGTTTGTTAATTTACTACGAAAATAAAACAAATGGCAAGAATCCTGTCAGACCCGTCTGGCAGCCCAGTCCATTCAGGTCCAGCCAGTCTGCGAGCGACTGCCGCGGTGCGTGCTAGTCTCACGCGCGATTTACGTTCTCAGTCTATCGTATCACGACTTTTCGCTTCTTCGGTCATTGAAGAAAATTTTCAAACTTTTTCTGGAATAGTGATGTGCTCCCGTGTAACAATGACTACATTCAGTGGATGCGTTCTGTGATGTAACGGTAGTGTTTTCGTTTTTGTGTTAGCCGTACCAAGTGGATTTGCAAGTTCACCTGTAGTTTTTTTTTCACCGGTGAGTACTACAATGTTGATACTTTTTAAGTTAACTGGTTCTGTTATCGTTGTAATTATTGTATCGTAGCCTACTTTCTATTTTGTAACCTTTGTTTTTTTTTCTTATCAGCTCCATCATCGATTTTATCAGTAACTGGATAAATGTACAGATTAGCTACTGTTAATACCTAAGTGATAAGAATATCAATAAATTAAACGGATGGAGCAAAGTGCACGTGTTTGGATACACGATAGGTAAGTATTTAGGTAGATAACAGAAGTTAATTTTCGAGTTCGATGGGTTTTATAATTAGATTGCAATTGACATGAATTTAATTGATAACAACTGATGATAATGCCAATAAAAATAGACTATGTCCGTGTGATTTATGACTTGATCTAAAAATGTAAGTAGAAAAATATCTATGGAATTTATTAGTGATTTTATAGTACTAGTCTATTACCCAATCCAATAAAAAGAAATAAAAAGTAATTTACAACAAAAATACAATTATATTTTATACTGGTGGCTGTGTGAGCTGTAGACCTCGCGAGTCTGTATAATATGTTTTCAATTATTTTTTCTCGACAAACATCCCCAACCCCTTTTTTGTTTTTTATTTATTTCATTTTATTTCATTTAATTTAATTTAATTTAATTTTAAGAAATGTGACCTGTAGAGGAAAACAGCCTCAGCGGTAGACCTTGTAAGCTGGCAACCCCCATAACTCCGTCATTTTTTAAAATTTCCAAAAACTGACTCGACAAAAAAATCGTTTAATTTATCGAACCTGCTCCCAAAATTTCACGAGAATCGGTTGAGTAACGCGAACAAACAAACAAACAAACAAATCCACAAACAAACAGATGGACATACAAAAGCAAATTTGGCCAAGCTGAAACAGAGACGCTTCGCTCGCTCGGTCAACTAGACTTTGGACTAAATAAAGTATACCTATTTGAGTAATTTACGAGTACATGCACGTTTAGTGAGAACCTGTTAGTTAGAACCTAAACAATTTACGAGATTACGTAATTCTATTATTTTTTTAAATTGTTGCTTAGTACCATAAATAAATACTTTATGGTACTAAAAAGTGTGTAAAAAGGGAAACTTAGTACTGTAAAGCATTTTCTTCCAGCTAACCATGGGTGGTTGAGAGCTAGCAAACATTGGCACAATGTACCTAGTATTTTCAATTACTCTGATAAATTAACGATAGAGGTTTCTTAGGATTACCTATCTTTTTTTATTAGCAACCATCCTTTCAAACGTATTTTTCCGAGTGCATTTTATGAAGGAAAAATATCATGAACGCATCGTATTTCTTATTTATTTCATTGCCCGTAATTTTACCGACGCCCGAGTGTCGTCGTCTGTGGTCTAGTGGCTAGGGTCGCTGTCTTCCGTGCGGGAGACGCCGCCGGTTTAATTCCCTCCACGTACCAATGTGTTTTCTAACTTCGAATTCTTATGTACGTTTATTCGACGCTCTTAGGGCGTTTGCGCACTCATCCGTATCCGATTCTTATCCGGTCTGTTTTTGATCCGTAAAAAAAACGGACGGTAAATTCACGTCTAGCGTTTGCGCACTCATCCGTATCCGATCCGGTTTTCATTCGTATTTGAGACGATATTGCATGATATTGTCGTAGTGATGTGCCGAGCTGACTGACTGAGCCGTAAGTCAATTCTACTAAATAACTGCAACTGCACGTTTACGCTTGTCATTTGAGTCGTGCAGGAGCAGTGCAGTTCAAACAGACGTATTTTACTAAAATTTCCTGCACTAAAACTACGAGTACACGACTACTGCACTGCTCCTGCACCGCAACTACACGAATCCTGCAATCAACCTGCAATATAACTAATACGGGTAATGTACCATACACATGAAATTGATTGCCTGGGTAGGTGATATTAAGGCGGAACAATGGATTGTTCCTCCTCATGTCCTACAAACTCCTCCTAAAAGAGACCGAACATTTTTCACAATGCAAAACCGTATATTACAAGTTAATCTGTGATGCGAAAGTTGCTCAAGTTTAACTTCAATAAAACTTCAAAAAAACTGTAACAAAACTGCTGTCAATGCCATTCAAATGTCAAAAAAAATTAACAGAATACGATTATTTTGCAGTGAACGTGCAGCTGCAGTAACGTTTTTTTAGTGGAATAGCTATTCATTTGCTGCTGCGCTACTGCAACATTACTGCACTAGGACTGCTTAACAGAATACCGAAACGTCAAAATTTGCTCATTTTGACACACGTCGCGTAGCAGTGCAGTTGCGGTTATTTAGTAGAATTGGCCTTCTGATCTCGACCATAATGCTATAGAAGCAAGAAGCGTTCAAGGTCAAAGTGTTAACACTTTACCACTGACTGATGAGCAGTTGACTGTACTCGAGTATAGATTTCGGGTACTTATAGAATTCGAATACTAGGTTGATCTTTTTTAATTATATCTACTTATGTAATGTAGATCCCGCAATAAAGTCGCTCACGTTACTCGTATAGTTCGTTTCACGTAAATAGAATCCTGGAGTCTCTTGTCTCGAGTGTGCATTCGATTATTTTTGTAACGAGTACCAAAATACTTGTTTATCAAAAAATAGTCAATTTGGCACATCACTAGCAGCGCGAGCTTTCCCCTCCCCGTACCTCACTCTTCATCCGTAAAAAAATCGTGTAGTGCGCAAGCGTACGTACAATTTGTATGGCGGCCACTTCGACTCGGTTTTGATCCGTAAAAAAACCGATCCGGAGTCGATCCGGAGTGAGAATTTACGGATCGAAAACGAACCGGATACGTATGGGTGCGTAAGCGTCCATACAATTACTAGGATGGCCAAACCGGATCAGAAACGGATAAGAATCGAATGAGAATCGGATGCGGATGAGTGCGCAAACGCCCTAACGGTGAAGGTGTAACGAGGCATTCGTCCTTTTTATGACTGGCAACCTTTCTTGCTGGCAGTTTTATCTTTCATTTTAAATTCATTTTCAAATTTAGATTTCTTACATTTCGATTTTGTCTTTTTTCTACTAAATTCTTCACTTCATGTCCTGATCTCCAAGAGTAAACTTCTTAAGCTTATCCTTGTTACGATTTTTCCATGTTTGTTATTTAATATATATAATTTATAAATACATAAATACCTTTTCTTCGGACTGTGCCCTGGTTATTGCCACACTTTACTGTATTATTATCCTCTACAACATTCTTCGTGTTGTGCTCAGCAGCTTCGTGGCGGCTGCTGGGCCACAAAGGGAAACATCGTGATGAAACCTGCACACTCCTGCGAAGAAATTCAAAGGTTGTGTGTGTGAAGTCGACCAACCCGCACTGGGCCAGCGTGGTTGACTAAGGCCTGATCGCCCTAATTCAGAGTAGGCTTGAGCCCCTCGGTAGGGAAGTATATGAGCTGTTGATGATGATTTTCCGAGTGCATTTTATAAAGGAAAAATGTCTTCTCGTTTATTTCATTGCCCGTAATTTTACCAACGCGTTGCAGAGGCTTCGTACCATATACGTTGGAATAACTGCTGATGAATCTTCTTTCGTCTTGTTCAGTTCAGTCAGAATATCAAAAATTTTATTAAGCCATAAAGAAGAAATGTTATTCTACCCTTTTGTCTTGTTAATGTAAACAATCTTCTCTTTACTTTCATAGAAATTGTTTTGAGGAAAAACGAGGGATTTGATTTGGAAGTGGTACGAAAGTACATTATGTATTTTTACTATAAAAACCTAGTCTAGACTATTCTGCAGAACATAGTAAGGTAATGCTACTTTTTTATAAAACTTGTTTGTAGATTTAGGATCATGTACTTTGTGAGTAAACCATTTTTTGGACACTGACTGAAAATGGTACAAACTTGCCAGGTATTTCTTTTATTTCAGTTGTCTGGAATGATAAATCTTATTATTTATTTTATAAAAATAAACATAACAATACAGGCTCAACAGGTACTTCTTATTACTAATAAAACATCTTTCAGACCTTACACGGTACAGTTTAAATTATTGAAAATTTAAGTGAAAAATTTTAAATTTCCGTTTTCTTGGACAGAACTTGAACCTGCATCGCTTCAAAAGGTGTATTTTGAATAAAGAATTTCGAAGTATCAGATCTAAACTTAAGTCATCAAATTACTAATAATAAATATTAGATAAATATTCTTTATTGACACCAATCACAATTTACAAGAAAACATTTTTTCAGTTGGTTGAGTCAATTAGGCGGCCTTTTTGATAAGGTAGCAATTTCTTCCAGGCAACCTAAAATAAAAAGCATTAAAAACTATTGTTTAAGATACCATGCAACCCTATCATTGAGCAAGTCCAAGATACAAGTTTATTTATAGACTAATTTTGAACATCAACTTACTTGGTTTCACTTGACGTTGGTCTTGACGTCAGGATCTTCCAACCTTCTTCTAACAGTTGTGCAATATATCTACACAATCATACATACCTGTATAGAAGGTATATACTTACTATTCATAAAACAATTTATGTTTATTTAGTTAAAACACAAAATCGTACTCTACATGTCATACTGAATTTATTACCATACAAATTATCCAGTAGCGTATTTCTGGTCATAATATTGGAAACTAAGTATAACTCATTCAACACCTATTTTGCATATTAATTATGACAACGTATGACTGCGTAGTCTATTTACAAATTTCGATAGGTACTGGCCTCGATTCGGGATGTCATGCTCTAATTCTAATTTTAAAATCCAGCTATCCTTTTCGTTTTTATGACCAATGACAGAGAGGTGATCAACGAATGATATTAATTTGAACGAATGATAACTTAAAATAAGGTAGCTGTCAGTTTAAGAGATTTTTAAGTCGCATGTTTTAAGTGCTCTCTAAAATTGTGCAATCGACACGGCCATAAGGTTCAAATTTGATGTTTGACAGCTCTAATATTAGGATGGCCATCTCCTGTCCCGTTTCAATCTTTAAAAGGTAAAAAGGACGGACTAACTTAAATTAAGGATTAGAGCGTGACATCCCGAATCGAGGCCACTAATTTATAAAGTATCTGGAATATAAAAAGTTCTGTGTATACGCAATTTGGTAACACGTTTTTTTGAAAAATTATAAAAAAAAATCAAGCTCAAAAATGACAACAAAGAAATTTCTAGGTTTTGTCATGTCCGAATAGACAAATGTAATGTGTTGCGTAACATGTCACAGTAACCGAGTCGTTGACACTTGAGCACCTATGACGGACTAGGATTCCTTAATTTCGAGGTGAAATGAACAAACCCAGAATGTTTTGTTGTATGTTGGTATTTTATTGATCTTGTTTCTTTTTATCTTTCACAAGAAAGTGAAGATATGTAAAAATGAAATTTCATTGCTTTGAGTATTAAGTATAGAGCAGACTCGATACTATAGAATATATATATATGCAGGGTCAGGTAGTAATGACTGCAGCGTTTGGAGGATAAGTAGGTACTCTCAATATTTATGATAGCAGAATAGGGAATGGGACTACTTTATTTTTTTTTATAAATCCAAACTTCTTAGTTTCTGCTATCGAACACTAAAATAATTTTTGCTCTATCTTTAAAATTGACCGAGTTATAAAGGTTTGAAATTCAAGATTAATGCATTGGTGGCTTCGATATTGGTGGCTATAAAATTGACAGTCATCGTAAGTAGTTTTATATTATATATATAAAACTATATTTAAATTATATTTGTTCATATAATTTCAATGTATATGTATCAGTTTATTCTATTTCAATGTTACTATCACATTTATTCTTCTTGAAAATACTTAAAGAAAATAACGGTATATAGAATCTTGTTTGTATTTTAACGACAAATCGGAAGACAAAATTACCACAAAAATTTACTTTTAGTTTCAGTTTGCACACTGTTTAACCAACAGCGCCAGAGATTTTTTTTTGTGTGCACCCCTGCTGCGGTAAATATGTATTAAGGTAGCCTATATGGCTATATACATACTCGTACTATACCTAAATAATACATGTTAATATTAAATCGATTGTCGCCTTATCAGTTTTCCAGGCATGATTTTATATGACTTGAATAATAATGTACGACCTGTGAAACGATATATTTTTCATAAGTTAATCCGAAAAGTAATCCGAGAGGTAGAATTTAGATTTTATTTATAGCTAATACGTACTTATGACAGTTTTAAATAAGAATACGTTACGTACGGACCCTTTATCGTCAAAGTGTAAACTTTTTAACCTCTTAGTAGGCAGGCTCAAATACAATACCATTTGTTTTTGGCTATCGATAGCCAAGCCGGCACAGAAAAAAAATGCAACTTTTTGTGGGCAATGTTATCGTATGTATGTATGTATGTATAAGGGGGACGTCTGCGAGGAGCGCAGACGGGTGACCTGCTCCATATACAGGAACTATTTCACTCTTAATCCCAGTTTTGATGGATGCTCCTTTAGCTCCGCATCAGCTCAGCCGTATCGCGTGATACTCATGGTAGGTGAGTAGTGTTAGGTCTATCCCTTGTTCTCTCCGCTTCTGGCATGGGGTGACCCAGTGGCCCCAGCGACTACTCAAGGAGAGCCAGCTTGGCAACGGCTATTGCTACTACCAGCCAGCCCCCCCGAGCGCCGCGTGAGCCCCGGTGCCCCCCACCCCCCAACGTTATCGTATAGTAATGAATAGTTTTTTTTACACTGAACTAAGCTACTCAATGGAACTGGTGTGTGATGTTGTATGTGTGTATTATGTAGGTGCAATCTTACCACTCCGTTGTTTTTAACTTCCAGAAAAGAGTAGAGTGGTCACAGGAAAGATAATAATAAGAAGAATAGAAGGAGCAGTACTCCATTCAGCGCTGTCCTTGAATTATTTAACTACGGCCGCGCGGTACCTCAAGACGCTGCTGCCCACTGCTTGTGTTTATTGGGCAGTTAGATTACGCATCTGATATGATCATAACACTACACTAAACTGTCTAATAAATAAGAAATTATTTTCATGAAATATGATTGCATGTAAGGTTTAACACGTTAACAGTCCAGTGTACCGTATGTGTTACACGGGGAGCGGTTCCGCCGCGTTCGTGTACCCTATGAGGCACACCAGCCCTGTGGTACTCTATGGGCTCTAGAATCACGGACTTGTCAAATTAGTTATTGATTTCATTGTCGACTTGTGGTCAAGGATCTAATAAATAGGAAACGTCAAAAACATGTCATATTTTTTTTAAGTGTTGCCATATCAACATAAAATAAAACAACTTAGTAGAAAATAAACAGAGTTTTATTGGTGAACTTGAACTTTAGAAAAACAATCAATACAGTATGTTTTTTTACAAATTTTACATTGCGTTGATACCCTTTTAGCTTTGGCACGTGCATATGGAGCAAGTCTACCTTCATCAAGGAGATTTTGGTAACATCCCACGCATCGCCTTCGGATGAAACGAGATTCTTTCTTGCCCAAGGACAAATACAAAAAACTTTATTGATCCCATAATTCTTATAAACAAGTCATTGGGAGCCTTCTTTTAAGCACTTTAATATAGTGCCTGTGACAGAAGAACTCCGCTCTTCACTTCCGTGACACTATAGGTACACATTGTTGTTAACAATAGATTAAAGAATAAAAGGAAATAAAAAATATTAATATATTATAATGTATATATATTAAGGGAGGGATGTGGATGGATACATACAAGGAGGAGTGCGACAAACATATATGTGTTTGTAGATGAAATGTGGCAATTGTGTGTTAGTGTGTGAGTGGATGCGTGTGTGTGTATTTTTAGTGCCTAACTACAGAAACTAAATGTCCGAGTTCTGTACCCCGTGAGATTGGCTGGTGGTCTCATAATGCAGTTACATGATGAGTGACTACCAAACATTTATTATCATATCTCTTATCAACAAGCTGATTTCAAACGCATCTAACCAATTACTTCCTCCTGTTTCCACTATCCCCACAGTTCCATTCACTATTCAAATTTGGAACGTGTGTTTTGGTAAGTCTACCCTCTTTACTTATTCTGTTGGAAGTCTACTTATTTAACCTTTTGACCTGTTTGTTGCCGGACTCGTCCGTTTATAAAATCTTGTTAGGAATTCAAATGGAATTATTTATATGCTTCGTCGTGCGTAAAATGCGTGTCTAGCACGCGCGTAAAAGGTAAACTACTGACAAAATCACACTTTTGATTTTGTCAGTTAGACTAATTTATAAGGTTTATTTTATTTGACGATGATTGAAAGAGAAATAAGTCAGATAAGTTTATTTTAGGATCAAAGAAACAAATTCATGTTACTACAGATCACTAGCAAACAGTTTTTTTTTGAGATGGTAAATTAGTAAAAATATATACCTACTGAAGCTAATTCTTACTGTCACGCTCTAATCCTTAATTTAAGATCGTCCGTCCTTTTCACAAGATTGAAAAGGAGATGGCCATCCTAATATTAGAGCTGTCAAACATCAAATTTGAACCTTATGGCCGTGTCGATTGCACAATTTTAGGCCGCGTTCCGATTTGCGCTGACAGCACTTTGAGTACCCAAAACCCAGTACCCAGAATCACTGTCATTGGGATTACGGCAGCCATTGTGACGTCACGGATTGCGTCATGACCGCCGCCATCTTCCGCTAACGGCGCCCATGCTCCAGAGCGAAATTCACGTAAGCGTAATGTCAAATTCGACTTTGACATATTGTTTATTTATTTTTAAAAGTTAAATGTTTAATGTTTAAATGTAAAATTAACGTGTTTTATATTTATTTGGTTGAGCAAAATTAAAAACACGTTATTCAATTATGAAATGGAGATAAATTACTGAAATATTTTTAATCAATCAGTTTTGTAGGTTAGGGTTGCCAGATGTTCGATAGTAAAAGTATCGAGTAGGTTATGTATATATTACGATAGTTTTGACTCAGGCACATACATACATAAGATAATATCATAGGCAATCTGATAAAATATAAATATAAATATCAAACATTCTTTTTCGTATTTTTTTAATTTTATGTGCCTATTTACATCTCCATTTTTAAAAATTCGCATACCTTTTCTTATTTTGGATACTAGCCATGCGAAAAGTGCTGTTTTCACAGCTGTACGATACTTTTTAATACGTATAATAATTTAGAATTTTGCCAGTTTTGGTACGGTAATCAACATCTGGCAAGACTGAGTTATAAGCAGTTTCAGCGCGCTCAAACGCCGTTCCATTTTGATTTCGTTCATGAGCCGTATTATCGCGATTTCTGAATCGGTACGCGAGTAATCGCTATCAGTACTTTGAGCCGTGAAATTTGATTCGGAATACAGCCTTAGAGAGCACTTAAAACATGTGACTTAAAAATCTCTTTATCTGACAGCTATGCCCTTATTTTAGGTTATCATTCGTTTAAATTAATATCATTCATTCGTCTGAATTCATAACCTCTCTTTTGTTGGTCATAAAAACGAAAAGGATAGCTGGAATTTAAAATTAGAATTAGTGCATGACTTCCCGAATCGAGGCCACTATGTTGACTTCCAACATGCAGTTAGTAATACCGAAAAACAGCAACATACGAAATTGTATAAACTATTAAAACATCTATATAAATTATTTTTTAACTGACAAAACAACTGGGCATCAACCATTCTACGAGTAAACATAGGTACTTCGTTCATTCATTGGTTATAAATTAAATAAATTATCGATGTCAATAGTGTCAATCAAATTCATATTACTTGTACATAAAACTCATACTATTGTAAAAAAAATGTTTTTGGTTGGTTCTCGTATAAGCTAATCGATCTAATTTCAAACGCTTGAGTCTAGCCTTTAGCGGATCATGAGATATTATTACAAATTGTATAATCTTTAAGCTATCTGAAAGAGTCTATTTAAAATAGTCTATGTAACTAAATTATACTCAAAGATTATAATTCATTCATTCATTCATTCTTTCATTCATTCAAGAAAAGTACAGTTCCATTCCATTATCATCATTGTTGTGATATTGTAATCTGTAAATGTAAGTTAAATAAATAAAAAACTCGTTAAAACGCTGGTATAATAGTCTAGACTCTTCACCTTCAGTACCTTTTGTATAAGGTGTATTTCCTATTGTAAGTATTGTTAAACATGCTAGTCCAAATAAACTATAAAGAGATACCTATTCCCACTTAGTGTTGCCACTCGATAGTCCAATATCGATAGCCTATTGATATACTATTGATAGTTTTGTACTATCGATAGTACAAAACTATTCATAGTATCGATAGTTTATGCAATATTGAGGAGCAATACTATCGATAGGCCTATCGATTGGGTACATGTTTTTGGCGTTTTACTATCGATTGTAAAACTATCGACTTTTCTGCAACACTATTCTCACTTTGTCTTGAGGCTACCATGATTAGGAGATAAGAAGAGATTTAGCAATGTAGTATAATAGTTACCTATTTATAAATTCTTCTTCATCGTTTCGGCCTTCAGTTTAACAACAAAGATGGCAGATATTCCAGTTGATTGTATCGATGACAGTTTCTAAACTTTTTACGAGATAAAAGTACCTACCGACTCCACAAGAACGGTATTCTTCCTTATTCGCATTACGAGCTTCCAAGGGCATGTTTTTGTTGGTCGTTTTTGTTACGACTTTGAACAATAGATTTAAACATTCAAGTAGGTTTAGAAATATTGATAAGATTTTATTTGCTTTTATTGACTTAGATTTATTGTCATTGCAATTTTTTAAGAAGATAGACTAGAAACGCGTTATTATTATATCTGTCAATATTAACACAAACTATGTCTAATTAGTTAATAACGTTACAGAAACTATCTGTATTTACATAAACAGTTTAACAACCTATAGACAGTCTTCCCACCGCGCTGTGCGTATTTACCGTTCCCATCTCCGGACCGTCAAAGTTTGCTAAGGGTTGAAAATCGCCTTCAAGTCGTTATCGCCTACCAACAAATTGTTACGACCAGTTGCGACCTTAGGTCGGGCACAGCCAGGCTCAAGTTTCCCGTAGCGTAAGGTCAGACCGATATTAATACTACTTTCTCGTGCCCACAACTGCGCCGCTACCTCAATGTTATCTTATACGACTTCCGAACGTACCCCGCAGAATACGTAAGTGAGGTGACATATTTTTTCTCCTTAAGCCGCCTTTAGGGTGATTGGGGTCAACTTTTTCTGTCATTATCATAAATGTTTGGGTAAAACATATTTTTTTCGAACTTTGATGTTTTATTTTCTTTTTTAGCGGAAAACGTTTTCGGTCCTTTTTATTGTGGTGGCTGGCTAGCAGTCTATTATAGGGATTGTAGGTGGGTGCGTTCCTTTCTCTTGTTCATTAAAGGCAGAATGTTTTTAATATTTTTAGTCTAAAAATATTAGACCGGAAAAAAAGTTTAGTACCTAACTCTTATTGTCTACTGAATGCGTTTTTGTACTTAAATGTTTTGATTTGAATTAAACAGTATTTTGCTTCAAAAATTATAAAACAAAACTGTATCATTACATTACTACCAAAAACAAATAAAATTGTTCCAAGAGAGATGAAAAAACCTTTGATGTACCTAACCATTAAAAATTCTCGTTAAAACTTGATTTTATGGAACATAAAAAGAATGTTAATTTTTGGTTTGTTTACTTTCATCGCACATTTAAATAAATTTGAAATTGATTCGCCAAAAACTGGAACTCTACAATATATACAATTATACATAAAGTAATAATAATTATGAATAAAAGAAAGGACAAAAAATGGTGTAAAGTACTTTTTTTAACTCAAGGGATACTTAGCCGTGTGGTGACGGCAGAGTAGAATACATTTGTCACCAACCCCTACTCTTCCCGTGGGTGTCGTAAGAGGCGACTTGAGGACTACACATTGAACAGGGAACGGGCAACAGCGCTCTCTGATACAGTAACCTTTTAATCTGCGATCTCCAACCCGCCTGCCAAGCGTGGAGATTTAACAAAACCCTCCACTTAAGTGGAGGAGGCTCATAGTCCAGCAGTGGACTGTAACGGACCGTTGATATTGATACTTTGACTATATTATGCTCGTAGCTATAAACGCTATGAAGAACAAACAGAGACATAAGACTCGAGTACTCTGGAATCCTCACAATAAAAAAAACATCAGTTGGTTTTAGTCTACAAAATGAACGAATAGGTACCAACATCGATATACTTCACAAGCAAATGTTTACGTACTACTAACTACTACGAACAAGTACTCGCCTATTTACGAACCTTTTCAACATAGTTTGTTTTATAAATTCCTGTGCTACAGGTGGCGAAATCGGCCTTAATGGAAGAACGCACTGCTTAAAAGTTTAAGATGAAATATTAAGCGTTTATAAGCTCTTCATGCTTGTATGCTTTTAACAGAATATTCGTGAAATACTTTGCTACTTACTGAAGCTACACATAAATATTTTGCTAACTGTTGAGTTTACTTACATGCAAGCGATGCAACAAAGTTGTAGGTGATACTTACACTTACACTAGTGTAACAAAACAGTGTAATCATGGCTCCTCCGCAGTGAATTTCCTACCTGGATATGTATCTATATGTATCCATGTACTATGTTCATGTCTGTTTCTAGCTTTACACATATAAGTTAAATTTCGCATATCTTTCAACACGTCCATAGCAATCTTTAAATAAAACTCCAGAAACAACTAGTAAAACACAAGCATTCAAGCAAAACACATCAAGCAAGACCATGAAATAGATAATAGTTACTAGGCAAGACTTAAAAAAATCTCTAATCGTTGTCCACTAAGCGTCAGATTACATAGATTTATACAACAGAGTATCAGGCATTTTCCCGTCTAGACGCAAGCATAAGCATACGTTCTTTTTTCATGTAAAAAGATTTTAGGCAGCCATGTTTCTAGCTTCTTTCAGTGTGAAGCAGCGTAAATGAAGAACTTGTGTTCTTCGATATTATAATTTTTTGTCTCTTTCAGCACGTCTATATAATTACATTCCTATTTTGTTGACGCTATCTGAATAGCAGCTGGATCCAAAAGTCAGACCCAGAATAGATTTTTTAGCTTTTCATCAAAAATTTTACTCTGCATCGATATAATGCAGTTTTACGAGTATTAATCTCACCCGCCTTCGGTGAAACCCATAAGTAAAAAACTAAATAAACCATTAATTTAAGAACTAGCTTTATCAAAGGAACCCTTTGCGGTATTGTTTTAATTGACATTTATTGTTAGCAGTATATAGTTAAGTGTATATTGAAGTATAGTTTACGATCCAAAGGCTCTTCTATGAAGCCCTCATGATGATTTATGTTCGGTTCCGGTCGTTGTACAGGCGCCGCCTTTGATGGGGTTATCAGAGCCAATAGGTTGTCGGTCCAAGGGTATCGTTAAATTATTGATAAAGCTATAACAATAGATACATGCGCTTCTTGTCTTTAACTTCCTTTATTATCTGTTGTAGCTACAGTGAGATTCAAAATTAAGAGCTACTGAGAGTTTAATGAGGCCAGTCCATTAACAAAAACTCATTGGCCATATAAATTTTAGTTCAGCCCCCGCTGCATGACCACAGTCGATAAAATGAACCGCGCGACTTAAGGCGGGGTTATGTGGAAATACCGCCCATAGTCGATACTTTGACGATCAAGTACTAGCACTTCTACTGATGCTCAAAATGTAAAAAAAAATGTGCTAACAAAATATATCCTTAGTAAAATTTTAAATCGAGTAGAATTTTAAAATACATTATAATAATTTAGAAATAAAAAGCACAAGATTTGAAAAAAAATGCAGCAAAAATAATTTTTGACGTCCTTGATCTCGTAACTTCAAGCGATAACCATAGTTTTTTTTTCGTTAATATAATTTGCCTATTATTGACTTAGATTTTAAATCAATTACATTTTTCATAAACTCTGCCGTTTTCTGTTAATAAGCAAAAGAGTTCAAGAAAAACGAGGTTTTCGCACGATTCCTGCGCAGTGTCGGACGTAACTACCGTAAAGCATCGCACGCTAATATGAACTTTATTTCAGTGGTGCGTCGGTTGAACTTTTAACTAAAGCGCGTTGAGTTGCTAATTTTTGCCATAACCCGGCCTTAAAGTGACCGCCAATAGTATCAAAGTTTATGTCGCGCGAAGATAAGAACTACGTTACTATTGGCGGTTACGTTTTATGTCGCGCGGTATATTTTATCTACGTTTGTCATGCAGCGGGGGTAGGCCAGTTTACACATTACATGCAAAGTAATTTTTGCTTCCAGGTTAAAATGTAGTATAGTATTAATTGCCAAGCAGAGGAGATTCGATATATATAACAAAATTGTTTATTTAATAAACAATACTCACTCACACATAAAATTATATTTACGTATAAATATTTCTTAGTTGTTGTGTTGTTAGACTACCTGTGCATTTGTACAAGTCTGTTATAAATAAATAAAAACTTCACGATTAATAGACAATATGACACTCATTGTAATAATATTTTTCCGAGCTGTTTGTATATTGTCCCTTATTATTATTATTTTAATTTACTAGCTCACAAAAATCTTAATTTATATGAACGCAAACAAGTGCTTTCTTGGAATAGGTAGATACTAACGAGACATATTACAATTTTCTTCGCTCGACATTGTCACAGGGTCGTAACATATTCCTAGAATTTAATTGTATTAATGTTTTTGTAATATTTTTTCTCGTTTAATTAGAAATAAGCACCTACCGTCCTCATTTACCTAGAGTTAAAAAAACCGTCCAACACGGAACTAGTTCTTGAAAATAATTTAAATAAAACCAGAGGTAGCGCTGCGCATTTGCATGACAATAGATGCCACGTTATCCAACAATGTAGCTTAAAATAAAATGTGAGTGGAAAACAGAAAAAAATTAAGGTAAACACTTGCATTTTACCGCCAAAAATCTTGACTTATTTTTGTCCCCGACTTTGCAAATGGAAATCGTAAATTCACGTCACGGGGTTTAAATAATAAACGCGGCTCGGGTTCCATATGTGTTATAACGTTGAGAGTTGTGTTTTTTGTATCTGTTATTAAATCACAGCTGTCTGTTATGCCCTGTTACGTAACTGCTCCTATCTCAGACACCTGCTACTTAGTACTTTGGTTTTGAAATTTTTTAAACTTCATAATCTGTATGAAATATGATGAAGGTAAAAAATACCGCAATATCTTGTATGCCATTATATCTGTGGTTTAATCATACATCATAATTAAATGTTCGGTTTTACTTAGTCAGTATCTAGATTTTCGTATCTTAAATAAACCTTGTATTTTATTTAAATATGAGGACAAAAATCCCGTTACCAGCGTGTTCTTACAAAGTTTGAAACATTTAAAGATATAATATCACTGTTACTTTATATTTCAACACTAGCATAACGTAAAACGTGTTATTTTGCCATGAAAGGGAACCCTAACTTAATGAATAAATTCGTTCACTCGGTGTTAAGGGTGCTTATATACGTTAGTGGGTTACGGAGAACCCTGTTTGGGTTGCCATGGCCGCCGTATGGAGAAGCACCGTTACGTTAAGCCAATGTTAATGTAACGTAACCCTAATGCTCTATTACATTTGTGGTGTTACTGGCAAGATTGTGAATATCGTGTGCGAGTTTCGAGTATCTAATACATAATATATTTATTCTGTGGTTCAGGGTACTCATGTTTTTTTTTAAATTGTCTTGGGGTGTGATATCTGAATATTTGTTATGTTTCATCGAAATGTACGAATTTTGTACCTAGACATAACCTCACTATAAAGCTCTATTATTTTAATTGAACTCGCAATCAGAAAAGCAAATCTTAAATCCTTTATAAAATAACAAATAAGGTAAAAAAGCAGCAGCATCATCATCATCATCGTGTGGGTTGTAAAGTCGACAACCGACCTCACAAACCCTGATGTCAGTGTTATAGAGCCGCCAAAGGCTATCTTGGCTCATGTAACGACTAGATAGTAGCCGTGACCAACGCAACGGCTTAACGTGCCTTCCGAAGCACGGAATTTATCTTTCTTTTCGGACAATCAGGTGATTCAGCTTGCAACGTCTTAACCAAACTGGAGAAAATCTCACAAAGAGATATTTGCTTGACAGTGTCCCCACCGGGAATCGAACCCGGAACCTCCGTAATGGGCGTTGAAATCTCGACCATTCGGCCACAGAGGCAGTTAGCAGCAACAGAGAAGAGACTCTTTTATTTTGCGCACGATCTGAATACAGTGACTACACTCAGTTGGCGCACGGACATAATATAAACCACATACCATAGAAACTAAGACATATAACAATACTTGCGCGTGCACATTAAGTACCTTTCAGGTCTTATTTCATGAGAGCTTCAGTCATTCATTCCAGTATTCTAGGTATAAATTGTTGATTATTTTGGTACCCATATTCATGGGAAAGATCTCCGAGTCACAAAGGCAATCAAGCGGCTGGGTGTGTGTTGGACACGCTGAGTTAGTGTTGTTGATTGCTAGTGTTACTATTAACAAAGTATCGATATGTTTTGATAGCAAAAAAATTAAACAATAGTGTCAATAGCTCAGTGAGTGTTCATTCTATCGATAAACATTTAAAGAATACAATATCATGCGCTATTTATTCATCGACTTTAGTGTCGATAGTATCGATAATAGATGCGACAGTGCCAATCTATCTGGTTGATGTCAATAGTTTCGATAGATTTTTGAGTTAATTTTGTTTCTGTAGAATAAAATATGTTAAAGAAGACTAAAGATATACTTATGAATGTATAAATTGAATTTTATAAATATATAAACTGGCCTTTATACAGTTCAACAAATAGTATTTTTAGTTAAGCTATCGATAGTGTGGCAACCCTAGCTGTAAAGCAGTCTAGGGCTAGGCTATTCGGATGGGTGGTCTCGCCTCGCAGCTCATGCTAGTGTACCGTTATCTAACTTAATTGTGGTCTTTGCAATCGTACATAATTATCTGTAGTCTGTACCGCCATTTGTATCGAATTCTCACTAGAAATACCGAACAAATGTACGCTTTGATTTGATTGTTTGTTTTGTTTTTTTTCTTCTTCATAGCTGGATCTATGTTGTGGAAATTGCGTTAATATTGCTGAATAAGTATGATTTTTACTCCGTTTTCGTTTCTGTAGTTTTTTTATTCGTCAGTTCAACAATAGGTTCTTACACATTATTAATATTTCAATCAAGCAGATACATTTTCGTGCAAAAAGTACATTTACTGCTCGGCTTTTAAATACATAAATGCTCCTGCCCCCAATGCAATGACCGTAGATAAAATAAACCGCGCGACATAAAACGTAACCGCCAATAGTAACGTAAGCTCTTATCTTCGCGCGATATCAACTTGAATACTATCGGCGGTTACTTTATTTATACGTGAAGTGGTCGCCATGGCTGAAATTGGTCGGATAAGTCATTATCATCATCATCATCACACGTCGCGCGGTTTATTTTATCGACGGTCGTCATGCAGCGAGGGTGTTGTGTTTAAGACCGCGTCAGCTATTATGACCATATGGTAGAAATAGCGATTAGATCTGTTAAAAAAACCTGTTGTTCAACCTATTCTATTTCTTTCTGTGTCTACCAATTACAATTTATTTAAGGAAAATTAATTTCGTCATACCAACCCAATAAGTTCAAAGAAAACCTTGCCATCGGTAGGCTTCATCGCTACAAAACATCAAAGACTTATTTCCAATCAATCAATCAATTCGAATTGAAAACAAAACGGATCACTTTGTCTGACCTCCTGAGATATTTTATACGTTCGTTCGTTCGTTCGTTACGTGTTCGTTCGTTTGTTTTTTTTGTTCGTTCGTTCGTCGTTCGTTTCGTTTTTTTCGTTATCGTTTCGTCATATCTTATTGAAAACTTGCACAGACCGACCACAAATTAACTGCAAATAACAGATTTATAAAATTCGCTCTGCCCAGCGCATATTTGCCTCTAATTTAGACGCAACTTTAAGCAAATATGGCACTTTGAAAGCTGTTTCGCAAACTAAAATTTAACTGCAATAAAATGTCCTCAACATAAAGATAATAGAGTTTGCACGTGGCACAATTAGGGGCTTAGAGCGGTGGTGCAACTAGGTCTCATTATTTTTCAACTGTTTTAGAGCTGCTATAAAGTAGACTGATAGCAGTTATTTTTTTTAACGGATCTAATCGCTATTTCAACCAGTGGTAATGTAGCGGGCGTCCGTCTAACGAACCATTTACTTGTCTCAAATAAATAATATATGTTTATTTATATAACAAATCCAGGCTTTTATGTAATAGGTTCCCTTTGTAAATACATGAAGATTAATCTTGAGCTGTAAAATTAATGAGTTTCTTGTATTTGATTACATAGCTCCATCTGGCTTCAAAATTGAGAACATTTAATAAATCTATTTGTAAGTTTGCAGGCTGATGATCTAGTGAATGTCAGTTGTTTAAAGTCGTAGCGGAGGAGTATTTTATTTTAATATTATATAGCTAAAAATAGAAAAGCATCACTTATTTATATGCGGTGAATAAATCTTACAAGTTGACTATAATGCACTCGTGGATACTTGGAATAAGGTCTCAGGTTAAGCTCCTTTAGTGTAAGTACATAATAATACATGAACTGATCATTTGTTAAATAATAAAATTTAACACATTACATCAATGCGAAACCTCATTAGCTATTCGAGTAGCAAGTCTCTCGGATGCTAGTTAGTTTAACACGGACACACTGAACTTTAAACTGCCTGGAGGGTTGCCGCCGTTAACTATTGCAGATAGTTTAGTTTACCCATATAGCAATATGTTCCTTCAGAGACTGGAACGACCCAGTTTGATGTCTAGTTCCATAGGAAAACAACGTTTATTAGCAAGTCATTTATTACCTTACGCTTATGAGCTTTTATACTTTATGACTTAAATTTTAAACTAGGGATGGGATGGATGTATAATCATTTTCATAGTACATGATACATCTGTTCAAGTTTATAAAATGAGGTTAAAAGAGCAATTCATATCTTCATAATTTCGTAGTTGTATGTTTCTGTTCGATGGGGACATATATGAGCTGTTGATGATGATGTTTCTGTCACGGAGACATTGTATTTGTTTGTCTCCGTGGTTCAAAGTCAAAGTCAAAGTCAAAATAATTTATTTCCATAGGATGTTATTACATCACTTGGATCCGTCATTACATTTTTTTTGGGTTTATGTGTGGTGGTTTCTGTGTATGTAACGAATTTATTGTTTTTATATAATTATAATGTAAAAATAGGTCTAGCTCGTCAAAGGTTGTATAGGACTTTTTAGTGTCTCAATCAAGGTGACAAAAATTTATCACTATAGTATTTTTAGAGTAGTAGCGCTAATTTCTAAAGCCAAGGTTTTGGTCTGGGGCTTGAAATAAAAACCAAAAGGGTATGCACATATATATTTATTTATGTGATTATATTTGTTTAGCTTCCTATCTATTTCATTGTATAACATTTTTAAATAAATAATTTTATCATTTTCCTCTCTGCTTTTCTGGAAAAATACCATTGAAAAATTATTAATAAAACATGTTAATGTATCTAAACAAGTTCAGATTACTTCATAATTTTAATCCTAATGTAGTATGGTGGCTTTGACAATTAATATCATACATACAGTACATGTTTAACAAGAGCATACTCCATGAATAGCAATCATTAAATGGGTTCATTCAAACATTTTATACTTAGCTAGAATAGAACTACAAAGCACACACGCAAATCCAATAGGTTAGGTTATGTTTTGCATTGCAACGAACATCGCCCTTTCAACTCGCGAGTATTTGCTCCCCCTCGAATTCACAAAGGCACGCCATCACTGTGATGCCTTCGACCTGGAACGGGAACTTTGGTTTATAAGCGAATTCCTAATGCTTTACTATTAAACGGATATTGCTTTTGAATGATTGAAATCTCATAAACACTTGATTGCGACTGCTGCAATATCTTGTTGGAAACTTAGGCTGTAGGATATGAAGTATTTGAACTAACTTTAAACTACTGCTTAGAGTTTTCTTATTTTCCTTTTGTTTCGCCACAGTAAAGTTTAAAAACAATTTCCCTGGGCATGTTCGTTCCATGTTTACCTGTACCGCTACGCTGGAGATAAATCCGACGATAAGTTGGTGAAAATCCCGGACACTCGGGGTCGAACTGACCCCAAGTTAAGTTAAAGGTTCAATGCGAATTGGGTTCCCGTGAATAGGATGAAAAGTTTCTTGGAAAGCGATTGACTGAACATTGACAATAAATAATTGGAATAAATTCAAAAGATAACCTACGGCACTGAAAAAAACAAAAATAGGGTCCCAATTGTTTTTTTTACACAAAACGATTTCTTATTTCAGAGTTTTTGTTATCAGCTCGGAAATTTCAAAAGGGGCTTAAGCCTATCTAAATTAAAACAATCTAAACCTAGACGACCATGAGAGTAGCTACAGTAAAGTTTAATTTACCATAAACGCGCAGAATAGACTTATTTATAGGTTATCACCATTCACCATTTATAGGTTACTATTATATTAATAGGTTTTTATAAATTTATAAAGTAAACTATTATAACAAACTTCGCATCGGATAACGTTACGGGAGGATAAAATACCTTTTAAAATACACTTTATATTCTGTTAAAATTAATACTTTCAAAATATTTTCATTAGCCGATATTTCATCCAAGGTGAGAGCTTTCAAAGAGCCTTCTTTGATTGGAAATTAAAAATCTGTTCGTAGTAGGTAATTTATATTAGTACATTCCAGTAAAAGAACCCTATCCCAATTAATAAATACTCTTTGATAATATTAAAAACTCATGAACTAAAGGAATTTTTAATTAAAATTTATGAATTATAAAATAATTAGTTAAGCAAGTGTAACTCGAATCCTTTATGGATTATAATAAATAAATAATGAAATATTATTATGATAAAATATTCGTACTCAATTCGTACCGTATTAGATTTCAACTATGAATATGTCAAAGAGTGATATAACAAAAATAAAAAAATAAATTGTTAATCCCTTGCTATACATACGGCACTTTACTGTTCTGCAGAAGGCCGTTTTCAAAATTGATTTATTAGTGATTTCATCAGCTAGATAGAACTAACGCAATTTGAACCTGGATAGGCCATAAAGTGAAATAAAAATGTTGGTGTTAAAAATGCGACAGATTTTCCATCCAAAGCATAACAAATTGTAATAGGAATTGAGAATATAGGTACCTATAGTTGTTGAGAATGTTAATCGTTCATGTTATCGTTTTTAAAAATATTGTAATGATTAATTATTTTAATATCACTAATAGCCGCCGGCCTTTAGGCGAGGGAGTATTAAATTTCCATAAAAATTAAAAAGCTTTAATTAATATTCTTTAATTTATTACTCAGCTTTAGTACCCATTATGAAATGCCATTTAGCTATCGTACCTAATGTTAATTATTAGCTACTGCTTAATAGATTTTATTAATAAAACATATACAGAAGAACTTGCGTTAAATAGAAATTGCGGTAAAACACGATTCAACCTCCACTCTACCACCCACATTGAGTTTCAAACAAATCGAAATAAATTTCCTAAGTCCCATTTCAAACTGGATTTTATTTTCAGTATTTTTAACCTTTTTAAAACGAGTTCTTAGGTTCTTTGTTGAGCTCTTGCTAGACATTGTCTCGGAGCCTTTAGCTGAAGAGGGTAGACAATGGAAGAAACTCTAACGTTTTTATTTACTTATCGTTAGTAACCCCTTTATGTTTACTTCACCGTAGTGCCGTTCGTTTACCATTGATAAAAGCCTTCGTTTATCTTTCAAGAATGTTTATGTATTTTTATACGAATATGTGCTTTTTGTTTAAATAAACAACAAATATATTTTTTTACTGATAAATGGGAATAAAAAAATTATGTTATTTATTATAAGAATATTACAGAAACTGATCCAAAGGCACTAATTACCGACGATTGGATGATACCTGTAGTCAAATTTGTATTAGCTGACGATAAGGTTGTGATTCATCATCATTATGATCTGATATTTTATAAGACAGCATCTTATCCGACATGACTTTGTTTTTAGTTCTGATTTGCCAATAGACATTTTTAATTTTTTTTGAAGGATAATCTCCCACCTCTAGTAGTAACAGTTCATCTAAACAACCTTTGTTTATCGTTGCAGACATTTGCTGATTTTCTTGCAACGTTCTCTTTTACAAAAAGAGTATCAAATAAACACATTATTTTCGGAATTAACAAAGATTTTTTGAAAATGTCTTTGTCGTCTGGTTTGGTTTTAATAACCATTTCAAAAACCTTATTTCGAAGAATGCCCTAGAAAGATACTTGTCTAAGCCAAGTAAGTAAGATAAGAAGACGCAACGCTGTTTGCTGTTCTCGTAATATTTGCGTTGCATCTTGCAATGCATGCTTCAGAGTATTTTATTGTGCGGCAATGTTTGTCCAGTAACATAAGCGTTATGGAGTATTGTACCTTTACCAGGTCATTGAGAGAGTGTGTATCCATTAGTTAGGCGTAGTCTTTTTAAGTTGTTTCTCATTAAATAATACCCACCGAAGGGAATGCCTCTAACTGTTAGGTACTCGACAATCGGTACCTAGTTAATTGGTTGATATCTCAAATTGGTTGCATATAGGCTTTTAGCACAGGGATGCTGGGTTCGTCTTCCCTGCAAGCAGTTCAACTCACGATTTCAAGAAGAAATCAAAGAAGAAAGAACAGATTGAATATTTTTAGTGATTTTATGTAACATATTTTTTTACCACTGTTTATAAATCCGAAAATCCTAGCGTTTTCGATAGAAAGACGTAGATACGTTTAGATTTGTACTAAGTAAACATGACTTCTAAATGTTGTCAAAAATTACTTGTTGGTTTTATTTCAAGTTTTGTTTGGGAAGTGACACGGAGCCGCAAAGCTGACGAGTTCATCCCATTATTATGTAAATTTATGTTAACGGCTAATTTATGGAAACTTATTCAAATTTAACTGCGTGTAGTTTTTAACGCCATTCTTGGAATAACGAGCTTTCTTTCTACTTCCGAACAAAAACTGGTAAAGAGGTAGTACAGCTTAATGCGCTTCTAATATACAGAAACAGTAGGTATTTACATAGGTACTACCAAATACAGCACCAAAATCTGTCATTTAAAAGCCTCATAGCAACAAAAAAGGTTATACCACAGTCCACAGTCACATGTTTACGATGTTTCTCTAAATGACCTGAGGCAAAAACGTAACAATTTTCTGGTTAAACAATGAAAATGACTGTATTATGTAATATTTTTCACCTCTAAGTAATATAATTTAGGTGGCTGGGCATTATTGCACACTTAATGCCAATTAAACAATTGAATGAACGTAATTGAAGCGTCATTCACGTACAATTTGGATCTAACAATTTGGAATAGTTACCTTGTACATAACTATTCAATTGGATCTCATTGATGAATACGAGGATATCAACCAATATTGAGCAATAAAATTACATGGTATGTCAATCTAAAGACCGGGCTGAATTACTTCCTGCAAAATCAGAGGAGTCAAAGTCAACAAAATCAAGACAATTTAATGAATTGTTATGGTGGGTATTTTCATCAAGTGGTTGTTCATAGTTTTTTGTTGATATTGACTTCAATATTGAGTGGATGTTGTTTACTTCCGCATTGGTGGAAGATATATCTATTTGCATTTAAAAAAATATATTACTTCTATGTAGCACTACTAACGGTTCGCGCATGAGTAAAACAAGCAATCATACTATTTGGTTGCTAACACTAGATCTATCACTAATTAATAGATCTATCACTAATTAATATATCTATCACTAGATCTATCACTAAGAGCGTCCGTGGTCTAGTGGTTAGGGCCGTTTTCGAATTTCTAATTCATATGTAGGTACGTTTATTTGACGCTCTTACGATGAAGGAAAACATCGTGATGAAACCTACACACTCTTGCGAAGAAATTCAAAGATTGTGTGTGAAGTCGACCAATCCACACTAGGCCAGCGTCGACTCAGGCCTAATCGTCCTACTCTAGGGTAGGCTCTAGCCCCTCGGTGGGGACGTATATGAGCTGTTGATGATATCTATCACTGCTATTTTGATATTGTTATCATCAAATATTGCATTGAAGTTGTGTGAATACAAATTTTCAAATTGACAGACTGATCTAGACACACGGCAGTGTGTCCGCCAAGTTCGCAAAAGAAAAAGGCGACGACGCACCAGTGTGTTAAAAATATTTACAAGCAACGTTATCAATGTGCTAACATTGTAATAAATCCTTATCCTAAATTAAACCCTCCTCCCTCCCCCACCTCTCCTTCTCTAATCCTTTTTTATTTTTCCAAACTTAAATAAAAAAAAAAAATGAGTTCCTTAGCATTATTATGATTGTAAACGGGATATTTACCGTTAAAGTTTTAAAAAGTATAGTGTTCGTCAGTTAATTTTTTAGATTCTTTTTTGTTTAGGGATTTGGGTTCATCCTAAAGAAAACGATATTAGTTATTTTAATAAGGGGAAACAATACTAATACACCACTTATACTATAGACCTATGTGTAAAATATTTAGTACAAATAATATTTTCAAAATACAATCAGATTGGGCGCGCATTTTCAACGATGTTGTCTAAAATTTAAACAGGGTTTAATTCGAGTTAGACAAGGCTAGACGTTTTGACACTAAAATGCTTAGCGTCGGAATACTAAATAAGACGATGTTCTACTTTGTACGCTGCAATGACTTAGCGTAAATCCAAAACCTAAATAGAAATGGTGTATTATTGCATATTCAACCCAAGCTTTACATTCTTCGTCAAGAAAATGAAATTATACAAATTTATACATACACCAGATTTGATGGTAGGTACTTATAGCAGATTATACACAATTAGTTGTGTATTAAGACATATCTAATTTTGCACTTAGGCCTAAAAGCATTGAAAGAATAGTATACCTACGTAAGTTTGATATAGACAGAAAACTATTCTGTTTAGAGATCACGTTTCAAAGGTGTAAAGTTTATAGTAAATACATTATACAAATTATTTAAAATTATGAATTAGGGTGAAAAAAAAAAAGTTGCGTCCGGATTTTTGCCCAGCATTGGACGTCTTTGGACTAAGATTATAATGTTAATAATGATAAAGTGTAGCGTTAGCATAGATCGAAAATTAAACAACTTTGAGTCATATTAGACTTAGTACCTTCTTATCAGCTCATTATGTGCTGTAAACTTCAAATTAATAATCCTACTAAAGTCTGGTTGCAAAAACGCTTAAGCTACGTTCACACTAGTCTAGTACTATCAGATGTTCTGGACCATAAATCATCAGCACCGGGCGTTAGCAAAGCGAGTGTGAACTGTGAATAATGGGTGAGTTCATTAGGAACAATTTACTGGATAAAGCATTAAGTAGGGACAGTTGGTGCTCTTTGTGCTCGACCCTTAAATTGAATTTTCGTTTTGGTAATTACCGTGTCGTGTAAGAGGCTTAAAAAATGGTCCTGCGACCTGAATGACGATTACATTTTACGTTAGGTCAATATTTTCGTAACAAATTTTATAAACGGAAAAGGGTAAACGTATGTAAGATTCAGTAGCTCGGAGTGTTGGCAACACCAACAAAAATAATATTAATATATGGTTTTGGCAACCCCTTCGGCCGCGTACGAAACCGGTGGTTCGTAACCAGTTACATTGTCGATTCGTCTTTCTGTTTCCTCGGTGTGCGCGTTCGTACCTAATGATAATAAATTATATAAAATATAGCAAATAGACAGTTTCCTAGTGTTGTGAGCCAAATATAAACTGTGCCCCTCAAGTAACTTGACTTTTCACTGTCTGAGGACGGCAACCAGACCCTAGCTATCCTCGAGCAGCACATCAAGCTCCATGTTAACCGGTTGCCTGGAAGAAATTGCTACCTGAGCAATAAGGCCGCCAATTGTACTATTTTTACTTCTGTAATTACTGTATGTTTCTGTCTGTGTGCAATAAAGTATATTTCATTCATTCATTTCATTCATTCCTTCATTCAAGCTCCATTCACGGAGTGTGGCCCTTAATTTCCGAAAATCAGTTTTTCTTGGTTTATTTTGCTCCATTCCCATTTTTTCCTAATGCGCTATTTGTGTAGCCCTTAATTTCCGTAAATAAAATTTTCTTGGTGTTGAGTGCCGATAATGACAATGATTCTCAATTAATGATTTTTGTTGTTTAGCGTAGTTCCTTCTTTATTTTTCTTTAGTGCAAATAACATCTCTTTCATATTATTTTTCCACTCCACTCCCAGAGAATAGAAACGTACAGATGTGCGCTGCGCAATACCGCAAAGTACTGAAAATACAATAAATTTAACATCAGAAAGCTGTTTTGATACTCGTCTCCTGTCATTTCCATCGCTTGGTTCCATATAATAAGAACTGAGTTACATTTAGCCTGTCTGGGCGATGACTATACAAAAATATCGTTCGACCTGAAAAAAAAAACCTTGAAATGTTTACTGTAGCAATTAATTTGCTTAGAATATACAACGACTACCACGATTTATCAAAGTACCTGGGTGACCGAATATAATAAATAAATACAATAAAATATATAGGTTTAAAAAAAAAACTTTCGTTTTTGTATTTAAATAGGTAACGAAATGAAAGAATAAAAAAAATATATAAACCAAGAACTTTGCAGACTCGCGGTTTTCCGACTCAGCTATTGTGGTGTTTCGAATAGTGATGAAATTACCTTTCTATTTAAGACGTATCAATTCTTTTAAGCCTGAAAATATGGGGAAATCCTGTTTTACTAAAAATTAAACCTAGCTAGATCGATTTATCGCCCCCGAAACCCCCATATGCTAAATTTCATCTAAATCGTTCCAAGGGGTTCGAGCCTACTCTGAATTAGGGCGGTCAGGCCTAGGAAGACCACGCTGGCCCAGTGCGGGCTGGTCGACTTCACACACAACCTTTTTAAAATTCTTCGAAGGATTATACTGGTTTCCTCACGATTTTTTTTCACCGTAAAAGCGTGGAGGGCCGCTGCCTCCCGTCCGGAAAACGTGGGTTCGATCCCCACCATGTACCAATGTGTTTTCGAATTTCGAATTCAAATTACGTTTATTCGACGCTTTTACGGTGAAGGAAAATATCGTGATGAAACCTGCACACTCCTGCGAAGAAATTCAAAGTTTGTGTTTGAAGTCGACCAATCCGCAGTGGGTCAGCGTGGTCGACTAAGGTCTAATCGCCCTAATACAGGGTAAGCTCGAGCCTTTCGGTGGGGACGTATAATGAGCTGTTGATGAAGAGCGTCGAATAAACGTAAATATGAATTCGAAAACACATTGGTACGAGGTGGGGATCAAGCCCGCGTCTACAAACTAAATAAAACAGAGTAATTTAAAATATACTGCGGCATTCAACAGATATCTTAGATCCTTTAACGTGGTGTTTTCATCCACGGTATTTGGAAGAATTCTTTAATGGCTAAATTAGGGAATCCGTTCAGCAAGTTTACGAAAAAGTCTGAAAACTTCGGATGTCGACTCGCGTAACGCGCAAAGTTTACTTCATTAACATGAAAGTTTTAACTTCATTCAGACCACATGGGATTACCGCAGCGACTCTACCTTATTTTCTTCTTAGTTATAATGAGTAAAAACTAGCTGAACCACGAACCTATACCAAGTTCTTTAAGGGGATAGAAATTATAAAACTTCTCGTTAAATAAATGAAGTTTTCTTGGTAGTAGATTATATTATCTGTGGTAGTAGGGTTCTTCATTGTACCTGCCTTAATAATTCTGGCACAATATTGAAGATATAAAACGTACTGGTGTCGATTTCCGCTTAAAACAGATCCTTCTCTTCATTTTGCATCGTAGTCGATATGGGAATTAGCATACAATGTATTCTGTGTTCGCTCGGCTCATGTTTTACGATCTTAAATACTGAAGAGGAAGCTTATCTACAGGAAATAACTGTCACTGGTAACTTGTAAACGATCTTCTGTTAGATATTTATTTGTTGCTGTATTAACGTGCGGTATTATTATATATATTACGAGCTTTTCTACCCGGCTATACGCCCGGGACTGAAATTAATGAATCGCAAAAAATATTTCAAATGAATTTTTTTTTTTCTTTATTTCACAAATATAGTAGCCTATACCCTGGTCGGTAATCTCTTCTATCGATTGGTACAAACCCCATCGAAATTGGTGCAGCCTTTCTCTAGTTAGTACTCTAGTTCTCTAGATAGTTATAGTTAGTTCTCTAGATAATAGATTGGACTGCAATATTATAGGCCGATTGATTGATTGATTGATTAAATTATATATTTACTATACAACATATTAGAAAAATAACGCAAAACCTCTCGGGTGGTAGGTCAGCTCATGAAACTGAACAACTTTTGTTCCACAACTTTTTAGAATTTTATTCTTTTTATCTTTCATACAGATTGACTGGATCATCAAAAGATAACTTTCATAAAAATTGATCAGCTGGTTTGTATGAAAGTAATTTTTTTTTTTTTGTTTTAGCGTAACACGTTGTTTGATTATAATTTATTTGGATTTTTATGTTCCTGTAGTTTCATGTATTGTGGGCTCGGGTACCGGTGGGTGCGGAAAATCCTTGACAAATCATACAATAACAGTTTTTTGTTTGTATTTGCAGCTGCGTGCGCATTATTTGTTTGCGCGTTTCGTTTATGTTCGCGAGTGAACTAACACGTCAAACAAAGACTAAATAAACCATGTGACATACTCCGTGGAAGCTAATCATCGCATCTTGTCGTGCGAACTCCGTGGGCGGTTATTTTGTATTTTGCGCGTCGACGTCGACGTCTACTTCATGTCCCTATACCTATAGTTTACGACTTTAATCTCCATTACAAATGTTTTGTTCCAAATCATACTAAATAACTTAAACTTTATTATCAGCTCCTTTCGTCACCACCGAAGAGCTCCAGCCTTCCCCTTTAAGGCAATCAGGCTTTAGTCTTACCACGTTAACAGGCGCAAATTGGTCGACTTCACACACATCCTTGAATTTCAACGCAGATACGAGTATGTGCAGGTTTTATCACGAGAGCCTCTTTGAGAATTTGAAATTAGAAAACACATTAGTATACCAGCTTATGCCACTTAAATTAAAGATTACAGTTTAAACGTTGTGGCTTTGCTAACCACATTGCTTCATTATGCAGAGAGTTTGAACAAAGGTTTATGTACTTTTTGCCGTATGATATACCTAGTTACCGACATAGCAATTCATAACATGGGTAAAATGGGTATGTCAAATAAAATTATTCGTACCCTGCAAAGTACGACCTATTTCGTTAATACAAAGTTGAAACAAATGTTCATTTTCGTGGGCTATACGACTGCCCGAGATTTTAATTATTATTGCTTTTATAAGATGAAAAAATAATAACAGGTATTCAATTATAATGTTTGTATATAATTTGCTCATCAGACATTTCGTATACTTATATATGGATATTTGAAGGCTTACAGACAAACTGATTTTGAAAATTGCTGTTTTAAAAATGTCAGTGAAACAACTAATTAAATGACAATAAAATAATAAATATTCGACCATCATGACGAGTATTCATTCATAATTTTAACATAAATTCATCAAGATTCGATGGATATTATGAATTGAGATGGATATTTTTATTATAATAAGGTTTTTAAAATTCAGACGACGTTCGGACTTACAAAAGCGAAATTCTTTTTTCATAATTAAAATCCGCACTGCGAATAAAAATAAGCTCAGATTGAATACTAATCAGTGTTGTGCAAGGCATTAATAAAGTTATAATTTGCGGTCTATTTCAAAGTTGTTTTAATTTTACTGGCAAAAATTTGACTATGCTATTGTACCTGCAAAAAAGAACGGCAAAATTTAATAATAATGCTTAAGTATTACAGTAAGATAACACTATAATAGTATCTTGCGGGTGAGCGTCGGTGGTCTAGTGGTAAGGGCCGCTGCCTCTCGTCCGGGAGACGCGGGTTCGATCCCCACCACGTACCAATGTGTTTTCGAATTCATATGTACGTTTATTCGACTCTCTTATGGTGAAGGAAAACATCGTAATGAAACCTGCATACTTCTGCGAAGAAATTCAAAGATTGTGTGTGAAGTCGATCAACCCGCACTGGGCCAGCGTGGTCGACTAAGGCCTAATCGCTCTAATTCAGGGTAGGCTCGAGCCCCTCCGTGGGGACGATGATGATCTTGAGGGTACCACGAGTTCTGCAGTCGCAAAGTTGTTTGGTAACAATTTTGTCTGCTCTCGATGAACGTAGTAGGTAATAACTATTGAAAACAAAGTTCAGGGGTCGTAACCAGCTCATTTCGACTTATTATTACTTCGCTGGTTCAATCCTCAGTGGACGGAACTTTAGTTAATTGACTTCCTCGGTTTGGATATGCTGAGTTCTCTGAGGTAACTTTCACCTCGCTCAGCTTTTTGAAATTAGCTAGATTTTTTATGATCAATAGCTCTCTATCCTCGACTTTATAACTTCAAACTCTCCTTTTCCACACTTTTGGAAATAATTTACAAAATTCCTGTCTTAGTGCTTGCCTACGTTCTAAGAACTATCTATTCTACAGTCTAAATTTCAAGTTGAAAGATCCGGAAGCTTATAGGCTCTGTTTAATCTGTCAGTCAGTCAGTTTCAACTTTAACACTTTTATCACTTTATATATACAGATCACTGCCAGTGATATTATCTACTAATACGAGAACGTGAGTTTTTTACACGTATTTCATAAGTTGCATTACGTAACTTTTATATGTGTGTAAGCCATTTCACATTTTCTATGATTTGGTCTTTTTTGTATATTTCCATTTCCGTTTCAGCCTGTTACATTTCTATCACTTTTATATCCACGGCGACATCTACACTTAAGAATTCAAATCCACTGCAATGCACGCACGAATGCACGTTCCTGGCGGGCTCTTTGTGACTCGGTTGTAGGATAGTAATCGACACCGCTCGGCTTGAATACTGCATCCTATGACAGACTTGTGTTGGAAGTAGGGAGATAAAATGGGTTCAGAGGATTAAAGATGTCTAAATCGAGTATTGGATAAGCCAAATAAATTGCATTGCATCCGTTGCTTACTTTTGATATATTTCAACAATGATTCTTTGTTACGTCTTCTCGTCAATGTAATAAACAGAAAATTGCACTAGAACTTATTTTTTCGTAAACATTATTTGTTAAAATGACATTAATATTTAGTTAGTTAAATATTACTCTTCTGACGGTGCACAATTTTTGTAGTTTTTTATTTTATTTTCTCTTCTTACAGATTGTCGAAGATTGGATTTGTTGACTATTTTTGTCTCAAGTCGGTTTTATTATCATGTCATGTTTTTTGAGTATGACCATTTCACTGTGATTCTACTCACATTCTGCAGCAGAATATCAGCGCTGTAGACTTGTCTGCAGCACGTGCTGAGTTAGAACCCTTTCCTTGATGCAATACAGCATTAACATCTATAAGTCTTTGTATTTTAATATAAGTTATGTATAACTACCACTGAACTTTGTTTGTGTTGTATTGTAATTATTATTTTCAAGGAATAAATGATTTTCTATTCTATTTTATTCTATTGTATTCTATACCTACTCGTATCTATTATACAACCATTCTGGTTTATAAACCGTATGTCTTTATCAAAAAGTAACGCTTTTACCCTAACTGAATTTATTAAATATTCATGCAAAAAATGTGCCGTTCAAATTGAAACACTTTGCTCTTTGCGTTCTTGCTCTGTTCAAACATCACCCCAGCAGAGGTTTTGTCCGCGAGCGGAGTCACGGATTTGAATTTGTGATCATGCGACTCGAGCTTTACATAAATTACACCGAGTTTCCTTGCTGAACATTTCCTGGAATGCTCCGCAAATTTCACATTTTGATGGGCTTGTACTCGTATTGGGATAGTTTGTTGAATGGTTTATACGGGATAACAGGGTATTAACACTAAAATTAAAACAGACTGTTACACAGGAATAGGTGATTGACATCCGAAATTACTTTTTATGTTTCTAACCGTTTGGACCGCTTGACACTGATTTTGTCATTTATTTCAAGATAGTGAATTCACCTGCTTGGCAAGCAAAACTTAGCGTCTTTAGTAGATGCCCTCCTAGTTATTGGAATAGGAGATCGGACTGTTCAAGCATATTTTAAAATATAGATTAGTATCAGACGATTCGCAAAGAAAAAACAGAATCGGTTGAAAAACGAATTTACAGCACTGATTTTTTAAAGTCTCAATTGTGATTTTTTAAAGTCTCTTTCAAAAACGATTTTTTGTATGGAGATCATAATGGCGTTACTAACAAATGACGTCACACGTGGGTATGTGCCTCTCTGTCTAATCTTGAATTTCAATCCTTTATAACTCGGTAAATTTTAAAGATAGAGCAAAAATTATTTTAGTGTTCGATAGCAGAAACAGAGAAGTTTGGATTTATATAAAAAAAAGTAGTCCGATCCCCTATTAAGCAAATGCACGGTGTCTGCTGAACTGCTGAAATTGTGCTTCGTATATGTAGGTAGGTACAATATAAATACAACTTATTATTTTTTAATGCTGATCCAGGTACATACAATGCAAAAATATTTTTTAAATAGAAATGATTTATTTGAGCTGAAAATCTGCGGGTAAATTAATTGCATTAAGGTTTTCTTTATATATCTATAAAAAACAATTGGTCTAGTAACATAATATGTTACATTATACAGCATGATTTTTCAATCCCTAGCAAAAATTAAATATAATGTTCAGACCATCATAAGCAACTACTTTTCCCAAGGAACATGGGTTGAAAATCCATCCAAAATACACAATCAACTTTACTAATTTGTATGGGAGGTCGAAATTTTTTTGGGGGTTTTCAACTCATGTTCCTTGGCAAATATTTTGTTGCTTATGATGGTCTGAACATATTATTTAAATTTTGCTAAGGATTGCAAAATCGTATTGTATTATAATACTATACCTAGACGTTTTGCTAAGCAACAGGTGGGCTGATAAAGCGTTATTCCATTGCATCTGACTGTTCGTACAATACGCAGGATTTACTTTTAAAATTTTATTTTAATATTAGAGCAATTGTAACACTGCGACTTGCAGTTTGAAATTCCTGGCTGTCTTGTATTTCCTTTTGAGCTGCATTTGTTGAAATATTTTTAAAGTTACATACATACATTGTAAATCTTGAGGCTTTTGCCGATTAATTAAGATTAGATACCTACCTAAATTGGATTCATTATCCCATAAACATCTTAAAGTAATGAGAGGCACTAATTCTATTATTTATAATTCATACCTTAAACATTAAAATCTAATTTTATTTTACGAACTCTAGCAAATTCTAATTACTTTGTCCCTTGAAGAACATTTACTATTTCGCAAATATTCGTACATTCACCTTGAATGTTTCATTATCTTCAAGGGTAAAATGATGAGCAATATTGGTATTTAAATTGACATCACTTAGAGATTTGCCTTGTCTTTGCTGATCACTTCATTTTTGTGACATATCGTAAGACAAGAATTTATATGAAGTCATAGATGAGTCAAATATAACTTGGAAAACTCTAGAAGTCTATGCTGTAATATCAAATTATTCTTGGTTAGGCTTGCTTGTTTCATTAGCATTTGTGTAATGGTCATAAATAAATAATTACTTGTTTTCTAGGTATTTCATATACCTACTGCGTTCGTGTTTGGGGGCTTTATTACTTACTCTTTAATTTTTTTAATGACTTCCTCCTCATACTTTGTCGAATCTATTAGTAAGATTTGGTACAGTGTGTCTTTTTAAACGTGCATATTCTAGACTGCCTCTTCCTTGAAGTTGCACAGCATATTCATTAACGTGCTCTGTGAGTCTCTTTTGGTATCTACGACTACATTCGACGATTTCCTCTTTGACTGTTCTGGTTTTTACGTTCATATGTATGTAAATATTATAGATAACATATCAAATAAAATATTTTTATTTTATTGTGAGGATTGTCTGTTTTACAGGTAGAGTATTTCAACTTTTATTCTTCAATTTCGGTTGGGAATCTGTTTTTTTTTTTTAATGTTTTCCTAAAACTTTAATTTTATTAGCACAAAAATATTTAAAGTTAACTATTGCCAATGAAATACCATTTAATTTTTCGACAGATAATATAATAAATAAAAAAACTTGTAAACTAAAATTAGCAAACGGTTTAAAATGTCGAGATAATTTCAAGTTAACGGAATAAATTCTTATATCCCTAGGTTTTCAAGCAAATAACACCACCGTTTGCATAATTTAATTCGTTGAGCTCTCTAAATTTTTAATTTCTATCGTTTTAGACTTCATGCCAGTAATCTCCAAGGTCTAAATAAATAAAGCGATCTCAAGATGTTGTTTGCAAGCAGTTGCAAATTGAGTGAAATATGGCGCGGAGCACCAAGATTTACCACCCGCCCACCGGAGAGTTGAACAGTCAAGTTGACGACTGCCAGACCCCGGACTATGATTATTTTAATTGAAAGGGACTTCAATTTCAAACACAAAAATTCAGTTATGGCTCCTTTATAACATTAAGTGTTTCTAGGTTGTATGTGTGTGAACCACCTCTTTTAAATCGGTGCCTATGATTATATGTGGTTTAACACTGAAATCTTCAGAACACGAAGGGTTGGATCTAATGTAACGATTAATTTAAATTTTGTCTAATGTATTAACAAAAATTATGTCTTGAATTTTAATCAAGTTACATAGTAACAAACATAAAAACTGAGATATTTTCAGGAAATAACTCTCAATCTATAAAAAAAATTGAAGCGTTATTGCGCCTGTCACAAAATATACTTGCGTAGTTCTTGGCGGTGCCCTATTTTCAGAGAACACGGAAAAAGAAAGCGGGTTCGTTAAATTTTCGCCACCTCAGCGGTCGAGTGGTCGCGCAATTATAGAAATTTCGTGTTTCGCTCCGTTCCGATATCGCACAGCTGGTCTTTGTCACAATTAGCGAAAATGCGTACGTTAACCATTTTGGTTTTGTGGCTGTCCGTGGCGTTCGTAAATCCAGAGTCTGGGTGCGGATCTGGCACAGTTGTCGGGTCAGAATTAACCGCAGACTTGTTTGTCTTTTTAGTTAATTTGTATTACGAAGTAGACGAATCAAATTCTTAATTATTAACATTAACCGTGCTACGGCGTAGCAATTGCTACGAGATATGGAAAGCGTGTTATTTAAAACATGTTAGTACCTACTTTTCTTGTTACTTAAATAAATGCTTTGTATTCATGTTTAAAATTAAACTCGTTCATCGAACGTTACCTTATTATTTTTTCACGGGAAGTTACTCAATTGTTATTATTTTTTACATAATTTTTACATAATCCGTTGAAGCTGTAGGCATATTTTGTTCGAATATACAATGAGTTTTGACGGTAGCGCCTGGACTATAGTTCGTTAGCGTTAGATCAAATAGCTCCCGGTCAGAATTACAAAGATACGTTTTGTGCCCAGTATAATTGTTCGGTGGGATTTAGGTGGAAAAGACCTTTCGGTTGTCGCCATTGTGTAAAGCAATTACTTTTCACGACTGTAAGAGAACGTTTCGTTCACGTTTCGGAACTTTTACTTGCATATCAAACAAAATGTTTAGAAACACATATATACCGGGTTATTACCACGATTTTGGTTTTGTGCGTTATTTAATATTAACAACCACGAAAACCTAAAAATGTTTAAATTCTTAAAATGGCTTGTTTTTACGACATTGTACGTACTCTTAAGTAGCCTTTTTTTGTTTTAAGATCAATCATTCTTGAGTGCGTTTTAACAAGTCTGATAGCGTCATGACATGACCTCGATAAATAGAGGTTAGATTAAGAATTTTACTTGTTATTACATGAAATGAACTTATAACCTGCTGCTGCTGCTGTGTATCAAAATCTTTAAATGTAATTTTTATTAATAATTACGACCTTACAAACAAAACACACAACAACAAGACAAGAGAACAACAACAAGAAAGTGTCTGTGAGTGTGTCTCTGTGTGTGAGTGTCTTTATAACAAGAGAGTGTGCGGCATCACAAATTGCATTTGGTGCATAAGCAACGAACAAATGCAGATGAAAAATTAAATCTTTATACCGAAGTAAATGAATCATAGAGATTGCGCGTCGGAGTGCTGTCATAAATACGATAGGAGGCGCGCAGAAATCTTGCAAAAGCAAAAGGAAAATTGCCAAGTTGGGCTTATACTCTGATTGTCGGGTTCTTAATAAATTCAAGGCTGTTGTTTTTTTAATATAATTTAGATAACTCGACGTGGCTGCAATAGAAAAACGAATCTACCAGAATTTTTCTAATATAAAATTTGGAACTAACCTCAGTCAACATTAGGGAAAACATTTTATTAAGTTTAAAATACAAGTACCAAGAAACAAAAAGTAAAATAACCATTTAAAAATAAAATAAAAAAACAAGTGCGGCATGATCCTAACTTACATAGCATTCATTTCTATTGTATTTTTCTTCTTGGTGTCGATGCCTGCCTGTGATGGCTAGAACTCAAAATAGCCGAATTATAGTTGTAGAATATTGGCAACATTATTTGGCCACTGTCGCAACATTATCAAGTCTCTGCTAAAGTTCAGCTTTTGGGCCGAGATGGGCAGACAAGAAGGTTACACATATTTTACGCATAGGTATTGATTAAAGATTTTAGCATTGATGCTTCTTGCCTAAATAACATACTCGTAAATAATAGCTAAAAGTTTAAATTTATTTCCCTAGAATCTACAAAAAATGTTTTTATCACGCTAAATAAAAATAGCAATTTTTTCGGTGAGTTCGGTCAGAACGGAAAAGTTGGTTTGAACGATTTACGTTTTCCGCAAGTCGATCGTTCATACTATCACTGTGAAAAATGCTTCATCGTTGGGAAACGAGCGACCATCACCTATCAATGGGGCCATTTCAAAAACACTAGACACCTACGTAGTTTTTTTATGTAGTATTTGTGATAGTAAAACCTTACATAGAGAAAAGATTAAATGAGAAGGTCTATTGCATTTTCAGGGTAGACTCCCCAACACATACTATTCTTTAAAATAATCTGCACGCACGCACGTCTTTTTAACGGAGCTAACTGTTGTTTCTATTAAAGTGGTTATATAACGGGCGCGGACTGTCGTCGATTCAAGATGTCTTACTTTCGTTGGATTCCTCTAATGATTGGGATTGGGATTATCCGAAGAGATTATCTTACCGTTCACTTACTAAGTTTACAATACACACTTTCCGTACTATCCGTAAGGCAAATAATTTACTGTCAGTCCAAAGAAAGCCACTATGACAAATCCTGCAGCGGAATCCTAAGTGTAAACTCTCAGTAGGATTCGGCCGTTATAGTCCGAAACTACAGTAGTTGTAGTTCCCCAACTGGAATGTGAATGTGCCGCTCTTAGACGGAACTCTAAAAATTTAGATGGAGAGCCTGTGGTGATCCCCGGGGACTGGCGCCGAGCCAAGAGTTGGGAGGAAACAACAGTTTCAAGGTTCATATTGTTGGGTCGCCATTGCCTGGATTTGCTTGCTTCGAACGAATACAATCGAGATAACAGCTAGGTAATTTTTTTACAAATTACGCTTGCTAAATAGTGAAAAAAAATAAAAATAATCAATTTATTACATTTACATGTATACCTATAGGTACAGAGATGAATAAATATTTTCAAATAGTGTTCTAATATTTGTAAAAATATTGATTCCAAATCTTGAGGCTTTAATACTTTTAAAAAATATTGGCCAGGTGTAATATTCAGTTTTTTTAATACTTTAAATATCTAGCTACAGGTCGATATTACAGTAACACACTAGATTATTACGTTATTATATTGTATTTTGATTCATGCAATATCATCCTACTGTAATTTGAAATGCAAACCGGGCTAATAAAATTGTTCCGACACCAACTAATTATCAACCATTGTCACTGGAACGATGTTGCTGAGTGCATAGAACAATAAGTTGAGTGTTTGATTTATGTAAATTCCTTCAGATTCAATAAAGCAAAGCTTGGGTTAGTCGCACGGCAGTTGCATTTCGTATATTTGTACATACAAACCCAAAAGCGTCTAGGATATGTGGTAAATTATACCTACTGGTTTCACTTTGAGTCGTTCCCGCTTCACTGACCCCCGCTTCAATTTAGATTCAATTTAGGCCAAAGACTTCATACATATATATTGGTCTCACGGGATTTAAAAGGCAACTTTATATCTCTTGTTTTTGCGTAACTCCATAGTAGTTAACCAGATTAGCTTACATCACCATCAACATCAACAGCTCATACGAGTAATAAGTCTACATTAAAGGACTCGAGACCCTGAATAAACGTTTTCTTATTCTTAATTAGGGTGATCAGGCCTTAGTCGACCACATTAGGGGATCGGACTGTTCACTATATTTTATGAATTTACTATGTTTTATTTTTAAAACATAGATTAGTAGCAGACGATTTGCAAGGAAAAAAACAGAATCGGTTGAAAAACGAATTTACAGTGATTTTTTAAAGTTTCAATATGTCTGTCTCTTTCAAAAACGATTTTTTGTATGGAGATTATATGGCGTTACTAACAAATGACGTCACACGTGGGTATGTGCCTCTCTGTCTAATCTTGAATTTCAAACCTTTATAACTCGGTCAATTAGCAAAAATTATTTTAGTGTTCGATAGCAAAAACTAAGAAGTTTGGATTTATAAAATAAAAATAAAGTGTCCGATCCCCTATTAAATAAAAGCATATTTTTATTTTGAGTTTTATCAACATGCATTCATCGGAATTCATAAACCTAAAAGAACTTGTAGCGACATAAATCTGTAGAAATACTTTTGCCTTTCTGCGATCGAAGACTTTTGCATATACAGCACTTTTGTCACTTCCAGTAGTGTTCGACTTGGTGACGCCATTCTTCTCTCGCCCGCCTACGCTCGTCCAAAATGTAATTCGAAAGTATTTTGTAATTTTGATACAAATATTTTTGGATTACTAAATTTAATCGTCTTATCAATGATTGCTAGATAAGTTACAGTAAAATATAAAATTAAGGGGCATACAATGGCAAAGAAAGATAAATTAATTGCCAATAACATCCCGTAGGAACCGTGTCCGCGTCTGTTGTAGTTTAGTAGCAGTAGCGAATTTAACAATAGGAACAGCTCGACTTCAATGGCGTTTTTGGTATAGTATTTAATGTTTTCAATAAAAATCAGTCCGCGCGAAATAAAGGTTATAATATATCCAAGTTCAATATATATGTTTTCTGGAATTTTCTGCTGCCTAAGGCCTTTAAAAACTGCGAGTTGGCATGGGGAGAACCCTTAATTAATTTATAATTAGCCCAAGAAGAAAAAAAAATCTTCGGTGAAGTTTGGTGATTTTGCAATTTTGATGCTATTCAACAGGGAGTAATGGGCAGCACGCACCATCTGACCAAATCAAATCTCTTTAAAAGTTTTATTTAAGTTTGATTTATTTAAAACTTCACGTTTTATAATATCACAGTCACAAATAAATACTAGTGGTGCCAGTGTTAAGTTCTTCACTTTAAATAAGAAAAAGTATTAACGTAATCTAATTCAGAGCCAAAACCACCCCCATTATCCTTGAATTTTATTAATGGTGCATATAGCAACTTTAGGGAAAATATGACTGTCATATTATAGTAGTGGTCATACATTTCTGGCATAAGAAAATGAAAAGACAATATTTTTTTATTTTCATACTGAGAGATTTATAGATTCAACATCAACGGCCCGTTACAGTCCACTGCTGGAATAGATTTGTAGATACAAATTATTTACACCACACATTTATTACGTGGGCTTCAAATCTACATGTGTTTCAAAAGAAATAAGAACTCATTGATCATTAATAACTTCACATAGTATTTCGTGGTAATATCAATGACTATGCAATAACATTAACATTTTACGATAATGGCAGTAATAAACTAAAAACTTTATCGTAATTAGAATTGATTCACTGAAGTCGTTCATTCATTCAAAAGCAATCTTGCTCTCGCCTACTTATTTTTATACAAACAAAGGGATTTCTGTAATGATCTCGTCTTGAGTTGTAATAAAAGCAGAAATATAATACGCTTGAGACCTTGACATCTCTGAGGGCACACCATAACCATGCATATTTAGCAAGAATGAAATAAAAATGAGTTTATTCTTCGAAATCATTTACATTCGCATTTGTTCGTTTGCTTATGATCTTATCCGCCGTGTGGTGACGGCAGAGAAGAATACATTTGTCACCAACCCCTACTCTTCCCGTGGGTATCGTAAGAGGCAATTTAGGGACTACACATTGAACAGGAAACGGGCAGCAGCACTCTCTGATACAGTAACCTTTTAATCTGCGATCTCCAACCCGCCTGCCAAGCGTGGAGATTATGGCCAAACCAACCACTTAAGTGTAGGAGGCTCATAGTCCAGCAGTGGACTGTAAAGGGCCGTTGATTTGAATTATGATCTTACATGTTCTCGTTTAGTACAGAAAGGTCTTGTTATATTTTCTAAAGATTTTTGGGAACTTTGTAGTTTGCTAAAGCAAAGAATGAGTTATATATATCTAATGAGTACCTATATTATATCTCCAGTTTTAAAAAAACCTGTGACAAAATTTTACGAATACTTGTAGTCTAATTTTATACATTCATTAAATAACCATCTATAGCACGCATTACACAGTTATACAGTCAGTATCATTTTGACCTTCATTGTTCGGACTAACATGGCCCGGTTCCATAACTTTTTCAATATGCTTCCAGGGTTTCACAAATTGGAATTTAAAATTGAAGTTACGCGAACTCGACTTTTATATCATTCTACATTTTCGTTCGCGTTTTCGCGGCTCACGCTCTCTTTAGAAAATCAAACGTTTGAATCTATTTTGTATGTCGTTCAAAAGCCTGTTTTGGCAATGTTACTACTCTATTCTGCTACTCCAATAGTTTCCTGTAGTGCAGTTTCATTTTGTATTGTTAGAACATAGGCTTCTGGCTGATTGCGTTCTGTCAATCTCGTATCTGTACCTATAGTTATTTTAATTATTTCTCCTATAGAAAACTTTCTGCAAACTATTTTCACAGCATCTTAGGTATTGCTAATTTCTATAAGCAGTTTTACACTTTCAACAGTTCAAACTTGAAACTTAAGCATGACTATTTGATTACTTCAGAGCTGAAATAGCTCTATCAGAAATGAAATTCTGCATGTGATCGAACAACTTTGTATCCGTCTTACTGGCGTGTTAAGTAACTTTGAAATTCAATTACTTTCCAACTGTGAAGTTGAAGTGTTAAGAAGATTGAAAATGTGTCGAAATTTAGCAAAATGCTAGTCAGAACTAGTTTCTAGTGCGCTAAATCATGTAAGAGGGATTGCTAGGAAAGTATGACCATTAGAGAACTAGCTGAGAAGTTTAAACTATTCCATCCCACGTAAGACAAAACTTTAGCAAATATTAGTTTGAGTTGCACATGCAAATCTCATTTTACTAATTTCGTTACTAAAGATGTAATTCTGCTCGCTGAACAAAGTTTCTTCTAATTTAAACAATATGCAGGTTCATTATCCTTACTAATATTATAAACGCGAAAGTTTGTATGTATGGATGTATGGATGTTTGTTACACGCAAAAACAACCGAATGGATTGGTATGAAATTTGGAAAAGAGATGTTTGTACCCTGTATTAATACTGTAACACACAGGATACTTTTAACGGGAAAATCTTACACAACGCGAGCATAGCCGCGGGGCGGATCGCTAGTATTAAAATAAAGAAATGAACTTTCTTAATTTTCCTAGCATTACGAATTTATACAAAGAATACCAACAAGTGAAAAGTTTCTGATAGAACATTAAATTTGACATCTTTATTTACAGTTCACGTTACGTCTCATAATTAATAGGTCTCATAACTTAAATAAATTGAATCTCCCTACACAACTCAACTTAGAAACCAATAGATGAGTGACCGATAAATTGATTTATATCGATTCTTGAGTAGTGTTCTCATGCTCTTCGTATCGAATGGTCTATTTCAATTTCATTACCCTTTTGGATCTGGAACAAGTGTAACCGATAACGTAAATAAACCACGAGCTTCGTGGTCGTAGATTAGGCCATCTGCGCTCGCTTGATCGTCTTTGTCAAGTGGCCAAATGGTCTGAGGGTAAAGATCAGCTATGGACTAGTGCACAGTGCTATTTGAGTCTTAGGCATTTGATTCCAACTTTGGGCCTTTGGTTACTATTTCGTTCTTTTTTACTTGTTAGCTAAGTATTGTCTGTAGCCTTTTGAGAACCCGTATATTGTTTTTTACTGGACCAATTTTGAGACTGAACGTACAAAAACCTTATATTTTCTTTCATTCCGACTTGTTTTATACTACTACTTTTCAATTTTTTTGTAAACTTGGATAAGTTTTTGATAATTCAGACAAAACCAATTAAATTCAGACCATATTATTATGGACCATTTAAAGGCATTTCAAGTACATTTAAAAACCTCATCCATCATAAACATTACAATTAATATAAATAAGCCTGAACTAAACAAAAATTTGAAATTCTACAACGAAACCTGTCTACAGTTTACAGGAATAGCGTCATGCAATTTGTAAATCTCGACGACTATCCCCGAGAGTAAGAAGGGAGGATAGTCGGCAGTGAATATTCCCTCGATGTAGATATAATAAATTTAGAATTTTCCAGTGAAACGATCTTAACCAAGACTACGTTAAAGTCGCTTTGCACTTCGTCAGTAAAAAAGAGTGCTAACTACACAGGTCATTGCTGTTGTACTTATTAACCGCCCCGAATGCGACCCAAATTAAGCAATGTATAATTGTATAATAAATGAGGTTCTGTATTCAGTTAAATTAAGTTTGTTTTAGTTAGTTAATTACCAGAAAATAAAATTATGTTTGTAATGTAAATAATGTTCTTACCTATGTTGCTTATGTCGAGGGATATAATTGTTTCTATGCACTTTATACAGTAACCCTAAACTCAACAACTGTTTTTATTTTTGTATTTGTAAAATAGAAAAGAACTTGTATTTTTTCTTAATTTGGCTTTCTGCTCGATTGGCGACTGTTTGAATATTCCGATAAACATATTTAAGTTAAGCTTTTAAGGTTTGTATAATGGTTTGTATAAGTTGTTTTCAATTAGAATCTTTCAAGATTTAGAAATTGATTTAGACATGTACTCAATCTATGTTCGAAACCTATTTCGTCTTTATCTGAAACTTTTCATTTGAAAACAAACAAATAAATAATGAACAGAAAAAGTTGTTTGAGGCACAAAATTAGATGCTGAACCTTTATACAATTTTCAAAAGAAAAATGAGTAAAATATTTGACGACGAGAGGGGAATAATAAAATTCTTCGCTAGGGGATTTCTAAATCAAAAGATATCTCTGTGGAGTTTCTTTCCCTATAAAAAGTTTGTTTATTTCTCAAGGCTTCGCATTATGTCGTAATAAAATTGGGTGAACGTACTCTACATGCAATAAAGGAGATATCAGATACGAGGAAATATTAAGCTATCCTGTTATTATCAACCGAGTTTTATCGTTGTGTAGACATCTGATACTCTATTACGTATATTTAATACATATTATTTATCTATTCAACTCATTTGTAAAAAGAAACTCGTTAATAAAGTTAATGTATCTGTTGTATAGATAATATTTTTTTATGGAATGATGGACAGTAATTTGTAAGTCTAAATCAATATTGATATCAGACAAGATATTATAATCTGTTTTGACCATACCTACTTATATTATGTTTAAGATGAAAACATCTTTTACCCCATTTTTTACATTAGCGAAACCGTTTTAATCCATAGTCACCCCTAATTATTATCATTGAGAGCCTTTTGTGCTAAGTTATGTACGTACAACCTTATAAGTTTTACTTCACAATATTTTTTTTCTCCGAAGAAAAAATAAGGACATTTATGGACGGTGGAAAAGCATCTATTATTAAAATTTATATTAAATAAAACCATGCGCATGTTAAATGCACTATATTAAAACCCAGACTGAAATTATGATCGTAGACTGTTATTTCCGTGCTCAAAACAACTCGTACACTACCTATGAAAGCTGCTACTTTTATTACAAAAGGCGTCACATTTCAACAGACGGTAAAAAGCAACGTAACGAAATTAAAGAGGACATTTCAAACACGAAAATAGTATAGCGAGGCGTTTGTAAACAAAACAAAATGCAGATAAAGCATCTCACGTTGTAAAACTATACGCTTATTGCGCCATTACACCTGTGAAGTTGATCGTAAATTACACATCTGAAAATAAAAATATAAAAGAAGAAAGCTCGATTTAAGGCAAGAGTTATTTAGAAGTGATACTGAATTCTAATTTCTTATTATAAGCTTTTACATCACTAGTCTTCTTAGTTTTTTTCTTCAATCATGTGGATTGTAATTTGTAATGTTGACAACCAACCTCTCAAACCCTGGTGTCACCGTAATGGAGACGTCAGTAGCCTTTGAGATGGTTCTGTGTAACGACCAACGACTATATTCCGTAAAAAAAATATCCGGGAATGCCCGGTGTAATAAAATATGTTATATTCCATGATACGATTTTGTTCATTAATCTGATAATTATAAAAATACATAAAAGACGTAAAATAATATACAGCCTGTCTCTTGGAATATTATCTAAATGGATAACTTCATGCACTATTACTTTTTCTTGGAATAAGCAGATTACGTTACGAAAGCCAATTAAATAAACGTCCGACTTGATTCCCGGAAGACTGCTACTCGTGTGACGGGAGCTATATCCGTAATCTGTTTAGTATATGTCTACTTATATACTTTGACACGCTTAGATAAACATCGTAAAAAAAAAATGAAACCAACTGCGTCCTAATAACCATCCTTACGTTCCATTGCGTGCCTTCAAATTGCTCGTGCACCATACTGCCTTCGTTGCCCGCAATGAACTGTGTCAACAGTTATCAAGAATTTAAGCCCATTACCTAAATTACACCACAGATAATGAATTTGAGTAGTGGTTTGTAATCTACTTTGTAATCTTGTTCTAACTAGGTTGAGTAACTAGGTAAGTTAGTACTACTAATAAGGGAGTAGTTTCTTGCTAAATATCTTGTTTTTGTTCTAATTTACGAGTATGCTAATAATGTGTCAATAAAGGATTAATAATTAATAAATAATATATTATATTTAGCCGTGTGGCGACGGCAGAGTAGAATACATTTGTCACCAACCGCTACTCTTCCCGTGGGTGTCGTAAGAGGCGACTTAGGGATTACACATTGAACAGGGAACAGCAGCGCTCTCTGATACAGTAACCTTTTAATCTGCGATCTCCAACCCGCTTGCCAAGCGTGGAGATTATGGCAAGACCCTCCACTTAAGTGGAGGAGGCTCATAGTCCAGCAGTGGACTGTAACGGGCCGTTGATGATGATGATATTTTATTTATTGATTTGCCTATACTACTGATTAAGATAGTTTCTATGTATTGGCTACTTAACAAAACAAATCTTGAACAAGGTATTTATTGTATAAAACAAGTATAAAAACAAACAGATTTAGGAGAAATAAAAACAGGTTTATTAGAGGGTATACAAACAAATTCCTTGAATTAGTAAAAAATATCCAAAATAGAATTATTCTTATATTTCTCGAAATATATAATTTATCGAGTTATGAAAATAGCTTCAAAAAAGTTCTAGAAGTCTAATAAATTCTCATTCCAAATTCGCTGACGAGAGAGGTAATAAAATTATCATCTATTAAAAAAACTTTATTCGACTCTCACAGAAGTCATCAATCTTGAAAAGTCCAATCTACTTTTCATTTTGGATTTCCAACAGATAGTAAAGTAATTTTCTTCGCGAAGTTCAGTAATTATTTCCTTTATGAAAAGGGGTTAGGTAAAGTTTCTTTGCGGTAATTATAATTTTTTCAATAGTTACAAAATAAAGTTGGAACTTATTTAATAGTATCGCGCACACTTTACTACTGAATCGAGTTATAGTAGGCATCTCGATTCGTTTTTTTTTTTAATAAATGGCGTTCCCGAATGATTTCGCCAGTATCAAGTGTTATTGTGTTTATTTAATTCGACGAACGGGTTTCATGAGAGCAGGAAGAAAAAAAAAGACAGATGAACCTAAAATCTTGAATGTTGAGTTACCCGGTTTACCTAGAACAAAAAAGAACAAACGATATACATACATACAAAACCTAAAACACAATATTAATTTGATTAGTAAAGAGAAACATCACAGCCGAATGTCATTATTTTTAATGTAAAAAGATAATTTACTATTGGAGTATTTTCACAATAGTGCTGAGTTTTAAAAATCGTTGGACGTTGGAATGTAGGAGGAAGAAAATCATACAAAGAAGAAGGGAATTTAGTACATTCAAAGAATATGTGATCAGGAGTGCCTTACTCCAGACGAAATTCGAAAATGGAACTATCTCAGTATCTCATTTATGCGACGACTACGACGGTTGTAGGGAGTAGCCAAGATGAGACAAAACTACGAGTACGTTGTCGTATCCGCATTACAATAGTTGATCATGCGCACATTGTAATATTATTTGAGTATACTTAGTAAGTATTTGGTTTTACTACTTTGTCTCCTATTGCACAGAGACTCACTACTTTGTTGTAATAGTAACACCGAAATATACAAAGAATTTTAATGTAAATTCCGTAATTTAAAGCTAGGCTTGTTTCGTGGTAAACATCAGCTTGACATAAATTTTGATGAAATATGGCCTGTCTCATACGTTATAATTAAGTAGACGAGTTAATCTTAATTTAAATCTGAAAAGGGCTTTGTTTGTCGGTATTTGGATAACAGAAAATTTTGGAAGAAGCAACAAATGAGAAATTACAACCAGTCTTAAACATACTTACTTGTTATGACATAATTTCATAGCTGTAAGTTATCTTACTTCATTATCAACGGCTCATACACTTCCCTAGCTAAGGGCTTGAGTCTACCCTGAATCAAGGTGTTCAGGCTTTGGTCAATACCTAACCTAACTAAGTAACCTTCATCAACATCAACGGCCCGTTACAGTCCACTGCTGGACGGCAGAGTAGAATACATTTGTCACCAACCCCTACTCTTCCCGTGGGTGTCGTAAGAGACGACTTAGGGACTACACATTGAACAGGGAACGGGCAGCAGCGCTCTCTGATACAGTAACCTTTTAATCTGCGATCTCCAACCCGCCTGCCAAGCGTAGAGATTATGGCAAAACCCTCCACTTAAGTGGAGGAGGCTCATAGTCCAGCAGTGGACTGTAACGGGCTGTTGATTTGATTTGAATAGCTGTAGCAAAGGCAAGCTTATCTCTAAAGAGAGATCTCTTCCAGCCAACCAATGTGTTGTGAGAGACACGTCATTAAAGAGGGATGACAAGAACGTGTACTAGAACTATAACTTACTTAATTAATATAGGTACATACATAAATACATACCAATAGACTACATAAACACTTACATATATGCCCACCCACCCAAATATAAATAAATACTATTTAATATACTTACATAAACATAAATAACGATAACTGAGAAATGAAGTGCTCAATTACTCTTTTCTTTATTAAGATTATTTGAGCTATGAATCCGACATAAGCGAACATATTAATAGGCATACATGTAAAGATCCTCGGATTTTTAAAGAAGAAGATAGTTTAGTAAGAGTCTCACCGAGAGAAGCAAGATTTGACGTTTCTTATCTCATTGTCAAATAAAAGACAATGAGTTAAGAGTTTGACAGCTGTCAAATCTCGCTTCCCTCTGTGGCCCTACTTAAGGGATTTAGGGGTGTCCTATTAATTTAGAACCTATTAGCACAGCTTTTTGGGTATCCGTTGCATGACTACGCGTACATATGTAGTAACGAGTGGGTGTATCTTACGTGATATGTTCTTAATGAAATTTGCTGAAAGGTCTCTAGAGAGTACAAGTAATTATGGTTATTAATTAAGGATATGTTTCCGGCATCCGGGACCATTAAATTATTGGAAATGCCACGTTAGGTTTATAATAATATTATCGTACCTGATTCAGATAAATGCGTTTTACGTAAGTAGAGAAACCTGATTTTAATTTTAGAAACAACTCTAACAAAACGTAAGATACGTATTTAATTATAAATAGTTTTTACGTCTCTTTCTCTAGATCTTTTTTTAAGAAAATCCTCAACAAATGTTTACTGTTTTTCTTACTACAAAGCATTTTTTTTTTGTTTTCAGGTAAGTGATACAATAAATCCTTCAAGGAATGTAACGGTAAGTAATTAATGATAATCTTATAATAATTAATTTAAAAGATAGGGTTAACAGTCTTTATATTTTTTTCTTTAAGTTTCAACATCCTAGTAAATTACTTTTTGGGGTTACATCTGTTTGCTATCAAAAACCTCAAACCGTTCCAAAGATGGGAACTTTTGTTTACTTTATCTACAAAACCAGGGTGGTCCATTGGATAATATTATGATTTCTTAATTTATTATGCGTATCCAATTTGGGACGCGTGTTAAATATTTTCTAACCATTACTTATGCAAAGATGTTTCTAAATTTGGTCCCTCAATAAAGCTTATTGCAGAGGGATTTGGACTACGCAACAATATTTAGGTTAATGTATCTCCGTGTGAGGTGATCTTGACTATGGCTGGCATTATAATAAAAAAAAGAAGAAGAGACGAACTAATGATGATTTGATTCTTTCATAAATTAAAATAATTATATGTACCATACATAAGTAACGACCGTCGCCGCGTCGTTTATAAAAATAAATATTTAAATATTTTTTTCTGTACTCTTAAATATTAAGTTTTTAAAAGCACTCTGGTTATAATGGCCTAGATTCAGGATGTCATGCTCTAATTTTAAAATCCAGCTATCCTTTTCGTTTTTATGACCAATGAAAGAGAGGTGATGAACGAATGATATTAATTTGAACGAATGATTACCTAAAATAAGGGCATAGCTGTCAATTAAGAAATTTCTAAGTCGCATGTTTTAAGTGCTCTCTAAAATTGTGCAACCGAGACGGCCATAAGGTTCAAATTCGATGTTTGACAGCTCTAATATTAGGATGGCCATCTCCTGTCCCTTTTCAATCTTTAAAAGGTAAAAAGGACGGATTAACTTTAATTAAGGATTAGAGCGTGATATTATTTTACTACTACTTTTATTGGACTATTGTTTATGGATATCTCCCTTGTTTTTAGATCTTGGCTTGACAGTAACGATCTTTGTTTCGTATTTTATAATTTGACACCGATGAGGTATTTATTTATTTATCAACAGCTGTCCCAACACCAAGTGGCTCGAGTTATTAAATTTCCGATTTCATATACCTAAATATCGGAAGTTACCTATAATACCAGTAATTGGCTATTGCAGTGCTACTTGCCATCCAGAGCAAACTAAATGTAGCAATATAATTCTAGAGAAATGTAATCACTGCATTACTTTTCAGATGCTTTATCGAAAAGTTTTTTCTTGAGATAACATTAAGGTGGTTCGAACGATCATTTGAATACAGGGCCTTATTTGAAATTTGAATACGTTCGACATTATGCAGGGCTTAATGCAAATCCAAGGGGCAAAGCTCATTTTCTTGGACAGATTTTTTGTCCTTATTTAAATAAAGTCAAATCTGTTTGTTTACCGGATTTAGTAAAACGGGTGTTTTGAATTCTGACCCTCACTCCTTATTTTCGAAAGGTAAGACGCCATTTGCAATTTAACCTTTCCTTCATTAAAAGTTAGCTTGGAGACCTCTACCTATGTTTGAAAGTGAAGGTACTTGTTTCAATCTTTTAGATATATTAGAATTTATGGTTTTTGAATTTGTGAACTATTACAAAGTAACTTGTATATGTCACCGTAAGATTGTGAACCCCGTTAGTTTATAATCTAACTCGTGATATTAGAAACTTACGGAAAATTGTGATCTGAAACCAACCATTTACAATTTAACGTATTATTTTTCGTTAGTAATCTATCGATGTCAATGTACCTATAGATTCTAAATTTTAAAACCCATTGTCATGTGGTGCGATCCAAACCGCGAACCCTCTCACAAACCAGAAAACTTAACGAACTGATGTTCCAATTTTTTAAACGCTATTTTATTTTCTATTATTAAAATTACCTTAAGTACTTTATTTCTCCATCTATTTTGAGTAGATTAATTCACGGTGTACGTTAAAATTTGATTCCCTTTCAGGTCTATAATGAGGAGGGTGAAAGTTAAGCGTCTCATAAAGAAAGGGTTTGTCGCGACAAGGAGATAATCGTTAATTGTAAAAGGCGGCTTCATTTTGTAAGCAAAGGTTTAAGCTTGGTGTAGTGTAAATCAATCCCCTTTTGTTCTATTAACACAGTTTCTTGGTTGTAGTTTTACGATTTTAAGTAATCGTACTTACGAAAGGTAGATATAGAATTCAACTTAGAAAAAAGAAATACAATACAATACAAATATACTTAAAACAATGCTTAAAAAATTAAGCTAGCTAAAGCTTTAAAATAATGCTAGGATACAATTATTATACGTGATAAAATATATTTTGTTACACCTAAAATTCTGATCGAGTCGCGCTGGTTGACCGACAGAGTAGCTCTAACGAGCTATTTATACAACACGGTTATCTAATTAAAGAACTAGTGGCTCTGTGAGCTGTAGACCTCTAGATTTTTTTACGTTTCAACCCTCATAACTCCGCCATTTGTTAAAATTTCCAAAAACTGACTCGATTACAAAATTCAATTAATTTGTCAAACCTGCTCACAAAATTTCTCGAGAATCGGTTGAGAAGCGTGACCTGTAGAGTGGAACAAACAGGCAGATATATAGATAGATATACAAAAGCAATTTTGGCATACAAAAGCAATTTTGGCCAAGCTGAAAAGGAGACGCTTCGCGCTCGCTCGATCAAAGATCCTTTCGGGTGGTAGTTTATGGAATCGAACGACTTTTCCAAAATCAAAAAAATAAAACTTCTCATACAATCTGACTTGCTGATCGAATAATTTGTGCGAAAATACAGACAGTTTTTTTTCTTTTAACGGTCTAATCGCTATTTCCACCAGAGAGTGGTAATATAGCGGGCACGGACCTGCGTGGGAGCAGAAGGCTCGTAGCCCTCAGAAAATAATTTTAAAGAGTGATGAAACAAAAGTATTTAAGTTTCATTAAAAGGCACCGATTCCGAAATCGCAAATTTCCCAAGTCAACCCTCGTATACAGCAACCAGGAAAATAAAGAAATATGCACTAATCATATTCATGAATAACATAGAGCACATAATCACGTTCCTTCATCGATAAAGCCATGAAGTAATGGGGCATATTACCATAATATTCAGATATCTCAGTGTATGCGGGGTGCAATTCCAATAACACATCTTGTGTATTGGAGATTCCAATCGGCGCCAGGGAGTCGAGCCTTAACGACTTCAGGATTGAAGGGTGAATAAACGCGGATTCTTGAAGATAAGGAAATCTTTATAAAGTAGTTTTATGTAAAGGCCTAGTACAAATAGCTACTTCATACGGTACGCTCTAAAGTTGCTCATCCAAATGAAATGATTAATTCAATATTTTATTTTATGGCAGTTAATTATGAGTTTTTATTATATTGGTTGACAAATACTTCACTTCGAAAGCTCGGCAAAATATCCCCTTGGCAGTTCAAATTAGTTGGATGAAGCGAGAATTTCTTTGATGTGACACTTCTAAATTAAATCTTATCTCGATTAAGGAGATCTATCATTTTATTTGCAAATTAAAAGGCGTCAAAAAGATTTCGAGATGCTTTTTAAAAATCTTGATAATTTTTATGGCTGAGCACGACACTCATAAAACTCCTTTACATTTTATTGAATAATTACTACTTAGGTATTCCATTATTAACACTCTTTGAAAACTTTAGCAAATAAAAGCTGGGAATAGAAATGAAACTAATTAAAAATAATAATTAGTGCACGATCATGTTCAATTTATAAGCTCAAGTGGTTTCGTGAAATCTTTGACTCTACTACGTAGTACTAATAACACACATATCTACTGGATTATTATGGTGATAATGACTATTGCAATACACCGTGAAATTTACATCGTTTTGTTTCCGCCGTGTAGTGATAGTACCCGTCAAACTGAACTTTTCACGTAAAAAAAAATTCCTGCGACAAAAAAATTTTTGGTCTCTCCATACAAAGTTTTTTTTTTTTTTTGACATGGACCTAATGCTTGTGTCGCAAACTCGACGTATCAAGCGTAACCGGACTTTTGGGGGAGCGGAAGGCTCTTCATACAAAGTGAGACTCCCGACCGACCCATTTTGTATGGAGAGACCAAAATTTTTTTTTTCACAGGAATTTTTTTTTCGTGAAAAGTTGTTCAGTTTGACGGGTACTATCACTACACGGCGGGAACAAAACGATGTAAATTTCATGCTGTATAGTCGAAATATCGGTAAGCTTATTAAAAAGCTTATTTTAAATCAAAATCGTGGTAATAACCCGGTAGATTAGATATGTATGTTTTTAATATTAACAACTGCGAAAACCTTAAAGTATTTATACGTAGTACTAATTCTGTGACCGATGAAACTACCTTTATCACGGTCTGAGGAAAAAATATCAAAATAACATTAAACGTCTTTTACGGCTGTTTATGACACTTCCGTATTTCACGATCGTTTCTAGGAGTGAAATGTGTAACTGCCTAATAAATTTTGTTTTCTTTGATTCGTCTTACTATGTTTGACCCAAATCCATATCGCGGTCAGATCTGTTTTCAAGAAGAAATTTGTGGGAGGTCTTCGAACTATTTATTCTCTCAACCTGAGCACTACTGCTGAATACGCAAACTGAATAGGCCAACTACTTATTATGCTTGAAAGAATATGGTCAACTACACGGGAGTTTTCCATTCAAACCTAGTTGAACTAAACATATTTAATTTTACTAACGGACCTGGCTTACACAAATATATTTTATTTGGTACGGTCTTTATTTATTTAGATACGTTCTGTTAAAGTTTACTATAGCTACATCAACAAAAGAGAATTTTAAAAATAAAATAGTTAGATTATAAAATTGTGCCTCTTATTTTTTATTCATGCCCCATTAGTTAATAATTAAAACTTATGTGTTTTTGGGTCTAAATCCTTACTCTTTTCTAATATATAAAATACGAAAGTCACTCTGTCTGTCTATGTGTTACGCTTTCATGGTTATACTACTGAACTAATAACTGTTGTAATTTAGTACAAAGGTAGTGTGGTGCCCGAGGACAGTGGGGTAAATGTCTTATTTCCATAGAGTAGCGCTGATGTGCTAACATCACCACGATTATATTATATGTAACGCGCTTCGAACTATAAAGGTTGTATTTCTGCAAACTTAAAATTCACGATTAATGAAGGTGTATCCGTGGGCGTACAACAGCTGTCATTCATATTTCAAAGCTATGGCTTTTAAGCCGACATCAAGCCGAAGTCAGTGCATAAAAAGATTTCTCTAGAATTTATTTCCAACAGTATGGAGGATGCGCGTCCCTTGAGCATCGTCGTCGCTGTCATTATAGACCTACGCGTTGGAATCTTCGAAGGCGTTTGAAAATGTTAACCTGCTGGGTTCGCAGCTATTTCCATTATGGCGTTCCAGAATCTTGAGCTAGTCGTAATGATTAGTGATTGCGTGGTCTCATTGAATAAAACAACAGACATTTCAAAGATTTGAATAAAGTTTTAATAAATTAAAAAAAAAATAAAAGAAAGAAAGTGTTCTTAATAATTTTCTGGCATTTGATTTCAGCGTATTATGTAAAATACTAGCTGTCCGCCCGCGACTACGCTCGCATTATGTAATATTTTCCCGTGGGAATAAGCTTTTTTTCCGTAAAAGTATCCTAAGTGTTAATCCAGGGTACAAACTATCTCCATTCCAAATTTCTTTCAAATCCATCCAGTAGTTAAGGCGTGATTGCGGAACAAACATCTAAACATCCAAACATCCAAATATATTTTCACATTTATAATATTATTTAGTCTGATCATTTATCAAAACAAAATAGATAGAAGAAGATTTAGGTTTATTCCCCAAAGGTACGTCACTTCCATATAAAAAAGGGCAAACAACGCCTCCCGTCCTTAGAAAGCACCTTTATACTACTTGTATTTTTTGTAACAAAACTTTTCTAACGAGACCTTTGTCAACTGTTGCTATAGTAACAGTGTAGGTGACGCGAAAAAGACTTGAAACTAACTTTGAATTTCACGAACATCTCCACGTGGATTCAGTGACCTGAAACATGAAACTTTCCCTCATTATCCAAATGCAAAAACCGACGTGAAACTGGTCTGGTCTTTATAACCTTCCAGAGCCTCAAAAGTAATAAATTTTAATTTTAATTTTTCTTTAAAGTTTAATTAAATTAAAGTCTTGCTAATAAAATGGTTCTTTTGTATTATTAAAATGACGCAAGGGCTAAACTAGGTGGCCACTTTTATGCATCAAATGAAAATGGAATTGGCTTTACAACTACAATCAAACTAAAATTTAAATTTATTTATAGTTAAAGACTAAATTGATGTTTCTTAAAATTAACATTGTAATTTTGTAAACCACCTACGTAATTATAGTAACCTACACAATTGTACGTCCCACCCTCTACGTAAGAAGACTGGATCCAATTATACACCCACCGACATTTCTTTCATCTCAAAAATTGCGTGTTTTCATGCTTCGTGACAGTAATTAATAAAACGACAAAGATTGGGATTTTAAGAATCGCTGTACGCTTTACGCTGTATCTAAGACCCGTGACTAACATGAATAGTTTACCTATATTGTTAAATAAATTGAAGTAATTTACTATGTATATTTCTTGTGTAAAGTTGTGTAAATTTTATTCTATTCTATTCTAAATTTTCTAAGGTATTGAACCCAACGGCTGGGTATAATATTATGTGATATCATTGTACCTAATTATTATATAGATGTCTATTGTTCAGTATCAGCTTATATATTATATATAGTTTATACTGTTTCTCTTATATCTGGATGCCTGAAAGAAATTACTATCTTAGCAATAAGGCCGCCAATTGTCCATATTTTGTATTTGTGTGCGATAAAGCATATTTCAAATATATTTTTTTATTCGTTCATTCACGGTTTCTTAAATTTAGAGGTAGGCATTTCACCCTTTATGAAGCATAACTAATTTCAATTTTTTACTGCGTCCCGTAGTCATCAGAAGCGCCGCAAGACAAAGTTATGTACGATTATGTATGGTAATTACATATTCTAATAGCCGTGACGTAATGATTCACGATGTTCTATTCTATGGTATGAAAAAGCTCCTCAAAGTATTTAGTTTTTAACTCTGTTAATTAAAGTACCTACGCATTGATTACCGAATACAACGAAGAAGGGGGGAAGTCCTTACTGACTGAAGGCTGAAGGGTAGAGTTGACAGCGTGTCTGCTTCCTAGTCAGGCGGTAATTTGAAAGACGAATAATTAAAATATGAGCTTCTAATTACGAGCTATTATTATTTTATGTTTACTTGTTTACAATGATTAAGCGTATTCAAGAGAAAGCACAAACGTAGTGTTTATTTGGGGATCACTACGTCACTACAAAAGTTGTTTGTTATAAAATTTGCAATGGATTTGTGTCGTAAAATTTAATGCTTAAAAAGTTTACAAAGACAATGTCAGTTTTATTTTTATAGTATTTTGTTCAATTTATTCATTAATGTCGTCCATTATATTGGACCACCCAGTTTTTACTACGACAGTAAGCAATTATTTTTGATTAATGACTATAACTTCTTGCAATCTTTATTTTGAATAAATGAATGATTGATGCTGTTATAATAAAACTATTATGCCATGGTGGTAATAAACACACAAACAAACTAAATTGCTTCTTTTCTACCTATCTATTTCTCATTAAGATAATATGCAATAATCATGGTTCAAGAGCCTATTTTTTATTTTTCTTCTCCAGATTACCACTATTACTGTTGGGCAGATTCTAGCAGGGTGTATAACCAGTGCGTCCTACCCACCTCCAGGTAGGAACCCGTTTTGATATACGGAGCCGAGACGTGGAAAATGACGGCGATGCTGGCCCACCGGCTACATGTCACTCAGCGAGCTATGGAAAGATCTATACTTGGTATTTGGCTACGGAATTAAATCCGAAACGAAATCATCCGGCAGAGGATCAAGGCAGTAGATATCGTCCAGAAGTGTAGCAAGCTGAAGTGGCAGTGGGATGGCCACGTGTGTCGTAGAACCGATGAGCGTTGGAGCAGACGGGTTCTCGAATGGAGACCACGTCTCGGGAAACGTAGCGTGGGACGTCCCCCTGACAGGTGGACTGATGACCTGAGGAAGGTCGCTGGTAGAGGCTGGATGAAGAAAGCGGGTAATCGTGCGCTTTGGCGTGCCCTTGGTCCTACGTCCAGCAGTGGACTGCAATTGGCTGATTGATGATGAAATTCTCTGCCATAGGTATCATCCGTCCGGATTTATCCGGAAATGTCAGGACTATACTTCTGTCCGGACTTTGTCCGGCTTTGAATTTTGTCCGAATTTTTAGCTTGTTGGAATATTCGAGTAAACATACATATACCAAAAACATGTAAATGGGTGCCAAGTTCAAGTAAGGGTTTCGCCAATAAAAAAGTGTGCGTCCAGCAGTGGACTGCAATTGGCTGATTGATGATGAAATTCTCTGCCATAGGTATCATCCGTCCGGATTTATCCGGAAATGTCAGAACTATACTTCTGTCAGGACTTTGTCCGGCTTTGAATTTTGTCCGAATTTTTAGCTTGTTGGAATATTCGAGTAAACATACATCCACCAAAAACATGTAAATGGGTGCCAAGTTCAAGTAAGGGTTTCGCCAATAAAAAGTGTGAGATCTTCCATGGGTACCAAGTTCTATATAAGTTCCATAAATCATTGCTATAGGAAAGCACAAATTGCTTTAAAATTATTTGTATCGTATTCCTTTTAAGGATTGAATATATAAAAAATAACTCTTTTAAATATGTCTTCACAGTTTATCATTATCGCACGCATAAATATTTGATGATTTGATTTCGTTCCATTTTGTTAAGTTTTCCGTTGAGTTACTGTTTGTATTATAGTCACGCGACTGAATGTTTGCTCATTTTGTTTGGTTGAAATGCTTTACCGTCGATTCATCAATAAAATAATCCCTAACATCCATATTTTACTGCGGTTCGTTATAATAGAAGATAACATCGTATCCGAATAAGGCAAATGCTTCTCTAAACAAACAATGGACACATCACGGTGCGGCGGAACTCATCAATGGGATAAAGCGGGCATTGTTAAAGCTTACTTTCCAATTACTGGTTCGATCTGGATTAATCTGGCCAAAACAGTCCAAATTGATTGATTTCGTTCCTGTTGTAGGGAAATATTGTTGTTCTTTTTTTCATTAATTCGTTCGGTTGAACGTGCTGTGAATTCGCGGATTTTGTTTGTCTCTGCCTGCGTAATTGAATCGTTTAGTTTAGTAATTTTATCTAGGTCTGTCGGACTGCGCAACAGATAAAATGTGTTAGGTATAGCAATACCTATACTCCTTACTCTGTTATTTAAAAATGCTGGCATGTGATAAATGCACACTGGCAGCTTTATTTTGTTCTAGAATTGTATTTTCAAATGATTTCGAAACATGTCGCTTTTGAATGTCGTTTTTACTCAGTCTAATAATAGAAGCCCTTGAAAAACATTATCTTTCATAATTCAAATATACATTTCAAATTAATAAATGTAATATCTCCCTAAATAATCGTTTTAGTTCACACACACCTTCACCACCACAATGTGGTGGAGGCTTGTGGTTTAGTATCATTTTAGGTACCTCGCAAGTCCCGCGTGTGCTTCTGTTTTTAAAAATCCCCGATCCTCCGATCCCCGATGCCCGATGTCCCAGATGGTCTCCCGGATGTCTACGAACGGATGCCGCAAAAAAAAATCGGGAGGGATGTTAGGTATAGCAATACCTATACTCCTTACTCTGTTATTTAAAAATGCTGGCATGTGATAAATGCACACTGGCAGCTTTATTTTGTTCTAGAATTGTATTTTCAAATGATTTCGAAACATGTCGCTTTTGAATGTCGTTTTTACTCAGTCTAATAATAGAAGCCCTTGAAAAACATTATCTTTCATAATTCAAATATATATTTCAAATAAATAAATGTAATATCTCCCTAAATAATCGTTTTAGTTCACACACACCTTCACCACCACAATAAAATGCTTCGTTTCAGAAATATTTTGTGCAGTAAAATAGAGATAGCAGGGTGTTGTGCTTAAATCTGAAATATGCCACCTTTTTAACACTTTCATGTTAGGAGTGTCTGTATGCATATGACAGGTAAGAACGAAATGCGAGGCTTTGTACAAGTCCCGGTGGTAAATAATACACATTCAAATCAGCCTATTGCAGTCCACTGCTGGACGTAGGCCTCCCCAAGGGCACGCCAAAGCGCTTTCCTCATCCAGCCACCACCAGCGACCTTTACATATAATATAGCATTATTTGCGTATAATATGCCTAAACTCAGGGGCTCAAGCCTACCTTAAGTTAAACAATCGAACCAAAATCAATCGACAACCACACTGCTCATGCAGCTCAGATATATTCTATGTATACCTATTTAGCATGGACATTCCTATTTAATAAATTCTTGTAATACAAAGTGTTAGCTAAATAATATATTACAAAACCTCTTAGAGGGTGGCTTAGCCCAGAAACTGAATAACTTTTGTTCTAGTTTCCACAAAATCTCAAAAAATAATAATTTTTTCATACAAAATGATCAGCTAATCGAGTCAATTTATATGAAAGTTCAAAAACACGAATAAAAGTTGTTCAGTTTTTTGAACTAACCTACCGCACGAGATGTTTTGCGTTATTTAGCTAACACGTTGTAACCACACAAAACACATACACACACACACACCAAAAACAAATATATACACACACACACACACACACAAATATACACACACACACATGCATACTACACACACCGCTACTGCTGCTGTTGTTGCTTGCTATAATAATAGTATGGATATCCCACAAGGTGAACCGTCGATCCGGTAAGGGTTGCGGAGAGTCATCACCGGTGGTTTTGGAGGTTCTTGGGGAAGATCATTGGCCAGCAGGCGTCTTTCGGCTAAAATATGATCTGTGAGCTGTAGACCTCGCGAGTGTAATTTATTTTTAATGTTTTTTTTATGTTTTGAACCCTATTATTTCCATGTTTTATTTAAATTCCCAAAAACTGACTCGACAAAAAATAAACTATATATTTCTCGAACCCGCTCACTTTCACGAGAATCGGTTGAGAAACGCGACCTGTAGAGTGGAAGAAACAGACAGATGGACTTGGACAGAAGGACATACAAAATTTTGGCTAAGCTGTAACGGGGACGCTTCGCGCTCGCTCGGTCAATGATGACGATGACCACTCCTAACATTATCTCTTCTCTATTGTAGGCTAGCCCTGTTTGATTTTTATTAAAACAAAACATTTACTGTTTCTAAATTTAGGTCTCTGGTATAATCTCTGCTTTAATTTTCTATTGAAACATTATTCAAGTAAGAACTTACCAACTCCTAAGTACTCAACACCGCAGATAATACAATATTATACCTAGGTGGGCTATTAATTTCTCTTGTCTAGAAAGTTGGGAGGAGAGAATAAATCATTTAACTTAGCAAAGACTTCTTAAACTTTAAGTGAAAAATTGCGTTTTAATATGATTTTGGCTAGGTTACTACTTTTTTTGATTTGAGGCTTTGTATAATGTTCGATGTAAATGTTTTTAGGCTAAAAAAACAGGTAATGACAGGCAGGTAAGCACTTAAGAAAACTGTTCTTAATTGTTTAATTTTTTAACATAAATGCTCAAAAATCTCAAAAGCCGATTAATGGAAGCTCATTGATGACATCAATTCCACCTGTAAGCATTATAAATTGCAATAATTATACTTACGAAAATGCTTGTAATAAAATAATTAAAATACTGAATCGTAGATTGATTCCATTAATACTATAATTATTTTTACCATGTATCGCTGAATAAGTAATGTAAAAGCCCTAATTAGTATACAATTTTTAACAACATCTATCTTATGCACAAGATGTTAAAAGTAAGTATCTGTTCTTACACAACAATATCTTGAGAGTATTTAGAATCATTATTTAGAATAAAATTTACGATAAATTAGTCAACTGCTTGTTAAACTCCTTAATTCGCCTTCATTTTTATCAAATTTTCTAAATTTTCTAAATTTTTAAAAAATCTATATAGAAGGTTCAATTCATTAATGCACCTGTTGATTCGCTCACACTGCTCATTATTAGTCCGCTCATTAGGTGGTAGGTATAGATGTGTGGGTGGACTATCGTCATTCTCTACCTCTCGCCGGATCTCTACTTCTGTAGGTACTAATGGAATAGGAATGCTTTCGTTGGCGCTTGTGATCACTACCTAAACCGGTTTGTAGGGCTTCGCGTCTCAGAGTGATCACATTTCTTTATGTCTGTTGAAATGACAAGGTCAGTTTTCTAATCTTATTCTAAACTTACTTAAGGTAATGGTGTCTAGTTATTCTCAGCACCTTATCATGCTTAAATAACTACGCTCTATAATAAATTTATTATTTCAATCGTATTCATCTTCATCATCATTATTTGGGCCGCTGCAATGTCAATGACCGACCTTACAAATCCTGGAGTCTTATATTTGAATATTTTCCTAAATACCATTTATAAGACAGTATTTACGGGCAACCGCGAAAGTTTCAAATCATATAATTTCCTAAATTTAACATAGAAACAAAGCTTGTTAATTTCTTTAACAGCGTGTTTTTTTCATCGTAATATTTTCTAACAGCGATTTTCCCAGAAACAGTCCAGTACACCTATTACTTACTGTGTTGTAATACTGAATAAAAACGCTGAAGAATTTTTCATCATTAATTCAAAGTGAAGACAGTCCGAAGGAACAATTAAACAATTTTATTGCTAACATTAATATGCTCGAGTTTTGACCTTAATTGCTTAAAGTTTGGAGCGAAAAAACTTAAAATTTCACCATTTATTATGCAAGTGATAATCCGAGCGAAAGCATTTATTTAAGAATTGTTCCGAGGATAGTGAATAAAATTGTTTAAATGAAAAAGACGTTGAAAAAGTAAGATTATCTGTAACTAAAGAAAGGCGGAATTACATTGTCGCCGACTTTTAATCCAGCACCAAGGTAATTCCAAAACTAAGGTCGACCTACTATTTGTCGACTTTAGACAAAGGGAAACGTCGTCACGAAAACCCGACATTACGAAAAAAATCTAAGGTTTTCGTCAAGTCAGCCTAACCAAAATCCAGGGCCTGGTCACCCTAAATTTAAGAAAACTTCTTGTGAGTCCGATGTGCATGTTAATTAATGGACTCCCAAGTGAAAGTCAACTATTTAGCTACTAGACAACAATATCTAAGCTCAAAGCTGTGTCCGTAGTATCTAAGCTGACTTCGTTAGGTTAGTGACCAGCAGCACTATTGCCAAAGTTTTCAAACCACACGACCGAGCACTGAGCAGCTCAAACTTGCTGTAAATCAACTGCAACTGGAACAGACCAGCAGACCCACACGGAGAGAAAATCTAACAAAAATACAGTAATTATTACTAAAATATTTCTAATTCCGAGGACAACAAATGTCCTGTAATAATTGGTAATTGATTTTTGTAAATGCAGTTAGTAAATATTACATGTAACGGTTTTTTAATTTCAAGTGTTTAGTATTTAGTATTTACTTTTTAATGATGACGTCAAATACTAACTGTTTTGTAACTTTAACAATTCAGTTGTAATATCAGAAATGATGACGTCATAGACAAATACTAACTGTTTTGTAATTTCAAGAAATTATTAGTAATATCGGAAATGATGACGGAATTGTAGTGCTGTAGTTTTAGTAATTTATCTAGTTTAGTACCTAATTATAAGTAAAGACCTATACAAGATGTTCTAACAGAGACGTCGCAAGAGTCTTTAGGAGGTGATTCTATCCGTCATTGTGAGTCACTTTTGTGCAAAATGACGTACAGGTTCACCTTTTAAATCTCTTTCGGCACCTCTGTTAGCACATCCAGTATAGGTCTTTACTTATAGTAAGGTACTAAACTAGATAAATTACTAAAACTACAGCACTAAAAATCACTAATAATTTGTATTTACATACAGCATCAGTTAGGTTTATCAATTTCTTATCAAAAAAGCGATCTTAAAGTTCCCTAAAAGATCCCTGGTAAGATTGTCCTTCCCAAAAAAAGACTTATGCTTTTTACACTGATTTTAAACCCACACTACGTTTCCCGAGACGCGGTCTCCATTCGAGAACCCGTCTGTTCCAACGCTCATCGGTTCTGCGACAGACGTGGCCAGCCCACTGCCACTTCAGCTTGCTACATTTCTGGGCATAAATTGTACAAAAACAATCTTTTCTTTATTTTTATTACGTTATTGTTGACCGCAACGTGTCACTGTGTCGCTTGCAAACTTGAAATGGCAGACAATTGGTGCCTGTGCCATGAGCATTATTTGGATTGACAAAATGGTTACTTGTAATTACAAAACAGATTAGTTTTTATTATTCTAAGAAATACGTCAGTAGATACAATAGTAAATCATATGTAAATACAAAAATGTGCTTACTTGGAATAACAAAACATTACAGTTTTATTATTATAAGAAATACGTTAGTCATTTCAAGTAAAATTCATATGTTAATACTAAGACGTAATTATTAATTTTAACAAAAAAATTGTAATTTTGCCTTGTACTAAAACCATTTCTTGAAACTATGAATGAGCTTTTTAAAAGATACTAAATTGGTTTGCAGTAATTACAAAACTTTAACAATATTTACTATAATTTGCGATAACAATGAAATTTGGTAATATCTGACATTGACTAAAACCGACTTTTAGGAATTATAATTACATATACAAAGGTTTTGCTAAAAATCATTAATATTTGTAAAAACAGCAAAACTTTTGTAATTAATATTAAAACTTAGTATTTGCGTCAAATACAAAACAGTTTTTAATTTCTGGTGGTGTCTTTTTTCTCCGTGCATTAATGCTCCTTGTGTTCTGCACACACATTAAAATGTTGGGATATGAAATATTACTAACTCAGTGACCTTAATTATTACTTCGGGCTATATTGTTTTGTCCAAGAAAATTTTAGATTTTTTCTTGAGTGGTTTTTCCATGTTAGATTATTAAAAGCTATTTTCTTAATAAAACCCCTTTGGTAAATTTCAATAATTGATTGTTAATTATCTGATTAAACAATATTGCGTTTTTAGGTTTGTAAGCTAAGAAACATAAAAAAATATAAACACTTTTAGGTTTTCGCGGTTGTTAATATTAATAACACACATATCTACCGGGTTATTACCACGATTTTGATTTAAAATAAGCTTTTTAATAATTTGATTTAATAAAAAAAAAGAAAATAAGAAGAAACATTCACAGAAAAAATAAACGGGTCCCTTGTTGGTCGTTGGCGTGCATCATGATGCAAAATCCAAGAAGAGGATAGAATACGTCATATTTAATTAAGGTTTCATCTGAGCGAATGATAATAAAAAAATAAATTTATGTAACAGCACCAATTTAACTACAAAATGTTGAACGCGATAAAATTATTATGACAAAATAGCTTTATACACTTTTTAATAACTTTAGTAAATTAATTTTTAACCACTCCTTGATTTTATTTGCATACCCACCCGATATGTGGAATAATATATCCCAAAATAATGACAAGCTCGAACTGAAAGCAAAAAGTTCATCGGAGGAATAAACAAAAGCTCCAGCAAAATCAATGAACGGAATTCACTGTCATAATTCCTTTTTGAACTCATTCAATATGAAATAAATCATTCTTCACCACAAAATGCAAGTGTGAATTTCATTTTATGCCCACCTACTGAATTTTCTGACGTTTCGTGTGCAGTTTTCATTATATGCTGGCCAATAATTGAGTTATACGGTAAAATTTTGGTCATGATTGGTTAGTAATTGTTTTGTTAATGAGTATTGGCTGATACTATTGGCACAGACTCGTGAAAAGATAATGACTACTTAAAATTACACATCTACCTATCTATAGTATCTTTAAGGTTTTATCAGTTAGTCAAAATTATGGCTTTATGATTAGACAAAAATATTTGATTTACTTTACCCGTTATAGATTCGATTCGATTTTTTTATTCGTCCCTACCTATAGTTTGATTTTTGAGTAAGTGAATGTGAACATAAAGCGATTCTTTACGATCTAAGAAATTCCAAACCTTATATACTTCTTATATACTTCCCTTATTGCTTATTTTATATTCATCTGAATTCCAATCCCGTGACTAACTTCATTAGCAACTTGTTAGAATATTTATTACAAGAGCGTATAATAATAAATTATTCTATAGGAATTTTAGCAACGGTAGGTATTACAAATCTGGGATTATTATTTTAACGTGGAGGGATAAACTCTATAAATTAATTTTGTTTCCAAACACAACATCTGAAAACATAATTATTTTTCTCATTTCTTCCTAACTTTAAAATATACTAGAGCTTGGCAAGAAAATAGGTAGGTAGGTTTCTCAATTTGCAATGCGAGCGAACATTTCTCCTCACGTAGTAAAAATAAAAACTGTTTGAGGTTGCGAGCATCCTGGCGATACAAAGAAACACATCGCAAATACGAAGCCTCGAGTGGAAGCAACACATTATAAACTGTATGCGAGTCAAGTACACCATTCTTAGGAAACACTCGAGTCTCGGATTTCTTCTTTCATAAAAAGGTGGGGTTATTATATTACATTGTAGGGTTTCCCAAGGCGTTGTAAGTTGCGGGTGGTAGTTGGTAAGGGGCTTCTTCGACTTAGTCCGTTGTTTTGAAGATTACTGACAGGGTTTACTTCCTCTACTAGTACCTTGTACATGAGAGAATGCATTATACATTCTTACTTCGGTTTAGTCAGTCGACTCATCTACGTAATGTAGTTACAAGTACAACAAATACCAGTTTTGACTTTTTGAAATTTAACAGTATAGTTATTGAAAGTGCGTAGGAAACTCAGAAAATTACTTTGACCCACGCATATGAATAAAATTTAAAGTTTCATATTTATGTATGAAAGTTTTTCTCGATAGTTTTTCTTTCTTCGCAGATAGAACTTATTTTGTCTCGCTAGACGAGAGTGGATTTTTCCCTAGAAATATTTATTTGCTGGTGCCGTCTTCTGTCGAAAGCGATTACAGGCGTTAAAAGGTAGTAAAATATATGGAAAGTTTTATTTTTCATAGAAGGAGAAAAAGTTACCCTTCGAAAGAGAGCGTCGGCGGTGTAGTGGCTAGGGCCACTGTCTTCCATCCGGGAGGTGCGGGTTTGACCCACCACGTATCAATGTGTTTACCGTTTATTTGACGCTCTTACAGTGAAGGAAACCATCGTTATGAAACCTGCACATACCTTCGAATAAAAAAGATTATGTGTGAAGTCAACCCACCCGCACTGGGCCAACCTGATTCAGGATAGGCTCGAGCCCCTCGGTGGGGACGTATATGAACTGTTGATGTTGATGAAATACCTACCCTTACATTGATGGAAGTAGATTATACTGTAATTGCTATAGGTATTTTTATAGCAAGAGGAAACGAGGTGTAGCGAACGAACGTAGCGTATGAAGCGAGAACCAGCAACGGTACAAGGTAGTAAACTAGATAGAAAGAGAGTATTTCATTTGTTGAGTGTACTCTAATTTAATTTAGAACCTAGTTTTCATCATTCAGTTAATATAATTCGCGTAATATCATCATGTTAAAACTGAAAATTTTATAACTAAGTGTAAAATCTTGGACAGTTTCCGTAGTGGATTTTCACGATAAAATGAGATTTGAAAACGTGACAAACTCAGTATAAAGAGAAGAGTATTTTCTTTTGAAGTTATGGTATTTACAGAAGTAGCTTTTATATTTTTGATTTATTTTTGGTCCAGTAGGTAAGCCTGTAGACAAATCACACTAATTGAATATTTTCAATATACTTATGTTTTAAGATTTTCATGGTTGTTCACTACACTAACAACAGCATAACAAACAAACAATAACAAACAATTAAAAAAACAATAATAACAATTTTATTACAAAAAATAATAATGATGACCTGAATTGCCACCCAGGAAGCCCAGGCTTTAAGCCCCTTATCGACCGTCAGCTTCTTCAAAACTGTAGGTCTAGAGGAGGCTATTTAACACCGAAGGGCTGACTACAATAGATCCATCTCGGGTCGCAGTGGTCATTGGGACATAATTTGCCCGATCCCTGCTAAATAATAAATAATGATGATTCCATACTTTTGAAGGCACGGCGTTGGTCCTGAGTACTAGTCGTTACACGAGCCATGTGTCAGTAGCCCTGCTCTTGACACCAGGGTTTGCAAATTCGTTTGTCGAAATGACAATCCACACAATTATGAAGAAGAAAGAAAGAAGAAAGAAAAAAATAATATTTATTATCCACCAATTTAAAATAATTATTATTTAATACTTAATACTAATACTTAACTAAAGGCGGATAATAGGGGACGTCTCAGTTTATGCTGCCACCGGAACAAGTCCCGGGGCAGCCCTGTTTTTCAGACGCCCCTTTTGTCTGTGCTTGGTGATAATTATATAAACTTGTATGTTTGTGTTGTAAATATTTGTGTGCGTAGTGTGTGTGTATGAGAGAGAACAAGAGAGAGAAGTAATTGATAATAATTAGATGTGTAAATGTGTAAATACGGCTGTTGTCTTTTTTTTACAACTAATCAATTTATATTTTAATTTTGGGTTACTTTAAATGTAAATCTTAGAGGTTCCGGAACCTCATATGAATGCTTCCAGGATTCTCTTGCGGTTTGTCTTTTTAGGAGCGCTGCCTTGTGTTTATTTTTAAAATATATTGTTCCTGCCTTCTTTCTAAGAGGAGGAGGCAGATCGTTCCAAATCTTAGCGGCATTCCTTTTAAAGAAACCTCTGTATCGTGAAGATCTATGTTGGGGTACTTTTAAATGATACAGAACGGACGTTTAATTGATGGACTTCTTTAAGCCACATTAGTTTTACAAATAAATACAAACACTCCGTAATACTGTACACAGGTGCCAGATGCATATTATTCTCTTTCGCCTAGCACTCATAAACAATTGCAGGCCCTTGATGTACTTGGCTCGCGCATGCTGTGTTTGGATAATTTACGAGGAAAAGGGCTCAGGAATACCTCGAGAGGAGGTCGCTATTTAAAATATTTAAGCCCTTTCTGTAAGTGTCGCGTCCTTTTGTGGTCTGAGTATCAGCTGGGGCTCCCTTACCCAGGGATTAAGATTGAAACAACACATTGTACACTTGTATAAGTAGTCGTACCTGTAAGCACATGGGGTATTAGATTATCTTTTTCAGTGTGGGTAAAACAAACTTACATAATATTTAAATAGTTACTTAGTTTAAAGTGATTTCAAAAGTAGTATGCCGATGTGTTCTAGAAAATCATGTTCGTAGAGAATATCATAAATATTATTAACCGAATCTATTGCAGACGCATTAACCATAATAAAATTATGCATTGCAGCTCTTTATAAAGCCACAAAGCGTTCAATATCCGTGATTTCTTAAACTGCTTATCTTAAACAATGTACTTTATTAGCTACTTTTACCGAACTATCAGTAAATACCTGATTGATCTCAAACAAAGGAAAATCATTTACGAGTCTTCATATGAACAAATAACGTTCATTTGCTAGGTAAATATTATGTGTACGTAAGGATAAAACAATGTATGAAGTTTTCTTCTTACTCGGAAGGAGACAGCAAATAAGGTAATAATTGAAGAAAATAACATCTTTATTTACGGCGTTATTGAGCATAGGCACGTTTTTCTCATACTGGCTTAGAAGGATGAATATAAACTAACTAACTTCTAATAAGAAAAGTTTACCTTCTTATTTTGGATCTTGAAGACGAAAGGTTAAGGTTGAAAAGAATCAGAAGAAAGAAAATGGTTAAACTTCATGCTACAGTATCTTATACCTAGCAAATCCTTTTATCATTAGTATTTTTTATACCGTGTTATTTTTTGCCGTGCGGTGGCGGCAGAGTAGAATACATTTGTCACCAACCCTTAGTGCGGAAGAGTCCCGTGGGTGTCGTAAGAGGCGACTTAGAGGCCACACATTGAACAGGGAACGGGCAGCAGCGCTCTCTGATATAGTAACCTTTTAATCTGCGATCTCCAACCCGCCTGCCAAGCCTGGAGATTATGGTAAAACCCTCCACTTAAGTGGAGGAGGCTCATAGTCTAGCAGTGGACTGTAACGGGCTGTTGATTTGATTTGATTTTTTATACAAATCGAGGATCTATTTGTTCAGGCATAGTGCGGAAATTACAAAATCGTGAGTTATTTATAGCTGGTCTGTATTTTAGCTACTATTGCAAAAATATACACTGATTTGCTTTGAAAAATTGTTCTGATTGTTGACTCTATCAATAGTGTTCAATATCATAGCATATTCCTTCATTTTAGTCATTTAATGGTAAACTCGCCAAAAAAAATGTAATCACGAAGTGATGTTAAATCATCCTATAGAAAAATTTAAATTTTGACTTTTTATGCATCATAAAAATACATTATGAATTTTTTCTTTTTTCATGTTTGGCGGGTTTAATTCTCTGTTCAGGTAAGCTTTTACTGTGTCCTTGAAAGTAGTTTAAAGTATTCTTAAAAACAAAATGAAATCTTCTTGCAGCTATCTACAATATTTAAAGTATTTTTCCTTCATGTGGCATACTTATGGGACGGCCTGTTATGTATATAACAGCTAAGTCAATGTAGTCGCTTATCTATTCTACCAGGGAGGTGTCTAATCACAGGACCTATCTAAACACCAGACCAAATGTTCATAACACCCACAAACGCGTGCTCGTAAAAATGAAATATGATAGCACTGTGGCACAAAACCTAGCGTCGTAAAAAGAAAGATTTGTTATTGTGAAGCTGGGTTGCCTTTTTGACTGGTGAGATCTGATTTGCCGCGTGACAAGAAAATAGATATAACTATTTGAATTTGAATTAAATAAATATTGTGAATTTGTAAACTAGGCTAAGAATTTAATACGACGACGACGGCAGCGGCGGCGGCAGGATTAATATTAAGACCGAAAGATGAATTTGTTTTTTTTTCTCGTAAATAATTATTACTTTTTTTTATGTATTTTCCAATAACATACGAAATACCTACTCCTCCTCAATATTAGTGTGTAGAATGTAATAAAGACCAAAAATGCTCGGAGAACATTTAAAGAATAGCTGATTATTAGAATCCAAACCTACTTGAGGTATGGACTTAATGAAACTTCCCGTCGAACCCAAGAGCCAACCTTTAAATATCTTATCAGAGGTCTTCAAAGTAAAAAATAAAGTTGGAAAGTTGGCTTTTAATTCATTCATCATGCAAACCATTTTCATGTCTAGAGAGGAAAATTCGTTTGAATTTCGAACATTATCTTACACAGGAAAAAAGTTTTCGTATATCCACGCGTAAAATAAATGACGTGTGCTATATCATTTTTGTTATAGATTTTAATTTTAAATACAATTTTGGAACGCACCCTAAAAAAACATAACCTAAAAGTTTGTTTATTGTTTTGGTTGTTATTTTTATCTTAAAAATTAAAAAGTATTATATTAAAACACAGTAGTTAGGTCTTAACTTATAGAATTGTATCGAAAATAAGAGAACTTTTGTACATTTTTAGGTAATATTTACGTAGGAATGTAAATAGTTAATGATTTCCCTGCTGGAACAGGTGAAGGGTAATGTGTTGGGTTTGAGAGGAATCTTATTTTCACCTCGAACTTTAGAATCCCTCGCGAGCTTCAAGAGTCTATTTTTAGAAGTACGAGCGAACTTCGCATGCTGGATTCAATATCAGTTCTCTGAGGAAAAATCAACATTCCTCTCTTACCCAACAAATAACTATTTTCGCATGGCTTTTTCTTGAATTTTGATGGGGGTTAACGGCAAAAACCTGTTATGTCAACCTGTTTCACTGTTGACTTGACAGAAAATATAGCTGTTTATCCATCATGAATGGTTGACGTTTGATTTTAGCTCGGGATAAATGGGACCCCATCGCTAAATAAATCTTTCGTGTGAACATAAAATATCCCTCCTTATTCTGCAGAAAGAAAACCATAAGAGGAAAATCCGATGGTTTATTGAGCATACTGTTTCACTTTGTTGATTACCGTGCCCACTTTGAAGTTGGGGTCAGTCGGCCGTCTAGCTAGATTGATTCGAGCCTATTAAATTTCTCCTGGCGCCAGGAAGCCCCACAAAGCAGTGCCGAAACGTGCGCATTTTCCGTCACGCTTTCCCCATTTTTCACTTCGTTCAATGATTATTCCGCTGACCCCGCAGGTCCGTAATGTCCGTAACAAAACTGTTATCCTTTTTCTATTTTAATGGTCCAGATATTTCCTTGGGGATCGTTATGATACGCAAACAAAGGAGGTTGTAACTCTTCTCTTTACTGCCTTACGGATTCTTTCCGTGTACGTCAGTTCGTTCATAGGGCAAATTGAAAGTCCAATGGGCAATTTTTTGATTTTATTTGGTTTAGTGTTTACCGTTTCTCTTTTGTATTCTTTGATTTCTATCAGATTTGTTTTTGCATACCTTTCTCTAGAATATCGTCAGTTGTTTGTTATTACTACTAATGCTATTATTTTATCTTACTCCATAGCGCGGATCAAGTCTTTTACAAGTAGGTAGTTGTATGAACTTTAACGTATGCGTGATATTTACTTTTTTTAGTCTTGCTGCCACTAGGCACCATCTCCATAAAGAAAATTGGCTCACTGCCAAAAAGAAAAAAACTGGTGTCTATCGTAATGCAAGGGGCGTAGTGACCTTAGTCATCAAATGAAGCAAAGAACGCGACTCGCTCTCGGAGATTTAATCAAAATGGAAGGTCAACGTTTTCTTAACTATACTCGTACATTTACAAAAAACAAGACGAGATTATCGAATTGCTTTCAGTATTAACTTGATCGAACTACGTTTTGCTGTTTGTGAGCGATAAGTATGCATAGCTTCTTTGATTTTCATTTGTCTTTTTTAGCCTCTTTAACTGTATTGTTTCTGAATCAAGGTGCATATTATTATACCATTTCATAATTTCGTTATTTATTAAGATAAGATATTTTCACGAAATTGTATTACCAAAATGTTAATGATAAAGTCACTTATGCGGTCTGAAGTAGAAAATATTGTAATGGAGTATGTGAGTTTAGTTGTAAGTATATCAATAAAATAAAGATATTGTTGATTTATTTTTATTTTATTGATAATAATATAACAGTTAATAAACCTTATTCAGATAATCAAATACATGTTGTTTTCGTGACTTAACTAAATGCAGCTAATTGTGGTTGCTAAAGCAAACTAACTCTAGTATTCCTTGGAACTTAGGACGAGGGAAACTTTGTGCCGCAGATAAACGAGGTAGCGTTGGGATAAGCTCGACAACATCTAATTTTCCGTTGAAGGAAACTGCAAAGCGGAATTGGAATTATATACGAGCTCACGTTGTTGAGTTTTGTTTACCGATTTACAGGATAAGTTTTATATGGTGATGGACTAAAGTTTGTCTGAAGTTCAAAGTAGTGGAGACCGACACGATGAAATAAATCTAAGTTAGTATATAAATAAATAGAGCAAGTATAAAACTCAGGCCTTGATACAACAATTTCCAACTGACAAGATAAGGGAATGAAACAATGCTTTTTTTAATAATTGACTTGTATTCAGAAGAGCAACCATGAAAAACACAAATTTTTTGTATTATAAAATTGTGTCCTTTTCCTAACTCCGAACTATATTATTGTATTTTAAATATTAGAAGTACAAGAGTCCAAAAGGCTGAATACAAGCCAGTTTACCGCAGTGTTTTTGCAAGGCACAAAGCGAATTTCCATCCTAATTACTGCGAAGTTTGTCTCAAGCTAACGAGCTGAACATTAAATTACGTACACGCTACATTAAATACTTCGTGCACACTTGATTTAAGAGTGAACAATATTGTATTGTGTTCTTCCGCTTTCTTAACGATAACAAAGTTAAAACAATTATATTAAGTTGTAAAGCGTGTTCGTTTTAAGTCGCTAGAGTACATTGAAGAGCGGCTGTCTTGTTGGCCGAGTCTCCTTCATTCACTTAGAATAGAATTCATAGCACACTCACTGCACTTCGCTTTTATATTACTTAATCATATTTCTTCTTTTACTTGATCTATGAGTTTTAGGCTTCTCTCTTTCAGAATTTGAAGAGTGTCTGTCTGTTTATTCGGTATCATGTTCAAAAATGTTTATTCTATCTACCTATACTGTAAGCACAATAACTAAAAAGTTGTGTGTATGCCAAAATACAGCATTTATTCAGAAGAACTAAATAGGTTAATTTTCCCATTTCAAAGAGTAATTACATGTAAGTAGAAGAAAAATAAACTTTCCGAATCTCAAATATAAATACAGAACATCGGTGACATGCAATTCAAGGAATCCCCTATGTTACTCATCAAGTTCCAATGGAAATGAATTTACAGAAAGAATACTCTACTGAGTTTACACCATTAGGGGTGTGATGAGAGAACATTATACGCTAGTATCGATATCACAGGTGATTTGTTACCTACGTGTTTTTGAGACCTTTGTGAGCGTTGAAACACAAAACGTTTAAAATAATACTCGAATTTAAGACGAAACTTTAGACTTGGGTGTCATTGGACCCCAAGTTAAACCCCATCAAACATATTCTTACCCTTGCCTTTGAATAGAATCGTGCACTTTACTTTGTATAATTAAGAAAAAATAATAATTCCACAATACAGCTGAAGGTACTTAACGTTCTGTGTGGCTTTTCATTTTATTATTATTCTCTAAACAATAAAATAAGAAATCTAAGGCGTAAAGAAAATAATAAATTACACTTGTTTTAAGATAGGATCGTGCACTTCACTTTATATAATTAAAAAAGAATTTGAATGCCACAACACAGCTAAGGTACTTAACGCTCTGTGCGGCTCTTTATATTTTTATTATACTAAAACAATAAAATAAGAAATCTAAGGCACAGAATTCATAAAGTACTTTAAGGCGGCGTAAAGAAAAGAATCACTTTTCGTTGAAGTCGTATCATGCGAGTCTGGTACAGTTAAGCCCACAGAACATATAAATATATAAATATAAGCCTGATGCGTGTAGGAAGCATTTTACTCTTGTAACGTAATCGCTAGCGATTTATAAGGCGGTTCCGTATAAAGGCCATCAGAGACGGAGAAACAGTGCTGTGCCGTTTCATTAGGGTTAGTTTGTATATACAGTTTACGCATTGCTTCTGATTTAAATTCGCAAAAAAACAATTTTTAGGAGTAAGAGTCTTCCGCTCCCCCAAAAGTCCGGTTGCGCTTGATACGTCGATTTTGCGACACAAGCATTAGGTCCATGTCAAAAAAAAATAACAAAATGGTTTGCTTTTTCTTGCAAAAACTTTCTGAGAGTAAAACTGCCGCAGGTTGTAATTTTTTTTCTTTGCTATTTGTTTTATTTGGATGAGGTGCTAAACAAAGGCAAAAATTGTGGACACATTAGTTTTAGATTATATTCTCTACTTACGTGTTTATTTTAAAATTGTACTAATCATCCGTGATTTTATGAATATGGGGATGCGAAAGATTTGTGTCCGTGGCCATATTGTATTTAGGAAAACACTATTTGTGAACTTTGACAACTTCATTTGTTCCTGAAATCAGTCCAGTCCAGATTCTACTATTAAAATATAATCGGCTGATAAAAACGTATTGATAGAAAAAAAATATCTACCCGCTGTCGCTCTTACAATGCGTAGCAGCCTTAGCGGTGTTCTATTGATGGAGGTACTTTTATTACTGAATGATTTGCAGATGTTTCAAGTTGCGTAAGATTACTCAGCGCGAGATACGAGCGGCCTTTGTGAAATATTTCTACACTTACTACAAGACAAGTAGATATTAATTTCTAAGGGTTGTTGGCTTTTGTATACCTATATGCTAGTCATGATTTCGTTTTTTTTTTTTTAAATAAAATTGCAGAGTAATATTTTTTTAACGCTGGCATTTATTTATAAGCTACCTACCTATCATGCCCACGTTTTCCTTCACCAAACCATGTCTCTCACATCTAAATTACGGTAGAGCTCATACAGTTCGTCTATATTATAGATAGACTCTATAAGCTGTGCTATAAGCACAAATTAATGTAGTACTATCATAAGCAATTGAGTATACCGAAGACGTGCGATTAGTTTTGCTTTGAACAGATTTGAGTTGTGTGAATTCTCTGAAGAGCTTGGCATTTGGAAGATGAGTCTAGAACCAATTACCCAGAGTTCGTGACCGTGGTGGGTTTCTATTATACCCCTATATCCTTTGTTCCCCTTTCCTTGTTCCATCCTATATAGAATGTGGTATAGAACATTAATTTCACATTTCATTTGACACCTATTTATGTTTTAAATGTTGATACAACAATAACCTACGGAGCTCACAAGTAATTTTATGCTTGTGTGTTTTGCTGTCGGAATATTCCTAATTAGCTATCAAGGAAACAAGAGTCGAGAGAAATCTGAAGATTCATAGTGTTTTACTGTAGAATTTATTATCATCAACATATGCCAAACAATAGGCAGTATGATATTATTTTTCCTTAATAGATGTTAGTGGATGTGATTTATAAACACGGTAGGGATTTCGAGCAAGCACTGTAATTGGAAGTGCATTTATATCTTTGGATGTATGTCTACGCCATTTTACGCTCTTTATGCAGAATAACTTTTTTGGCATAAAAAACAAAATTAACTGAAATATAAGTTGGTTTGTTGGTTAGGTTGGGTTGGTTGGGTTGGTTGGGTTGGTTGGGTTGGTTGGGTTGGTTGGGTTGGTTGGGTTGGTTGGGTTGGTTGGGTTGGTTAGGTTGGTTGGGTTGGTTGGGTGGGTGCTTTTGCATGCAACATATAAAAAGTGAACTGTTTTTGTAATAGTCTGATAGATAATGAAAGGGAAGGCAAAAATTTTACCAACACATGCATGACTTTAATTTACATTGTACTGCTGCCATCCAACGCCTTGCCTGCATAGTGGTAGTTATGTATTTGAGACTTTTTATCCATTTAATCATATTCAAGTTTGTGTTTAAATATTATTAGGTATGTCTTGTGGTATCATCGCAAGGATTCCGTAAAACAAAGACATTTAGTTCAATTATCTTTAGAATCTTCTCGGTCAGTTGGTTTGAGTGGAATAATTCGTAGCAGATGGGCTCAGGACGACGACGACGTTAGGAAACGCGTAGAATCTACAATTCTACAATTAAACACCATAATATATCGTCAAGGACACCGCTTTGAAGCTGAAAAAATGTAATGACGAAACTAAGTGACATCCAAAGTTAATAAACTAATAATTTCATTTCTGTGCTTAGGCTGGTAAATTTTATTGACTGCATAGATCCGAATATTTTTGCTCTCTACTCTCGTGGATTCCTTCTGTTCACTTGATTTTGTTAGCAAGCAGGTTACATCCTAGAATAGATTCATTTTCAGGTATAACCGCACCCACCGGAAGCTAGTTAAAATATCTTTCGTTTTACTTCATTTGTAAAAGTCTTGATCAGTGCCATATCTTAACTTTTCCTGCCCGTCTGAGGGCACCCTTATATTTTATTATGGTCCTTGTTACTTGACCGCGGCCCTATTGTTTATTTAGCGTTTTATCAACAGCTCATATACGTTCCCACCGGGGGGCTCGAGCCTACCCTGAATTAGAGCAATTAGGCCTTAGTCGACAACGCTAGCCCAGTGTGGGTTGGTCGATTTTACACACAAGCTTTAAACTTTTTCGCAGGAGTGTGCAGGTTTCATCACGATGTTTTCCTTCACCGTAAGAGCGTCGAATAAACGTACATACAATAAATTCGAAAATCGAAAACACATTGGTGCGTGGTGGGGATCGAACCCGCGTCTTCCGGACGGGAGGCAGCGGCCCTAGCCACTAGACCACCGACGCTCTATTGACTCTTTACTCTCTGGTAGAAATAGCAGTAGCAGATAAATTACAAAAAATAAATAAATAAATGCCAAAAATGTTTGTGCACTAGGAAAGCTCGTCCTCCAAGGTCCTCGTCCTCATCGTCGTCTTCGTGGTCCTCTTCGGTTATTTGGTCTGTGGTAATTGTACACGCCATTTGCTCACTTGAGATGAGATGATGAATGTTTCAGATTGTTTGATTGTGTGTGGTCCTTGAATAACAACAAGTGGTCTTGCTACTGATGTATACTGAGAACAGATTACTGGAGATGTACTGTAATGAGAGAACTCTATGGAATGTATTGTGTGGGCCCCATGCTTTTGATGTGAGTTTGTTTTATGTAGGTGTATTAGTGATTCACTGTTCCAGACAAAACGTGTTATATTATGCAATAATAATAACGCGGTACCTAGAAATCAAATTATCCTCATTATCAAATTATAAATAACTATTCGGTGACATTTAATACCCACCTACCCATGAAATATTTGCATTTGTTTTGGTCTATTTCTGGAATTTATTATTAATAAGATAAGATTCTCTTCTCTAAACAAAGTTTATAAGTATATAATTCTTTTTGAGTTGAATTTCGGTGGCGTCGAGTCCGTCTGAGTCGGGTTTCGGTCGCCATTCATCTGAAACAGTTGCTTGCTACTTTGGCTTGATAAAACGAGCATTGTTCAAAATCATAAATAAATTGAAATTGAATTTTAGTCTCCAATATTCGCTTCAGTAAATTAAAACGTTGTTCAAAGTAATTATTATAATGGTCTCCGTAACCAGTTCACAGCCCTACCCACTAACCCAGTTCAAATTGTCATTAATCAAGTGACTCCTCAAATTATTTGAGCGTCTTTGTATTTAACCATCTGCGCATAGCACAGAAGGGTAAACAAGTGTTAAATAAGTAAACCTATTTATAAAGCTAGTGCTGAATTTCCTCGAAAATAACCTGACGGAGATAAGATTCTTTTGACCAATTACAGCAGTTGTCGGAGGGGTTAATTTTGCAATTAATTTTTAGTACGACCTACCTACCTATTTATTTTTTAATTTATATTGTGTTGTGTCGTATCAATCAATCATCAATCAGTTGCAGCAGCAGTTGTTATTGTTGCAGTTGTTGTTGCTGGACGTGTGCACGCCAAAGCGCACGATCCCCGCTTTCTTCATCCAGCCATACCACCACCAGCGACCTTCCTCAGGTCATCATTTCTTGATCAGCAGCCTACGTGGCCAAGGGGTCAAGCGTTTGACTCTTTGAGGTTCTGGGTTCGAATTCGATGCGAGCATTGTCATCAATCTCATTGTCACCTTTCCCAGTTTAGGCCATGCTGAATCACCTCCGAATCAATCCAAAAATAATGTTGATTCCGTGCTTTGTAAGGCACGTTAAGCCGCTGGTCCTATGGAAGTACACGAACCATTTCAGTGGCCTGTAGCGGCTCTATAGTTCTGATGTCAGAGATTTGTGAGGTCAGTTTACAACCCACAGGAAGAACAAGCAGATTTCTAAATAACTGAATAAATTTGTAAAAATATTAATAAAGGAAAACCAGTATCTGATACATTGTTCCAATTCTAATTACTAAACACGTATCGCTCGTATAAATCTGAACTCTATCGAAGAAGAACACTCATACAAGTAAGCGAGCAATTAAGATCAAATCAGGTAGGCATCCTTCCTAACGACCGGGAACGTTAACGGCCGAGTTAGCAAACGTACGACCAATACCATTCTGGAGTTGCTATTATTGAGATTTGTGAACTATTGATCGCGTCATGTAAAAAGAATGCAGGACGAAAGGGATGCGTTAGCTTTAAAATGGACATAGTCTCCCATCAAGACACCTTAGATTCTATAATGTTTCCTGTAGTATATTAAGTATCCAAACGCAAATATAGTTGAGTAGAGGGCGTTGGGGATGCTGCGCTATCAATGTGCATTAGAGAGAGGTTAGCTTTAAAACAAGCAATATATTTATCACGTTCCCTCATAAAAATGGTTTTTATTGAAGAGCTACCCAATAATATTACATGGCGCATGGTGGTGATTTTCTATTTACATAATGTTAATACTAGTGGCGTTGCGAGCTGTAGACCTCGCGAGTGTTTTTTCTTCGAAATGACTGATTTATATCTCCGCCATTTTGTAAAATTTCGAAAATCTGAATCGACAAAAAAAATATTGTACAAAATTTTACGAGAATCGATTAAAAATTCGACCTGTAGAGGAGAACAGCCGGACATCCGCTGGACATCCTCTAGACACAATATGAAAGCATTTCTGCCCAAGCTAAAAAGGAGACGCTCCGCGCTCGTTAGGTCAATAATACTCTTCGGCTGGTAAACTAAACTACTTTTGTATTTACTGTCTTAGGCCGCTGCTGGAAGTGTTTTAAACGCACCAGCGTTCTCTACCGGAACCATACATGCAGTTTGTCAAAAAAGGTTTGACTCGTTGTCAGAGTTCGAGGTGGAAATAAATATTTAGATTGATGCCAACAAAAACGAACGACACAAAAAGCAAACAATGGCAACCAATCAGGCAGGCTTTTTATTTTTTGTCATTTGTTTTAAAAATTAAGTAAATTTTCTTTATTAATTGACTACGGGTTGACCCTACATTTTTTAAAACTCTTAAAAACACAAACTCCACATCTTTTACGATCTTTAGTTTAGGTGTGATTTAGGTGAAGCAACGAATTAGTAAAATGAAGCTTTTGCACTTGTGAACCATTTCCGCAAACGTTAGTCAACTGTTTTTGCTTTGTAATGCCGAATGCAAGAAGAATTGAAAACGTTCTTGAGCTTGCAATTAAGAAATTATTATTGCAAGAAAGTTATTAATAACCTATCGTACTAACCTCGCAAAACCAATGAAAGATATAAATTGGTTGGAAACTATAATGAAGACGTGAAAGTAATATTTTTGTAGCAGGATGATCTAAAATCTTTTAAGGAGTTTCCTAAGACATTCGTAAATAACTGGTTAGGGAGTGAATTATAAAACCCTTATTACGTATTCTATCGGATATCCATGAGACGATACATAGAATATCTATGCTGATGATCTAAAAGGAAAATGAATAAATAAATCCCTTTGAGAATTCATTTTTATTTGAAACGTGGAAATATCGTTAGACCTCGAAAAACTGCTACCATCAAAAGATTTGATATTTTTATGACCTAGCCAAATTAAACGTGCCGAGACCATAGGAAAACCCAAAGCAAGACGTTGTGACAATAAGAAATTCTTTTCTCTATAATCATTATCTAAACTAACGGCGTTTAGTTATTTCTATTCATATAAATAAAGGAGAATAAATTGTTTGTTTCGTCCATCTCTGTTAGACAAATAATTAATAAGCATATCTCGTATTATTTGTTCGACTAATGCTCTAGTATTTTTTGTGACTAATGCTCTAGTATTTTTTGACATAAAAAATAATTTAACATAAAAAATCTTCATCCAGAAGTCAATTAAAACTTCTGGATGAAGATTTCTTATGTTGTTGAATGTTGCTAACCGCAAAACTCGAGAAGGGCTCGACCGATCCGGCTAATAAAAAAATAATAGTTTTCCTATACAAAATGTTCCTAGCTATGAAATGAGGTCCGATCTTTTTGGTCTGTTTTGTTAGGGTAGGTGTAGGGTAGGTGTAGAGTAGGGTAGAGTAAGGAAAATGGCAGGATAACGTCTGCCGGTATAAAATAAAATCGAAGAGGAATATGATTAGTAAAATAATTTAAATTGTCTTCCTACAATTTTAAACGTGCCATTTTTACCTCAAAAGGGATAGAATATAAAAGTAAAAGCTTGAGTATGTATTACTGTTTCTTCTTTGATTGTAATTGCATCATTATAACAAATTTTTCTCTGTAAGATTTTGTCAATTCCAAGATCCTTATCAAAATTGCTGAATAAAGATGAAAGACACTTTTATATTCTGACTTCTAAAAAATTTGGGGTGCGGATCCTGGTTGGATTGCTGGCAATCTTTGGCTTGATGCCAGGCTTGGGGTTCAGTGAGCTTGGCCCGTATTTTATGATACGACACAGTAACAATGACTTATGTCTCAGAATTACAGCAGTTTTGTTTCCTTATGTAATTGTTTGGGATACGTTTTTTACCGCAACGCAAGTCACAAAAAAGTACGTGCTCATTTAGACGCTTTCCAGAATTACAGATTTTACGAGAATCATAAGATGGTTTTCTTCCATCATTTAATAAGATCAAACAATAAGTCCATTAGAAAACTGGCATTACTTTGTTGAAGTCACCAAGAAATTGAAATACTCAGAACGTGGAGTTTTCTTCAATATGATAAAGGAGGTCACCGAAACGACTCGATAAGAAGAAGAAGGTAGGAAAACGACACTTCGATAGGATTTGCATTCTCGTAGTTACCGATGTAAATTTTAATTTATTACAGTTTTTATTAGTGGTGTTTCCTCCTGAATTCCAAATTCTCTAACACTATCACAGTCTGGAGAATAGTTCTCAAACCAATACGAATTTCTCGTTGTTTGCGAAGTCTTAGCTGCTGGTAATATTGGTCCTTCCTTCGTTAAGGCATGAATTACGGACCTATTTGAACTTGACAGTCGGAACTCATATTTTGTGGACTCTTGCCAGGCTAAAGATATATTATGAGCCATGTCTAGTGCCGGTTCTAATGGGTGGCTTAGTTTATGGAGTCTTAGAGTAGTAGCTTTGTAGCTTATTTATCTATGGTATCAGTCAATTTGATTTTTGCTGTTGCAAACTTGATATTTGATACAAAAATCTGAATTTTACCATATTTTCCAATTACAAAATATTCTACTGATTGCATATAATTTTTGTTATTTATTTATTTTTTCAATGTAAATTATATTGGCAAAAGAAAAGGCCATAGATAATGTTCAGTGAAAGAAGTTAATGAAAGCTATGATTAGCTTCTTTTCTTTGAGCTCGGCCAAAGTACGGACTTTGAATTAATATCTTTGACCATAAATCTTGCTGCAGCGGTATTTTCTGCACTTTTCCATTTTCTTGTATTTTGTTCGTCTGGAAGAACATTTGTGCTCGGTTTTTAGTTAGTGCTTTTGGTTATAATGCTCTTGTAGCGCTATTCGTATGGTATGTGAAAATTGTAAACCATTATGACGTCACTTTCTCTGTATTTCTGTTACAACTCTACTCGAAATATCGAAAACCATGTGAGCCTAATTTATAGCAGGCAGACTATTTTGTAAACATAATATAATATCTATTTCCTATACACAGCTATCAAAATACCTATAATGTTCATTGGCTTATCTTTGGGTCTGCAGAAGATATAGATAGTTGGTGAACTATTATCATACCTCTAACGAGTTTATCAACTACACCATTACTGAAAACTATTAACCAAACTTGGGAAGTGGACTTAGCAACTTTATGTCCTTTCCGCGGTTGCTACACTGTTATGATAGGATTTACACCCTTAATTTAGCAATTAAACGTTACCTAATTAACTAAGCTGGGATTACTCTAGTAAGTGCCAGTTGATAAATGTAGCTCAATGTTCAAGAGTAGATAAGCGGCGCGGGGCCACATGTTTGACAGGCGTTTTGTTGCTTAGGTAGTAAATGAGTATTTGTGGTCAGGTCAGGAGTTGAATTTACAGGTATACCTATTCCTGAATTTTAAACAGGCACCTTTTTTGAGTATTCCTAAAAGAATTTAAATATTTATGCCAAAGATGCTAGAATCCATTTTGATGATTTATTTTGAAATGGTTTAACAAAAGAATGTTCTAAAAACTTACTCAGCGTCGGTGACCAAGGATCTTTTTGGGGCGATGTTATCGTTTACTCGCAGTCCTAGAATCGGAACATCGCTGTGATACTATATATTTTCATTTGCCTAGTAAAAGAGAAATGAGATTTTTTCATTCCCGCCCTCGTATAAAAGTAGAAGCTCTCTTTATCCCACTGTTGGAGTGAGGCTCATTATCTTGTATCTTTACGATGGGCCGGCGCAGTTGGCCTCAGGGGCCCCATTCTGAAGCGAACGATAGTAAAATCTACACGATTTGTGGCCCTTATGCGCTGCTAGTGCTTAGCTTGTAATGTAATAGAATTAGATATGTTTAATAAAATACCACCATAAAATACGGTACCAACATGGAAATCCCAAAGGTAAAGGTTTTTTGCGATTACGACGGTTATGCCACCGTACTATCGCGATGCCTGTATGATACTGATAAACAAAATAAATGTCTACTTCTTATTAAAATATTTATTTTATACCCACCATTATGAACCGGGGTCAATGTAAATATAATAATAAATTAAAACAAAACGGAGAACCGGACGCGTTATGGGAAACACGAAAAGTTATATTTCATCCAATTTCCGAAAGTAGAGGTATTTTTATTCTTTCATCAGGTAGAAAGGGAATAAAAGTAGTGCCATTACGTAGTAGTATTAAATGCAAAGAAATAAAATACAATTTATTGTTATGTATTTTATATGGGAATAACCCGTATTTTTCTGTTCTCTATCTCTTGGACTATTCATTTGTTTATTAGTTCCCGGAAGAAGTTTCTTTTGCCTAAGCCACTGTTGAATTTTTTTTTTTTTTTTTTATGAAACAAGTACCTACTAATAAGATGGTAGATGGATATCATGTAGGCATTCACTGTCTAGTAGGCAGACAAACTATAATATTATAAATGTGAAACTTAGTTTAGTTAGTTACAAATACCTATAGGGTGTTTAGAGTATATTCAAATATTCACACAGTTTGCGCAGGTGGTTTTCAGCCTACGCAGCTTATGTAGACTAAGGTTAAGCTTTGGTTGGAAACACAACATCATTAGGGTTTCGTGGAATATCGATGTTTTGGGGACTAATCTGCTGTAACGCCATGGAATCGTCAGGGTCTTGTGTTCAAGGTTGTTATCCGATCAGGAATCTGTGAATCTACCGTTTGTTCCCGCTATCCACGTTGTTGGTAGACAACGGGAAAATTCTACAGACTACGAATACGCCCCAACACCGAGTTTGATTTATAAATGCAGTTTGAACTAGTTACTATATCGAGAATGTTTTAGGTACATTTAGACCATGAAGAAATGATCGAGTTTATCTTACATAATCTAGATCACTAAATAACACGTTGCTTATAAAAAATAAATACTCAATTTCATCTTAATTTTCCATTAACAAATGGCATGATTTCCAAAGACTGAACGAAAGCTAACTTACCTCTTCTTATCAAGCAACCAATCGGAGATGTCTTAATAAATTAAGTAAGACACCCATTACCTTGATTAAACGTACCCGTGTCGTCGTTATATAATAACCGTCAAACAGGCTGTTCCATTTAGTTCCTGTTTTGTGTATCAAAATCAAAATTATTTCATTCGAATTAAGATTTTTACAAATCATGTTTCGCCGTCAAAGCTACCATGGATGGCACGTTCACTACGTGTAGTAAAGGAAACATTGTCCTCAAAAGGGAGTCATTATGGCATTGGCTGGATTTTCTCCATAGACGCTCTGTGGTTTGAGTTCTTCAGAATCCTATAAAAAAGATAAAGGAATTATGGTACCAGCTCATATACGTTCCCATCAAAGGGCTAAAATCTACCTTGAATAAGGTCAACAAATAAAATTATTCCGTGTACCCTTACGGAAAATAAATCGACAAGTAATAACAGAAACAATTACACTTGCTAATAGGATAAAAGAGATAGACGTTCGAGAATATAAAATGGTACTAGTACCTATTTAGTGTTCCAATATTTGAATATGGATAAAAAGTATTCGTTGAACCAATACCTAATACCTCCCTGTATAATCGTTATGCTTGAGTAAAGGTATTGGACTCTTCGGTTTAATCCCGTCCCAACCATCCAAAGCCTCTTTAAATAACGCTTAATTTGACTAGACAGTAGGCCCATTATATTTTGTGTCATATTTTAGACCGTAGCCTTTTAGTTTGCTTAGGACTCGGACAAAGTGTGCCTAGGCGAAGTCATGAGCTTAAATGATTAAGCACTTAAAGGCTGAAAAGTTTTAAATAGTACTTTAATCTTAGCTTCAGACACAAAAACAATAACTGTTATTATAGCTTTTTAAAGCTAAGCATGTCGTATTTTTTTTTATAATTATGACAAAATGATAAATTAAAATGTTATCGATATTGCCACCTGTACTATCTGTGCTTCGGTGAAATGTATTTTATATCGGTTCCGAGCCTAGCGTAGGTTTTCCACAACTTAACACAACTCGGTTCTCCAAGATCCTCCTTCAAACTCCCCCTTCTTTTTCCTCCCCTACCATAGGCAACGGAAACGACAGTATACAGCCACATCATTTTATTATTTAACCTTTTATTATTGCATACACTACACCACCTTTAATTAAAATGGATTTTTAGCTATTTTATCATCGAAATTTGTGGAAATATTTATATAAAAGTTATGATTTATTAATTTTTGGCTTCGGAATTTAATTCTGATCTTATTTTTTTCCGTGTCAGTCAACGATTCAAGCTCAGGTTTTAAATGTCCGTGCCCGCTACCTACCACTTTGATAGAAATAGCGCCTAGGTGCGATAAAAAAAATCTCCTGCTTTATCGAATAAGTAATGACTTTACCAACTATGCTACGGCGTTGGGACATTTTTAGTGGAGGTGCACCATGGTACCATGCTTTATTAAAAAATATAATTTGCTAGTATCAATTTGGTACCCCAAGTACAATATTTTACCCATAATGATTCAAGAGGAGCCTATTGTTCCGTGAAGAAGTTTTCCTAAGAACAGAGAGTCGCTTCTTAAATCAGTTCAAGGCTGTCCAAAATGTTTCAAACTTTGTAATGGGCATTACAAAGATATCCCTGTTAGGTTAAATTGGACTAAGGCGCTATTGAACTTGTTAACAAAGGGTCTAATTGGAATGGTTGATGTTTACAGAACTATGCGCATGATTGCCTGGCCTTGATTCTAATTCCTGAGAAGTTGTAAGAACGTGGCGTTCTAATGGATCTAAGCTGAAATAAATATTTGTTATACTCGTTGAGTGTCCAAAGAATCTAGATTATTTAGAATTAACTAAATAAAAGTAATATCATCTGTTTACAGATGTAGTTAAAAAATAAATTGTATATTTAAAGTTATTACAATTAAACGAAACACATACAATTAGTTGAAATTAGGCGAAATTAGACGAAATTAGGCGGAACAAAACACAAAAGTTCATTAGCAACTGTGTTCTCGTAAATATAGGCTCATGGACAATATAGCTGATGCCGTTTTGTGATCATCAATGAAATTTTCGAAACACAGGATGTAAAAAAAGGTTTATTGAAATAAAAAACATATATGTATAAACACAATATAAATCCAAAAACTGAAAAATATTCTCTACTTTGGTTATCTTTTCAAACGTATTTTAACCCATGATTAATTAATTCATTTTGATACTGAACTGTAAAAAGACACCATACAATTTTGCCGCTGGTTAAGTAATTTCTTGTTTCTCTTTCTCTATCAATAAATATTAAAAAAGAACTGTTATTTGGTGCTTTAGAGTCCTGTACATAAAATGACAAAGTAATGAGAGTCGTTAGCGAGTCTCGTTGTAATTGTCGGTTGCGTGCACGATACGTATCCCTTTGATCTGCCTCCAGTTACGTTACGACCTAAGACCTAACTCGACGCAGATCAATTTGGTTATTTCAGGAACATTCGGGAAGATATGTGTCAAATAAACATGCTTTAATGACATTACATACTGCTCAAAATCGTGATGATTATCGTCGTTTCAAGTGTATCAACGTGCTTGTATTTTTTTTATTTCCGTGTAGAATTATTCGGCTAAATAAATAATAAATTATCATAGGAAGCAGCAATACGTCATATCATAATGCAGTAGATATAGGGTAGGTACTAAGTATATTTTAATGACCTAATAATAGTTTTAAATCTTTTAAAGTCAGTCAGAAAAGATTTTGATTTCTATGGTGGGTTTATTATATTTTTGCATCGACCACAGAATCAACTTATTTTCATGTATTTGTTGAAATATACCTTTAGGTTTTCTAAGACGTAGACGTAAATTAAAACTATTATTCTTTTGGATAAACACAACCTGCATTTTATAAAATAAAGCAAAAATTAAAATAGAATAGAATAAAAATAAAGTTTAATTATTTTTACTTAAAAAGTCTGCCTCTTTGTTCACAGAAGCTTCAGGTGGTCCGTTGCTGATTGAGCGGGTAAGTCATGAGTCAACAAATTCAGTACTATGTACTTAATCAAGCATGTTCACAAATACATTGGTGGCTTAAAACTCCACTGTTTGAGTTCGGTGTTTGGAAATCGGTGATACGTTTACCGACGAGACGCGGAATGCTTAATTAGTTCGAATTTTAATTGATATGTTAGCTAGGTACCTGTGGCATATAATTGCGTAGGTGAATGTAATTATTAATGTTTCTATTGATGAATTTTTATTACGTATTATGTTAGCAGGTACTTACAGTCAGCAAGGAAGATAGTCACGCAGGCTTGCTTGAAACCGATAAAGTTTTCTCAGAAGATTTTTTATATTTATACATGAAATTTTATATACTTGCATAGTTTACCAATCAGCACATTATTATAATAATATGAAGTTTCATGACAGAGCAAAAATAATTACTTGAGAAAAAGCAGCTTGCCCGACTATGTATGTATGTATGTAAACACTTTATTGCACAATAAAAGTAACATTACAATAAGAAGTCACAAGAAAAGTACTATCTCCTTCGCAGAGTGTACTGCAACATATAACTAAGTTAATGTTATTACATTGTTTCTATTATTGTTTAAATTTTTATTATGACTATATTATTATTATTTATTGATTTTGTAATTTAGTTTCTAGAGTTAATTTGGCCCACATTTTGTCCACTGTTTGTAAGGTATAGACATCACTCAAACAGGTCCTGTGCTATGTCATGAATTAAAATCGTAATGAAATAAAACGAATAAAACCTCTCGTTTGATAACAGAAACATTACCTGAATTAATTCAATATTCATATTTAAATTCTACTTGATTGTAATGAGTTTGAGTAAGAAACGAGCAGTTATAATGATTATGATTATTCAAAGGAATTTAGCTAACAATTCATAAAATTCTTCGTTTGATTGAAATACGTGAGCATACTGAAAGTCTCTGAATCTGTACACTTACAATAAAAGAATGAAAAAACAATAATATTATTTGAAAATGGAACCTTTTGGGAACATGTTACTTGTAAATTTGCGAGACTGTCATTTGTTTTTTCATTGTGACGTCCTTTCGAAAATTGGGTGTCGCTATCAAAACGAATTTAACTCGTGAACATTTTCGTTCAATGATTTTTTATGATTTTCGTTGTGGCAACAAGAGAGTTGCTAGAGACTTCAATTGACATTTGGTGATGAAGCACCATGTCGCAGCTCTGTGTATTCGTGATTTGGAGAATTTAGAAGTGAACGTGATCATCTCCATGACGAGGTACGTGAAGGTAGACCGGTGACTGCGGTTACAGACTCTAATATTGACACCGTACGTCAACTTATTGAAACTGACAAAAAAATTACTTGCCAGCAAATTCGTGCTTGTTAGGCATTAGAATGAGCCAAGTGCAAACATTGTGCATGTGCATCTCAGAGTTTGGAAGCTTTGCTTTGCTTTGCCGCTTTGCCGACTTAACGGAGGACCAGAAACGACTGCGTGGTGGTGCCGTAAAATAATAAAAAAGTCTAACGGAGGAGGACAGTCATTGGCTGTCTATAATATCGTGACAGGTGACGAAACCTAGGTGTACTGCTTTGAACCCGAAAGAAAAAGCCAGTCGACAGAGTGGGTCTTTCCTTTTGAAGATTTGCCGACGAAAGTTAAGAAAAGTCGAAGCATTGGTAGAAGGGTTGCTTCTTTTTTCGGCAAATCAGGACATTACACTACAGTATCGCTTGAAGATCAAAATGGCTGCAGATTGGTACGTCAACACTTACTTGCCCAGAGTCTTAGAAAAAGTTCGCGAAAAGCGTCCTCCTTCACCACGATAATGCGTCCTCACATTCCGCTAAGGTAACAGAAGCCTATTTGAAACTGGAACTGATGACGCATCCGCCTTACAGCCTGGAACTCGCACCCTGCGACTTCTTTTTGTTTCCAAAAATTAAAGGCAAACTTAGGGGCACACGTTTTACGAGCCCTGAGTCGGTGTTGAATGCGTTCCATGAAGCTATTGAAGAGGTCCCTAAGGAAGGCTGGTCCAACTGTCTTGTACAGTGCGAATGCAAAAATTGCGAGGGAATATACCTAATTTGAAAAACAATAAATGTATCGTAAGTCTTATTTATCAGAATTCAGAAACTTTCAATATGCCTCAAATATATTATTCAATTTTGCAATCAAAACTTTTCGATTCAAATATCACCGAGGCCTTAGCACAAATTTTGAACAAACGTAAAATATAATTACCAAAACTTCAGTTCAAATTCGAGATTTAATTGAATTACTTAATTAACATTAAATTGTACCTACTTAGACCTAAGATAACAAACAATTGGTGATCACAAACAATTGATTCCATATTAATACACTCTTTACTTTATTTCCAGACAGTTAGATAGGTACAGTAGACAAAAAAATATTTTCAATACACCTTGATCAAAAATTGAACTTATAAAGCCAGTATTTTCATGTCAGAATATATGACTAAATTATATGATAATAACATATCAATTCTAACACCACAATTTTATTGTACCATATTTACAACAAATAAACAATTTAATTTCAGTGAACTGTGCGGTAAATGCGTTTTATCGCACTAGTGAGATTTTGATTACCGCCCTAAGGTTGAATATCATTTGCTAGTGTTATAAAACATCAAAGATAATTTTTTTTAGCAGATCGATCTGGCAATATACTGAAATCAGTACAAACCTTTGTTATCTAAAAAACTAAATAAAAAATGGCATACCACTTCTTGGCCGATTATAGGTTGATTACAAAAAAGTATAAAAAGCCAAACAAAATTATGTATTTGTGGTTAATTTTCCATCTACGCTACTCTTTCTTGCGCTAATCCTACTAATATTATAAATGCGAAAGTTTGGATGTTTGTATGTTTGTTGCTGAATCACGCTTCAACCACTAACCGGATCAAGATGAAACTTGGCACACATATAGGCTAGGTCCTGGAATAGAACATAGGCTACTTTTTGCTGCGGGAAAGCACTTCATTCCTACAGGAAAACTCATTAAACGCGGGTGAAACCGCAGGCGGAAAGCTAGTAAAGCATAAAAAAGTAAAAATATTTCTACAATGATGTCAACGTTGTGCAAGACCGCGAAGAGCTGCCGCACCGTCAATAAAATAAAAGTAAACATTATTATTACTTACATAATATCTGTCTATCTGTCTGACGTTAATGCTATATTAATACGTGTTCAAAAAAGCATCGAAAAGCATCGCTAAAACCTGGAAATCGACTTTGTATTTGCTACACGGCGCGCGGTGGTAAGATTGATATTAACCGATTGTATTTCTGATATCAGCCGTGCACCAACCATTGTTCTACGTTGCGAATTCCTTTAAACCGGTTATAACTAGTCCTAAGTAGTTAGTGGGTTACAACGACCCGTTCTTACTGCGCTATATGAACCGTTTACACTTAGACAATTTGGGCTAATGAGCCAATAAGTTAAAACAATTCTTATTTGATGCATTGTTAAGTATTCTGCAATGGATTGTCCCTTTTACTCAACACCAATAATAATAGCTTATTGGAATAGCTCGTCAAAATTACTTCGTGCGTCGTCTCGTACATCACACTGTTATATTATAAATGTGAAAATGTATTTGGATATTTGTTCCGCTTTCACGCCTGAACTACTAAACGGATTTGGATGAAATTTAGAATGAAGATAGCTTTCACCATGGATACTGGATACTAGGATACTGTTTAGGGGAAAAGTCTTATTTCCATGGAAAATTCTTACACAACGCGAGCGTAGCCGCGGGCAGACAGCTAGTGAAGCATAAGATCGTTGTGAATGAATGACTTACTATACGAGAGTTAGATGCATTGAAATTGGTATTATTTTGATATAACATTGGTGAAAAAGAAACAGTGACAGTAAACATTTTAGCACAAATTCAAAATATTAAGAAATATAAATATAACGAATTAATAGATTAATTTGTTTTCTGTAATAGTGGCTTTTTCATATTAATCAAACAATTATTAATACTTATGAGACTAAATTACTTTTTGTACTAAGAGTAGGGAACCCCGTAGGGCAATGGAAAGGGCTATGCTTCGACTTTCTCTGTAAAATCGAATCAGAAACGATGAGATCCGCAGGCAAACCAAAGTTCCTGACATAGCCCGAAGAATTGCAAAACTTAACAAAAGCCAGAGGGAAATGAAGTGACGAAATTTATCAATCATGGCGTTAAGGGTGCGTTCGAAATCTGTTAAAAATTGTGCGTACCTATTAGTACTAATGTTTGTGACTGCTGTCTTCTTAGGTCTTTTTAGGACACTGTGTGAATATTAAAAATACGTACTACGCGAAGTGTGAATATAAAATAACCTTTTTTAGAGTATTTGAAGAGAAAATAAGAGGAAAGAGAAAGATTTTCAAATAGTTACAAAATATCAGCAACTTTTTCGTACACTAAAGTTCAAGTGTTCAGAACCTAACAACTATAAAAATTCTTATTATGAATGTCTTTATTTTACTTCTACATATTTTAACGGAAATATATCCCGAAAGAGTAACAAATATACATCCGAATAAAGAACTTTCCGAACAGCGGCAACTTCCGATAGTTAATAAATATAGGTAGTTAATCCACATTATCTTTATTTTATTACATCCATGTCGGAAGCTGTAAGACTTGGTAATAATGCGGTCAATATACCATACCTACTACGTGGTACAAAGTGTACAACTTTGAGTACGGTCGAGTTATGCGGTTTATATATTTTTTATAATACTTATCAGTAATTCAAGGTTTTGAATGTTCTAGCAAGTTATACAGTTCAGCGAGTTTACCCAGAAAAATTATCACCTAATGGTATACCTGGAAAATATTATTTAATTCGACAATAAACAAATACCTACCTATATATTAGGTAAAGCCAAAAATGTTAAAATCAGGTATTTAATCTGACTTTATTAGTATCAAAAACACTTTAATTAGCTCTTGGATTTATAGTACGAGAAATCAATATCATTTTCTGTGAAACAACCTCTATAGAAGGATTGTCTATGATGATGATGTTTTTGACTGATCCCTTTAATGGCCACCGTGTCCATATGGACAAAAATATATATTTTTACTATTCTCTGACCCATGTAAATAAAACAAAAAAAAAACAAGAAAATAGAGAAAAAAATAATTCGGGCATTTAAGGGTATTTCGGGTAATTAGGTTGGTTTTACTTATAATAAGTAAGAACTAGAAGTGTACAAATTTTTGAATTCGAGTGTATATTGTAGTACGTACCTTACGATCAACCAACGCACGACTTATAAGTTCTTTGCCCGATCGTTCTCAATAATAGTGTTTACTGATCGAGTTATTCTTGGAGTTAGTAAAAACGCTCATAACATAAATTTATCGGTATTTCAAGATTATCGAAATACAGAGAAATGGAATGCTTAAACTTAGCGATAGGGTTCCTTAACCTCCAACGTGATCTAGTAATTGTTTTACTACAAAATATTACCCGTTACTTTACATTATTTATTCTGTACCCATGGATTCTGATTTCAAATCCAAGGGCACAGTCTGCATTGAGTCTTACAACTTATTTTAAAGTTTAATTTCTCATGTCTATTCCTATAACCGTTCTTTTGTGTAAGTAAGGTAAATGACACTTATTTTCGTCGCGATAAAAAGATTTTCTTGCCTAGGAACATTTTGGTGAAACCTTAAAGAAGACAAATGGGCGTCTCATTAGCTATCCCTCCCTTATTTCCTGCGTCGCTTTACCGTATACCCTCCTTTGTTATATAAACCTTTAAGTGACATTAAGACACCATATTGATGTGAGTAATATTGCGAGAAGTTCAGTTAAAAAAAAGCTATAAAGCTGTTAATGTCAAACTCTATAGTAGTTAAAGAATTAACTTTTAAGACCTTCTGACGTGTTCGATAAAATTAAATTGAGATACAGAAACAAAAAAAATACTCAAGTGTTTGTATTGTATTTTGATAATACCTAAGCAAAATGTTGTGCGGTATCTCGTGAGACTAATACAGTCGATAGATAGCTGGGAGTAACCTATTGGCCTTTGAAGCGCCTAAAATCAGTTGCAGCAGTATAAGCGATATTAGTATTTGTCATGTAAGAAAAGATTTTACTGCTAATCTTTACAATAGATTTCTTAGGTCGACTTCTGAAAGTTAAGAATTACATTTGTATATTTTTACCACAGTTGCCAATTATTTCATTAAATATAAATATTGTCTTTGGTTAAAAGGTTTCGCTAAGACAACAATAACACATTAAAAATATTTTTTGTATTATGTTTAAAGGAACCTTTTCAATGGCCGTTATCTTTGTTTGTACAGAATATTTCTGTTTGAAAAAGGTGTGAATTAAGTACTTTTTGTTTAAATAGTACTAAAAGGTATTTTATGTCGGACTTCCTCATAATGGCCATGAAATTAGGTTACTTATCCAATTTTTTTCTGGTTTATTCGTGTTTAGCTAGACTTTACGCTCTGCTAAGCAAGGAAACTTTATTTGTCATAAATCTGAAAGTTTATTGGAGTAAACAAGGAAAAAGTATAATTATACAAACACAAAATTAAAGGAAGTAGTGGAAAGATAAATGAAAGAGCAGTTGAAAATAGGCGACTGTAATGTAAAAGAAAAGTTGAAGAAAGTAAGATATGGCTTTTGTATCTTTCCATGGTATTTTTAAAAATGGAAAAACGAATAGATAATTTTTCCATTTTTGAAACTTTTCGACATCTACGGTTGGACGTCCAATTCAAATAATCACAACTGTGATGTTAGACTCCCCACAGTTTCTTACCCTGCGTTCCGAGACGCGCTGAAATCGATTAGCTTACTTTTTGTATGGTAATACCTAAATTTAACTGTCATAATAGAAATGACATCCAGAAAGCAAACAAAAGTATTCATCGCACAAATTCAAAGTATCCCGACGAGACGGGCAGGCACGTAACTATCAATATTAAAATAAAATAAATTAATGTAAATACAATTTTCTACATTTTTGAAACGCTCGCTAGCTCGACTAAAAATGAAATATTTCATACAAAACATGTTAGCGCCAAATTGTGTATGAAATGAAATCGTCTAAATAACTCGGACCGTGAAAGTGCACCAGTGGAGTCACCAAATATTCAAGGCACGGTTTTAATAAAAGCCAGTATTCCAGACATTTGCTTCTACCATCTCATATCCGACTTATTGAGGCAGTCTTCTGTAAAGACAGTGTTGTTGTCTTGGGCTTGCTATATAAGACTAAGATTAATTAACTAATGTTATTATAAAATAAAGTCCTAAATTGATAGATGAATCGAAAATGCGTCCTAAAATGAATTAGAATGCGCGGTTATATTGAATAGAGATTCTCTTGTATCTCTATCTGTTAAAAGATAATCGAGAAAACCAAATCTTTATATGGCGAAAACACCTTGATATAAAAAACTAATTTTCGTTAGCCTAATCTATGTGACACAAAACAAATATTTTGGTCGTCTCGCCTTTACGTACATGAGCTGTTGATGATACGAAACAATGGGAAGTCATGGCTTGGCTCAATAATTTAATACTATCTTGATTTTGTAATTCACTTGCAAACTGTTAGCTAAAGTCAAGTTGCTGAAACTCAGAAGTTAGCTGCGCAATTACTCGTTAAAATTAGATACTTACTTTCAAAGCGTTTCATGTAGTTAAGACATAACAAAAGGATGTTTAAATAAAAATATAAGATGTAACAAAGTCCTCAGTGAAATTTAAAAAGGAATGAAAACTTTAAACATCAATCGAGTAACAATAACTTTTCTGTTTGTAACTTAAACTGACTTCAACCCGACACAGGCAGTACGTCCGTAGTACCGTCTAGAAAGTTGGGTGATTTCCTGGACTCGGGGGAAAACTAAAGCTGTTAACATATTTGAAATGTTTACTACTATGTAATAAAAACAAATATTATCGAGTAGATTTTTTGTACACATATTATAATATTTGGTTTCTTAGAAATAGCGCAATTACCTTTAAGTAAATTGTTGTTTTTTTTTTTAATGTTATCCTTAGACATTCTAAGTATTTGACGTCAAAAAGTGAATCTATGGAATCTTACTTTCTTTCCCTAGATAAACTAAAAATAAATATCATGCTGGCTACGGGTAACTTACCTTACTCGTAGCATGCGTCTCTAAAGATGTTTCGAATAAAGACATTTAAACTATAAACACTTTTAGGTTTTCGCGGTTATTAATATTTAAACTACTTCTGTATTATATTTAAGACATTCAGTCGCTACCTTATACTGAAGAGTATTTTCTTCTGTGCATCAAGCTCTACCAAACAGTTCTTCATCGGAAGGCTTGCATTTTGTACCTTTTTGGGGTTACGCTTGGAAGTGTGATCTAGTTTTGGATCCTTTCCATTGAAGTGTCCGAGTTTCATCACGAGCATACTTTTTTTATAAAGAAACTAGCGCACAATTTCTTGGAAATTTGTTGTTGCATTCTAGAACTACATTGAAGAAAGTACTCTCGTATTCAATTTTGAACGTACTTCTTTTAAAGGTGTTTTAAAAGTGATAAAGTATGTGATAAAGTGATAAAGTGATAATGGTAGCAAGTGCGCGACGCATCCTCTTTAATAATAAAATTTCGTCTCGGATAAATATTTGATACAAAGTTATACATTTTAGAATTTTATTTTAATACTGCATATTTTAGTTCAAGAAGCACTTTTCTCCGTCCTAAAAAAGAAAAGATTTTTTGATAAAAAATAAAACTTTACATCTGGTGTATCTAACCAAAACAGTTTTGAAAAACAATAATTTCTCTTATTGTCATTTTCTTTTTGTTCTGTTCTTGCTCCAAAAAAAGCCAGAAATAGATAGACTCGAGTAAATATATTCATCCCTAAATATGTCTTCGTAACGCAAAAACGCTTCATCGCTTTAAATTTTAGGACAATTTGAATTGTCTGGCCCCATGTTGGCCATACTGATATTTATTATTTTTCATGAATATGGAAATAAACAAATGCAAAAAAGTATGTCATGAAAGTATTTGTTGAAATAATAAATAAATAATAAACAAATAAAAAAATCTTTATTTCATTTGCCAAAGAGATACATAATTTGAACATTCAGTCGGAATCTCCTTTTAAGCTAACAGAGCGTAGCCTGTGCCAGGAGATGCCGCTCTTCCTTAACATGGTTATTATACATATGTTTTTTTAATTTTTAATCAAGCCTAGGGATATTCTGTTCTATTCTAATGCAAATTAAGTAATGTTACCCTGAAATTGATCATATTTACCCGAATCGACGTATCCGCATCTGTTTTTCATTTATTTTTATTTATTTTATTTTATTGTGATACTGAAGTCTACAGTTTTAAATCTAGTTACATAACAATACAAGAAGTAAACGAAACATTAGCCAATTACAGACTTCCATTTTGTAAGTATAACATTTTTACAATACTATTGTTATTGAGGGTAAACTGAAAATATTCTTAACAATAATAAAGGCGTTGCACAGTGTGAGTGTGAGTAATGAGGTGTGTTTGTGTGTGAAAAGGAATGATCGAAATAGTGTTACACGAGTAATTAACCAAACGGTTCGTTTACTTACGTTAATTTAGTCCAAATTGTACCAACCATTTGGTTATAGCGTAGCTTAAAGTTTATTATTTATTTATTTTTGTAGATACCAACTACGTTAGGCTTTGGAACTTTAAGAAGTTAAATAATAATTTATTTATAGAAAATTTCCTTGTAAATAAGAAGAATTTATATTAGCAGTGAGGGTAGGTATGTTGATGTATGTTGCCACTTCTGCTCAAGTGGCAGAACCAAGTGGTGTAGTTACTACAACTGCAGTTACACGCTTGTTATTTCCAGCATGTGCAATGTGTAGTGCGAGCATTGAAGACAAATAAATTGCGTCATATTTACTTCCTCTTATGTGAAAGTGGGTAAATATAATAAAAGAGTACGTGAACTAAGAGGTTTTCCTTTTTAAATTAATTTGGTTTCTCTTATTCCTATTAAATATATAGTTTTTTTATTATTTTGTTTGATTTGGTACCTAAACCATAGCCTAAACTTATACTTACATAATATAAGTAGGTGTGTTTCTTAACCTCAAATAAAATATTTCGCACGCGACTTGGGCGTCTGATTGTCTGCAAGATATTCAGATTGACACAATATTTATTCAGATGTTTCGTGGAATTCCTTCCCTCTGCTGTACTGTTGACCTATTTGGCCAGTGTGTGTCAGTCAATTTTTGTAACATTCGTGCCGTAGACATGTCCCAGTTAGAAAAATACGAGTACATCTGGCGCTTTTGTCAATGGGCATTGGAAAATCATTTTAGCTTGATTTTAGCGTAAAGTTTAAATAGTGAGTCGAACTAGAAAGCCATTTATTTTGTCAACAATTTAAAATCGTTATAACCGCCGTGTGGTGACGGCAGAGTTGAATAAATTTGTCACCAACCCCTACTCTTCCGTAGGTGTCGTAAGAGGCGACTTAGGGACTACACATTGAACAGGGAACGGGCAGCAGCGCTCTCTGATACAGTAACCTTTTAATCTGCGATCTCCAACCCGCCTGCCAAGCGTGGAGATTAAGGCAATACCCTCCACTTAAGTGGAGGAGGCTCATAGTCCAGCAGTGGACTGTAACGGGCCGTTGATGATATAGACATTTAGACTTTGGCATCGTTAACCCAAAGATTAAACCATTTATTTACTTTTAGTAAAATAACAATGCAAGAGAGTACCAGGATCGTAAGCTCAGGAGACGCTTTTTTTTAATAATTTGTGAATGAATTAGCGATTCGCATACGAAAACATCTTACACACAAAATTAATTTTGAGTGGTGATATTTTCCGCATTTTTGAATCATTCGAATACTGTGTTCTAAATATAAATATATAAACTAAAAATGTCATTAAAAAGTAATCAAAAGAAAAATTACCAAAATTTCAGCTGTTGTATAATATTTTTCTTTCTAATGCTAAAAATCTAAAAACGAGTGGTAAGATTCACGGAATGAATTTACAAACTAAGATTTCTTATACGAATCTTGCGTGTGTGATACATGCATGCAAATTTAATGTTTAATTAAAAATGGAACTCCTGAGTGGTTCTGACTTCAACTGTGAATTTGAAATGGCAACCACTGATAATAAAGACCGGGTCAACAGACCGGAGAGTTTCCAAAGTAATACTTAGAAATTAGTTCCAGTGTGCCACTCGGCAATCTCAGCACACAATGCTTAAAGGGCTTTGTAATATCTTTTAATCTTGTCCTGCCTGGTTGACTTGTGGTTCGAGTGATAGTTGAATAGCGTCTCATCTCATTCAGGTACTTTCTCACAAATAACTATAATATTCTAACGAATATAGTGACATTATCGGCAATTAACTATTTTGGTGAAGTGTATACTTCCTAAAAGAAAACATAATAGTTTAAAAAGATACAGTAATCATTACGAACAAATACTTAAGCGGGTTAAATTATACACGCAAATTATCTGAAATATCATCATTTTAAATTATCTGATAAATATTAAAAGTGTACCTATCTTGTTTTTACGCTCACTCAGAAAAATACCTCCTAGGATGTCTAAAATCCAAACATATCTAACCCCCAAAGGATTTGTTTCTACCATTTTCTTATAGAATATCCCACATTTTAATGAGACTGACATCGATAGAGAGCAGCTGCTGCCCTAGATGGCGTTACTCTCGAAATGAGATCACGTCTACGGCGCTTTCCATGGTACACATTTTCCTATGCAATAACGAAACAGAAAAAAATATACATAAGATCATGTAGATATTTTTTTATGAATATTGCAATGTTCAAGAATCGCGCAGAACGAAATCTATGCAGGTTTGAAATAAAAACCTTTAGAATACTGAGAACGTCTCACTCACCGAAAAGTATCGGCAAACTAAGAGATACATATTGAAGATATTAAACCTAATGACACAAAAAGCTATGAAAATAATAAGAACTTTTCTAACGACACAACAAAGCCATTAAAAGTTAGAAGACAATATTAGCCATATGAATTTTTAATAATAGAATAAGAATATAATTATTTACAGCACACAGTATACAACATTAAACAAAAACAAAACAGTAACAGACACAAACGAGCGAAAACATATAATGTCGGATGCCAGCGCAGTGACAATCCGATCGCTTCCCAACCACAGACCTACTATCGTACCTGTGAAATGGCCAAAATTGGAACTACAACCATTACTATGGAAATGTCAACTTTCAGAATTGTTGTGATTGGTTAGAATACTATTTTATATTACTACTATTGGAAAATACCGCTACGCTTTCAGACCATTGACACTTGCCAAAATCTATAAAAATCCATAATTTTATCGCCAGTAGGCACTATTGTTTATTCACTGATCCACTATTGTTTATCATGTGTGCCATCGATTAGTAAAGTTTACTTATAACGCCTAACTCGAGGATTACCTTAACAGTAACTGATCTGTAAGTTTTTAACTTCATTATTTTTTAAAGAGAGTCAGGCTGCAGGCGTTATATTAAAAAGAAAAAATCTTCTGTTTTGTATCTGGCACCGTTTCAGCACGTCATCTACAATAACCAGTAATACCTCTACGACAATGAAGAATTTCCTCAATGAATGGAGCGTTGCAGAAGCAGAGGAATCTTCTCCACACAGGACGCGCTCCAGATACGTTGTCATAAATTTCTAAGGAATACCGCTATATTACCACTGTCGCCCAGCAGCCGCCACAAGCTGCTGCACCACACGAAGAGTGTTAGATTGGTGTGTGGCAATATCCAGGGCACAGTCCGAAGAAAAGGTATTTATATATTATATAACTAGCATGGAAAAATTCTGATAAGCTTTAGAAGTTTACTGTCGGAGATCAGGACATGAAGTGTAGAATTTAGCAGATAAAGACAAAATCGAAATGTAAGAAATCTAAATTTGAAAATTAATTTAAAATGAAAGATAAAATGCCAGCAAGAAAGGTTGCCAGTCATAAAACAGGAAAGAGGACGAATGCCTCATTACACCACTCTGGTAGAAATAGCGATTAGTCTGTTCAAAAAAAAATCTTCTCCACACAGTCTTCAGTGGTCAAAACAAGTCACCTACAGAATTTTGTGTATTAAAGAAACGTATTCAAATTTAAAAGTTTCAGACATCAACAGTAACTGAAATGCAGTAAAATGGAAAAAACCTTTTAATAAGAAGCACTTGTCTGGAAACATAGACATTTTAGGTAGGTTACGATCACAGAAAGCCTTCAAGCAAAATACATTATACGAAGACTGCCTTTAGTTCTCAAATTGACTTTAACAATTTTCAATCTAATGGAAAACGTAATAAAGGTTACCTAGGTCATTCAGGTGTAAATTTCGTGTACACAGAGTAAATATAACTTTGACTTTGGGGTTTGTAAGGTCGATTATCGATCTTTCAACCCACACTATAGTATAGAAGAAGACGGCAGATAGTATTTAAAAATATGCAGAGGGTACTGTTGCTACATAGCTATTTAATTCACAGATATATTTTGCGCTTAGGAGTATGTACAATGATATTTTAATAATTAATAGTAATTATAATTGATAATTTGTTGGTATATTATCTTTAAGCATTGTATATGTCGTGGCCTTATCGTTGAATTGCCCGCATCATGAAATGCTCGAGAATTTCATAAAATGGTCGCATTTCATGATGTGGGCGACTAAATTTGACCAGATCATTAAATCGTGAACATTTCACGATTTTGTCATCCGTGATTGGCTATAAATCGTGATAATAGGTTCATTAAATATTTTAGATTGGAACTTATTGTTCTCTAAGTCCGACAGACATTTCAGAGTACACTCTTTTTTTATCACTTTCTTCCTCATTTTAATAAATAAATGGCCGCGACAATACACAGCTGTGGGTTGACAGACGTGCAGGATGCAGCTACGAAGGTTAAGGCTTCCGTTATTTGCCTTGTGGTTACGGAACACTAAAATAGTAAAGATTAGAGATCAGGTGCTAAGAAGCATATTCCAAGGTTTACATTTCATATTTTTCCTAGCTTGTTTTCCGGAGGTTGATTTTCCTTGTACTTCTTATTTATACGCACTTTTCCCCAAAGAATATTTCTATACTTGCAAGAAAATACTTTCATCGTTGTTGTTTATTTTTCTCTTAAAATTTATTCCTTTTTACATCCAACTCTTTTATAAAGCCATGAAAAGAGGAAAAAGAAAAATTGCTCATAAATATTTGTATTTGGAAAGTAATGGAACGTTAAATGCAGATCATGGTTAGATGGCACGAACCGACCCTAAAAAGGCAAGTTAATTACTCGATACACACATAAAATTCATTTTTCTCTTCTTTACACCGGGACAGCAAATTCAATTTACTTTTAAAGCGGGTTGAAAAATATTTGCTTCAAAATTTACATATGTATTTAGGTTCTAATTAATAACATTAAGAGTTCAGTTAAAACAATATGCATTTTAAGCGAATGAATGAGTATTGAGTAAACACATACAATAGTTTTACAGAAGAATTTGATATTATTCTGCAGTAATTCTTGATAAAAATACAATACAATACAAATATTCTACAATACCGATATACTACCTAATACCTATATAATATGCTCTATTTTTTTATTAAAATTTAATATTTTCGGAGTTTATAAAAAATATTTCACTATATTACAAAACTCATATATCACCGCGTAACAAAATGGTACTAATTGAAAAATATTTGCATAATATCAAAATAACACATCAACACAATAACACTTTGACTATTTTTTTACTGTTGCTTTCAGCTTGAATTCACAAAAAAAGTTCTTACACGAAAAATATATTTTTTAAATAAATACCTATGTATTGTGGTTACTTATTTACTTCATTTTTAAGAGCCTCTCGCTTCTCTTCAGAATATAATAGAATTAATGGAAATTTTCCATTGTATTATTACACTTTTTGTCAATTAACCATTCTATCTCCTTCAATAGACAAGTAGTGCTTGGATTATCTAGTTACTTTGTTGAACAGCTTAGCCTCTTCAGCCTTTAGATAAGTATAAGTGTATGTATATGTGTATACACGACCTTGTTGTGATATTCGGCTTATACGAGGCTAATATCCACGTCTATGTTATAACAGGCTAATGCTGGTCGTGACATCGGATGTGTGATCTATAGGATTAATCTGTCAATAATAATGATGATAAATAGGATATAGTGAATTTAATTAAGTGGCATGATTAATATTATCAACTAAGAATAAGTATAAACCTTTTTTCTCATTAGCGGATAAGCAAGTCGGTATTTAAAAACTTAAAAGTAGAAAAAGGAGAAATGTCCCAAGGTAAGCAACGATTACGTTTTCCAAAATATCAGATGCTAACTCTCTCTGGTCATATGGTTGTGATCTAAGTTTCAAGTGTAACCAAAACGCAGCACAACGTATATAAGGTGCCCCGTAATAAGAAAATATTTCGAAAATCTACACGTTAGTTTAAAAGATTTTTTTCTAACAAAAAAAACATAATTATATATGACAAAAAGAGATCACCCTCTGCATGTATACTCACATTACTCTAGATACATGTAAACACGCATCAAACGCGTGTGTGTGTGCATGAATGCAAATGTAGTAGTGATCAGCTGGTTGAGGGTGATGTTTTTTATGATTAGGTGATCAAGTTTTTTTTTCTCAATGGTTTCACGTCTTGTTAGCCAATTTGTTTGGCTTTGGCTTAATTACTTGAAACCTAACGTGTAAATTGATCAAATTTTTTTATGAAGTGAAGATCAGGACTTCTTCTTTCAGCCCTGAAAATATTTGACACTAATAACCACCTTAATATAGGGTGGAAACGTTAAGTGTACTCACTCGATTTATCCTAAACTAAAAGATACCGAGAAACTGATTACTGATACTAAAAGTTCTTCATGAGCTCTATCAAATGGTATGAATAACTTTTTGAAAAATTAATGGGATATACCGAAAAATATTTTTTTTCTGGCACCATACCTTTACTATGAAGCTGCCCTTCCTGCCACTTAACCGCACTTATGATAACTCTATACAAGTTTATTTTGTTACATGTAAACTATAAATAACCAATGTGTCCTGCCGCTCCTCACTTACAGTGCCGAAACATGGACGCTCACTAAGCAAAATATGCACAAAATTAAGGTAGCACAAAGGGCAATGGAGCGTTCTATGTTAGGTATCTCACTCGTTGACCGCATACCAAACGTAGAAATTCGTCGGAAAACTAAAGTCGAAGACGTAGGTAAGCGGATAACGAGACTGAGGTGGAGATGGGCGGGGCACTTGGCTAGACGGGACGACGGACGGTGGACCAAAGCAGTCACAGAGTGGTGACCTAGAGGGGCGACAAGGCCAGTGGGCAGACCACCAGCCCGATGGTCAGACGATATCGTCAAGATGACGGGATCTCACTGGATGAAGCTGGCACAGGACCGTGAGAATTGGCGCTATAGAGAAGAGGCCTATACCCAGCAGTGGGTTGATGTGGGCTGAGTATGATGATGATGATGATGAAACTATAAATAAAATTATTCAAACTATTTACTACTGTGTCATTATTTTTAAAATAACTTTTCCTCAACGTTTCTATAAACTAATATTTTAACTCTACAGTAAATTTATGGGAGCAGCTAAAAATATTTTTTCGATATAATCCTATCAATTATTTTTCAAATAAATATTAATACCATTTGATAGAGCTCGTGGGGTACTTTTAGTATCAGTAATCAGTTTCTCAGTATCCTGTATAGTTTAAAAAAACCAATATTTGTTTAGTAACAGAAATAACTTAGACAATAAATCAATTACAATTTTGAAAGAAAAAGAAAAATATTATATCTAAGTCCAATTGCGGTAAACAGAGGTCCCCAAACTAGGCGAGGCCTGTATCTTGGGAAACCGGATAGAGTTTATGTAACTGACTTGTCTGCTTAACGTAATGGGGTGGGGGACAATAGGGAAAGTAAAAAAGGACTAAAGGAAAAAAATTCAAAATAAATATTCTGTGTGTAACATGAGTGGTAATGTAAAGAGTAAGAATAAGAATGGTGTGTTGTAATATGTGTTTTATGTGTTAATGTTTGTGCGTTTGTAAATGTAAATAAACGAATAATATTAGTGAGGAGCTGTTGATATATAATAGTGAGGAAGAGCCAGCTAACGTATTTTAAGTTTAAGTTGTACCATCCGATAAATAAATGAATATTGGTGAATTATGTCGATATTTAGTAATATATAGTTTAGGATACATTGAGTGAGTATACTTGACGTTTCCACCCTGTATAGGTTAGGTAATTCGAATTACTCCCTGGCTAGAGGTATAATCGCTCACGGAATCATCTCTAAGATCATTAAGTACATTAATTGGATATGACGGTTAATACATAATATTATCCTTATTAGAAGGCGTGCGTTCGGCATAATACGCTTCTTATCATACACCGGTCTTCACTTTTCACTCTTCTGATTCCAATGATCAAAATATTAATTTTGATATCTTTTTGTATCAGGCCAGAAAGAAAATAAACTATATATACGCAACGTAATCATGATAGCAATATTGAGCTGATAACATTATAGCTCTTCAATTACGGGGTCAAAAATTCGGGAAACCCTCATGACCGCCCCTGGTTTTGTACGCCACGTTATTAAAGTACATGGTTTACAACGAATACATTCACTCAATACGAGGATGCCTAAAAAGTTGCATCCAAAAACAGGTCTGTACAAAAAGTGCTCGTGCAGTTTTGACCGTAACTGTTTTGATACGCCGCGTTTTTCTTAGCCACTGATTACATGTCAAAATAATGGGTCGATTTTAGTAAGTCTGTGTTTTTTCGCTGTTTTTCACTAGGCAGCACCTGAAGGGGGGTTTGGGGGGCGCAGCCCCCCGCAATAAAAATAAATCCACCCAGAAAGAATACACTTCGGTTAGGTTAGGTTAGACTATTGTCAACAACAGGCGGAGGGTGACGAGCGAGCGGAGCGAGCGTGCCGCGGCAGCGGCCGGCGACCGCAGGAAATTACTTCTCAAAAAGGCTAATGGTGAAAAAAAATGGTTGCAGAAAACGGGTTGGTCAAAATCTGCTCGCACAGTTTTTCCCGTCCAAGGCAAGCATGTAGTACACAAAAAACTGTCTGTACAAAACGGAAACAAGCATGAACCCCACTTAAAAATTCTACTTGGGCATGAGCCCTAGAGGCGGCCTCTGACAGTTCATCGACTAAAGAATATTGATTTTTGATTTGATTAGATTTTGACTTTATCTTTTAACTTATCGAAATTTCTCACCAAACAGTCTTCTCGTTTGTGTAATGTTGAGTGAATACGTTGTCATTGGCAAAATACGTCTAAACTAGACGTGAAGACATTTATATAAAAAAAAAACTTATCTTAGCTAATGTTGTCCCACTGCTGAGCAAAGGCTATCTTTACTTTCTTTACTTCTTGTATTATTTTTGCTTTCCACCCTTTTCTATCGAGGGCATCGGTTTCGGAAAAACGGCTTAGCTCGTCCAGCCATCTCCACCGAGGTCTACCACGTCATCACGTATTAGTTGGAGGTCTCTGGTAGTTGTTAACGTAGGGATTATCAGCCATACGAGCGTCGTGGACGGTCTAGTCCCATTTAAGACTGGCCACAGTGTGAGCATTGTCGGCCACTTTTGTTTTAGAGCACAATGCAGGGTTTTTATGTCAATAAGTTTCGATACTGCGCTCCAAGCCTTGCTGGCAAACCTTGAGTTTGGATATTTGTGATTCCGTCAAGGACCAAGTCTGTGCTCTATACAAGAGGATTGGAAAAATGCTCATGTCCAACAGCTTATGTTTTAGTAAGATGGTTATAAAAATAAAACAAGTATTAAATACTGCAACTCGTAGCCAACTGATAAGTAGTTACTTCATTAACAACAGATTCTGGACACACTGGAGCAGGATCAAACACGTCACCACTGTCACCAGGCAAAGCTTGCCACAACCGCAACACGCTCTGTCGATTTAGTTAACATTAATATAGCTGAGTATTTAGCTACTGCCACAAGTAATGCTTAGCTAATAAATTTCTAAACGTAAAACGATAGTCACGAATCGGAACAATCCCGCCCGAATCGTACTTAGGTAACAAATTATTTTTCCATATAAAAAAATACCCAGAAAGATTGCTCAAAACTAATAAGGCTTAAGTTAAATTAATATTTTTGTTCTTTGTCAACAGGAAATTCCAGTGGAGAACAACTAGAAATCATTCTTACGTAAGTAAATCTATGAAGAAGAAGCTAAGTATATTCTGTAAATTTCCATTACTGGAGTGGTTGTTGTGGTTTCTATGGGAAGCTATCACCAAGTACTCAGCAATTAACGTGTCTTAGTTAACCAATGGAGTTGATTCTGGCGGGCTGAGCTAAAATTAATTTAGTAAGAAAATAAAAAAATGGCTTCCAAACTAAAAAGTATATTTGTCTTTAAAAAGCAGTCTTTCAGTAATGTAGAATTCCCAGACAACACCTCTAAGGACTCAATCTGTCAAAAACGTTATCGAATTGTTCGTGATGATAGCGGCGATTTTTACCTTCGCCAGAGGTTTTGGGCTCTTATTTTCAATAAAAATAAAAAAAACAGCACAAAGTTTTAACAGGAGTATCATCGTATCTGATGCTAGAATTGAGGCCATTAACGTTGATACTCTTAAGTCAACCAACTCAAGGTTGATTACGCTAAGGGCACATTGTTGTAAGCTGATGCTTTGTTAATCGAGATTGATCGTTAGCCTTTGTTACTGTAGATGTAACACTGCCGTGTGTCTAGAAAGATCGAATACCGTGAAGTACTTATTTATTTAACCATTTATTGCACACAAGAAAATTACAAAAATCATAACATTAAAAAAGACCACAACAGGAACTGCTTATTTCTAATGGAATATCTTCCAGCAGACCTATCGGAAGAGACAAGATATAAGGTACGAAGATAAGACGTGCACAACAACATGTTACAATGTACTTAATTCACAACAAAATATATACTGAACAAATAAAAAATAATAAACATACGAATTAATACGTATATATATATATACCTATATAAATTATAAACATACTTATAAATATATAATATATATCTTGCCAGGAACCAGTAGAAGATTCTTTTTTCGTCTGTAAAAGTAACTTTATTACTACTTAAGGAGTATTTCAGCAAATAGTTGGATTAATATAAAGTTACAGCCCCATCGTCGCGCAGTAGTACTTATTTTTATTTAATAAATTCACAATAATAATTAAAAGCTACCTGTATTCATAAAGATTTTGATAGGGTTGTAATGTAACGAAACATTTACTCGTTAAGAAGTAGATAATAGGTCATGTCAGTCAAGCACACTTAAATTTCTTACCCCTTCTGCTCCAAGTTATCAACGCATTGTGCCTGACATTTCATTACCAAAGTCAACACGACTACAATGAGCAGAGGTAGGAGGTAGGAGTTTACTCAACACTGACTAGTAAACAAAAGGTCACCAAATTCACCATAATATTATATACCAGACTAACGAACTAGCGAACGAGGATTGGATGAGTGTCTTGCATGCTACAAAAATGTTCATCAATGTCGAAGTGTATCTAAATAAAGTATAGATATTAAAAATTACTTTGTCTATTCAACCCAATTTAAGATAACCCTGAGTTTTTTGATGTAGGTATATAAGCTCTTATCTAGCTAAAATATTAGTACTCCATATTTTATTTTCTGCACGGCCTTAGAAGAACTAAAGAAACTCTACAGGAATTCATCATCATCATCAGAGTTTTAAGGTCGACGACCGACCTCACAAACCCTGGTGTTAGTGTTATAGAGCCGCCAAAGGCCACAGGGATTGCATCTATTGTATTTTTTTAAATAATAAATTTAGTTAAGTCTCCACCGAAGAGCTCGCGCCTACTCTATCTAATCGAGAAATATTACTATATTGTTGATCACAAAATATAAAAGTAAGAAAACTAATTTTATTCCTAACGAAGTCTTCAAGCTAATAGGTCGGTGTTAGTTAACAGACACCATAACGCACGTTTCCTTATTTGCTGTTAAAACAGTATGAGGTTGAAAAGGCTTTGCTTTTATGAGGCGCGTGTGGCAGATTTTAGATGCTCCCGTTAATTTTGAGACGCCCAAAGCTTATATTTTGCTAAGAATTTGGTTTTACTGACTCAGGCGGAAAATTCAAACGATTATTTTTACACTGGAGCTACCTATTTCCTTTTTCATTATAATATACCTATAACAGAATTCGCCGAAGAAACTACAGACGTCGCAAGCAAATAATTTTTAAAGTTCTACTGGTCAAAATTATTATTAATACTTATAACGAAACGAAAACTTAATACTAACATAACAACACAACATTCAATTTGGTCCTATTAAAAGATAAAAAGCTTTGCTTCTCTTTTTCCGTATTTGATAAAAAAATTCGTCTGATGGAAGTTTGCAAGCCTCAAAATCTTCACAAAGAATTTGACTACATCGTTCACTGGATTTGTAAGCAATACTGCTGGCGGAGACCAGTAAATAAATAGAGAGGACTATCTATGCAAAGAAAGAGATTTGGCGACGATCCAATCGGCATTGAGTTGATCCCCGGAGCAAATACGTTGGCTGAAAGAAACTAGCCCGCAATGTTGGAGGAAACTGCTATTACAAAGGCTTTACAGTCGCTACGACTTGTTACTGGATTTGAAACGAAGAATGCACTTCCAAAATTTTCAATTCAACTTCGAGAAATAGTGGCCGAGGAAGCAGCGCCTAGAAAACATCGGAATTACGAGTATATCTGTTTTAGTGTCAGTACACTAAAAGTTAATGGTTTTATGTTCTGCCAAAGAAACGTGTGGAAAGCAGGCTTTTGTTCCATTAACGAAAGTAGATGGCGTGTTCTAAGTGTATTGCCTTTTGTCGAGTTCATTGTGGAGGCTTTTTGGGTGTGTATCGTATTTCACATTGAAATGTCACCACGAAACAGATATAACGTGATTATTTTACTTGTCAACTTTATTATACAATAAATATTAAAAAGAACAAATATTTAATCATAAAAATATTGATTTTTGTTGTCAGTGACCTATGAAACAAAAACTAGAAAAAACTAGAGCGATTTTAATACAATTTCCATGACGGAGCATGCAACTAGCATGCATGCATTTCATCTTAATTTCTTCAAGTCTGAGACTAGAACACAAAGTATTATAAAACTTTGTATGAGTACTATGAAACAGATTGTGAACGGAAAAGTATTCCTCTTTCGAAATTAAAAATCGACAAAACAGCTAAAATTAAATAAATATGATAATGACGATGAAGGCGGAAGCGGACAGATGCGCAGGATATTTTAAATAAATATAAGCAAAACATAACCCAAACATTAACATAAAATACACATGCGTTGTTTTATGTTTCCGGAAATAAAATAAGAAAACAACCCTTTGAAATAAATATCGCACCACGTTTACACGAGAGGAAATTAACTAACAAACATTACCTCGGATTCACTTACCACTTATCTAAAATAAATATTATCTTGTATTGACAAAGTTTTTCAACAGCTGTTATAATAATTGACTGATTTAATGTATTTGATTGATTGATTTGTTTTACCGAAATTTATTGAATTTGCTAGATTTATTAAATTTAAAAATGTATATGGGACAACATTGTTATGTTTTTAGTGCCTGAAATAAAATATATTTTATATATTTATTTATTTATTTAATTATTAAAAAGGATTCGTGTATAGGTATAGCCCTCTGCGTCTGGCTAGTTATTCTTATTTATTTCGTTTACGAGAGTTTAGTTTTTTTAGTTATTAGTTTATTAGTAATTGTTCTTTTTAGTCTTTAGATTTTACATGAAAATCATGAAAACTGTACTAAAGAAAAATATACGAGTCATTTTTGATTTGTTTTTTCCAGCACGTATTTATCAAAAGATTGTTCGTATACAAGTCTTGCATACAGACAAAAACCAACAAGTTAAAATGAACTTGTAAGACGTGCTCGTGCAGCCCACAACGTATAAGCTTATTTGTCTGGACATGCTACAGAGGAGGGCAATGATCTTTCGATTTTAACAATAAAACTCCATTTTATTAAACAATCTCTAATGCTTGATATCAGGGCCAGAACCTTAATAATCCAGTAGGGGTAAAAAATCAACATGTACGTATTGTTTATTTGAAAAGTCACAATTCATGTATCCAATTTAAAAATTAATTACTGAATTGTGATTTAGAATCGCCATAATATTTTTGCGGATACATTTTTTGTCCACATTCGCTATAACCAAAATTTTACTCTTAGTTGTGTCGGGTAATAAAACGTATCATTTAAAAAAAAAATCTGTGAAAGGGTGCTGAAATAGCGTAATCCTGGAAGCGATTACACGAAGATCGATTCCAGAATTATTTGGATCTTGACCTACCTGCTGATCGAAGCCATTATTTAACGGGGATCCACTATAGTTCATTGTTAGAGCTTGAACAAGATACTACAGAGAAAGGAATTGATTATCTACCTAACCTACCTACTTTATATATGTATCTTTTTGAAGTCTTACATTACTTCGTCGATCAGTTGCGTATAGTGTGTTTTAGTGTTATTAAGCGTGATTAAGTGTTAGTCATAATTTGAATTTTCTAATCACTTATGAAGCAACTTTGATTACTTATGATTAACTTTTTTCATTCAAATATTAAATTATGTAGATTATTTTTGTTAAAAAATCAATAGTGGAAAAAAAAGTGTCTGTTGTGAAGACTTCAATATTATCTCCAATGTTCCATTTCCAATATATAAGTATGTAAACATAGCTGGTGCCTTAAACGAGAATATCCTAAAAAGGCAGGTGTTTGCGACAAATATCATGATCCTACAAGCAATTTTTCATCTTGTTTGCGAATCCTACGATCGGGGTACATTTTTCGTTTTTTAAGACTGGCTTCGTATTTTAAAACTGACGAGGGTCAAATATTTGTTACACAAAAGTTAATAATATTGTTTTTATAACAACAATATATAGGTACAGATTACTAGCGCGAAATGCGATGCTCAAAGTTATATAGGTAATATTTATGTAAAAGATACTAATCAATTATAATAGAAAAATAAGGTTAGGATTTGATAAACATCGGTCAAAATACTAAATATCTTACTATTGAATTACGGGCATTCCGTCCGACCCGAAGTTACAGATACATACTACAGCGAAGGAAATTGTATTTGGAGTAAATCATATTTGGTTCTGAAGGAAACAAGGAATTTAGTAACCTGGTTTCAAGTTACACTATAAAATTAAATTTGCTGTCTGAATTGTCAGGAGGTAAATATTATAGGTATAGGTATATAATTTATTTTCAAAAAGTAAGATTCACAGTACAGAGAGAGCGTCGCGTTATTGTAGCTACTAAGTATATAAGCCTTCTGAATTAGAATGGTGAAGGCAGAGTAGAATACATTTGTCACCAACCCCTACTCTTCCCGTGGGTGTCGTAAGAGGCGACTTAGGGACTACACATTGAACAGGGAACGGGCAGCAGCGCTCTCTGATACAGTAACCTTTTAATCTGCGATCTCCAACCCGACTGCCAAGCGTGGAGATTATGGCAAAACCAAACACTTAAGTGGAGGGGGCTCATAGTCCAGCAGTGGACTGTAACGGGCCGTTGATGAGTTAGAATGAAACAGATTGCACCAACGTGTAAAGCATGATAAGTATCACAGTGAAGTTATTGAATTATTCCGTTTACATCAGTTGTATGTTTAAATGAAGCTCTTATCTCACAGAGAAGAAGACGACCACCCCCGTGCCCGTATATCAGCTCTATAACACCGTTTTTGCAAGTAAAAACTTTGAACATTGTAGTTCACAATCTAGCCGATAAAACCATTAAAATAGTTAACCTTAATAAATATGACTGTAAGCGTGCAGTAACCACCTGGTTACTAGACAAATATGGATGGATGTTAGGATGAAGTTACCTAAATAGTTTATTAGTTTTCTAGCCTTAATCTAAATCCTCCGGTATATCTTGTTCTCACCCCCCCCTCCCCCCTAATATACGTGCACATAGAGGAGCGGTTGACTGGTTAGTGGATACAATTATGTATACCCGATCCCGAGACGTATTGTCGTAGGGCTAACCACTCAACTGTTCCTCTCATGCCTCATGCCTTTGCGCATACATACATACACATAAGGTGGGTGTTCACACAAACTCGCCCCCCTCTCACACACACCCACACACACGTATCTGATGGTGGAGAGAGAGGCCTAATCCCAAGCATTTGTCTGCGTAGGGCTGGCCTCCCTCTCTTCCATCCCCACCTTCATTACATAATTCACACACACACACACACACACACGCATATCATATATTTATTTCTACCTAATTATTTAGCCCTGTGTTTTCTAATTGTAACTCATAATCGATTTGCTGTTGTCACTCGGAGGAACGTAGCCAACGTTCCTCCGAGTGACATAATACAGATTATTCTAGCTTGGGAGCTATTCGTTACACTTATATGCGACCATTAGCCTTATTGTACTTTTCTCTTTAGACATCATGGATAAATGTAATTAAGCTTAATCAATAAAGATTTTTATTATTATTATTACATCGAGTTCCAGCATCATATGTTTGAAAATATATTTTTTTTTCTACTGAGGCATATACTATTTTCGGCGTATTTCTTTAATATATGATGAAAATATTTTGTATTCCATTATATTTTAATTTTATTTTGAGGGTTGTTATCACTATTAAAAGGGTTCACATTGCGGCGCATCAGGATAGGCTGGGTCCACAATGGGTACAACTTTAACTATCGGATAACGCTAATTACAACTAAATGTAATGTTTTTGCAATTAGCTATAAGTTGAAATATTTGAGTAATATTTGGAATACAGATAACTCATATGTATGTAAAATGCTGTATTTCAATATTTAATTCTGTTCTCTCGTGTACTTGAAACTCAATAACAAAATAGAAACACTTACTATGTGACAATAATTTAATTTATTGTAAAAATGATAAAACTGGGCGCGAACGGAATTGACAATACTCGTAAGTATTTTATCGTGTTTGTCCTGAACTATTCCATAAATTTTTGTACCTTCGTAAAATGTTCTGTAAACTGCACAGTTGAGTACAAATAAAGTTACAATTTAAGTAAAGTAGTTATGTGAACGCGTGATTTAATTTTATACTTGTAACATAAACGGTCTTAGACGGGCGGACGTACTATTATTATTTATTTAAAAGTTTCTTGGGATCTATGCATATTTATAATAACAATTTACGAACGTTTGCTAATTTATCTTTGACGTCTCAGTCGATTGGTGTCGGGGATTTAGCTTCCTGTAGGTACCTAGAGGATATTGCAGGATTCCTTACCTACCCGGCCGGCACTCCGAAAGTGTTGGTGGGAGCCAGTCACTGGCATTTGCTGATTAGTAAGAAGAATCGTCTAGGAACCCCGTCTAATCCGTTGCGTCGCAGATCGCTTTAGGGTGGGTTATGTTCGGCCCAGTTTCTGGGAGCTTGAACCCAGTTCAATTTGAGAATCATTGTGCAGTAGCAGAAGAAAATGATACATTAGATTCCCTAATTAGAGACTTTTTTCCGCTTAGATTTTATAGGAATTAAACAGATTGAGCCACTCTTGCCTGAAGAGTTTAGAGCCGCTGTTAAGATTTTGGACACTACATCGCGACGGCTTCCTAATGGGCACTATGAAGTGGGATTGCCATGGCGGGAGGATGCTTCTAGGCTTCCTGGGTCCCGTTTCACGAAGCAACAATTTATAAGTAACAAGTTACAATTTGATATTCATTGTGTAGCCAATTCGCTTAAACTGTTAGATCTTACCGTTTTATCTCATTATTAGGCTTAAATAAGCATTTTTAAGCCCCTTTATTTTCAATATATTATTAGTTAGTTGTGTGAGTTTAATTTATTTTTTATGTTTTATTTTCTAATATAAGTACTTGTTTCCAAAATATTTCTACGGAGTGATATTTTTATTTTTATTGCAACTCTTAACGTATAAAAGTAAAAGACTCGTTCAAAAATACATTGCAGCATCCATTATTGCCTTCAGGCGTTGTCACCATTGTTACATTATTGGAAAACCGCGGTGTGATTTTGAGTTCCGTTTCATTTTTAACATCCATAAATTATTTACTTTTACAAACAGTTCTCCTACCGTTTCCTTACTTTAACCCAAATTACATAACAAAGAAGTGTCAAAGTTATCTCTAATTGACAGCGTAACAAAAAGCCCCTTTTTCCGATCGAGCGGTTTTATCTACTTTTTGCCCTCAAAGAAAACCGGAGTTTTTTCACGGCGAATGTGTAACTATTTATCATTCAGCGGGTGAACCCGCAAACTACCTGCTCCTACGTTTCTCAAGAAAACTTTACGAAAGAAAGCGAGCAGAGTTTTGTACCAATTTGTTGAGGATTTTTTGTGTGGAAACAGGGCTTTTTATTTCATAAAATTTTCTTCGGTTTCCTTTTAATGCACTTTAGTACTCATTAGAACATTATACCTATATATTATTACTCATATGCCACCAATTGTCCATACATCAACGAGTATGTCTCCATGATGATAAAAAAAGGTATTTTGAAGCGTAAAGAACAATTAAATTAATATGGGTACATCTAGTTACCAACAAACGTATTTTGATATCGCTATTGAGAGATTCTTTTATATTGATGCAGTTAAGCCTTCCTGCATTTCTATTGTGTGCACAAGCTAAAGTTAAATCTGTCTACTGAGAAAGTTTCAATACACTTTCTTTAGGGACAACAGATAGTCCAAAATATAAACCTCTCACTGAGTGAAATCACTGAAAAGGTTTTTCAGTGTATATAATGCTTTACTAACTCTTGAATAATAAATAATAAATGGCGTTATGGTCTGGGAAGCTGTCTTCTAAAATTAGGGTATTGTGTTCAATATCAACCAAAGTATAATTCAATCCTCAATATTTCTATCATCAGATATGACACAGTCATTTTTATATCTAGAGTAGAAAGTCTTTTCTTAAACCTTATCCTGGGCCCGAGACTTTGCCTTATAAAAAAATATTTTAGAACAAATTAATTCATTTTGATTTTCATATTATTAAAATTATGTCTGTGACGTAATGGTATCTGATTTCAACTAACCAAACCTGGTCTCTCTAGATTAATTATGATAGTCAACTCTGGACTGATTTACATGTGCGATCACATAGTCAAGGACGGTCGGGTTCACGCTAAGTAGGTTCACATATGCAACGACTCTATCATCAATTATCTAAAGATTCAACTGGCACTGTAAGTCAGCGCTATCATCTAGAATGATGTAGCTGGAGCAGCATCTGGAAGATAATCCCCCGTAATTTCCGGGCTTCCATACTATGCTGGCAATTTTAAATAGTATTAACTTTTTTAACATAATATCGTTTTCACCCACCTCTAAAATTCGTTCATCTGGTTGTAGTTACAACGATAATTTCTTGGTAATTAAGAGCCATTTCATATAAATTTAATACATATGTACGGGTTACCCGAAACAATTTGACTGATAAAATGAAATACTGATTAAACTGATATAAAGAAAGGTATATTTTGACCCAAAACTTATAATAATATGAATTGATGAAATATGATAATGAGCGCGCGGAGCTTGCTTGATAGCTGATTGCGAACTGATTTAAAAAGTATAAAAAATTGCCAATAATGCGTAATTGGCTAAATTGTGCAATACTGACAATGTACGTGTAGGCTCGTACAACATAATTATTACATATTGCAGATGAAATAAATAAAATTTTCCCCAATTTCTTACTGATAAAGCCGGCACTGACATTTTAGAGTTTTAACAAACCGATAAAATTTTGAAAAAAAAATAATTTAGACATAATCATTTATTGTACACAGAAAAAGAAAAAGATGTCAGTACGAGTAACACGAAAGAAAAACGACGCAACGTGCCTGCTTATGACTAAAGAAATATCTTCTACCAGACGCTTTTATTAACAGTATCGAAGCACCTAAAGATCATAATCATTGTTGAAAACACAGTTTGAACCTTGAAATAGCCGACGTCATTAGATAAATGGCTCGGATAAGAGAGGCTGGTGTAAATTGAAAGTTAAGTCCAGAAAGCCGACATTAACAACTTTGTAAGGACTGACGAGGATTTAGTTTGTTGGAGTACGAGTACATAATTGAAACTAAGTACTATGCCACTTAGTAAATAATTGAAAAGTAATTAAAAAAGTACATTTACGCAGTCACGGTTCCCTAAAACGGTAAAAAAGCTTTAGTTTACTCACTGGGACACCAAAAAAACGTTTTGCTAAATTGTTGGATTTATGACTATCGTACATGGACCTAAACGCAGGTACGCTGATATTTTTGTGTTCATTAGTGTATCTATAAGATACTAGGCACAGATATAGAGTAGGCTCTATATCACACGTAACACGTGGAGTTTTGTTTTTGTATTATTATTATTAAAAACTTTTTGGAATAAGATAGAATAGAATATACCTATTACTTCTCTTACTTTTTCAATTTTTTTTCTAAGTGAGTTGTTAAGAGATCGTGTTAAGTTTTACAAGGAATAATATTTCAAATAACTAAACACCGTTTCCGTGTCTAAACAAAATTATGTGACGGAACAAGGCATACAAAATTTACATTCAGAGCTACCAAATTAATATAATTTACTGTAGGAAATAAATCAAATTTTGAACCGGAGAGGCTCTCGATATTCACGGCACTTATCGAAGACTCCCCTAAAATATTCAATTTATTGGTCTATAGAAGGAAGTAAATTAGATCCAGTAGCGGCCAGTAATTTATATAAAAAAAAAAGCTGAAATGATGAAATAAAATGAAATCTTATAATTTAGGTAACCTTAAAAAAAGCAATATAGAAAACGACCCGTAAATCTGTTTGCACTGCATACTCGCATAATATACCATAATATTTCGTTCTCCCTGTATAGGATACCTACACTACAAAAAGAAAAAAAAACTACCCGAATTTCAATCAAAACTGAAAATTCACACGAAACAAAGTTTGCACTTACTGAGAGAGAAGTGGCGGGAACGCCTAAGTTTAGCAGTTTGCGTCGCGATCGCGAAAAATCCTGGATTTCTAGCGGGATATCCCGCGGGATCGGGCGTAAAGGATTGAAGTGCACCAGTTTCCGGTACTAGTGCAGCTTGTTTCGTAAATAGCGATGGTTTGGGGATCGGGATTGGGAAGCGCACCTACCTATCAATTTATTTTAGGGATTTTTAACGTTTCGCGATTCGAGACGAGATGCAGTTAAGAATTGAGTTGGTAATAGATAGATCTAGATATTAATGAATAACCGTAACAAAAAGTACAATCATAAATTAAATTAAATTAAAGAATAATTAAAATCGTGGTTGCATATAAATTAAATATTTATTTTCAGATTTAGAAATTGGAGAAAAAGTATACAATAGAATAGAATATACTTTATTGCACACAAGGATACAGCTTGAAAGTACAAAAGATAGATGAAGGGGTGTACAGATAGGTGGCCTTATTGCTAAGGTAGCAATTTCTTCCAGGCAACCTTAGGGTACAAGAAAGTTGCATTGGAACTGTGGGACGGTGCACGTAAGAAAAACAGAATAGGATAAGCTATTTAATATACTATATATATAATATAAAGTATACATAGCTACTTTAGTAAACAGTAGAAGTCATAAGTAAGAGGAATAAGCTGTGAATAGCAATGAACCCTTTGATTTCAGGAATGACGATGTGTGATCCCATTTGGGCGGTACACATGTCGAGGTAGACGATTCCTGAATGGAAGCCTATGCTTTGGTCCGGTTCCATGATTAGTTCAAATTCTGAGAGAATTTAATAAGAAATGTGTTAACTACTGATATATGATAGCAAAGCGTTAATCCTAATTTCTAAACTATAAAAAAAAACTCAAATTACAAAATAAAAATTTGTTTATTTTGTTCTTAAATTAAACCGTCGTCGTCGGTACTTTTAATACTTTGTTATGATTCTGATCACATTAAGACAACTATAACACGGAGCTGTAATTTGACTTCCTTTATGAAACTTAAAATACCTTAAACCCAATGAAACTTTGTGAAGAACACGATCACGTCTTTGCTAATTTGTTGAATATGCAAAATTTTCAACGACCTCTTCTCTTTGGTTGACTTTATCTTGATTGCTAAATTATGCTTACAATTTGAGTAGGGCTGCTTTTGTCACCAGAAGGCTTCCAGAAGGTTCTTATAAGGATAAGTTGTTGCCATTGTTCTGGCATCGTATCATGTCACGAGAAGATTAGAGGGCGTTTCATCTCAAAGGAAAATGTAAAGATTTCCCAAGGAATGGGCTTTTGCTATTTAGCAGCCCATTGTAATAAAGTTTAAAGAGTAGACTCGTAGAGCTCTAAAGTAAGTTTATTTAAATACTAGCGTTACGCCCGCGGTTACGCTCGCGTTTTGTAAAGTTTATCTGTGGGAATAAGACATTTTCCCGTAAAAAGGATTCTACGTGTTGTCGCCCAGCAGCCGCCACAAGCTGCTGCACCACACGAAGAGTGTTGTAGGAGATTGGTAAGTGGCAATATCCAGGGCACAGTCCGAAAAAAAAGGTATTCAGAGTTAATAATTTCTTCCCATACAATAATAATTTCTTCTTTATTAGTTCACAATTACAAGCTAAAGACTAAACCTTGAAAACAAATACTAGCTTCATTTTAAAACTAACAAGGATAAATTCTAACATGGATAATAAGGAGTTTACTGTCGAAGATCAGGACGTGAAGTGTGAAGAATTTAGCAGAAAAAAGACAAAATCGAAACGTAAGAAATCTAAATTTGAAAATGAACTCAAAATGAAAGATAAAACTGCCAGCAAGAAAAGTTGCCAGTCATAAAACAGAAAAGAGAACGAATGCCTTGTTACAGTGTTAATCCAGGGTACAGATTATCTCCATTCCAAATTTCATCCAAATCCGTTTAAACGTAACAAACATCCAAATATATTTTCACATTTATAATATTATATAAGTATTATACTAGCAGCCCGCCTGCGGTTACGCTCGCGTTGGGTAAGATTTTCCCGTGGAAATAAGACTTTTTCCCGTAAAAAGTATCCTATGTGTTATTCCAGGGTACAAACTATCTCTATTCCAAATTTCATTCAAATTCCTTCAGTAGTTTTTGCGTGAAAGAGTAACAAACATCCATCCATATATCCGTACATCCATACTTACAAACTTTCGCGAATATATTATTAGTAAGGATATAGAGTGATGTGATGATGTAGCTAATAAAATGTGTAATTTCCGAATTATCACTCCAACAGCTTTTTTTTCTTAAAATTTCTTTTGGACCGATACAATTGACTCGAACATAACATAACATTTTTTAGCAAATCAATAATCAAAGAAAGGAAATAGTAGAAGGAAACGCGGCTTCGACAGGCACACAAAGAAAATTTCCGCTAACAAATTGGAAGACAAGTTTGCTTTGCAAGTTTTCTTTAGAAACGTAGGGGCAGGTAATCCGTGGGTCCGCCAGATGAATGATAAATAGTAAGAAAAAGTTACTACCTAGCCGATTGGTAAATGGAACTTTCCAAATCTCTTAGGTGGAATGTTAAATTAATAATATCAACAAGATGAAAAAACAACGGAAACAATAGCATAACTATGCAGCAAATTCCTGCACCAATTTAGAATAAATGTTCCGCGCGAATTACAAACGTCTGTTTCCTGAAATAGCCGTTGATTGTTCAAACAAATCACTGTTATTGCAAACATTGCTTGTAGCAGAACGTCACGTGATGAATGACGGATTTTGATAGTTCGATGGAATTCTAATTTTCTTGAAAATAAATGCATGAACAGAGCAGAGATAAAAAGGAAAGGTCGGTCATATGGGCAGATAGGTACAGCTTGGCAAAAAAGAGTTTGGAAAAAATGAGGGCGCTTCTATCTTCTATCTGGCTACCTCGTAGTCAAATAGGAAAGGAAAAATTAGTTAATTTATAAAATATTGTATAATTAACGAATAAATATCAACATGGCATACCAATGGGATAGGTAAATGGCGGCAAACTAAATATTTAGTTCCACCTGTCACCGCTCCAAACTCTTTTTTGCCAAGCTGCGTGCAAGAGTAACTCAGAGAGTAATTTTATTTTTTGTCTCTAATTAACTACCTATGTATTTCAATAAAAGTAAAAATTTTGTAAGCCGCAATATTTTCAAAAAGGGGTGTCGGAATTCTACGACCATTTTCCTAGGTTTTCTTTCTAGCAACATTTAATGCACTCTAAAAGCTAGATAACTGCTCAGGCTATAGACCGAGCCATTTTCAAGAGAGTGACCATATCTGATCTAATTTTTAAATGTAAGAACAAAATATTTAAAAAAACAGCAAATAACGTAATAAGAAATGGATACCTACTCGTATGAATAGCAAAAAATTTAAATATAAAAATTAAACTTAATTAAAGTCAAGTAAAATATGCAGATGCATTTTGTACTCGTACTTACAATAAAGTCGTTTATTGTCAACAATAATTTAAATATCTCTAATTTATCTTTGCCGCTAGACGAACCGCAAATATGAAATAGGTAAAAAAAATCTAGTAATTATAACATCTTTAAAAATGCTTTTGGTACGAAATTCGTCTTAATTAACATATCAAAAGAAGCTAAAAGTTAGTTCACACTACTCGAAGCTCGAACAAAATTATGATCCCCACCTAACGGAGGATTTACTATCCACACAACGTTCAAAGATATATCACGAGGAGCAATCGGGAATGGAAATGGTTGCACCGCATCGAATGCCAGTATGCATATTTCATGAACTATGGCTGACCTGAAACCGCGTATCGCTAAATTGATTTATATAAGAAACGATTCAAACGCCGCTGATTTTATAATGACATTGTGATTGATGTTTGTTGTTACAAACAAATGACAAAATCATCTTAAATCGTCAATGACGTTTTAATCATTGGTTTCATTGAATTAAAACGTATCATAGCGTCATACTTATGCAAGTCGCACAATAAGCGGACTACGCAATATGTCGCAAAATGTGCAGATCTTGTAATGTGCAGGTCGCAAATATTTAAATGACTTCAACTCAGGCTATGATGACAAACAAATAATTATTTAATTCATCTCAAAAAAAAACGAAGCCGTCTTTAAGTGGAACGCACTGGAGCTGAAACTTCAAACAACGTGAAAAATATATGCCTTAAGCGAGCTCACGATAGGATTACTAAGACAGATACCAGGATCAAACGGCTGCCGGTAAGGATTCTATCGTGATAGGCACGTGCGATGTTTATATTATGCTCATATGGGCAGGTTTACTCGCTTACATCGTGAAGAAAAAAATGTAACTGCACAAAATTATTATAGGAGTTCGTGGCAGTTCAAACTGGCAAAGGTTGCGTCGAAGAAATATTTTTAACAATAAACCTACACTATCTTTTCATTCTCTTTGTGGTTTTTTCTTTTATCTGTTATGTACCCATAAATAAAAAAAAAATCATCTTACTTTTTATTGATATTATCATAAATAGTTGTCGACGTCATTTGATGTTTTCAAGCCTAGAGTGAATGAGTATCTTCTGGGTAAGCGTGCGAGTCATTGCATCAAACATATTTATATATCTAAGACGTCAAAATTCAATCGTTTGACATTTAGGTATTCTATAAAATAAAGAAAGCCTTCAGCAAATTAATCTAGGGAGCATCAATAACTATAAAGATTTATATGAGAAAATGTAGGTAAGGGTGGGAAAAACTGTTATGACAGCAAACTCATCAAAAGCGGGAAGGACAAAATGAGTATTGACCCAACGCTTGAGGTTGCTTCTATGAGTCCATGACAGAGGATCCATAAATCTTGGCCTTTTATCGGAAGGTAGGTCGAGGCCAAAATAATTCAGAAACCAATCCCCGTGTAACTATCTCAGATATAGGTTGCCCCAAATGTAACTCAATCTCTGTGGCACTTTATTACAAAAACTTCATCGTTACCTTCGAGTTACAATGTTTGCAGAGTGTCGTAAGAGTAAAATGTTTGTCTATGGAAAAGTTTGATCCTCATAGATCGACCGTAATATCGATTAGTGCTATAAAAGTTCGGGATATTAATTTTCACATTTGAGTTAACTTGAGGTATTCACAACTGGTAAATGGAGTTTTACTTATTTTCTAAATAGTCTATAATTTGCTTCTTTATTACAGAACTTTTTTTATTTCCTTGAGAAATATTAAAATGATGGATCTTCTTCACCGTGTCGGATTTATAAAAGTTTTGTATGTACCTATATAGACTTTACTCGAGTTTTAATGTTAAAATTTTATTTCTCAACGACTCTTTATGTCTTTAAAAAAATATATTATAGTAATATATTGTATTATGTATTTGTGAAAAATCAAAAACAAAATTCCTAGAAAATTAAAATAAGTTAAGACACTTTGCTAGTTTTTGAAATCGTCTTTTGTTCGTAAATTTTATTTTTTTGATGAGATCTAAGACTGAATGACTTTCATTTCACTGCCACTTGATAGATCGTAAAACGCGTCGCAAAACTAAGATTACTCAGTAAATGAGTTTCGCGCAGTCATTGGCACTATTTATGACGTAATTGGTTCGGTTACATTAGTCTTATAGTAAAAGTCAAAGGATCGTTGTTGTTTCAGTTGTAGACCAAGAAAAGTTTGACCTCTAACGTGTAATATAGTTTTTATAGTTTTAGCAATTGCTCATGGATGCATCAAAGTTAGAGTGTAAATAAACAGATCTAAAGATTATTAAATAAAATAAATAAATATAATATAGACTTCTCACACCGGCATCTGACACCAACTAAGTAGAGCTTGTACTATTGATAAAAAAATATCTAAATATAAATTATCATCCACATCGTTAAAGCCGTTTTTTCGAGAACAAGCATCGCTCATTTTAGAGCCGGATATTTTCGAATAATTACATTTATGACCTATTTTTGTTTATTTGAAACGATAAACTTGTGGCATGACGCTATGAAAATATTTCAAAGTGAGTGACCAATAAATAAGAGTTTTGTTTCTTCCTAAAGAGATTACGGAAAGAATAACTAATAGGTATTCAGGCCATAAATTAGATTATCGTTATGGTAAACTAAAAATTACAATTCATAACAGATATACTTCACACAAATATATCTTTAACAAAGATTCTAAGGCAAACAAATACATTTATGTATCTCAGTATTACTATCAAGTTTCTACATGTGGTATTCACATCAAAATATTGGATTAACATGACCCTTCTCGAAACTTTAGACCACAAGCATTATCTATTTACTTAAGGTTTCTAACTTTTCCAATACCACTATCCCTTGCATGAACTTTAGATGAAAGGAAAACATGAACATATGGTGTCTATGGTAGGCATTTCATATGCATGGGTTAGCCACGGGCCAGCTCATTCTGTCTGCTTCAATAACAAAACAAGTAAGTAATACAAATAATCAAAGTTTTGGAGATCAATGACAATTCCCTTATAATACAGAAATTACGTGTAGAGTTTAATGAACAAAATTATTCGCAAGCAAGTTGCATGATGAGTTTTCTTTGGACGGTCTAATCGCTGTTTCTACCCAAGTAGTGATAATATAGCGGGCGCGGACTTGCGTATGATAAAATATGATAATGATAATTTTAGCTATAATATAGCTAATCATTATCAATATGTACAACAGCTCGATTCCCTTACTTTTCTTTTTCTTCTTAGCAGAATGTCTGGCTCTGTAAGCAGCATAAATTTAGTTTTCAGTCAAGGCTTTCAGGCTCTATCTAGGTAGGAACATACAAACATACAATGCATACTAACATATTTACTTCTATACATTCCTTTTGGCTTCGCCGTTGTTTTGTGATAATATTTCATAAAAAAAGACTTTAGCTATTGTGACAAAACATAAAGTAACAGACACGTTATTTTTATATGCTGTATGTATAACTGGCGAACACAAAACAATCTAACAAAGTTAACATTATTTTTTTACTTTTCGTGTTGACTGGACGTAGACAGAACATCATCAGTTATTCTGCATCTAAAATCCAGAATTTATTCTGACATGGATAATTTTATTTTGGCGCACGGTTTGTCGAAATTTGTATTTCCAAAGGGTCATGGACTGGGGGGACTGAATAGCATTTATAATTTGTGCGTACATTTTTGTTATGATGTCCGAATGCATGATTAATGACTTGCTCGTCCGCAAAATTGGGATCATTTTCGTTTTTAGGGAGCATGAATAATAATGAAATGAATATCTACAAATCGAAAGGTTTGTCTACCTACGCGTATACATTTTCATTTCACTTTTTTATTTGATTTTGATTTAATATTTATAAATTATTTGATTTGATTTACCAAATTTGTCGAAATCAGCAATAGGTATCGCTCTAGCTGGAGTTTAATGTATCTCAGTGAGTACAAATTTAACTCCTTGCGCTTCCTACATGGTTTTCGTACGTTAAACGTTGAGTGCTAGCTTAGTTTATAAGTTTTCCCCAACTATCAATAACTGTTGTTGTGTAAGAGCTGTATAAAGTCCGTACTATCTGCTGAGGAACTCTATCTTAACGGTTTTGTTACTTGCTGTAGCTTGCCAACTTTGTACAAGTTGGGCTTCCTGTTACATTTTAGGGGCCTTTAATTTTTCACTTATGGCTGTTTTAGTTTGGAAGTAATTTAGCTACAATGAGTTTTATATTGTAAATGTTTTCAAAATAACTTACATGAAGCAAGAGTTACTCATTTGTAATGTATTTCTGAGGATATTATATTTTTGCGGTGGCTTCGTGATAAGTTATACCTGCGTGGCACAGCTCGTGATGCCGACACTGATGTCTTCCGTTTCAGACGGGTAAAAGCATATCTGTTGAAATTAATTTTATGTTTTGGATGCGTGAGTAATATCGCATTTTTTTTTGTTATCTGCTCATATGTTAGTTTCCCTCCAGAGGGGTCGAGCATTCAACTACAACGTTGGGGCCAGAAACTCATTGCTTCTACACACAATCTTTAAATAAAATATTCATTCCGATCATTATCTCAGCCAAAAAACGTAAAATATTCGAAAAACCGGAGGTACAAACCGCCACCACTCGTAAAGAAGGCTGCATTGCTAGCCGTTACACCTCAGACATATTTTTTTGCTCGAAGACCTACTTATGAAGATTTATACTAATTAATTATGTGGTGTAAAAAAAAACTAAACTACACAAACTAAAGATTTAACAATAAAATACGAAGATTATTGTAAAAAATGTAGCAAACAAAATAAACCATTGATTTTCATTTAATAATACAATTTCTGAAGCTCATAAATAATATTATGATAACTATCTAGACCAGACTAAGAATCAGGCATTAAAGTCTTAAAGTCTTTTTATGAGCACTCTAAAAGTGTTAAGTGAGTCTTCTATTTTAACGCTCTAGTGCATTTAAAGGTCTTTTAAGAGTTCAGATATTCTTATCTTACAAATTAGATGTAAATGAAGTGGAATCAATAACCTAATATATAAAAAATACCCTGATAATATTGGTATCAAAGTTACCACCCACACAACCCACCTGCACACCAACCAAATTAATTAAAGTTGCACTAAAAATCTTTGAAATGAGTAAAATAAAACAGGTACAGAATGGTTATTCCTTATACTAATCACTTTTTACTTATTATTATGTATGTTTATTAATATGTATGTTATTGTAGGTATATATTTCATGTAGGTTATTTAGTATAGATTATTTAGTATACAACTACATTTTGTAGTTTATACGGTATACTTGCACTATTCCGCGTTACTTTATAGTCTCCTGTATCCAAAGGTTGCCTGGAAGAAATTGCTACGAAGCAATAAGGCCGCCTAACTGTACATGACTACCTGTTCTTACTTCCACTCTGTCATTTATTATTTCTGTGTGTGCAATAAAGTATATTCATTCATTCATTCATTCATTCATTCATTCACTAGCCACAGAATTGAAAATAATAAAAACATTCAGTTGAACGCATTATTTTTTTCCTTTCACATCCTCCTCATCATTGTCATTGTGTAAGCTATACTGTGACGTTCCCACATTAAACAAAAAATGCCTTGTAATCATCTGAACCCACAAACTTGGGTGAGTACAACAAAGGGTCGAGGTAAAAGACTGGCAAGAAAGTAATTGAACATCATACGTGATCAGGGAGTGAATGGGAAGGCTTAATTCTGGGGACTTGGCTTCTTTTACAGACTTGGCTTGTATGAGGACAAAATAAAAGTTTGCTTAGTGGTGCTGGGGCCAAAATTTTGGTAACAAATAAAGGTTGTTTTTGATTTAGTTAATAAGACGAAGCTGGCCCTGAAATAGAAAGCGACCTAAACGCCTATCAATTAGACAATAAGAGCTGTAAAACATAGATAATGGGAGGTTTTGTCAAACAGTGGAAATGAAACATTATAATACTTAAGAATATAATATGAATAAGGACCTTATTCATAAGATCAAATGGATTTCTGTATACATGTTTTATTTAGTTTTAAGTTTGTGTCTTCGTTTAATAGATACGAGCATTTTTATTTAGTCATGATCAGTTATTTCTCCATGGTTTATTTTATTATGCAAAAGACCTTCATCGTTTACCATTGTGCTTTTATTATCTTTTAGAGTTCGTTTTATGGAGTGCATTTAAAAAGGCGGCATTATTTCTTGTTATTTTATTGGAACCTCCTTCCATACAGGAATGATAGTTGGCGACTCGAGGGATCGTTAGATTCATGTTGTTGCATTGTTAAGAAAATATCCCACCATTTTTCACTACATTGAGTTTTAATATTCCTCTTTCAAAAGTTCAAGAAACATCTCCAGACCGTTTTATGAATGCTTCGTCTTCAAATTTTTTTATATCTTCTTTTATAGTCGTGACCCTTTCAGGAAGATGAATATAAGGGAAAGGAAAATTAAAGGAATATTTCATTTCTTGGTGTACCCATTAATCTACGCTTTTCGAGTTATGATGGACGTAATTGCTTCAGGAAAATGTTTGACTTTTATTTAGCATTTAGTTCGGTAACAAAGGGCAATTTCCCGGAACTGTCAGAAATATACATTTTAAAACGTCATCCTTTCCATAGAGTCGTAGAGCGTGTTTATACGTCTTTTAAGTACGTATGTTTCGTTTTAAAACGTCATCCTTTCCATAGAGTCGTAGAGCGTGTTTATACGTCTTTTAAGTACGTATGTTTCGTTTTAAAACGTCATCCTTTCCATAGAGTCGTAGAGCGTGTTTATACGTCTTTTAAGTACGTATGTTTCGTTTTAAAACGTCATCCTTTCCATAGAGTCGTAGAGCGTGATTATACGTCTTTTAAGTACGTATGTTTCGTTTTAAAACGTCATCCTTTCCATAGAGTCGTAGAGCGTGTTTATACGTCTTTTAAGTACGTATGTTTCGTTTTAAAACGTCATCCTTACCATAGAGTCGTAGAGCGTGTTTATACGTCTTTTAAGTACGTATGTTTCGTTTTAAAACGTCATCCTTTCCATAGAGTCGTAGAGCGTGTTTATACGTCTTTTAAGTACGTATGTTTCGTTTTAAAACGTCATCCTTTCCATAGAGTCGTAGAGCGTGTTTATACGTCTTTTAAGTACGTATGTTTCGTTTTAAAACGTCATCCTTTCCATAGAGTCGTAGAGCGTGTTTATACGTCTTTTAAGTACGTATGTTTCGTTTTAAAACGTCATCCTTTCCATAGAGTCGTAGAGCGTGTTTATACGTCTTTTAAGTACGTATGTTTCGTTTTAAAACGTCATCCTTTCCATAGAGTCGTAGAGCGTGTTTATACGTCTTTTAAGTACGTATGTTTCGTTTTAAAACGTCATCCTTTCCATAGAGTCGTAGAGCGTGTTTATACGTCTTTTAAGTACGTATGTTTCGTTTTAAAACGTCATCCTTTCCATAGAGTCGTAGAGCGTGTTTATACGTCTTTTAAGTACGTATGTTTCGTTTTAAAACGTCATCCTTTCCATAGAGTCGTAGAGCGTGTTTATACGTCTTTTAAGTAAGTATGTTTCGTTTTCCTAAAATATACAAAGTGGCGTTCAATATAAATTCCTGGCATGTAAAGTTAAGTTAAGTTTTATACATTTTTCGATCCGATCCGTTTGAATGAGTCGTCGCAGTACATTTCTGCAAGTCTAAAAGGACCTCTTTGCAAATGTGTTCCGTTTCGCCCTTTCATTCGCTTTGTAAGCTGTTTCCTGAATCATTTCGTCGAACCAATTTAGAATTCAAAGGTACAGTGGTAAGTCAAGTAAACGCTTTTAAGTGGACTTCTCTCTGGTTTAATCTAACCATATTTCACAGTGTATTTCTTTATTTTATTTACCGTAACTTGACCATAACATCAAATTAAACTTTTATAATAGTTACTACACTTAAAAAAAAACTTTAATTTCATCATAATAAAAATATAACAATTAAACTATTAAAGCTATCTTAAACCATCTTTTAAATTTTCTGTAAAATATATGTAGCATTTGCAATATATTCCAAATATTTGAACTTTGAATTTTGTTTCTTTAATACTATGTGAAGTGGCTTGTGTCTTTATTCTGATAAGCTCAGCAAAATATTATCATAATAAGAAAATTGCAAACTTAAATTCCATTACTTTATTAAACTTGTTAATGTATTATTTTTAATTAATTAAAGCTTACTAGAACATCAAGTAGAAAATCAAACCAATATCGACCTTACATGCTGAAGTAAAAGAAATCAATTAGTGATGAAATTTAAAAGTAAATCAGAAAGTTCATTTTGCGGGAAAATGCACAGTCTAGTAGTTACTCGTGTCCTAATTTTCGCAATAATATGCACTGCGTGTAGCTCTTGCTATGACACCAAATGCAGCAATGCAATGCAATGGCAGCATTAACACAAATGAGAAACAAGATTGCTCCATTTGTTAGGTTCTATAGAAACCAATAGGCAAGGTGAAGAAGACAAAGTGGCATATATTGAGCCGAAATTATTAAATTTTATTAATGAATTAGGTTCTTTTAGGTTTAGGTTAAAGCATTCTGGAAGTAAAAAGAATAGATCGTATTCGAAATACAGAACTACGCTCCAAAACTGGCATCCAAGATGTTGGACAAAAGTCCGCAAAGCTGACGTGGAATTGGACAGGACATGTCTGCCGCATGCACCCGGATAGGTGGGCTAGAATAGCCACGGAATGGGTGCCGAAGAATGGTCGTCGCCGTCGAGGCCGACCTCGGAGACGATAGCGAGACGACATTGACAGTTTCCACAAGGCTTGGCATCTGGAGGCTCAAGATCGAGACAGTTGGCGAAAGCGACGGGAGGCCTTTGCCCAGCAATGGGACACGAATACGGCTACATAAAAAAAATGTATAGGTAGACACAAATACATTTTTTTCGATGAAAAAAAGTTGATGTTACCTTTCTTAAAACGAGATAAAAATATTAATTTGAAAAAGATTTTTTTACAGCCAGTCCACATTTTGTATCAAACTTATGCCATATCTACGTGTTGTTACCAGTGCGGTAACATTACGGTACACTAATGTGTCGTCCAGATTACTCATATTGCGTCCCATAAAGGCAGCCTGTGTCGACCACTGTGCGGTGTGGACAACGCTATTATGAGTAGTACAAGTGCCTACTCTACTATGGCCATATTACCAACTGTTTTCATTTAGTTGTAGCTTGTAACTAGAGCCAGTTAACTGTCTAGTTGCCATTAATATAGCGGAGGTAGCCAGCTAGCAACACACCAAGCAGCATTGGTTATCTTCACAAGCTTTTATTAACTTCACCGGTGTGTATGACTGGGTATATTCATGCAAGTCGGAACTACTTCATCTCAACTTACGACTTTGAAATCCATTCTAATAACCTGATGCTGCAAGCAAGATGGCTTTTCTTCCCTTCACTGACCTATATGCTATGTACCTATATGTGTACCAAGATGGTATACAGCAGACGCGAACTTGAAAAGCAAAATAGTGTCATCACAAGGAAACTTCTCAACACTCAGTAACATGCACTGAAAATTTAAGTAGGACTTAGTTTGGAAAGGATTGAAATCATTAAAACACCACTTTATTTTATACTGGTTCTTTCATATTAAGTAAGCGTTTCTTCTAGAGCAAAAACAAAAATAAACATTATTTCCTCAGCGGTTACACCTATAAAAAAAAACACCTAAATTGTACATTAGGAGTAGACTCCGATATTAAATGCCTCTCTGTTTCTTGTTTCAATATCTTTCTCATCACTTCAACAACATTCAACATGATTATATTAAAAACACAATAGGAAACATATTCACATGAAAAACTAAATTGAAAATAAAACGGAAATTGAATGCTCTATCGATGATTATGAATCTAAAACAGACTACAGTTCCAACAAAAAACTATCTACAATATTCTGTATTTTCATGTTCTTTTTCATAACTGAAACGAGCGGGCTGAATCAACTTGCGTTCTACTTGGCATCTATTTCGGTGTCGATGACCCTTTTCTGAAACTTGGCAAGCCTTCTTTTTGAACAGTTTGCTTTCTTTCACAGTCTATACGAAAATAGGCTACTACTGATATTTAGCTATTCAACACCTTTATTGTAATTCTATTCAAGATTCCATTACCAAAAATAACTTTGTATTTTAATTAAAACGAAATATTGAGTTATTTATTAATCTAGCTAAATTAAATAAAATGTTTAAAATGGTCATATAAAATAGCCAAAAATAGCGATATATTCCACTGGGCAAAGGTCCCAATTACGCAATCTTTCCTTCCTCCAAGGAGTTCTTGTGTAAAGATCCTTTACTTACTTGTATAAATATATATATATAATGTATATAAATGCAAATAACTGAATGCGATTTAAGTTTTAGCTTTAACTTTTAAGATAGTATAACAACTAAACACAGTATTCTTCTTTCACAGGTAACAATGCGGGCAATACTGATCCTCTGGACTATCTACTTCCACGCTCTCCTATCCAGCAGTAGCGGAGATGATAAAAGATGGTTCGTCTCATTAGTAGAACTGGTAGAGCTGGACTATGAAGATCATTGTGAGCAGCGAGCTGTTGCATACTGGGATGAACTTCTGGGCAACGCTAAAGGATTATCCATAAAAGTGAGCTCATTAGTTGATTATATTATTTATTGAACGCACTTATATTTTTAGAAGTAGCTGTTAGTTGCCTAGGTAAGCTTATGTCTACTAAGAGATCTCAGCCAATTTACACAGACCACCGCATGTATTTAGTATTGTTACACGGTTTAAATACATACGAAACTACTTTAAATTTGACTGTATATAACAATATTTTTTAAATATTCTTATTCGCCATCTTGTAAATATACAATAACAGAGATACTTTTTCTCAAGAAGAAGTATTTTTATGAAAACAAAGAAAGTATTACAGTGATTGCTAATAAAAAAGTTAGGAAAAACAACAGAGAACTAAAACATTCTTGGAGTTTCTTCAGACCTTGTAAGAACTGCAAATAATTTAGTGTTCCCAGTAACCTTGTAGGATGAATATGTCAAAGATACAAAAACAAGGTACTTTGTCACACAAACGAGGGGAGATGTAAACGAGGGCAAAGAAATGTTTACAAATAAAGCTATTGAATAGAGCAATCTTTTCGGGATGAAAGACAACGAATGTTTTCCATATGGACGATTTTATGGATCAGGATTTCACAGGAAGTTCGGTTTGTTCTTTATTTATATTTCAAACCCTTATCTTTTTTTTTACAGTTGGAAAGTGACAAAGCCTTCGGCATATTTGCTAGGCAGCAAACGATTGACATCAAAAATGCTCTGGCCAGCCACATGTTTGGGCCCGATGATGAAATTCTCAGAAGAAAAGTGAAGCTAATACTGCAACCAGGAGATCCGCTCTTGCCCCCTGAGCAATGGATGAGGGTGAGTTGTCATTTATACTTAAATCTTGTTATAATACCTAAGGAAACATAGTCGAAACTTTTATTGATGATAGTACATTAAGTCTCTCCTTAGTGTTTCAGGTTTTTTACTGATGAGTGTGCCCCAACTAGAAATTGTTTTAAGATGATCTGAGAGCTTTAAGTTTTAGCTTTAAATATGAACTATCAATTTGCTTATATTTTGTCCACTTACCATAAAATGTTTAATAAGACAAACTGAACAGTTTAGCTATGAACTTAAAATCATTTTCAATGTCAACTGAGTGTTATATCTTTATCTTCCAAATTCATGTTATCTTTATAACAGATAATATTGTATCATTCGAAAACTTAAAACAATATTTAACTTTTACTTCTTCTTTTCATGTCGATAACTTTTAACTATAAATTCAGATCACGTTCCCATCAGCTTAACAGAGCTATGATGGAACACGTAAAACGAAGATCTATTTACGATTGTCTTAAGCCAACCATAAATATCGTTTTTGCTTTTACCTGGGGCGTAAAAAACATCGTCAAAATATTTTACTTTAAGAACTTTAGTGTTTTACGATTTCGGACGCAAATACAATGTTATGGCAAATAAATGATCACTATAAAGAGTCAATTCTTATTTTGATGTTTCTACTTGTAAAGTCAATATTTAAAAAAAAAACCTAGGTGCTTCGTATTTCTGATAGCTTACCGGAAGTTATTATAACGCGTAGTAGAGATTTTTGGGCCTAAGAGAATGTATTTTTGTTAATGAGAATGTATTTTTGAAGTTATATATTATTATACTAATCTATTGTAATTATTTGCAGCTGGTGACTTTCGGGGGTACAGCAATGAACAAAATACGATTTGCTAACAACTTTGATTGTGGTATCAACACGAATTGTACCTTAAGAGGTAAGATTTAAATCACATTTTCATGATTTTACCACGCCAAGGTTTTCATTATTAACCTGAGTTATTAGCTCTCAAGAGTAGTAAGTAGTAAACACTTGCCTAATACGATTAAGTATAGCAATTAAGTGGGTGTTGCAACCTTAAATTTTATTGAACTATGAACTGGTCTGAAATTGTAGGTGTGATAAATTATGTTCCAGCATTTGTGATAGTGAGGCTATCTATTACTTTGGGCATCATTCCGAGTAGAATAGGTTTCTAGCGGAGAATTAATCTTGTAGGCGCCGACGTAATAGACATAAACATACCATTCATAATCATTTAATTAAACATAATACGCACAGATACCTACCTATCTATAACAAAGTACAAGGGTGGGTTCATTATTGTTACAGTTATTCCCGTAGCGACCAATCAATTTGTCTTTGAAATAACTTTTCTTATCAAGACTTCTTAAATCACTTTTGTTTTCAACTCTGTTACACGATTTGCAACAGGTGCTAATGGTTCGCCTTTTTTGGAAAGAAATGTTTTTTCTTGTATGGTTTTTATAAGAAATTTTGTAGCTAGAATAAAATTATACCTATTTATCAAGAAAAAATCGAGTTAAAATTGAAAGTATTGCTAGCTAGCTAAACTTATTAACGGAATGCTAACTGCTAAGATTCGCAATTCCATAAAGACGGTGGCGGCGCGAGGCGTGGCGGATAATTATTGAAACTAAATATTATAATAATAATAATAACTATGGTAATTTTTGCATTAATATGTAGTGAGTATACTAACTACTCATCATCAACAGCTAATATAGGTCCCCACCGAGAGGCTCGAGCCTACCCTGAATTAGGGCGATTAGGCCTTAGCCGACCACGCTGGCCCAGTGTGGATTCAGGGTAGGCTCGAGCCCCTCGGTGGGGACCTATATGAGCTGTTGATGATACTAACTACTACAGTAACTGATCCTTGTTATTACGAGCATATTGCGTGAAGGTCATAGTTAAAGTAGTCCGGTTCCTGATTTACGTACAATATTAAATTATTTTCCACGTGAAAGTTTTCCTATTCTAGTTTCCTGTTTCAGTTCAATCATTCACATAATAATACCCACATTTGTGGTCTGTCACATAGTTTGAGGTTTGGGTTTGCCATCTGAATTGAGGTTTTGTTGGGGACAGTTTATTTCATGTTAATGTAATGTAGGTAGGTACTACAGTTTAATTTGCGTTGGTCTGGTTATTACACATCGTGCTTTGTAACAGAAAACCTCTCAGATAGTTGTTTAGTTTGAACAACATTTTGTTCTAGAACTTTTCAAAAATCTTAAAATAACTGAAATTTTATACGAAGATGATGAAATGTTTTTTTAGAACGAAGTTGTGGATTCAATGTTGTTCAGTTTCATAGGCTGAAGCTGAACTATCATCACCCGAGAGAATTTGTATTAATTTGTTACTACATTGTATAATAATGTTTAACGTACGTGCAATTAATAATTTCGAAGTGTACACTCATAAGTTTAAGTATGTTTTTTACGAATAGCAATGGCAATACACAAGCAAAGAGAACGCATATAAAGTTAACATCTCCGCCTATTTCCGCTTTGATGGAAGTGCTTTTCTCTTTGTACTGACTGACTACGTTAGATGAGTCAAACTGGCTGCCCGCGGAATACCCTCAGCGTCAAAGTCCACTATCGCTTAAACCCGTCGATATTGGAAAGCTAGTTAGAGAGTTTGTTTTTAAAAGTCCACTGCGAACACTAGTTCCACTGTTCAGGTTTTATAAAGTTTGGGTGCCCTCGGGTGAGCTATTTGCTTTGGAAACTGTTCGCGACGTTCAGTTTCTATAGTGCTTTACAGCCACAAGCTTTTTGTCTATGTTAGCGAAGTGCGTGCGTGAAGCATTTAATAATTTGTTATTATTATTTTTTGTTACCGTAGGGCTTGGTTTAAAAAAAAAAAATAGTTTGATATGAGTATTTGGTGTTTATAAATGTTGCCAAGACACGTGCCCCAAAAATTTCTTTGATGGCTATCATAAGTTTTTGGGATTCATTGACGTCGCACTACTTCTTCGTTCGTGATTCTACTGCTCCACCTGATGATGATTCAGAAGATGCTTCAAATGCATACGTATTGATTCTGAATAGGCACTAATTTAGAGCTGAAACTCCAGTTAAGATGCGACATTCACGGAGTGCATATTTGAACACTACTTAGCATAATATCCAAGATAACATATGAGGAAACTTTGGGAATTGCAGGCGTTCATAGTGAGGTGAACCGCAAACACACTTAGCTGAACTTTAGTTGAACTGGAATATGAAGAAAGTTTAGAAAAACAAATTCTAGTGTACATAATAAAATCTTCGAGAGTCTTGTGTGTTTGGTAAAGCTTATCTTTAATTGATGAATAAGAGACCTTTTCCACGACCTTGCTATGCATTTTTGAATTTTATAAAAACTAACTCTGGTTTTTTTCCACAGAACTGCATAACAGTTTAGCAAGGCAGCACGATGAAAAGACAGCTCGTCGAATGAAAGAGTCGTGGGATAATAATTTGCCTAATATTTCGGAATATTTAGACAATATTCTGCCGCTTATCAGGAATTCTTCTAGGGAAAACAGTAAGTATAATTTTATAAAAACAAAAACAATGGTAGAACAAGAACAGAAAAAAAAAAAATTTTTATGCAACATAAATCTCGTATTGATTTTTTTTACATGTACGCGTTTTTTGTGGGTTTTCTACCCATGTTCCTTGGGAAAAGTTGTTGCCTATGATGATCTGAACATTATATAGGGAATATAGCATGCTTAGTCCACGTTTTTGTCCTGTACATTTACTTACCTACATTAGTATGGTAAATTACACTCTTCCCCATCCCATGTTGCGTTGTCTAGTTCGCAAGTTTTACCACCACCGCACCGGTATGAAATAAACTGATCCTCTGAATAAATTATTTTGAGTGTTTACTTCAGGGAATTCATTAAAATTCATGACATACGACCCAGGAAGGGCTTAGTTCGTAGTCCGAAAAGGTCCAATGCAATCCCCTTCTAATCTTCACGTTTCCTTGAACTATTTTAGTTTCCAAATACAATGAATAATTTTTAATGTCGCTTTTTTGGGGCAGAAACCGCAGTCCCCAATATTTCATTAAAAATTCACATCTTTTTGGAATTAGTCATAATCTTTTTTCTAGGTCCATGGTTATAAAGGGCGTCACAGACGGTTAAGATACGATCTTATAGCACGAGGCAGCCAGACGAGAGATCGTCGCCATTCACTTTAACGCAAAGCGGGGGTCAAACAAAATGGTGAATCAATCAGTGACCGGCCATTCTGCTTGACCCCCGCTTTGCACACAAAGTGAATGGTGACAAGAGAGCTGGCTGCCTCGTGCTATAAGATCGTATCTCAACCGTCTGTGACGCCCTTAACTGCATTTTTTTGCACATGTCTGCAACCAGGCAAAAAAGTAACATTGCGATATGGGTTTTAGTTTTATTATAATATTTTCGAATTAACCTAGCATGATTCAATTACCACGATCAAACTGATATAATAATATATCATTCGGTCATAATCAATATCGTTTTTGTACTTTATTTATGAAACAATAAGAATTTTATAGAATACTATATTCAATTGTCTATTTTTTTTGTTTTCATAGCAATTAAGATTTTTTGTTCACAATTCTGAATTTGTTAAGACTTTTCGTATAATTGAAATAGAAATTGTGTGCAGAAAGTTAATAGATGAGTAACACTAAATAACAACAGTAAATTATTAACAGTAACAGTAGTAACTTATTTTGTAATGTATATGAATTTCTTTGTGTACCTTGTGTTAGTTAATTATTGCTGTATTTTTACCTAATCCCATAAGTTTAAATGTTGACGTTTGTTACAGATTTCAGCATGGAAGAAGAGTATTGGGATTTCTTAAGCGAATACGAGGGGGCGACGCTTAAAGCTAGGGAGCTTTGGGATCACATACGACCACTATACGTCAAACTGCATAAATATGTCGCACTCAGACTGAAAGGTGCTGATGCCGTTGGTAAACCTCTACATGTTCATTTACTGAGTAAGTATAAAGTTTCTGCTTGTCTCTTTTGCCTAAATCACATACATGATGGTTATCGTAGGTACGTACTTACATAAGATTTTATTTTTGTTTCGTGGCTTACTTACTATTAAGTTAACGAATAAATTTGTGCATAGAAACAAATCTTGCACGTCCATAGCACAATATTATTAAACAAAGAACATTAGTAACACATTCGTCGTATTCCCTAGATATCCATAAATAATTCTTAATGAAATGACCATAACGTTATCTCCAGTTTTCATACGAAATGGTCACCAATTCCCACAACACTTGAGAATTACAAATGAAATAATTCCGGTTGCCCCACAGCAAAGTTAGTTTAAAATTTAGTGGAACAAGTTGGGTAGTTTGCAGAAAAATGCACTTTCTAGCGGGAATTTTTAAGTCTTCATAAATTTGGTGTCTGGTTTGCTCTCTCGTCCCAAACTAACCGTGAGGCGATTTGCCAAGGATGTGAAATATTCGTATTGTTGTACACTCTTGGGATAGCCAGTAAGGTTATATTATTGCTGAACTTTTTTACATTCATCAATTTATTACAGGAACAATTTCAAGGAAATTTGCATGATATTTTACCTGCGGGTTGGGGTGTAGCGTATATAGCTAGTTAGTCAGGGAGAGGGATGAAATGATAAGACTTGTTGTTGCGAGTGAGGACCGTGCATACCTAATTTCTTATTAAAATGTTCGTCAATTTATACAATTTGAACTTTTAGACAAATATACATACATCTACCTACAAAATGACTAAGATGTAGGGATATCTACAATATGTTTATTATTATTTCAATTATCTTTGTAAACGTAAATAAACATAAATATTCACTTCCTTGTAATTAACAAGAGATATTAATTACAGGATCGTTAAATGGTGACGACTGGTCGAATTTAATAGAAATTTTACTTCCTAAGCATCCGGATATTTATCAAAAAGTTCTTGCAAATCTTCAGTTAAAGGTGAGTTAGCAAGTGCAGTCAAATGAAATCAGTTCGGAAGAAAAATATATGATACAAATCATAACTATTATATTTCAGGAACTTGGAGGTGAAAAAGTATTTAAAGAAGCATCAAAACTTATTCAAGGATTAAAAATTGGTGAATTAGAGCCTCAAATTTGGGAAGAGTCTGTTTACAATGGATCCTGTCCAACAATTTTGGTAGACTGGTGTAAGCCCAGCAAAGTTCGCGCTGTGTCGTGCAAAGATGTTAGCATTGGAAATTACTTAGAAGCTCACGAGGTTGCCATGAAGATTAAATACAAACAAACTACAGCTCTGCATAGTAATAATACGTACATCCTCCGCGAAGCTTCGCGATACTCAGGTAAGCACGTTGTTTATGCATCAGCTTCTAGTCAACTTTTGATGGAGACTTAATCTTTTGTTTGTTGCAGCTGTTTACGAAGCAATTCCTGGATTTGCGTCTTTGCTGGCGCTTAACCCTCACGCTCTAAACAGAGCTGGTCTTTATCCTTTAGAGCGATTCAATTTCAACCAAAACCACCACCGGCTTGTTTTACAGTTAATCGTGGCGTTGAGAGACTTACCCAAGTAAGTAACATTTATATTTGATACTATCGGCTTTGCTGAATTTTTTATCTGATTATTCTCTTTTATTTACAGATTAAACTATTATTTAGCAGCAGATGAGTGGAGGCTTAAGGTTTTAATGGGGAAGATTCCTCCTTCAGATGCAGCGAAGAGTTGGGGTGAATTCCGCAAAAACTTTTCTTTTATAGAGAACTCAAACGTCGATGTTTTAGGCGATCCATACATCCTTTATAACAAGCCTCATATTGGGTTAGTTACACATTAATTTAATTTCGTATTTTATGTAATGTTCCAATTCTAATACGTTAACGGTTTTACAGGAATTTTTTAGGCGTTATTTTAAAATACCAAATATATCAATCGTTTGCTGAGGAACTAGCTTCAGATGAATATGACTTAGTAAAACATGTCGCGGAGCATAACGTTCGACTTACGTAAGTGTTTATTTCTTTTGTTGAAAAATATACAAGTGTTCTATAGAATAGATAATAAGTATATGACTTTAACAATTTTTCATTGTTTTAGGAATGCAATGATGCAGGGTTTTGGAGAAATTTGGCCAGAAATGGTTAGTGATTTATTAGCGACGCGTGAAAATGCGTTGGATTACACAGGACTTACAGATTATTACCGTCTTTTGGATGAATATTTGGACAGTATACTGGAACCAGGAGAAAATAATGAAATTGATGATTATGTAGATCCTATTCCAGAACAAGTGGAGAACGAAATCCCAATGAAGCAAGAGGTTATTTCACAATCACCAGAAACTCATGAAAATATTTTAGAAAATATCATCGATACAAATGGGGATTCGAATTCGAAGTTCAGTGTTGAAACTTCAACAGTTGCAGTAATGGAAATAAAAAACGCACCCAAGCAAAATATAGAAGAAGAAACTATAAAAGAAGCTTCGTATAATACATACTGGTGGATAGGAATAGCAGTGGCATTGGCAGTGATAGTGATAATAGTAGCAATAATTGCAAGAAAACGCCACAACCACAGAAAGCAATTAGAGAGACAAAGAAGGAATAATACGGGTGCCTGATTTGAGGAGTATCGGTTCTAGAAGTTGAGCCGATACTTTATAAGACAAAACTTGTGTGTGATTGTGCCAATTGGTACTCTAAAAGTAAGGACGTGTAATGTTCAGTGTAGCATAATGTTATGTTTCTGTAACCAGCTTTTTAATTTAATATTTTCACAGTATGTTATGCTCTAGGCTAGCTTTATTCTTCTTACTCTGTGGTGCTGTAATTAACTCGATTTATCACAATACTATTGCATTTCTTTTTGTCTTTGAAATCATTTTCGAAATATAAATATAATTATGGTTTAAAAAATAAAAAGTTTCATATTGTAGATATTTATGTAGTCTGTGGTAGATTATAAAATAGCTAGTAAAGAAAAATAAAATATTTTTGTACATATCACAAAATAGTCTTTAAAAGATTGTTACCAAGAGTGTCTAATAAATAAGTGTATATTGTAGTTAGGGTAAATTTGCTGTGCCTTAAGCGTCTCAATTTCTAATAAGTAAGATGCATAAAAACTAAAATAATAGGAAGAACAAATTTGTAAAAATGAATTGTAATTTTATAAAGTCTATTTTATTAATTTGTAATGAATTTCAGACCAAAACTTAAAGCATTTTCTTAAACTAAGTCTAAGTTAAAATATTTTTAATTGTTTTATTATTATGGAGTGGAAGACTTCTCATTTAATTTCATTTCTACTTAATGTATAAACTTCTATTCGATTGCATAGGTTTAGTAAATCAAGTTGGTATAGTTATTACGAAAAAGAGTATTTTGAAGAAACGTATACTTTATCTTTTTTTTTGCCTTGTATTCCGCCGTATTTTCTCCAAATATTTACCTTATGTTTGTGTTGTCTGTACTCCAACCACAGATAGGTATTTATACTACATATCTGTGATGCTAATTATATTTATTTAACCTGTATATTATATAGGTACTTTATAATTGTTTCAAACTTGTGTTTCAAATAATAATAATAGTAATAACCATGGCAGAATGTTTATATTCAGCGATGAAATTTGTAAAATCGTGTGTTTTTGACGATATTGTTTGTGAAAATGTGTTACTTGTTAAGTTGTAGTGAACGGCTTTACGTTTCGTAAAGCGTGAAATAGTATTAATGTGTCGGAATCGGAAACTGAAAAATAAATGTTTTAAACAAAATAGACAAGCAGTTTACCTTATATTTTCCTGTGTCGTAGAAGCTTTCAGTTCTAATTACGGAGATTATAGGCTCGAATGCTGGTGCGCGGTGGAGATACTGTGGTAAAAATATACTTTGTGAGACTTCTCTAGGTTAGGTTAAAACATTGACTTTGTAAACAAAGTTTGCTGAGGAACTACTAACTTACGAGGCCTAAAGGCTGAATTATGTGATTGTCCGAAAACTACTTCGTGTTTCGGAAGGTACATTTTGCTGTTGTTTCCGGTCATTATTAAATAGTCGTTCATATAGTAGTCATTGGCGGCTCACAGGTAGTACAGGTAGAGATTTTCTACCGACACCAGTTTGGGCTGTATATAATACAAACAGCCGTGTGGTGACGGCAGAGTAGAATACATTTGTCAGTTTTGTCACCAACCCCTACTCTTCCCGTGGGTGTCGTAAGAGGCGACTTAGGGACTACACATTGAACAGGGAACGGGCAGCAGCGCTCTCTGATACAGTAACCTTTTAATCTGCGATCTCAAACCCGCCTGCCAAGCGTGGAGATTATGGCAAAACCCTCCACTTAATTGGAGAAGGCTCATAGTCCTGCAGTGGACTGTAACGGGCCGTTGATGGTACAAACAAGATTAGCCACGTTCTTGATAGCAACAAAACAAAGTTTACCTTGCCATCGACTTGATCTTACGATCTTTTAATCTTTATCTTTTGAACTTAAGAGCTGCGCTCTTGTCGGTAGAATCCCTTCTATTCACCTCTGTTCTTCGACTACTTCTTGATCTGATACTCATATACAACACAAAATTTACTCCTTCCTTTACTTTAACTTCAAATACTCTTCTAGGCCTTTTTCTCTTCCGTTTTTCTTCCATCTTTTTAAGAATAATACAAAAATTATGATTATGTAGAGAAAACGCCGCCGGCGCAATATCTGCCAACACATCTGTAGGAACATTCATAATCCATGATAAGTGTCACACCACAAAGTCTGACGATTAAGTACGTCGCGTCGGTTAAGATACTATAAATAACGGCATATGAAAACTGCACATAAGGATGGGTTGGTATGTACAAATTTTCAGCCATATTGGGTTCTTGCCAAGCAACTAGCTACAATAACCAAAATAAAAAGAATGGCGCCAAAAAATCTCGGCTCAGCTTTGCACTACTCTGCGATCTTGTTTTTTTAGTAACAGCTTTTTCTAATTTTTATTTTATATACGTTTTCATACAATGAAATAAATTAACCGTTGTGTTGACACATACTTACATACCAATAAAATCTTATAAATTTGATGATGGTACCTCAAATTATGATTTCATTACGAGAGGGTGCGAAGAGAGGCGAATCAAGATATGGATTATAAATTGCTGTTTGTTCTTAATACCAGAGGAAAAGCAAAATTATTTTTGCGATGGGTCGAAAAATATCGTTAGTAACTTAACTAGTAAATTAAAGAAAGATTAAAGTTAATAGAATGTAAAATGATGACTTACTTCCGATAAATGCGAAATAACGATGAATTTTACATGCTATGTTATTGGTAAACAAACTAAGTTGCAACTAAATAACTTTTATAAATTAGCTGTAGCATAATTATATTTTATAACTGACACCTTGTAAACCTCTTCGTGGTGGGTATCACTGTTAGGAAAATATAAAAGGTACTGATACTATCAGCCTACCCTATTAATTTTTTTTCATTAAAAATAACCTAAATAATATTAAAAGTTCAAAATATTTACTTAAAAAGTCAATACAAGCACTACGTACCTAATAGTAATTGTATGAAGAAACATCGCTTTAGTAAATGCTGGCTGAATACACGGAAAGACGGAACAGTATTCACGAGAAATTAATATCTTAAAATACAAGGTTTAGCAAGTAAAGTCGAGTACTTTGTCATCGAGTTCGGTTCCGGTGGCGTCGATTCCATCTACACCGAGTTCCAGCTGCGTAGTCTTCATCTTATCTTATTTTTCTATTGTCAGTACAACCTCCGTGGCCGAGATTCGCAGCTTGTTACGGATGTTCCGGGTCCGATTCCCGGTGGGGACACTGTCAAGCAAAAATCTCTTTGTGAAACTTTCCCCAGTTTGATTAGGACATTGCAGATTGAATCACCTGATTGTCCGAAAAGAAAGATGATTCCGTGCTTTGGAAGGCACGTAAAGCCGTTGGTTCCGGCTACTATCTAGTCGTTACATGAGCCAAGTCAGTGGCCTTCGGCGGCTCTATAACACTGACACTAGGGTTTGTGAGGTCGGATGTCGACCTAACAACCAACACGATGATGAAGAAGAAAGTGTAAGTATTGTAGTCCCGCCAAAGACTTTTGACATCAATTTTGGAATTCAGTTACGAGTAGAAATGTATAGTCTACTAAATTATACACTCTTAAAACTGCAAGCTTAGTTCGCACACGACCAGAATATATTTCTGATGTATCTGTATGCATTCAGATTAATAGAATAATCACCATCATCATCATCATCATCAGCCTTTAGATTATCCGTCTTTGAACATAGGCCTCCATCAAAAAGAATAATATATTTTTTATAAACAAAGGAAATAAACATAAGCTTTCGATGTTTCTAATATAATAAATATATGAGCAGGCTGGTTGTGTCGTTTTTATTTTGTGTCATTGTCATTTTCTAGTTTATTACGTACATACAATAAATGGATAAATAAATATGTAATACAAACAACTACGTTTACGGATACCGAAACCAAAAAGAATTCGCGCCTGTTAGCTCAGCGTAATTCTCTTCGAAAGTCAGTCACACAGTCAACAATGTAGTTCTATTGTTCGTTTCTACACCTGACACCTGGCACCAGGCTTCAATGACATATTGCTCCCCTGAGACCTCCCATATTTGTCTTGGTAGAAGCGGAAACAGGTTTGTTATTGGGTAAAACTTGCGGTTGTTTTTAAGTAGGGAAGTCTAGAAAAGAAATTCAACTAACAAACATGGATGGGTTGATACATGTGTACGATAGTATGATATGAATGAAGCCATTATCTACATAAAAAACTCGTTATAAAAATAATAAAAATACATATAATATAATAATATACCTATATATTTACGTAATGCATTTTAATATTATTTATCTTCCTTTAGGGTTCTGATTACTTTGATCTGTATAGAAAAACCGTAACTCTCGTATCTGTTTGCTTTACTATCAAGGATAATTATTTGGTACTGCTTACGTTTTATACCTAACGTTTCGTTGCATTAATGCTAAAAAATCTAACATTTTACTTCCAATTAAGTTAGTTTTAACTACTTTTGGCGCCTGATTGAATTAACACGGCTCCACTCAGTAATGATAACTAGTATTGCTCAAATTATATTAAAAGGCATCACTAATTACCCGTTATATACGAGTTTAAAGAACAAGCTTATTAGCAGTTATTTAATTACAAAAAAAAACTTATACTCAATAAAAAGAGTCAAGAGACGAAGGAACTTGAAGTTGTCTATAGGATTTGCATATCAATACATACTTAAAAGAAAGGACTATTGATTAGGACTTTCGGTAAAGAGAGAATTAAGTAGACTTCACACATATTATGATTTTCTGAAAACAATATTTTCTATGTTCAACAGAATTTGTCAAATAAATTACCCTTTGTTAAAATCTTCTTTCGCAGCATTCCACCTATACTTACTTGATTCTTTTATCGGGTCTACCTTTCTTGGCAATCTCAGTAATGATGGCAAATAAATTGGCATTAGGGAAAATCCATTCTAGTTACTACGTGGAAAAAGCTTACTATTTTGTTGGTATGCTCGTTTTGATGCCTCCTTTATTTTACTGATTTAGTACGATATTAAAGGTAGATAATCTATTTTGCGTGATAATATTGGGAAAAAACGTGTTAAAAGCTAATTGCAGAGTACCTTTTGAATATATTAGTAGAACATTCATGGTATGTATGTAGGTTTTTAGGTAACTAGAAATAACAATGTATTTTTATTTATAAAACAATAAATTAGGTAACAAGTTATGGAGAAAGAAACAAAGTCATCTCTTAAGTTGAAAAAAAAAGCATAATATGAAGCAGTACTAAGCACTAAGGTGGTTGATATCGTCCAGAAGTGTAGCAAGCTGAAGTGGCAGTGGGCTGGCCACGTTTGTCGCAGAACCGATGAGCGTTGGAGCAGACGGGTTCTCGAATGGAGACCGCGTCTCGGGAAACGTAATGTGGGACGCCCCCCTGCCAGGTGGACTGATGACCTGAGGAAGGTCGCTGGTGGTGGCTGGATGAGGAAAGCGGGTGATCGTGCGCTTTGGTATGCTCTTGGGGAGGCCGACGTCCAGCAGTGGACTGCAATAGGCTGATTGATTGATTGACTAAGCACTAAAGAAAATAATATCACAAAACTTATATTTGGACTCAACGAAAGCCTATCCAAATATTTGATAAATGAATCCTAATATTTCTATAAAGAGCTCATTTTTATTAGCAACAGAGAAGATCTATAACTTTTTGAGTAAGATTATTCAAATCAATCAAAAACATTAGAATGCAAATCAAACTCAGTTTAACTAGACATTCTTTATCATAAGCAAATTGAGGTGTCTTCTCCTCTTGACTAAGAATTTTGATGAAAGGCGACGACACATGCATGTTTGTAGGAAGCTGTGGCATTCCGATTTGGTAACGTACATAACGTTACCAAACTTTCGTAAATTTTCATTGAAAACAAACAATAACCCGCAAACATTATCCATGATGTATGTAAACAAGAGAAACTAAACATCTTTAGGCTCGTATAGACAGTAAGATCTCGGACATATCAAGAGCAGTATGTGATTCTTGATCCCTTCAAGAGAGTACATATTCTATTCATGTTACTACTTAATTTTCTAAAACCGGGTATAAATAAAGATGTACAAGTACACTTCAAGATATTCAAATATGTTGTTTTGGTCATTACTTGCATTGGTTGTAAATGCATCTGATATTGCTATGACATTGTATACAAACGAATCATTTCTGTTTAAATCAATGGAAAAAATAAAAACGGACGAAGATAAAATCCATTTCCTATTTTACAGCAGGTACGTTGTATAAAAATAAAGCATTCATTACTTCTGGTAGACAAAATCCCGCTGTTCACAGTTATCTGCTTACTCAGGTATTAATTTTTTGTGTAAGACAAATGGAAAAAAAAATCTGTCGTTTAAATGTTGCAGAAATAACCCAAAAAAGAGTATCATGAAATGACTATTGACAATTTAGAATCTTTAAAACAATCAAATTACAATTTCAACGTGACAACTAAAGTCATCATACATGGTTGGATTTCTAGTAATGAAACAACTAAAGCTATTGAAACTCTCAAAGATGGTAATGTAGTGTCATTTATTTTTTAATAATTATTACTTATTCTCAATGATCATGTTGAGTTATTAAATAACTTAATAACTCTTATATTAACAATTTCTCTACTCTACAGCTCTTGTAAACAATTCAACATTCAACATAATAGTCGTCGATTGGAACAAACTAGCTGATGGACCATACAAAACTGCACAAAGGTTTTCAACAACAGTAGCTACGCGTCTGATTGAATTTATAAAATTCCTTATGGCCAGTGGTGAAACTCCAAAAAAGTTTCACTTGATTGGTCACAGTATAGGTGCACACATAGCTGGTATAGTTGGAAATCATTTTCGGGAGCAGAACACAAAGATCGATGCAATAACAGGTAAGCAAGTTTTTACTCAAGTTGTGTTATATCATTATAGTTATATGTATAAGGAATTGAAGTTAAAGATCCGATACGACAGACTAAACATTTTATGATCTAGGATTGTACCTCTTAGGCATGGTTAATACAGAAGTCATATGGCAGAGGCGGATATTTCTTTTTTATTTTTGACGGACCTAATCACTATTTATACCAGAGTGGTAATATAGTGGGCGCGGACTTGCGGGGGAGCAGAAGGCTCGTAACCCTTAGGAATTTTATGACAACGTATCTGGGGGCGCCCTCAGAAGGGCTCGGACCGCGGCCCAGAACGTTGCCAGGGCGAGAAGCGCGTCGGAGAAGAATGACCCCTACCGGGTCTTACTGAATTAATTCTACTATTAGTTCCGCGTCCCCGCCGGCGGGGGCGGTTGCTACCTGAAGGGCATTCTGTAGTAGTGTGTGGCCTACACGCAATGGCAGCTTTAATCGCGACGGTGATCTCATCGTCCGGATCTGTGAGAGCGGCAGAGGCGGATAGTCAAAGTAACACAATATAAACCCTAACAGTACGTAGCATAGCGTCGTCGCCGCTTTGTGGCGGTGGCGCGTCACCTAGTGGCGGGACGTCGCCTGGAGGCGCGTGCGTATTTCTCCTTACGACAAAAACGACGCTATGCTACGTACTATTAAAGTTTATTGTCCTCGCCACGTCACTTCTGTATTAACCACGCCTTAGACCGAGGTTATTAGGTGAACTAAACGCAGAACGACCTACAAATAAAATAAATAATTACAAACGTTCAACTAAATAAACGAGTTAACTATGCAATAAATAGTAGGTATATGGTCTAAACACTTATGCAGCATTACTAAATTCCAGGACTAGATCCAGCATATCCATATTACAAGTTTGTATCAGAAGATGAGAGATTGGACAATAAAGATGCGCGTTACGTTGAAGTTATTCATACTAATGCTAGGCGTTGGGGTTATCGCAGTATATGTGGCCATATTGATTTCTTCCCCAATGGAGGACAATATCAACCAGGATGTCTCCATGATAGAAGAGGTAAGTATGTATTTTCAACTTGTTATAAAAGAAGTTTAAATTACGCCGCAACTCCACAGTGTGCACAAGTTATTATGTGCTCTGAGAAGTTGAGCTCCATGTCGTGTGTAGGTTTATTAGCAATTTTTTTTTGTTTCAGATTTTTGTAATCACGACCGTGCAATTTTATTTTACGCTTATTCTATTATTGGGACGAAATTTTTGGGTATATCCATCGAATTTAGGAATAGAGTTATTTACAATTCAAAGAAAAAAATCGTCATGGGTGGATTCAAATTGCACTACGGGTAAGTACCTGCTCCCAAGTTTGATTTTTGGCTTTTGGTAAGATATGATTATGATTATTTTGTTTTGATTATGTTCTATTCATATTATAATAGAATCTGAAAATACGTAGGTCTAATAATGTGTCCGTTTCAGGAAAAGAGGTTCTTTCTGGTTAAGAACAGGGCATAGTCCACCTTTCGTCTTTAAACCTGATGACGATGCTAAATAGTCTTTAAAGTTGACAAACTGAGAAGCAATATTTTTGTACATAATTTTCAATCAAAACAATTAAGTAGTCGACAAATAAATTGTATTTCACAATATTTTATGTCCCAATAAAAATGGACTCGTAAACCCAATAAATTAATGTTGTTCTCATTTCTACACTAAAATAAACTTTCTTCGATATAAATGTACTTTCTTATTGAAAACGTGGTAGGTAACTAGTTTGATTCACAACTACAACATTACCTGCCTGGTTTGATTCTTGTAAAACTAGAATTTCTCACCGCTTTGCATATTATACTGCTAATGTTTGTTTCTACATTAGCTTGCCTCTTAGTGACGACTCATTTCAACATTTCAATGAGATGTTCTAAGCAAAACTTTATTTTCATATTATACTTTAACTATAGTTAAGTATTTGTATTATTTTAAATTCTAGTTTTTTTTTGTAACAAAATTACTAAGTATATACCTCCTACAACATTTTTTTTTGTTTCAGTCAATTTTTTTTTGTGTCAGTTTGATATCATGATTTCAATATAAATTGATTTTGTATCAGAATAACAATTTTTTGTTTCAAATAAACTAGTTAGAAATAAAAAAGTATGCCATTTTTCCATAATTTTTTATTCATGTTTCACTTGTAATACCAGATTTACTTTCTACTTAATTTTCTTCTTTGCCTACTAGATTCATAGTAGTTTCTAACGGTGTGTTGACATAGCTTGTCTTCTTCAACGTATTGCTCTTCTTCGAATTTGAAAGTTAATTTTAAGATGAGCGTAAATTTTAAGTTAACAGTAGTTACTTTATTCGTGTGCTCAAATATTTGTGGTGTAGTAAGCGAAAAATATTCCGTATCAATTGAAAATGGAATTTCAACATACAGTGGTAATGCGTCTCTTCGCCCACTTTCTTTATGGAGCAACCCAGATGAAGACATCCATTATTTATTGTACACAAGGTAATTTCTAAATAAGAAATTTTGAAATAAAAAAAAATATATGCTTAGTTTTTTACCAGAACGAAAATAAATGATCTTACTTATTATTAATATTTCTTGTAGAAAAAATAAGGATGAATTTCAAGAACTCAAGATAAACGATACAGATTTATTAAAATCATCACATTTTGATTTTAGTCAAAAAACAAAAGTTATTGTACATGGTTGGTTAGGTTCTGGTACGGCGTCGGCTCCTCAAGAAATCAAAGACGGTGAGAAAATCCCATTATTATCGCTGATTGATAAATCAATCAACCAATTATGGATTAAAATCCACAATCTCGAATAAAAGTGCTAGGATTTCAAAATAGAAATACTTACTAGTGTCTACGTATAACGTGTCAGCTAGTAGCTTAGCCTGGGAAACTGAACTTAATTTTTGGAAAAACATAAATAATACTAACTGTACTTTACATGAAATTATTTTATGATTTGTATATTATTTAAAATATCTATTTGCAAATTCAATTTCCCGAGAGGTTTAGCGTGATTAACACTCCTCTAGTTCATACCTAGTCAACATACCTCTGGTTCATAATTAAACTGACAAATCAACCGTTTCTCCTCTTCTTCCTGATGCCTTTGCCCAACGTGGGGTCGTCGGCTCAAGATATTTTTCTGGAACCCAACATGGGGTAGAAAGTCTTAACAGTAATATCTATAGGTATAAATATTATTCTTTTAACAAATACACATTTTATTTTATTTTACTATTATTACATTAAAAAGTTTCGTTTATAAATTTAATTTTATTACAGCTTACTTACAGGTAACTGATGATAACATTATAAACGTTGATTGGTGCAAACGCGCTAATATGTTTTATACATTGTCCAGAATGTACGTCCCTGTCGTCAGCCAATCTCTGACAGACTTTTTAATCTTTCTGGTGGACAATGGAGTGCGTACTTCTGATTTACATCTCATTGGTCATAGTCTCGGTGCTCACATTGTGGGAGTAGCGGGAAAGTATTATGTCCGGCAGATGAAACCCATACGATTTATATCAGGTGAGATAAGAGAACACTCAAACTCAAAAGACCAAACTTAAACCTTGAAGAAAATAGATCTAAAAATGTTAGCATTCATATCAGCGCTATAAATACTAATTTACCAAACAGTTTCTGTAGCCTGATAATGAAGAAAACGAAATAACAATTCTATAATAATTTATATTTATCCATTTGTCTGAATAGATTTTTTTTTTCGTTTTGCTTACAGCTTTAGATCCAGCCAAACCATTATTTCAATGGAGTAACAAAGACAACCGTTTGGACAAATCAGATGCTGTTCATGTGGAAGTTATCCATACCAATGGTGGTTTTTTGGGAATTCCCTACCCAGTAGGGCATTTAGACTTTTACCCAAATGGAGGAAGAAGACAGCCTGGTTGTGGATGGGATATCATGGGTTGGTATTATTAGGATTGCAAAATCTTGTAAGCCAAATTGTGAGAATGATGGTAAACCTAACTTATCTATGACAAATCCGGATAGGGTTCCATTTTCAATTTTGGGATCTAATATTTCTATTCACATGTACAGCAATATAACTAATTTCTATCTGATAAGTACCTGTTTATTCAGATAAAAAACTTGATAGTCATTATTCTGCTTCGTTTAGTTAGAGTAATCGACAATTTCAACTACAGAACATTTGTTACTCAAATACCAATAAAACACGTCTGTGTTGCAGGTGTCTGCAAAACTTGTCAATTACTATTGCAGATTGTGGTGAAGTCGTTATAGTTTACAAATTATTAATTTGGCAAGAGTTAACAAATTTTGGCATGTGTTGGTGGTTAAAAAAATATATTAAGGCGAGGCCCTATCCTAAATTAGCAACTCAACGCGCTTTAGTTGAAAGTTCAACCGACGCACTACTGAAATAACGTTCATATTAGCATGCGATGCTTCACGGAGGTTACGTCCGACACTGCGCAGGAAGCGAAATTTAGGTATTAATATAGCCACCCAAAAAATACAAAAAAGATATGTTGTTGTCGCTGAAAATATTAAGAAAACAGATTTGAAAATTTTGAATGTGGGGTAATTTTCGGTGTATTTAATTATTTATTTTTGCTCTATTCCTTGATTATATGTAAAATCTACTTGGTTACGTCGCTAAATGATAAATTTTTCTGTTGGTTGTAATTTTCTTGAATTGGTACATATTCCGAGACGTGAGATACGCGAGTTAAAAAAGGGGCCCAAGAACGATTTTTCAAATAGGGCCTCGCTTTAAAAACAAAGGCAATAGCGATAAAAATTCTCTTACTCTATATATTGTCTTATCTATGAAATGTTGTTTCCAGGATCATGTGCCCACAACCGCGCTGTATTGTATTTCGCTGAGTCTATAGTATCAGCTGTTCCTTTTACTGCTGTACAATGTGAGAGCTACAGTGAGGTTTACTATAACGGAAAATGCAATAAAACTAACGCTAATACATTAAACATGAGCGGTTTCAATATAAATTATGGGTATGTATGATTTGGAACAGCCAGTTTTATTTTTGTAGGTGGCATTATGGAAATTATGCTTAGAGTGGCACATCTCGTTTTTCTCTGGTTCATTATCAGCATGATAAATTTAGAAAAATAAGCAGCTCATAAAAATGAAAATTGTAAATTCCCAAAATTACCTACTGAAAAGGCAGCCGTACCTAATACCTGACCCATTTAAAATTCCTTAATGGTAAATTTGTATAAAAATAAAATCATATCCAAAGTTGTTAATGTAGTTACTAGGCAGGTAAAGCACAAATTTAAACGTTTCTAGTTTTAGATTTGATCAGAAAATATATTTTCTTATTCAAATAATTTTACTCTATGTAATTTGTATAGTATGTTTTAATTTTCAGGAGTGAAGGCGTATACTATCTCAAAACAAACGCAGAACCACCCTTTGCACTCGGAAGTCCCGAAAATTGGGGAGACGATTTTCTAAGAAGCACATATTTTCTTGGATCGTTTTGGTTAACTGGGATGCCTATCTTACAATACAACATAGTAAATTAAAATCATCTCTTTCTTAATTTATTTAATTTAAATGGTTAAATAAAGATGAAATTTGTATTTTTTTATTAATTTCCCGTTTCCTGTGAATTTAATTTATAAAGCGGTTATTTAAATCTGAAAAATAAACAGGCCATCTTTGACATAGGTATTGCGAACTTTGAACGGATAAGCTTCTAAAAATATTTTCTGAGTATTTAGTCCATAGTGATTTCTTCGTGTAAAAAGTATTTTGTATTAATAAATAGGTAAAGAGAGAAAAATGTTATGTTGTTAAAATAAAACATTGAATTACGTTTAAGATTTTCTCAGATTATTTTCATATTTATATGGATCGTAGCGAGATGACCTATAAGGTGGCAACTCGCCCACTAGGCGAGATTTTTATAGGTGAGATGTCACCTAAGTTATTTGATTAACCTAATTTTTCAGGGTTGTGCCAAAATAGTACTATTATTTTACCCTATGGCACAGAATTAATATAGTACCAGAACGGCCACTCACCTCCTCCCGCCAATCAGCGTTACCTCGTCCCGCCCCGCAGTTTGACATTCGAGGGGGCGAGCGAGTACTGGATTAAAGGCCGTGCATCGCTTACGCGCGCTATCACTTAACTTTTATATAGTGAAGTGAGTGATATAAAAAAATGGGGAGGAATTGCGCTGTGTTTGGGTGTCTTTCGACACATCGCGATAAAAACAGACGTTTTTATAAGTTTCCGAGTGTTGATGAGAAAAGATAGGTAAACAAAAAAATCAGATTTAAACGTTTTTTCATTTGTGTTACTCTTAGTCGATTGATAAGAACTAAATGTGAGAGCTATATGATGTGCTTAACCGTGTTAATTACAGTTACGAAAACCTTGGTGTTTCAAAAATATTTTTATGTGATAACTAGGTAGCTGTTTAGCAAATAATTTACACAATATTTTAGGTGTGTTTACTAACTGACACCTAGTGTCTAGTCATGCAGTAATATACACATTCCTACAAGTGTTAACCCTACATGGTTCACTCACACATACGCATGTGTAAAAAGGAGTAGGCATTTAAAATGCGACGGCTGTATGAAGTGTCCGGGGTGTACCTATGGCTGAACTTTTAACTACTTTTGAATGCCGACTAAAGCAATCGAGACGGTGCCGTAAAGGTGTGTAAGTAATAAAATGATCTTGAAACTCGTTAAGTTTATATCGAGGTGCGCCAGATGGTGCATAATTATTAGGAGTTTGATTAATATCTTTCGTGCTCCTTCAGGCTTCAGAGTAAGGTAAATGGTGAGTAAATGTTCAGTGTGATAGATAGGTATAGATGGATCAATTTATTTATTATTATTATACTGGATTGTGTCCCTATTTTTATAATCTTGTATCTTTTTTTTCTTGTTTGTCACGTTTATATAGTTAAACTACAAAAATGGTTTTGACGAATTCTGGTACACAGATAGTTGGTACCCAAGGACGAACATAATACAACTACTTTTTACCGCGAGAAATTGTTTTATTTCCACGATGTAACACCTTACCGCATTAAAATTACTAAAACTAAGAGCGCAATCTATGTAACATGCTCGGACTAATAAATAAATATGTGGAGACATCTCACACACGGCCATCTGATCCCAAACTAAGCAGAGCTGGTAGGTACTATGGGTATTAGACAGCTGCTGATGTAAAACAACATCTAGTCACAAGGTCAACACAACTGCTCATCATCACATGAATGTTTTGTCCTGTGCGGGATTCAAGCCCGCGCGAGACCCTGCGCTTGGAAGGCAGGTGTACTACCAACTAGACAACGGAGCCGACAACATATAGGACAAGTACATGAGCAACATGGGCGTAGCTGCGGGCGTACAGCTATAATATAGTGAGTGTAATGTAAGTATAAAAAACCGATGGTATAGTTAGTGTCGCCGCCTTTTACACAAAAGGTCATGTCGTGAGGTCAGGTGTTCTTATTATAAGAACTTGGTCATACATAATTCTTTATTTAAATATTTTTTTACCATTTGTTTAGCCCTCTGTAAAGAAAAATATTATAATGGATATTCACAAATTTTAGCGAAAATTTATTAGTATCCTGCGCGCAAAACAATGATTTGAGAAATTTTATCTACCTATATTGATATTTTTGAAAGTTTAATGGATTCTGTCTTGTTTCCTCAAAGGTAAGGTGGAACTCACACTTAACTTGTAACATTTTTATGATTCAGCTAGTTGTTCATTATTTTTTCAAAATGTTATAATGTCATTAATTACGTACATAATAGCATAAAATTCTGTATTCAGTTTAATCCGCAATAAAAAAAATTACCATAAAGGTGCGATAAATGAGCTGAAAACTCGTAAAAGTTTTTTATCGCAATACCGGATGCCAAAGTTGAATAAATATATTTTGCGCGGATAAAATATTAACTGATTAAAGGCTACAGCTAGGTGAAGTCTACCCTTTGAAATAAATAATCCAAATTAAAATTTTAAGACAGGATAAGTTACTTTTTTTTTAAGAAAAATCATGTTTATATAAATAAATTCAAAACTTTTTTATGTTTCTTTGGTGTACTTAGTAAGAGAATGTAATTTGACTAGAAATACATTTTCAGTAAAAAAATATTTACTATAAATATAATTTTAAGTAGAAAACTACCCTGTCCAACTACATTACTTATATTTATAAACAAGTATATAAATACGCACAAGCACCGCACAGCATAAAAAGTATAAAAAATCTATTACCTAAAAAAAAGAAAATATAATATTAACTATGGAGAACATATAAAAAGCACCAGCTAATGAATGAAATAAATATGAATTATTTCTGGTAGTTTCCTGATGAATAAATAAGACATCTCTTTGTTTATCTACCGACAGTAATCAGTCAACGTTTAATTAGTTTTCGGTTCTTTCTCAGAAATTCTGTTTACCCGGAGTGAGATCCATCATACGCCTTTAACTTTGCACTGAGCAATATTGAGTTATTATCAAATATCACGAGTCAATTTACACAGAGCCTACGGTTCGGAGTAACGTTCTTAAATTTAAGTCGGTCGCTAGCTGTACTATGCGGGTATGATGGGAAATAAAAAAATACCTACGCTACACCAATCATCATCATCCCAGCCAAAAAGAACTGCTATCAGTTTCATTGCATTTATCTTATACTGTAATGTTGCCAGAAAAAAATCTACTACACGCACGGTTATATTGGTTAGTGTGTCTGCCTTCAACCGACTATTCTTAGTACAAGTAAAGAAGTATAGAACAACATTTATTTACAGCACACAGCAAATTGCATAGACCTAATAAGGTAAATAAATCTACTACGAACGTTCCTAGTTAGCCTACTGTGACGTGGTTGGAAAATATTTCATGTAAATTGGTAATTTGTTTTCGTTACTCGAACCACATTGAAACTTTGTATACGTTTGGGTCTAATTTAAATTACATACACTAATAAATACTTCAGAATTTTTCAAAATTAATCAAAAACATATAAATAACAAATTGATAGTCATATTATATCGTATTTTTTTGCTGCAGAATCCTTGCTTTAGAGAGCTTATATTATCATCTCACCCGGAGCATGAAAGACGTCCATTGCTTGTCGGAAGGCTTCCACTGCAAGCCTTATATTACTTATTATTATTATTATTTAACAATTTATTATAAAATACCACTCGGAAAAAAATGTTTGAAAAAGAAGACAAAATAATGCACTTACCTTGGTTTCTTGCAAAGAATAGTGACGCTTGAAACATACTCTCGTACTGAACACAAAAATAACAATAATTTCGATTCAGAGGAAATTATAATACTCTTCCAATATTTCTGCAATCTTTGCAAATCGAAGATAATTATGTATATAATATTTTTTCAAATTGTTACATAATAATTCAATAAATAGCTTTTCAGACTTGTATACCCTACTTTATGACCATTAAATAATTTTATTCGTAAGCTTAATTTCATTTCTGATAGCATGACAATTCAGACAATTTTCCGGTCGTACCCTGCGGTAAAAGCAATTTAATGCTGATCGAGTTAGGACAGATTTAGAGGCCTGTTATGAGGAAAAATTGAACAGACATTAGGGGTCTATTATGAACGAGTTTTGCGCACGTAGTCCGGAAATTACCTTCGATCCTGGCAACCCCAAGAGTGTAGTAGAACAAGCGCAGTGCGGCTGCCTACTAAAGGTAGAAAGAATATAAATTTTTGATAGCAAAAATCGAAAGACTTCAATATTTCTGTAAAAGTTGTGTACGAAGGTTGGTCAACGTCAAAATGTTACATTGACAACATGCAGCAATCAACATTATCAAAATCAACGGCCCGTTACAGTCCACTGCTGGACTATGAGCCTTCTCCACTTAAGTGGAGGGTTTTACCATAATCTCCACGCTTGGCAGGCGGGTTGGAGATGGCAGATTAAAAGGTTACTGTATGAGAGAGCGCTGCTGCCCGTTCCCTGTTCAATGTGTAGTCCCTAAGTCGCCTCTTACGACACCCACGTGAAGAGTAGGGGTTGGTGACAAATGTATTCTACTCTGCCGTCACCACACGGCTAAACGACCTTACGGAATGCAGCAATCACTTGTCTTAAAATAATACATCATCAATCAATTTAGCTCATAAGTCCCTACTAGAAGGATAGAACCTACCCTCAATTAGAGCGATCAGGCCATAGTTGACCACGCTGGCCTAGTGTGGGTTGGTCGCTTTCACACACAACTTTCTTCGCAGGATACTGCAGATTTTCTTACGATGTTCCTTTACAGATTAAACGTACATTATATCAACACATATTGGTTTGAGATAGGGTTCAAACCTACGTCTTCCATACGTAGAGCAGAAGCCCTAGCCAATACACCATCGACGTCTGAAAGAATACAATATAAAGTAAATTGTGGATCAATCCAATTCAACATCAATGCAAAAGTATATGAACAAAATTACCTGAATTTAAATTTTAGGTCACCACGTACCCGGCAGCCATATAGGTGAGTTATTAGCATAATTTACTATGTCCAGCCATTATTCAAAACAAAGGAAAGGGATCGGTAGGCAAGGGTAATGTTGCAAAGCAATCACTTCTGAATATTGGCTAAGGACTCCCGAACTAATTTTACCTCAATTTTACTGTTCGTTACACAAGGTTGTTTGAACACCTACGCTCAGCATGAATTCTTTACCCACTTGAAAATTCTGAATAATTTTGTTCGGGTAGTATATTGTTAACAATTTTTTAATTATGCTAGCTTTGAGTAAAAGTCAAATTTTATAAAATTGGCAGCTTTATAATGAAGACCTATGAACATGAACGTGGTAAGTTGTGTGTTGGGCGAGTCTTAATAATAGGTAATAGGTAATGAGTGTCAAAGCACGTAAGTTAGCCACTATCTTTTCTCTTGATCCTGATTATTTAATAGTTTTCCTTTCTTTAATATGTAGTTATACAGCTTTCATATTCCATCGGAATTGTTTTTTTATTAAATTACGTTTTTTCATTTCCACAAATTGAAACAGTGCATTGCTAAGATAACTGACACACGAATAAAGTTTAGTAATGTTAAGGAAACTAAAGAATTGGGTTTATATTATTTTCGAAATCCACAAAAACAATTTTCCAGAAAGAAATTCCGATAGTGTGATTTCGAATCATGAGTGAATGTGTCCAATAATTTTGTGGCTGTCATTTACATACATAACCATCTGAGTAAACATATTATTAGAATAAGCAAAAGAGTGCTAGGTGATAAGCAAACTTGCAGTTAAACATTTTAAATCAAAGCAAAATCTAGTTAAAGGCATATCTTAGAACTTCGGGTTCTCTTATATCTTAGAACTTGAAATAGGTAAGGAACTGGAACGACTCGACTTTACCACTTAATATGTGATTGGAAGATCGTTTCAAGGAACCTACTTATCGATAAAATCAAACATCTTTTATTAAGGGTGTACAAAAAAATTAACCCGATATTTGTATGTTCTGGCAATGTCTACCTATAGTTGTCAAAAAATTAAATAGAGGTGGAGTGTGTAGTATGTGATGACGGAAGCGGTCAGATGCGCAGGATATTTTAAGGTGCGCAAGCGTTCGCGCACACGTAGTATGTACTCGTACTACGAAGAAATCTTTGTAGAGTATTATTTATAGTATTATATTGTGTGCAATCAAGTCGGAATCAAAGACGGAAAGGTATTGTGTGCCCACAAACCAACACAAAACATGCCTTCTCCACTAGATTTTTTGTTTTCCTAGGACCACTACTTTACAATTAGATTGATGCTAAGTTGGACTTTTATTCTTGCAGTTATGGTAAAAGTAAACAAATTTTCCAAGAAGCCCTTTTGAATTTGTCCTACGAAGACACAGAGAAGTTATTGTTAGTCTTGAAATGATTGTTTTGTTTTATGTATCAAATTTTATATAGGTATTTTGTACTTTTTACATAATGCCCTCTAATTTTGTCTATAAGTAAGTATACTAATTTTAGAATCTAACTTTTGTAATTTGTTATTATTTATTTTAATTTTGAGATTGTTAATTAAGACCAATTTTTGTCGCCTGAAGCACAGGAATCTTCCCAGTTCAGGTATATGTTTTATTGTATCCCTATTGGAATGTTTAGTCGATAGTATTATATTGTAAAATAAGTTTCTCAATAAATTATTATTATTATTATTAAGTGGCACCTAATAAGTAAATAAACGAATAAGATTTGTAGTGGTTAATAATTTCACCTCTGACCGAATAAAAAGAACCAAACAGATACCAAGTTGCGTTCAATTATTCATTTTAGAAACCGTGCCACGCTACAATAGCTAAAAATATTTTTTTATCCTCATAACAACGGAAAAGAGTAATCGAGCAGTTAAATCGAAGGCTAAAATGATAGATGCTGCGGATGTTCCCATTAAATTCTGCGCAAGTCCAAAAGGGACAGGACGCGATTTACGTCACACGTAACCTCTTTGACGTAACAAGAGTTGACGTGTTTGTCGCAATGATAATTATTTTGTCTTCAGTGTTTTCCTTCTGAGATTTTGCCTATCTGCATTATAATTATTATGCATTAAATTGCCTATAATAAAATAATTGTTTGTTTACCTAAATCTATAGTTCTTCATTCATCAATTCATCATAGATGTTATTTTTACCTTCATAACCCATAATATCTTACAACCCATACTATAAAAAGAAGAAGAATAGAGTGGCTTATTAGTTACTTATATAAATAATTTTATAAACTAAATTCGCTTAATTTCATGGAAGAAACAAACAATTATCAATTATCTTTTACTAGTTTTTAAGTATATAACTGAGGCTCATTGTTTCCACAGTCAAACTGTACATGCAGTTTTGTGGTACTAGTTTTAGATTAAGACTAATATTGTTCTAATAAATAAATAAAATAATAATAATTTATTAAAAAGTATTTCGAAGTGTACGGAACCTACGTTATGTGAAGTACAAAGAAAATAGTACTTATGCATAACCTGTTTATGTTGTTTTTGTGCTTCGTATAGTCAGATAAAAGAGTTAAATAATTAAGTAACGTACAATATTATTCAATAAAATAAAAACAAACAGCCCTTATTAAATCAATAAGTATTTTAATTTGATACCCACATAGTACCAATGATTTAAATTAATGGCAGCCATCTTTGATTTAGGGTCCGGAAGGGTACGTGTCCGTGTCCTGATTTGGTGTACCTAATTTAAATTTCCAAAAAGGTGAATAAAATTGTTCCTTAGTTGAAGTTTTATTCGTACAATAAATCAACTGCCTACCACATAGTGTACTGTTTTTGTTGTTGTTGTTGTTGTTGTAGTAGTGTGCTTATGACACGAACCTACTATAAAAATAAAATAAAATAAAAATTATTTTATTTCAATAATTACTATGTAGTAAAAATTAAACCAGCAAAAAAGGCTACTGATTTTTACTGTCTTACATTTTGTTATCGTACATAATAAAAGAACATGAGTGAATAATCTTATACAACAAAATTACGCCCAATATAACTTGTCTCGCTACACAATAAAAATACCTACATAAGCACAATGTAGTGTGTAACTATTCAATTTATTGGAGAGGGTCGTGCTTAAGCGGGATTTATAAGGAGACCTTTTAAATAGGCTCCCACTCACACCAATGCGAACGTGACACTGCAGACTTTTGCAATTACAAAAGTTATGTAACTGCCACGAGATAACGGGTAGAAAATTGTTAGTAGGTATCATTATGATCGTTTTTTGTTCTTTAAAATACAGTTATGCCATCGTCGGCCAGTGGTCAAATGCAGCTTCAATAATATTTGAAGGTATTATTTTGCCAAGTACAGAAAATGGGGCTAGTTCGAAAATATGTTCTAATATTTAATTCAGGTTCATATATTTATTGACCGAGCGAGCGAAGCGTCTCTGTTTCAGCTTGGCCAAATTTGCTTTTGGTATGTCCATCTGTCCATCTGTTTGTTTGTTTGTTTCACTCTACAGGTCACGTTTCTCAACCGATTCTCATGAAATTTTGAGAGCAGGTTCGATAAATTAATCTAAGTTTTTGGAAATTTTAAAAAATAACGGAGTTATGGGGGTTGCCAGCTTACAAGTTCTACTGCTGAGGCTGTTTTCCTCTACAGGTCACATTTATCAATCAATAGAATAGAATATAATAGAATTGACCTGAATTAAATTGAATTGAAAAGTATGAAATTGAATTGAATTAAACTAAATAAAAAATAAATTAAAATAATCAAGGGGTCAAGGATGTTTGTGGAGAAAAAAATTAAATTAATATGAAAAGATAATCAGACTCGCGAGGTTTACAGCTCACAGAGCCACTAGTTTATTTATTGAACAAATATCATACTTCAATTGCTCTTAAAGACATAACAATAACTTTCTTAATTCGACAGCTACGTTCTTTATTAATTCAAAATAATGTCATTCGTTATCTCCTCAATTCCACTGGTCATAAAACCAATAATAAAAAAAGAAGCATGATGATGATGATGATGTTTTGTGATGAATGAATGATGGTATGATAGCTGTACTTATTAGAATCGGACCATATATTGACTTCCTGAATTGGGGCCAAAAATGCAACAAAATGCAATTTTAATTTTGTATGTTTCAGTGTAAAGACGGTTTTCCTTTACTCGGCTCTATAAGTTCAACCGCCCATTGGATCTTCGTAACGGCGTGGAGACAAAATTGTCGGTCACTCGTGAGGACGACAACCAATCTTCGACCTTGTCATTACACGAACTATTATGTACAGGTATTTTTTCATAATTCTTAGCTACCGAGTCTAGTAATATTTATTTTCCTTGAAAGGGATAAAAAAGTACAATCAAGTAAATAATTTGTCCTAATAAATCATGACCACGGAGCAATAGCGCTGCCTGCATTCTTGATTTTAACAAAATTGGATTTATCTAGTTCGGAATGATGACGGAAGGTGGACCAAAGCAGTGACAGAGTGGCGGCCCAGACTTGGAAAATGCTCGGTAGGCAGACCACCAGCCCGATGGTCAGATGATCTAATGACAGTGGAAGGGAAGTACTGGATGAGAACTGCAAAGGACCGTGCAAAATGGCGCAATAAAGAAGAGGCCTAAACTCAGCAGTAGGTGGATGTGGGCTAGATAGATAGATTTGTTGTTTTAAAGCCATTTCAGTAACTATAATTATCAGGTTTACCGAAACTACTTATAAGTACCTAACTAACAATTCTGTTCCAATCGCCAATTTATAGAATTCTGACCGCAATAATAAAATTGTTGGTTTTTTATTGATTAATACATTAGTTAGCGAACAATAGCGTTATAATAGATAATATTAGTACAGAAATTCCCGGTATTTATTCGAACGAATAAGTGGAAACGAAACCTTTACGAAGGGTCCTTATTTTTGATGTTGTGCTTACACAAAGGCGCTCATATTGAGTTTTGTGTTCGGATATAGAACCATTTACAAAACTGTGTAGGTAGTAGGTACCTACCCATTTATATATGGAAACAATGTACTTAGAACTTTTATTGTTTACCTAGTAGTCCCTAGTATTTCAACATCGCACAAGTGTAGAATATAATTTGAGGAATTTATAACGTAGCGAATGCTAACTGCGGAAGCTTTTGCACTGTAAAATATATAATCCGCTTTCCACTTTTCTAATGTAAGAGTGAAAAAATAAAAATTCACGTGACTTTCAGTATGCCAAACGTTATCCATTTGTGGAATGGAAATTGTTGCAATATTATAACCTACTTTTACTTCTCGACAATAATGTAATGTAACAAGTCTGGAGGAAAAAAGAAGATATAAAATAAGCAATTCTTAATGAGCGCGCAAGGTCTTCTAAGGACTTAATAATAGGTTCCAAATTACAATACATTTATGAGACAGAGAGAGAAAGGGAGAGAGTGATATCATCATCTGAATATTAAGTATAGCAAACTAAAGCATCCTACTAATATTATAAATGCGAAAGTTTGGATGTTTGTTGCCGAATCACGCTTGAACCAGTGGACAGATCGGGATGAAACTTGGCACGCATATAGGTTAGGTCCTGGAATAGGACATAGGCTACTTTTTACCGCGGGAAAACACTTAATTCCTACGGGAAAACTCATTAAACGCGGGTGAAACCGCGGGCGGAAAGCTAGTTGTAAATAAAACAGAGCAAGATATCTTTGACATTGAGCAAAATTATACAGCATCAAAATCAGGTTAACAAATTTCAACACTTTTATTTTGAAAAACCGTGTTTGATTATTTTTATTAGAATATAATAAATTCCATTATTTTCTCCTGGATTCAATTACAGCATTTTAAAGTAAAGTACCTCCACGTAAGCCAAGTTAGCTGTTTCACGGTTTTACGTGTTATTTACGGAGTTCCAACGTGAGCTAAATGTTTATTTATCGGCTTATTTCCCCGTCTCTGGGCAGCCGTTCCAGAAGTTATAATTACTTACTGCGACTCACAAAGTAATTGGAAAAATATGGAGCCTGATTTATAGACATACCATTCTCTGTTTTCATTTACATTCATATCAAATTATTTTGTTGCTTTCCACGTGCTACATTTATTAGGAACAAAATAAGCTCTCGTTACGCGTGTCATGTGAACTCTATGCGGCTCTACATTAACTTTTACTTCTACAGTTTCCGTAGTAATTTCATATCTAGTTTACCTTAATTATAAGTTTTAGTAATAGACTATTAGCTCTTATAGTTACATTAACGCTACGGTGACGCGGAATGCGGACGCTACGCTAGCATTTCTTACCGATAAGCCGCGCTGCACCGGAGCGTTGATGCCTGGCCTACCGGTCAGTCATACAGAATAAGGCGGTCGCGAAACATGTCATTTCTCTTGAATAAATTTATTTTTTAAAAGTTTATATTTTTTTTTGTGAAAAGCTCCTCCGGGAACTTAATTCGCGAATCATCAACATTATAAAACAAGAAGCTTGAGTTGAGGTGGACAGAATAATCTTCAGGGTATTCTATTCTCCTATCGTCATCATCATCATCATCATCATTACGGTCCTGTGCTACTTGCATCCACCAGCGCCCAGCATCGTAAGAGATATCAGATTGTCTCTCATCGTAAGAGCAGTAAAAAAACAAATATTGGATTTACAAATTCAGAAATGTAATTATTGTACGTTTATTCGATGCTCTTACGGTGAATAAAAACATCGTGATGAAACCTGCACACTCCTGCGAAAGAAATTCAAAGGTTGTGTGTGAAGTCGACCAATCCGCATTGGGCCAGCGTGGTCGACAACGGCCTTATCGCCCTAACTTGTGGTAGGCTCGAGCCCCTCGATGGGGACATAAATATGAGTTGTTCATGATGATGATATTTCATGTTTATGGCTCACTATATGTTTGGCAAAATGATTGGGTTTAGTACGTACGTAGTACGTACGTTTAGTACGTACGTTCCAACATCATTCACAAAATTCCTAACTAAGATAATAGTCTACGCAAAGATAAATATTTATGAAGTAACAAGCTACTTTCTAATAAACCGGGATCGAAAAACAACACGTTTGAAAGTTGTTAATGAAGGTGCGATGGAATGATTCTGGTGGGATTCTATTTTACCCACGTTTTACCCGACTGCGAGAAATGTAGGTTCCGTTTGATCACGATTGTTGCCCTCGTAACGTAATAGTATTTATACGCTATTTTTTCTTTGCTGTCGCCAAAAGTTGCATCCACCTTCATTTCAATGGACTTCACAACGTATACGATACTAAGAAGATGTATAAGTTTTGGTAACTAAACCATCCTCGCTATTGATACAAAAAGATCAGTTTGGTTACGAAAAAAAAATTATATAAAGGAAGTTTATTTTTTCTGGGATAATTTGATAAATATTTTTATGTATTCCATAAAATAATGATGGGTTGGTACCTACATTAAACTTGAAGAAGCTTTTCTGAAAATTATGGCAAATATGCAAAATGGAAACCGTTCAAACTTTCCAACAATTACGTTCATTGTGAGTCAGCGAGTTTATTATCTGTAGCGGGTCAAATACTCGTAGTTTCTCACTATTCTAATTTTAGTTTATAGAGTGTAATTTTAGAACTTGACGCGCTCAGTTCAAATCTGATTTAGCTCTATTAAAACAATGGAAATACTCGTAGTAGGCGCTTGATATTTCTCAGAAATATTATTTCATGTAAATTTCCTTTTATGATTTTCAATGGTACTAAACTAGAAATGAAACATAATGATTCAATAATGGTTTTTAATGTAAACAGTGCTCGGGGTGAAGATGGGCTTTGTACCCTTGGTTATAAACAATTTTAATTTGAAATGTTCATGATTATTATAAATTCAGCTCACGGTGTCCAGGAAAGCACCGGTCTACCCTGGAATATCCGCTAATAAACCACCGGTATTCATTTACTGTTTTGTTCGTTTAGAATTAATTATCTATGTATGTACGTGCAAGATTTACGTTTTAGGAGACAACCCAGGTGATACTTATTAGGGTAAAGAGCTTTAAAATGGTCATTATTTGTTACCTGTATTATATATTTATTAGCCTTGATTTAACGTTTGAAATATAGGTCATTTATTGTGCTTAGTCCATAACATTTTACTGGAAGACATAAAGATACCACCAATAAAAACTGTTAAATAAATAGGCAGGTACCCAATAATTCAATAGCGCCCCGGAAGCTTTAAGCTTTGTTGTAGCTTAAATTAGTTTGGCAATACTTTGTTTTTGAGGGGAGTCCGAGCCATTCCCTTAAAGTCCATGTTGCTCTATATTACCACTTCGGTATACTATAGCTGTAAAGATGAAAAATGTAATATGAACACACTAATACGTCCAGACACGATAACATGATTTAGATATACACAAAAAAATCTATTACAATGATATATCCTTACAAAATCAAAAATGACGTGTAAATTAAAGGAAAAGCCCAAGGGGTTTGAATCGACTCAAAAGATTGAATACGATCGATCATGTCCCTGAATGTGAAAGAAAAATATCTGCACAATGATCTGAGCATCATTTATCAATTTACCTGAATAGAGCTGAAGATCTCTTTTGTCGTTTTCCGTTCGAGGAAAGGCTACAATGGAGTCACCGTGCATTATTATAGAGATATCTTGGTAAGATGTTAGTCTTGTTAAATATTATTACCTATATATAAAAGAAAACTTGTTGCTTCTAAAACAATTAAGGCGATGTAAGGAAATATTTTAAATTCTGGGGCATCTACACTCTTTTCGGTGTAATAAGCAGCTATACACATGTAAATAAAATCTTTACATACTCAGTCAGTAAAACTGCCAAGTTTGACTAAATCATGGCAAATATTATCTGACGCGACCGCACAAGCAATTACCTACCCCGCCCTTTTAGTATTTAAAAGTATTTTTGACTTCTTAAATTCCAGTTTCTTGCCCCAGTGCTCCTTTAGTTCTGCTCCACTTCTGCTTTACTTCCGTAACGAGTCCTAGATGCAATTTGTCTAATGACCCTCGTTGACTCCGGAACAGAGGTGAAACAGGACCTGTGTTTCACGATCGCAAAAATTGCTAGGAAATTGCGCGACGCTAGAGAGTCGTTGAGACGCGAAACGCTCCACTTTTTTGTTGGATTGTGTTGTGAAATAATGCGCCTGTTGTTTAACTGTGTGAAAGCATAATGGAGTCTCGTTTAAATCAAGTTTTAAGAAAGAAAATTATGTTTCTATGAAAAGACAAATAGGTACCTTTATTCTGCTTAAGTTAGTTTCGTTTTATTAAAGTTATAGTAAGTATATTAATTTATATACTAAATTAAATATATAAGATACTTTTGCATACAGCGTCTTCAATTCAAAATCTTTGGTCAAAAATCGATGCAAGAAAATACTAAATTAAACTATAAGTACCTATAATTTGTAAATATTCCGGAAATATTTCACACAAAATCATATTTTTTATTTATTACCGTGAATCGCTTTTATAAGGAAACTTCCGACATAATATTTGCTCCTAAGTTATCGTTAAATGAAATGTCATCATCGATCTTCATTACGACGAGTGGTGGTCTACCCGTTTCCTCTCAAAGGTACTATTATTTTAGCGTACTCATATTCAGAGTTATTTATATCTGTTTTCTTTATATAGGTACCTCACATTATAATAAAAAAGTAATATGTAAAGGTAAAACTAATTCGACATCTCAAAATATTTCTCGCAAAGGTTCCTAAAGGCCTTTTATAATGATTTCGGTCCGCTGTTTCCAGCTTCTTTCCCAAGGATTTGTAAATCCGTTATGCTAACCTTTGATCTTGATTTGTTTTAGAAATTGGAGGTCGAGTAATAAATGAAATTCAAAAAAGGTTTTGAAAATAAAAACCTTCAAATATTTTTAATTTGGATCTAAAACATTAGTGGAGTTTTTTCGGTGAGCTCTTCTCCACAGATTCCGCCATTGTGTTAGTGAACTCACCCAAAAAAATGTAATGACGGATCTAAGTGATGTAATAACATCCTATGGAAATAAATTATTTTGACTTTGACTTTGATTACATAACGACAAATTACATCATCTGCTTCATGAATTCTGGCTTCCAGCGTAGCGTATTCTTTAGTAACCCTATGTATGTATAAGGGGGGACGTCTGCGCTCCTCGCAGACGGGTGACCTGCTCTATATTTAAGAACTATTTCACCCTTAATCCCAGTATTGATGGATGCTCTTTTCATGATAGCGCCGCATCAGCTCAGCTGTACCGCGTGATACTCTCGGTAGGTGAATTGTGTTAGGTCTATCCCTTGTTCTCTCCGCTTCTGGCATGGAGTGACCCAATGGCCCCCGCGACTACCCAAGAAGAACTAGCTTGGCAGCGGCTATTGCCACCACCAGCCAGCCCCCCCGAGTGCCGCGTGAGTCCCAGTGCCTCTCCACGCCTTAAGCTTTGAAAGTTCTGGGTTCCCCCACACGGTTGTTCTCCCCCCGTGAGATCGCAATCGGCCGGACCTGCCATCGCTCACCCTCGGAGCACCCATCGAAGGAGTACCGGTTTTACTGTAGCTCCTCCGTGATGGCCCCTCAAATCTGCCTGTTGCTCTACAGTATCTCAGTATGTTCTTGAATGACAAATTACTCTGGCCGCCATCTTGAATTTTTATAAATTTTGAAATTGCGTTGTTGTTTTTATGCCAAAATAGCATGTCAAACCAAGTTTTATCAAAATTGGTCCATAAACAAAAAAAATGGCCGCCATCTTGAATATTTATAAATTTTAACATTGCATTGTTGTTTTTATGCCAAAATAGTATGTCAAACCAAGTTTTATCAAAATCGGTTGATAAACATGAAAGTTGGCCACCATCTTGAAATTTTATAAATTTTAACATTGCGTTGTTGTTTTTATGCCAAAACAGTATGTCAAACCAAGTTTTACCAAAATCGGTCGATAAACATGAAAGTTGGCCGCCATCTTGAATTTTTATAAATTTAAACATTGCGTTGCTGTTTTTATGCCAAAATAATATGTCAAACCAAAATTTATCAAAATCGGTTGATAAACATGAAAGTTGGCCACCATCTTGAAATTTTATAAATTTTAACATTGCGTTGTTGTTTTTATGTCAAAATAGTACGTCAAACCAAGTTTTATCAAAATCGGTCCATGAACAGAAAAGTTGGCCGCCATCTTGAATTTTAATAAATTTTAAAATTGCGTTGTTGTTTTTATGCCAAAATAGTAAGTCAAACCAAGTTTTATCAAAATCTGTCCATAAACAAGAAAGTTGGGCGCCATCTTGAATTTTGGCAATTTTTTTGCAAAGCACACGTTATTTCCAACGCGCGAGATACCCCGGTGTGTTGCTTGATGTGCTGATCACTGTACTTCAACCAATTTTACAGCCATTTGATCGATAATAACTATTTCACTAGATTAGTTTAGTGATATGATCATATGCCTAGTAAGATAGTTATTAAGATCCTTCGTATGACTATCATCCGGTATATGATCATATCCCTAGTGATATGATCATATCACGGCTACAACTATCTTACGGCGACATATGCAAAGCAGTCATAGTAACCTTACCATATAATCCTTCAGTACTTCACCATTTCTTTAGCTCCATTTGCAAAATACTAGAAAGTTTCCAAATAAAAGGGTCGCATACTAGTGCCGAAACCGCCAAGTCACTTGTTTGCAAGAGGCGTTATCTACTAGATTTGTTGGCGCCTGACCCCAAGGTCTTACCAATTTGGCAAAGCCTCATTTAAGACTTTGGTTCACTGAAAAAGTGACGAGGCTCTCTTTATTATTTGATAAAGGAGATTTTTCTCTCCTATTTTATAACAACGAGAAATGGAAAATTGTGTACAAATACGGAACAGGACGAGCGTAACGTGCGACAAATTTAGTCATTATTTTTTCAAAATAAAAGTTTATTATTATGATATATGCAAAGCGCGCGCGCATTAGTGCGTCAACGTGTAGAATAGGCTTAACTCATTAGTCCATCGAACAACTTGAGTGAGGTTTTTTGTAAGTTTTCAGATGCTAGTTCTATTTTTATTTTTCTTATTCAGTCTTGTGAACAGATGTTGATTTACGCTATTTTTAAATAAAATAAATAGAACAAAGAGAATTGTTTCACTAAGTAAACGAACCGAACACGAAAGCACACTTTATGTGTTGAGTTTTTGTGCTCTTTCGGTTTTAAGTAAGTAGATTTTCCATGAATAAAATACTAGGGAATTTATTTTTTATTCTTCTAAGAAAGACCGTATTTGTAGTAAACGGAATAAAATATAGTTTTTTTCTGAAACATTAGAGACCCGGCTTTGTTTTATATAATACTTTATAAATTTTGTACTAACCGTTAATATAAATAATATTAATTTGTTCTTTAAAAAGACTACAATGAAAATAGAATCAGGAGTACTTATTCCCCCTTAAACTCACTGAAGGCAAGACCTCTGTCTATGTTTATTGCGCTTTTACGAGTACTAGGCCATCCCAATCAACAAATCCCCATTTACGACTTAAGGTCGGGGCTTTCCCAAAGCTTTTGTTTTATACAAGATAAGATTAAGAAGGTTAACTTTTATATTTTAATTTACAAGCCGCATACAGGAAAATTGACACTTGTAGGTGCGAGCTTTATAAAAAAGCAGTCGGTCAAATTTTATAAATAAAAAACTAAATAACACAAAGCAAAGATTCTTGAAAATATATTTTGAAAGAACTAAAACATTTTACTGTATACAATATTTTAAATATGAAATAGAATAGATAGAATTCAAGAATTCTATAGAAATCTTTTGTTCATACCCATTGTTAGAATGCAGACAAAGAAACTTTACTAGATGTACAAAAGTGGAATGTAAACAATAAAACTCTAGATACAATGGAATACTACGATTTTATTGACAAACTATAAAGTGATAACACTGTATATTCAACTGTAATGTTACCTAAATAAAATGAACCTATTCGCAAGGGGAAATGAGATAACTTGTTCATTACCTTATCTGTTGAATACAAAATTTATGAGAGAGAAACCACAAAATATCTCGGGTAACATTGTACGCCAATAATATTATTTGTAGCCATAGGAACTTTTAAAAGGTAACTGGGTCATAATTATGTTTTATTAAATTTACTAAATTGTACCAACTTAAAAAACTTTGTCTTTTCGTGTGTTCTATATTAGTTATCTAGATTTGTATTATTGTCTTGTGTTTTATCGGTTACTATATTTGTCTAAATACTTTTTTCAATAAGTAAATTAATATTTAACTTATTTTTATATTTAGTCTTTATGTTACACAATAAATTTAGATCTGCTGTGGTCTGAAATTTATGTAACAATATACCGAATAACCTTAGGCTCCTATAAAACTAATATTTAGAAACTTCTTAATATACTATCAGTTCATTGTGTTCAAAACTGTAAAGCAATAAGGAAACCACGATAAAACACCGTGCGGTAGAAAGGCTTGGTCTTGCAAAGAAGCTATTCTTCTTTGTAGGGTGACTACAAAACTAATATTTTTCCTGTATTTATATTTTATTGTTATTATCATTCCTTTTTTTCAATATGTTACTCTATAATAAATACCTTTTTATTTCAAAGGCAAGTAATGATAAAATGACTCTCAATACTGTTTTACGTATTTTTAGTACCTATGTAATTTAGCCGTGTGGTGACGGCAGAGTAGAATACATTTGTCACCAACCCCTCTTCCTGTGGGTGTCGTAAGAGGCGACTTAGGGACTACACATTGAACAGGGAACGGGCAGCAGCGCTATACAGTAACCTTTTAATCTGCGATCTCCAACCTGCCTGCGAAGCGTGGAGATTATGGCAAAACCCTCCACTTACGTGGAGGAGGCTCATAGTCCAGCAGTGGACTGTAACGGGCCGTTGATGATGTATTTTATGCACATATTTTGAACCATTATCAAAACCATTAACAAAATATAAAAAATTATATTATATTGAGAAAATTTTTTTAAGGAACGATAAGCATTTTTAGAAAATTTTTTCAATGTGCATTAACTGGAACCTATTTCAAATTATTTTCTCCTAATACGATTACAATAGAAAAGGTCGCAACTACTGCCTAGCTTAAGTCAGACGCTTCATTTGATTGACTATCTATTAATTTGTTAGCATATCCGACTAACTTGCTTTGATACGATATTTTTTTTAAAACTTAGCGGTATCCCGACGTGACATTATAGCGTTATTTCAACGAGCAAACCAAATCGTGCCATCCATCAATTTCTCTAATAAAATTAAAATATATTGATGTTACTTTATCGAATTTGATGGGTCAACAATAGGTATTATTTTTATTTAGCCGTAATAGCAGTACCAATATCCATGGGTATTGGGTAGGCACTTGACTATTTCATAATATTTTGTTAATGGTAGCTTAAACTTCTAATAAAATGTTATCTAAAAAAATAAGTTTGAATGATCCAAATTACACTGTTAGAGCCCTAATTTTCAGTTAAATAGCCAATGAGATAGTAATGGTAGCAATTAAAAAAAACGTTATAATATGGAATCATCTCAAAAGTTCATTTTCATAAATGAGAAGTCGTCTATAATTTTATTTGTATATTTTTTTACGGTTCCTCTGTTTGAAAACTACATATTCTACATATTTTAATTTTGAAATAATTTAATATGTTATAATGATATGGCAAAGGAAATACCATGAGGATAAATTTATAATAATAATAAATAATTTATTTCAGGCAATATTTACATAAAGGTCTTAAATATGTAAACAGAGGCCCATATAATAAATACCTTAATACTAACAAACATACATATTTATAAAAACTATAACTAGGTAACACGTGATGTCAGCGACGTGTAGCGCGTGTCAGCTGGCAGCCGTCCCCGGAACTTCCGAAACACGACTCCCTGCGGCCAGAAGTCCTCTTTCATGAAGGTCTCCGGGTGGTGGGTCGGCACTCGTACCACAAACGAACTAAAGTTCACTTTGTGGCGCGATGCTAACCGTTCGACCCTCAGGGTGAAATTGGACTTTCTTTGCACAAAATCCACCAACTCCTCAACCTTAGTGGACCAGTGTAGTCGGGACACGTACAGCTGCGTCGAACGTACTGCACAAATCTGCGTAGACATTATTAGTTTTGTGTGAAGTAGACAATCCGTACTTGGTCCACGTAGTTGACTTAAGCTTATCACTTCAATATAGGGTAAGCTTGAGTAGGTATGTGAACTTATAACACGTATCAAGGCACACACTTTGGAGCAGACCAGTTGCGTTACATTAATTAAATCTCCCAAATTAACTGATGATGGTGTCACCCTTGCTCGTATACCAGTTGCTATGAATAAATGTAGCATCTTTCTCAGAGCTGAAATGCAAACGTTCAGCTTACTGCTCCTTAGTTTCAGAGAGAGAGCTCAACTCCAAAACACCAGAGGCACTCCTTGACAAGTTGCGAGAGAGTAACTTTGCTGTTCGCCTTATCATTTTGTTTAGACTGTGCTAAGAATAGCTATTTTATTTAAACTTTCGACGTAAAATGGTTACTTGAATTGAATAAACCAAAACCATCATTTTTTTTGGACATCCCACATGCCATCATCTAATACCCAGAGTATACAAAATATTGCTAACCATCTCTTTGAAGTGGATTAATAGAATAATGGTCGAACAAGGATTTTGGTTTATTTGAGGAAATTAACGTAACAGACCAGACCTTAAATGTAAGATAAAAATATTCTAACAACAAACTCAAAATTTCATATCCAGATTTGTGAAGCTGTTAATATTTAAACTGAAACATCGAGATGAAATTCATAAGATTGCATCACAAAAAGCTAAGTTAAACAAGGGTCACAAGTGCTGAATATTTTCGCCTCGTGCCGAGCCTTCGCAAGATTAAATGTTGCGTATAATCTAACGACCTCTCTAAGGAAAACAACATTTTCTTTAAGATGGACGAGACAAAAATTTATTGGAATACTTCTACTGAATTTATTGTAGGCTTTTTACGCAAACATTGGGGATGAGTTTCAGTAAAGTTGTAATTTGCTGTGTCTGCCCGCTCACTTAAGTTTAGCTCTCGGACAAAAAACTAAATGTGCATTATAATGCTATGCTATATATTGTTTTACGATACGTGGTACTACAAAGATAATCTCGTTCGGTCTTCTAGAAATTTCAAGCACGCAAAGCGATAGTTATTTTTTCAAATTTGTGAGAATCATACGCTTGTAATCAATTCTCGTATTTCTTAATAGGTTTAAAGGATCAACATTTTATGAAAAAGCAACGTTATTTTTTTTAAGAATATCAATTGTATCAATTGTACCATTCAGGTCCGGAACGGTGGGCTGGAGTCGTTATGCACTGGGTGCCCGAGGACGGTAACCGACGTCGGGGCAGACCCAAAAAGAGATGGCGTGACGACTTGGATGCCTTTTGCGTAGACTGGCCAGAACATGCGCAGGACAGAGAGTGGTGGAAAAAATTGGGGAAGGACTTTGCCCAGCAGTGGGATCACGTAGGCTAGTATATTGTAACATTCATAGAAAGTAACAGTTTGACAGAAAATAATAGTCAATCAAATGTAACGAACTAGGTATTTTATAATAATAATAAAACATTTATTTCAGAAAAGAATTACATAGTTTTTTTAGTTTATAGTAGTTAGGGTTAGTTTATAGTAGTTTGAACAAACTGCTTAAAAACTATGTAAATGCTAGTGCCCTAGTTTAGGTGGATTTAGGGATCACTACGCTAATAAATAAAACTGTAGACTGTAAGTACAAAATGCTGGTTATAATAATATGAAGACAAAGAAAATCTCAAAGTTACAAAAAGTCGTATGAATGCGTTAACAAAAGGCTAGTAAGTAACGAATGAATCATTTGAATTTTTAAAACAAAGGTGACCTTATTCGTCTGTTTAGAAAGATAGCTAAAAAAAGTACACAAAGACAGTTATTAAAAAACATATAATAAAATTATAGTAAAAACGAAGCGTAAGTTTGTAAAAAGCCATGTTCTTAACAACTATGTTAGAAGAGTTAAACTTATTTTAAAATCCCAATGGCAACGCTTACCCAGTATTTTTGAAATGGGCCATCATAACGCGACGATATCATGCTAGCTTTAAAATTAATAACGTTCGATACTTTCATAGGTAGTTAACGAATAAACAGGAGAAACGAATTAATTATTACACAAAGTAATTGTGTACTTATTTACACTCTGTTTACACAACTTATTTCCCTTATTTCCCAGAGCTTTCGAAAGTCTTCAAATTTCAATCATATTAGGTCCTTACATAAGAAATTGGCGTTTTGTATGGGAGGAACAAAAAGTCGAAAAATTTTTATATAGTATATTTATTTAATCAAAGTATGAGCCATTGTAATCTATGCACTTTTGCCATCTCATAGGTAGTTCATTGATCCCTTTACTAAAAAAACCATTCGGACGGGAATCAATAAAATCTTTGAAGGCGATTTGGACTGCCCCATCTGAGTTGAATTTTTTCCCTTGCAAGAAGTTATCCAAATTTCGAAAAAAATGGTAATCTGTTGGAGCAAGGTCCGGGGAGTACGGTGGATGCCTTAGACATTCCAATTGAAGCTCTTCTAATTTGCTAGCCGTCTGTTGTGCAGTGTGTGGTCTAGCGTTGTCGTGAAGCAGCAGTGGCGTAGAGCGATTGACCAGCCTCGGTTGTTTACCAGCTAGCTTTTCCATCATGGTTTGCAATTGCTGACAATAGTCATCTGCCGTAATCGTCTGGCCAGATTTGAGAAAACTGTAATGAACGACACCGGCGCTAGTCCACCAAACGCTTACAAGTAACTTTTTATTGGTCAATTTTCGCTTGGAGCAGGCTTTGGCTGGCTTGCCAGGGTCCAGCCATTGCGATGAGCGCTTCCGATTATCGTAGAGAATCCACTTTTCATCACAGGTAATGATTCGATTTAAAATCCCTTCGTTATTGTGCCGGTCAAGTAATGTAACGCAGCAGTTGACCGCGTTTGCCGGTTTGCTTCACTCAATTCGTGAGGAACCCACCTTTCAAGTTTTTTAATCTTCCCAATTTGCTTCAAGTGGATTAAAACAGTTTTATCACTAACACCGAAGCCTGCAGCTAACTCGGACGTGGTTTGCGATGGATCCGCTTCCACAATAGCCTTCAATGCTTCATTATCAACTTGGGTCTCCGGCCGTCCACGGGGCTTGTTTTGCAGGTCGAAATTTTCAGAACGAAAACGTTGGAACCAAAAACGCACTGTGTTTTCTTTTGCGACACAACCGCCATACACATCATTAACCCTTCGAGCCGTTTCCGCAGCACTGGTGCCACGGTGGAACTCGTACTCGTAAATAACGCGATATTTCAAATTTTCCATTTTGTAAATCGAGCGATGCAAACAGAAAAAAGATAAGTAAAAAAACAAATGAATGACGGTTTACGAAACACAACTACATGTGGAAATAGCTGTATAAATTTGAATTTCGAATTCCTAACCAAATAGGAGAAATTTGTGATCAAAGTGGCCAGTACGACAAAACGCCAATTTCATATGTAAGGACCTAATACTTTATTGTTCCACTTAAAGTTCACATCGTCAGTAGGAAGTGGAGACGGTTCGTAATAAGGAAATGAATCATATAAAAAAAAGAACTTGTGGAAGCATCAAGCACAAACAAAGTTGAAGATTTCCTTTGTGAACGTAGATTGGTTAATTTAAGCGTCATTTGCACTTTGTCTTTAGTTGTTACGAAGTCGTTAGCTTCGTCCAAAACTGCTTCGTTTGCTCTCTTGGTATTGTCCTTAGTTTTAAAAATTGGCAAAAGACAAGATAAGATAAAAGTGTTGATGGTATAAAATTAAGTGAAGTAACCACGACTAAACATCAAATACTCCTACTATACCCCATATCGGTAGGTACCTATGCTATAGTGGATTAATCGCAAAGAAGATGTACCTTTATCAGTGCTGTAGCAAAAACAATCTAACAATCTTGAAATGCACCATCATCGTAACTTTTATTTAATTGTGTTTTCTAGGCTAAAACCTAGCTAAGGCAGATTTAAGAAATGTGTTTACTGATAAAACTATGATTTTTTAATCTTTAGTTAAATATCTAAACCGACAGATAATTCGAAATATCGTCGAAATAATTAAATAAGTACTTACTTTGTTATAATTGCTACTAATTAAGAAAGAACTCTTGCTCATCGATCAAATGAAAACAAAACTCTTATTATAATGAGTATGAGAATAACCCTACCCAATAAAATTAATTCGTAGTTTATTGTTCTAAGCATATTTTTGTTCAATGAAACGTTACCGAAACCCTATGATTCATATTTAGTTCTAATATAATAAATGATCATATTGTTTTGTGTGCTTTATAAACACAGATATAGTTTATAAAATTGTATAAAATTATTTCTTTTTATATTTGTACTACTATGCCTTGTTTATCTTTACAAAGTGGCAACTTTACTCGCTCGGCGGGATTTTTACGAGTAATATAATGCTTAAAATTTAAACAGGTGTAAAATACAACAAGTTTATAGTCGGATTGCAAACATTATTGGTTGTACTATGATTAGAAATACATTGTTTTACTTTTATCATGTCATCAAGTCCATAATTTGTTGTAACAACACTTTGTTTTAATTGGATTATAATATAGATTAAGTTTAGTTACTTTTAATCCAACTAAGAAAATACAATACTTACGTTTATTTTACTTTTTAATTGAAGACCTTTCTATACATGCATTTACTAAACCCTAACAAGCGTAAATTATTCTTTACGATGATGGTGAAATGTGAGCGCTCATAAATTTAATCTTTACTGTTTGGGGTCGACACGAGAGGCCAACGATCTTCTTTGTTCACACTTCATTGCTGTCCTTTGTATTTTACTACAGTGTACAAATAACCCAAATAATAAACTGTTACAATTTCCAGCATAAAAAAGTAAGCTGCATGTAATTTTTAAACTGTGTTCTGATAATGAAGTGGTTGCTCAGATTAGAAATCCAAATGAAATAGTGACTAAAATAAACCAACCAAATAGACCCTTAAGTCTAATTAAAGCTGTCGTGCGTGATGTACTTAACTTTTTTATGTTGCTGTTCTCTGAATCTGTTTCAGGTTTAAAAAAGCCAACTTTATAAGCAAATTTTCTGTTCCATAAGCATAAGACGTTTTTTTCCATGGCTTAGACCGTAAAAGTTAAATAAAAAGTTATAATTTTCTCTCCAAAACGTATTCGCGTCCTTTTTATTGTTTACTTTGTGTGTTCCACATCCTTGTTTTTATCTTTGCGGATTTTCGTAATGGAAAATCTTTACGGGAAGGAAGATTAGATACTTTGATTATAATATCTTTTGGGGACAAATTGTTACACTTAATATTGTTGAGATCCTCTTGGTTGGTGTTTATAATGTTCATCAGGTTAGTTTATGTCTACTTATTTAATTATAAGTCGTAGCAGTACCTAGTCGTTAATTTTCATACAGGTTGTAGTACCTGCAAGTAATCGTTCTCAAAATCGTTTACTTTGTTTTAGATATGAGGGTTGAATTCAATACGTACCAACTATTGATATACTAGGTAAATACCATTATGGTGGTATATCAGTGGTACCAACCTTTCAAATGTACTCCGGTCACTCACGATCACGTCCAGACACAATCGTCAATGATGTATTAAACAAACATATCAAACAGATAGTACTAGTAAATCATAGAGTAATGTGAGATGGTTTAGTTCTAGTTCCAATGGATGCTTGAGCACGCGCGGTCACTCTAGTCTGACAACTCGCTGTTGACCTACTTCTGGAGTCGAGCTCGTATCGCAATGGGTGCTGCAATGCTGAAACCAGTTTGACGAAGGTAAACTTCTGAAAAGTGACCGTTACCTAGATATTATCTAGAATTTAGATGTTAGATAAAATAGAAGGATATTTTCAGTGAAGATAGAAAAAGAGGCGACACGATGTGATAAATAGTCATGAAAGCTGATATCATCATCATTTAGATAAAATAGTGAGTCTAGTTATTTTCGAAAAAAAATCACATCACAACACAACACAACACAATGCTAAAAATGATTGTTTAAGCAGAAATCGACAATCCAATTTAGTTTACTACTATTACTACGCCTATTCCTACGAAGAAAAATAATATTATAAGCAAATTACTTATTTGTCTATATTTTATAATTGTTGCACGTTTTTTCAAGATTATGATGATATATTAAGTACAGCCCGCGGCGGTTTCCACTGAATTTTCTAAGATTTATTGAAAAAATATTTTATGCATTCTCAAAATGTGTCATTGTGCTTGAAATTGGTCTCTTTTCATAAGGTTTAAATGCAAATCTATGTACCTATGTAATGCCAATGACAATCAACATCATTGCAATCAACGCATATCATAAACGTAAGTAAGTTAAAAACTATAGGAAGCTTAATATTCTTTAAAATTCTGCAGTTTCAAAATGCAAATCTAACCTACAAAAAGCTTCGTAAAACATGTAGAAAAATGCAAGCAAATTTAATAGCTGAAACTATGCCATGTCCAGAATAAATGGAACCTTAAAAATGGTCTGCCAAAAAGTGCAGTCAGTTGACTCTATATTTTCCGAGGTTTTCATTCGGCTGGTCGCTTTAAGCGCTATTTTTATTTTTATATCAGTCAGCGGATCCTACCCAAACTGTCGTAGGGAACGTGACTTTGTAAAAAGGCTTAAAATCCTTTGTGAAAGACTTGGTTTCAGCTTTGGCGAGTTTCCCAAAGCCATAATTATCGCACTCGTGCCAGCGTAAATGTTTGCACCAGTAGTTTTGTAGTGAAAATATCTGAGTTTGTAAATTGGTAATGCAAACAGCGTCATTTGCAGCTACTTAACAAGTGTTAACGAAGAAAAATAGTGAGTTAAAAGTGAGAGAAAATATAAATGTCTGTGCTTTGTGGTTATTTTTACTTTATGAAAATAACTTTGTAATGAAGAAAATGTTCGATGTACAAACTTTGCTTTTTGTCTTTAACAATAAACCTAACTACTGGTGCAAAAGTATAATATAAAATGTTATTAAGACTTAAATAATAACATTAGTTAAAATGCCCAAAAAAAGATTACAGATGGAGCACATCCTTTAAAACGTTGGCATAAAAGGGTAATAAAACCAGAAAAAGTAAGTGGGCACTTGTTTTTATTTCTATGCATACTCTGTTCGGCTTGTGAAAAATGTTTTTTCCTTGGAGAGGTCGTTAAGTCATCCCTACACAACATCAATCTTGGAAGGGCACGGTAAGAAACGAGAGTGTTCAGCGTTGTGACTTGTGACCCTAGCTTAATATGTTAACCACTGACCTCTGCTATGATCTCTTTCTAGCTAGAGTTACATGAGACACTAAAATTGTCACTATTTACAAATTTTATATAATATAATATGTTTTATTTGCTCTCACAAACTTAAAACTAGTTAAAACTAAGATAGTCAATCAATCAATCAATCAATCAATCAATCAGCCTATAACAGTCCACTGCTTGACGTAGGCCTCCCCAAGGGTACGCCAAAGCGCACGATCACCCGCTTTCCTCATCCAGCCACCACCAGCGACCTTCTTCAGGTCATCAGTCCACCTGGCAGGGGGCGTCCCACACTACGTTTCCCGAGACGCGGTTTCCATTCGAGAACCCGTCTGCTCCAACGCTCATCGGTTCTGCGACAGACATGGCCAGCACACTGTCACTTCAACTTGCTACATTTCTGGACAATATCCACCACCTTGGTCCTCTGCCGGATGATTTCGTTTCGGATTTTATCCCGTAGCGAAATACCAAGCATAGATCTTTCCATAGCTCGCTGAGTGACATGTAGCCGGTGGGCCAGCTTCACTGTCATGTTCCACGTCTCGGCTCCATATGTCAAAACGGGTAGGACACACTGGTTATAAACCCTGCTTTTCAGGCATTGCGGTAGCGGCGACGAGAAGATATGACGCAGTTTTCCGAATGCTGCCCAGCCCAACTGTACTCTTATTGCGATTTCCCAGCTCAAAGTTGTCTCTACCCAACTGGAATGTCTGCCCGAGGTAGACATATTCTTGGACAACTTCGAGCACTTCGCCATTGATTGCTAAGATAGTATTAAGGTATAAAACAAAATACGTTAAGAATGTGAGAGCCTGGTGTCCGTAATAGGGTTAACCTGTGCGACGGAACGCCAGGCCCCACACTACCGATTTAAAGATTAGAGTTGACTTCTTATCTAAATAATTAGGATAGTTACAAAGTAAGTAATGTAAGAGTAAGTACTTATGTATATGTTAGCATGAGAGTGCGCTGTTACCACTTTTTTACCACGGTTATATTATTTTTACCTCGATATTTCGAAACGGTTGCACGCTCCATGGTCGCGAGTAGGCATGGCCAGGTAGTAGTGATATTAAATATAACCGTGGCAATAAACCCGTAAATTGTGAAAATTTTAGTGTAGTGAACAACCACGCATATCTTAAAACTTACATGAGACAAATTAGCTACGAATCAGAAAATTGTTCGAATGTGGCCGAACAGTAAAAGGTTCGCTTCACATAACGGGGGTTCGCAATTCAAATCCCGATGGGGTGACAGTTGAACAAAAAATCTCTTAGTGGAACTCCACACCACAGTTTTGAAGACTGAATCTGTGCAAAGTAAGATGATTCTCCGCTTTGGAAAGCCCTGGCTATTACATGAGCTAACTAGACTAAACGTGACTAACAAAAATTTGTAGAATTTGACATTTCAGTCTTAAAAACTCACTATCAGTAAGTAGTATACAAATAAAATTTAATTATAGTCTACGGTTATTTCAAAACTGAAATTTCGTTTAGTAAATAAATTCTTCATTGTATAGAATAATCAAAATTTCTCAAGAATCTTTATTGTTGAGCCAGAATTCTTTGAACGCTGTGTCTTAATAAATACGAAACGGTATGTTCAATTAAATAAATGCATGACTGTTCTCGTCATTATTTTTAATTTGTGTTGTATTTACCTATATAATATACAGGGTGGCTCATTATGCGTCAGTATGGGTAATTATAAGACAAAGAAAGATTTATCTGTTCATCGATTTTAGTGACATGAAAAACTGCATTCATTGATTTAAAAAAAAAATCAAATCATACTCAGTTCAGAAATCAAACCCGTCGTACTGAAAAAAAAACATAAAAATAAAATAAATAATTTTACAACTAGTTAAGTAACAAAAAAAGTAATAATACTTAATCTATAAAAAGAAAAGTTTATAAACTATAATATACTAAAATAAAACTTGTCTAGAAGATGCGTTTTCATTAAAATATTCATTATTTACAATCTTATCTCATCTTATTTAGCCTAGACTGTCCCACTGCTGGGCAAAAGCCTCCCTTTTCTTCTTCCATCCTTCCCTATCCTGGGCTTCCTCATCCCAACTCCTTAAAAAAGAGTCAAGCTCATCCCGCCATCTCCTTCGAGGCCGTCCACGTCCTATCTCTTTGTGGGCTCCAGATGGTCGTTTTTTTGCCCATACGTGTCCTGCCCAGTCCCACTTTAGCTTGGATGTGATGTGATAATTGTATTAAAATTTAAATTATATAAATTATTGTCAGAAAAATCGTATCAGGTTATTAAAATTGGGAGTAGTTTTTTTTTATAGAATTTTTTTCTTGCGTATATAATCAATATTTACTTAATAGTTTTTTCAAACGTGGTTTTGGTGCGTGCTCTCTGTAAGAAACTTTAAGCTTTGCTCATCACAAGAAAAGAGGTTGATTTTGTTTTAAAATAATTTTAAGGACTGAAAACTGAAACATATTGATTTAAGTCTTCTGCTACCGGTCTATTTTCAGAATGCATTTCTTCTAGTCAGTAAGCTTTATATTGACATTCTATTTGCTGCATTCAGACACATCTCTTTTCACAAACTTCTTTAGGAGAAGCTACGTGCTATTGAATGCCAAAGAATGTGCGAGTAATATGCCAATGCATTTCCATTTCAAGTTACTGAATTGAACACTTAAAAAATATTTATTGCGTTTAGCATTGTCATATCATAATAGTACCTACCTTGACAAGTTTTTTGTGTGATTTCTTGATTTGATTAATTTACTATTACATTAATATTTTTCAAATAAGCTCACATCAGTAAGAACAGTGAACAGTGTAAGAACACTGTTGTGTTCTTACACTGTTCATTGTTCTGTTTTTTCAGTAATCATTTCAACAGTATTCTTATAAAAAAATAATTTTTCAGGAAAAAACTGGTTTCTTATTTGTTACAAAATTCATATTTTACTAAGTTTGGCAGATCAGCCATCATAACTTCATAACTTGCGTACTGTTCTTAAAAACATATTCTCCAAGTCAAAAATTACAAACACATTTTTACACAAATATTATTATCTAACTTAGTTCACATCACTTCACCACAAACTAGATAGGATTCTACTAAATTTCTAAATATAATTGACTTTGAAACAATCGTTCTAGTAGAAACTACTTCCATTATATCTTGACAAGTTAATTCGATACAGAAGATAATCGCAGAAACATTGAACTTTAAATTAAACCGATATTTGTCGTATTTGGCTGTTGTAATGTAATGCTGCTGGGTACTAAACAAGTTATTTTGGCAAACTATGGGAATACCGAGCAAAGCGAGTTAAGATTAAAGCAGTGATAAAATGACTTGAATTGATCATAATTTGCAAGTGGATAAGCATAATATTAAAGTATAAAAATGTAACAGAAGATACAAATAGTGCAGTAGAAATCACATCACGTTACACTTTACATCACACCTCACACTAATCACACTAATATTATAAATGTGAAAATATATTTGGATGTGATGTTTAGATGTTTGTACCGCGTTCACGCTTATGATATCTTTCAATCGATAAGTTTGTACTATTAATTTATCTTTAAAATATGAAAACTCTCTAAGGCCGTGTTATTTTTTTAGTAATAGCTAGAAATTTTATAAGCTTTTGCGATACAGCGGCGCGGCGCCGCCACTGTTTGGAGCAAAAACAAGATCTATTCAGATTATTATTATATTTTATACTCACTGACAAAATGTTAGCAAATAGTTGACAACACCTTTTCGTCCCCACGCTGACGGTAGCCGTCGCGTCGTCAGTGGCAACTGTCTATTTTTTAAATTTATCGCCGGTTCCTATAAATTTTTTGAGATGCCGGCAGCGAGGGTTCTGCCAAAATATTTTCCTTTGAATAAATTTTAAAAGTCGTGGACTAAGCATTTTTGCCTAAAACAACAAGATTTCGGGAAATCTTGTAAGCATTTTAGAAAGTTTACTTTGATAACAATTACTGAGATGAAACAGGATTTTTCAGAATTTAGAATTACTGAAGAAAAGGTTCTGCGCTTGAAAATTGTGGATTTGATACTGATTTTTATTAATATTAATTCTAATAACTTTCTAAAGTGAATGAAAAAATGTTGCGTGAGCATTTATTTGTTTATACCTACTATTTAAATTATCGTACCTTAGAAAATTTAAGTGAGCAAAACAATTTATAAACCTACCTTTTTCTAATTAAAAAACTGGAGAACTCATTCTCGACTGGTTTTACCACAAATCGTGCCGCGTTGGTTTTGTGATGTTAAACTCAGCAAAAACAGCTTCAGTTGGGGAAAAACTTTTTAAAATGGTGGCTAGAACGTGAACTGTCAAATGCATCCAATGTGCTCCTGACTCACTACAAGCGCGGATTTAAGGGACTGTGTCTCCGATATTTTTTTTATGTTAATTTGATTAAAGGTTAAGTTTAAAGGCAAAGTTTCTATTTTTACTTTTTCATTAGCAGTTATGTATATTTTACTTAAAAAATTGTACACACAAAAATATTTACTGTAATTAATTTTTTATTAGATCAAGTTGGCTACTTACGTTTAGGCAAGTTAAGTTGGCGTGATGTATTCTAATAAATAAATAGTCATATTACGTACGTATGGACGAGCATATACTTGTTGCTAACAAGTAATAGTCGAAAATATAAAAATATTTAATTTCTAGTACTATTAAGACACGTGTGTAAACTTTCACTACCTACTTGATTTTTAAATATTGTATAGGTATTTCTTACCTTGTATGATTCTGTAAAATTTTCAGTAAAATCTCATGGAAATCATAATCCAGTTCTAGTAGAGTTAGTGACAAAGCTCACGTTGTTATGAATAACAGATGATATTTCGAAATAAGCCTCTATGCCAAATCTGCATTGCGCATTGTTCCCAAATAACATTTCGCAACCGTTGTGAAGTGGTTAGGTTCTGTTGTATGCGAAATAGCAAGGCTATCTGTGTATTTTATATTCCTAATTACAAACAAATCACTTCACTTTGATAGTTTCCAGGTACTCAATAGTACATTACTGCTACGGCCGCGAAATCAGGGCACGTCCGAGCCGCAAATAATATTTCGATCAAGGCTTGTATAGTGCTTTTCTTTTAAATATGCGAAGACATTATGAAGTAACATTAAACGATTTTCTTTTTATTTGAAATTTATTAGACATATGAGTAATTATTTTGACCGTCATACTAAAGATAAGTACAAATCATTATCCTTCAAGGGTACAATGTCTGTTTCCTATAATGTTAATTTCTTTTACTTTGACTTTTGGAATTCTTCGTATTTAGAATATCTCTCTAATTCAGTTTTAATATGAAGCATCTTAGGTTCTTCTAGTTCTACTATAAAGGTTTTTCGTGTTCATAGTTGTAGAAACAGAGAAAATTCACAAAGGATGCGGGCATAGCCGCGGGCGAACAGCTAGCGTAAAATAAAAGAGAGAGAGCGAGCCACATTATCGTAGTTTATCTCATGAGACACTCTAATGTCATCTGCGTACTATCGCATGAATATCTAACAATGTGTGCCAGATAGCAGACTAGCAAACACAACAAAGTTTCATGGAGGTCGCAGAAATGTACTCTCATTACACCCGTTGTAATACGACACAAGTAAACAAACAAGGGTAGATTAAAGTACCTTCTAGTCTGTGTACAGCAAAAGGAAAAGTAAAGTTTTTTCAGTGTCAATTTATAAAATGAACTGAACTGGGAATTTATGAGCGAATTAAGCAGGTTTTGTTTATTTGTTTATCAATTAAATTAAAGGTGAGCTCAGTTGTCAACCTCAACAGGACGAAGAAGAATTCTGTCTCTCTAACAGCAATTACTCGAGGAAAAAAATAAAAAATAAAACAAGAATGAAAAAGGTGGAATATGTTATCTCCCTCTTGGAATCTTAGAGGTATACCTACACGATATACCGGTGAAGGTTTTATATACAAGAATAATAATAAAAATACATGTATTTTTAGTTTTATAACTTATGTTAGTAAGATATTTTAATTAAAAAAGTAATCCTCTTGAAGCGGTAGTGAATCTAAAAACAAGTCTGGTTTTTTATTTCAGTAACTTAGATTTAATCTAGGTAATGAGAAGTCTAGACTCAGGTGTTCTAATTGCAAATGGTTGCAACAACATGGCAACTAAAGCTAAGTTATGATGTTAAACATTTTCCAGGCAAACTTGAGAGTAAATTAGTGATCAATGTCTGGGTGTATTATAAGATACGCCAACCTATAATTTGATAAAAATAGTAGTTAAATTGAGCAACCTTTTAAATAATAAGTTAAGACCTACGAAATTAATTACAATTTGTAGAATGAGAAATGCCCTGCTACCAAAATATATTCAAAAATAAGGTCTCTTATTAAATATTTTTACGAATAAAAATACGTCTACTTACATCATAAAGCTTCGCAAAAACGTTGTTTTCATTAAGCAAAAAATGTAACAAATTTTGGCAAAACATGAAAATTGCTCTACATTACATTTAATAAATAAATGTCACAGCTCGTCTGTTTCCATTACGCTATGCGGAAGAAGAAACATACCTAAGCAAAATGAAGATTGGAGTGACAAATGGGGGATTCGCAAACTTTTCTGGTATCTACATACTGTTATCAGCTCATTTAGGTACGTATCTACAGAGGAACTCGAGCCTACCTTGAACTAGGGTGATCAGGCTTTAGCAGGCAAACAAAATCATTGAATTTGCTTGCAGGTATGTGTAATTCCACCCACAGGATATTTTCCTATGCTTTAAATATTAATAAATTTAAAGTTCGACCAAATTGGTCACTAGTCACTACACCACTGATGTTCTACCATCCTTGACCTACCTAGTAATGTTGAAGTTCCTTCTAAAGTTTGAGATTGGTAGCGATTCTCACAGTCACGCTCTAATCTTTAATTTAAAGTTCGACCAAATTGGGGATAATGACGCGGTACCTAGTCACTACACCACTGATGTTCTACCATCCTTGACCTACCTAGTAATGTTGAAGTTCCTTCTAAAGTTTGAGATTGGTAGCGATTCTCACAGTCACGCTCTAATCTTTAATTTAAAGTTCGACCAAATTGGGGACGACGACGCGGTACCTAGTCACTACACCACTGATGTTCTACCATCCTTGACCTACCTAGTAATGTTAAAGTTTCTTGTAAGGTTTGAGATTGGTAGCGACTCTCACAGTCACGCTCTAATCTTTAATTTAAAGTTCGACCAAATTGGGGACGACGACGCGGTACCAAGTCACTACACCACTGATATTCTACCCCGTGTGGTGACGGCAGAGTAAAATACATTTGTCACCAACCCTTACTTTTCCCGTGGGTGTCGTAAGAGGTGACTTAGGGACCTCGCGTTGAACAGGGAACAGGCAGCAGCGCTCTCTGATACAGTAACCTTTTAATCTGCGATCTCCAACCCGCCTGCCAAGCGTGGAGATTATGGCAAAACCCTCCACTTGAGTGGAGGAGGCTCATAGTCCAGCAGTGGACTGTAACGGGCCGTTGATGATGTTCTACCATCCTTGACCTACCTAGTAATGTTGGAGTTCCTTCTAAAGTTTGAGATTGGTAGCGATTCTCACAGTCACGCTCTAATCTTTAATTTAAAGTTCGACCAAATTGGGGACGACGACGCGGTACCTAGTCACTACACCACTGATGTTCTACCATCCTTGACCTAACTAGTAATGTTGAAGTTCCTTCTAAAGTTTGAGATTGGTAGCGATTCTCACAGTCACGCTCTAATCTTTAATTTAAAGTTCGACCAAATTGGGGATAACGACGCGGTACCTAGTCATTACACCACTGATGTTCTACCTCGTGTGGTGACGGCAGAGTAGAATACATTTGTCACCAACCCTTACTTTTCCCGTGGGTATCGTAAGAGGTGACTTAGGGACCTCGCGTTGAATAGGGAACGGGCAGCAGCGCTCTCTGATACAGTAACCTTTTAATCTGCGATCTCCAACCCGCCTGCCAAGCGTGGAGATTAAGGCAAAACCTTCCACTTGAGTGGAGGAGGCTCATAGTCCAGCAGTGGACTGTAACGGGCCGTTGTTGATGACGTTCTACCATCCTTGACCTACCTAGTAATGTTGAAGTTCCTTGTATGGTTTGAGATTGGAAGCGATTCTCACAGTCACGCTCTAATCTTTAATTAAAAGTTCGACCAAATTGGGGACGACGACGCGGTACCTAGTCACTACACCACTGATGTTCTACCATCCTTGACCTACCTAGTAATGTTAAAGTTTCTTGTAAGGTTTGAGATTGGTAGCGACTCTCACAGTCACGCTCCAATCTTTAATTTAAAGTTCGACCAAATTGGGGACGACGACGCGGTACCTAGTCACTACACCACTGATGTTCTACCATCCTTGACCTACCTAGTAATGTTAAAGTTTCTTGTAAGGTTTGAGATTGGTAGCGACTCTCACAGTCACGCTCTAATCTTTAATTTAAAGTTCGACCAAATTGGGGACGACGACGCGGTACCTAGTCACTACACCACTGATGTTCTACCATCCTTGACCTACCTAGTAATGTTAAAGTTTCTTGTAAGGTTTGAGATTGGTAGCGACTCTCACAGTCACGCTCTAATCTTTAATTTAAAGTTCGACCAAATTGGGGACGACGACGCGGTACCAGGTCACTACACCACTGATGTTCTACCATCCTTAACCTACCTAGTAATGTTAAAGTTTCTTGTAAGGTTTGAGATTGGTAGCGACTCTCACAGTCACGCTACAATCTTTAATTTAAAGTTCGACCAAATTGGGGACGACGACACGGTATCTAGTCACTACACCACTGATGTTCTACCATCCTTGACCTACCTAGTAATGTTGAAGTTCCTTGTAAGGTTTGAGACTCTCACATTCACGCCCTTATCTTTAATTTAAGTTCTTCAATCCTTTTCACCTTCTAAAGATTAAAGAGGGACGGGAGGTGGCTATTCTAATATTATAGCTGTCAAACATACAATTTGAACCTTATGGACGCGTCGATTGCACAATTTTAGAGAGCACGTAAAACATCCAACTTTTAAAATATCTTAATCTGACACCTATGCCCTTATTTTAGGTTATTATTCATTCAAAATAATATCATCCGTTCATCTGAATTTACCACCTCTCTCTCTCATTGGTCATAAAAACTAAAAGGATAGCTAGATTTCAAAGTTAGAATTAGAGCATGACTTCCCGAATCGGGGCCATTGTCTCATTCATTATCTTGGCGCTAGCTACCAGATTCATTAGTGTACCTAAATTTATCTTAACTTCCTAAACTGTCTGGAATATAGGGTTAATAATGGACATACCAATGAAATGGAATGGCAAATGGAATGGGTTACCTATAATTTCAAATAGAAAACAAGGGTCATAAATCGCGAGAAAAATGTATACTTAGTCAACGTTAAGCCAAATTGTATGGGTTTACCTCGATAAAAACTAAATAAAAAAGAAGTATTATTGTGAGCAGCAGTTTAAAAAAACGCACAATCACTAACTAGATTACTCAACATGTTAATAAAATTAGATTATTCAAAAATTTTATAGTGTTTTAAAAATGAAATGAAGGTAAGTAAAATATTTCCGTCAGAAGTAACTAAATTAAAAGTCAGAAGATTTCAAATTAATACGTTTCTCTTTTACTTTTCGAGATGCGGTTCCGTTTGTCTTTTACCGGCAAAGCAATTTCACTTTGTGTCGTTGTTTAGACCTCTTTTACAAAAAGATAATTGCTACATTTTTGCGAGAAAATAAAAATTCCACGCGTGTTTCAAGTAATTTTATTTTTTTACTGACAGTGAGTCTCTTGAAGATAAAATTATTAAGATATATGTAAAAATTGGATGTAAATATGTTATTTTGGTCGCATTTTATATTTCATGATACTATTTATTATGGTGGTTTAATTAAACATCAAACGTAAATATTTTATACGGGACTCTTTGAAACTCACACACCTAAGCTGGGACTAATAATTTGTGAAGATATTACTCTCAAAGGAAATTAAATTGGTTTTGTAGATTTTCTACGGCTTAGTGACTGTTGGTGTTATGGCTAGGGCCTTGGTTTGAAGGATTTGACGATAAAGATCAAAATCTCGTACGCATTACGTCGAAAAATTCAAATGACAAGATGATATTGTAGGGTTTCACAAAATGTCACTTAAGCCAATTACATAATAATATATACTAATGTGTTTTCTTTCGAAATTATTTTATTTCGCCTGTCTTAAGAACCTATTAACGCACTTATAGCACAGAAAAAATAATGGTAGCAACTTATGGTGAAGGAAAACAACATGAGGAAATCTGTTCACGCCTGCTAATGAATTTGAACAACACTCACTGGGCCAGTATGGCTGATTGCTTTTATTCTGGGTAAGCTTGAGCCCCTTGGTTGGGGTAGTCATAAGCTGGTAACGATATGGTAACGATACGGTCTGAAAACATTGGTCCATGTTAAAAAAAGAAACCTTTTCTATTACTCCATAAAAGCCAACGCTTTCATTATGATCCATTTTAGAAACTTTTATGGTAATTTTATTGTATGTGTTATTTATTATTAGTGTTCCGGTTTCATGTTAAATAAAACACGTAATTTCTAAACCCTTTTTAAAAAACTTTTAATGCCAAAGCTGACTTTGAACCTCAGCTGCATAAAGTTGCCAACACGAAATAAAGTTTGGCTCTCCAGTATCGCATTAACTTCCGAACGATTAGTTCCAAGTTCCAACTTAGCTATCTAGGTTTCTTGGTCATTTGTTTTTAAATTTAAGGTTATCTTTTAAAAACAAAGCTCTTTTAAATTACTTCTGTGCTTCTGATCCTTGCTGCCCGTGTAAAGTGTGTAAGTGTATAAATACCTATATATAGATATAAACAGGTTATTTAATTTTTCCTGAATATGAAATATGTATATTCTGTCTAGAACTGCTGATTGCACTGTCCGCTATATCACCACTTTGGTAGAAATAGCAATTATGTCTGTAAGATTTTTTTTATACGTTTTTTTTTTTATTAAACGACAATAATAACCATTAAAATAAGAGCAGAGACAGTTTCAAAACTTACCTATTTCGCTATTTATGGTGTTTGATAGTAGCAACCCAAATACACCACTGTCTGTGCTAGGGTTAACTACATATTAAGTTAAATTGTACCTACCTTTATCACCATCCTGTTACTTATTTGTCTTGTATATCTTAATAATAAATGATTATTTGACTCTGTTTCATATATTAGTTGTGTTAAAATAATATTAATTAACAAGTCTGGTTTTATTAAGCATTATAATCTTTGTTTTTTTTAGTTCTTAAGCAATGTAGGTTGATAAATACGTTTATTCTCGCTGTACACGTTAACGTAGACAACGGGAAAATAATAAAATAATTTAAAATATTCTCCAAATAGATCTCCACCAACTAGCCCAACGTGGACAACGAGAATGAGTAAACATATTTGAAATCGTTTCCGATGTCCACGTTAACGAAAAACATAAGCGCAAACTATCTTAAAAATAATCATTTTATAAGAAAGTCAAGATAAACAAATCTGGCAGCAAGAAGGTGTACAATAAAATCAATAATTTTTAAGAAACTGATCGATATAAAATATGATACAATATCCAGATACCACCAACCAGTTCTTAAAACAAACTTCGATAAAAAATTGTTAGTTTTATTTTTAAGTTTTAAAATTTCACATTGAACAGTGGGTGGCTGCCGATGAAAATTCTTTTGTACCGGTAAATTGGGCGTTATCGAACACAATTCACTGAAAAATGTAAACAAATTTTCATTTAGCGCTACAATGAACCCGATTGAAATAATTTAAAAAATAACAACGAAGTATTCAAAATAGGTTTCTAAAAAATATTTACTTAGTATATTAAAGTAGATGGAGTGAGATTTATTTTTTATTTTTGGTATAAACTCGTGAAGATTACAAGCATTTAGATACTTTCCATCAGTGATTCTTTCTAGAAAGAATGGAAAATTAAAGAATCTGGATATTACCTTAATTAATATTTTTTGCTTTTAAATACGAGTACGTCCACAGCAAATTACATACAAACCGTCCTTCCAGGTGAAATTTATATCATACATTTCCCAGAAACTCTACTGGCATAAATCCTGATATTACCTACATTAGTTATTACAGAAATGTTAATATTTCTGGGAAATGTGATGGTTATAATATTATCAACTGTGACGATAGTTTGTAGGTACCAGTAATTTGAAAACCGGTATCAACGTAGTGTACCGATTTTTTCGACGCTGAAGGAAAACATTGTGATGAAACCTGCACACTCCTGCGAAAAAATTCAAAGTGTTGTGTGTGAAGTCGACTAACCCGCATTGGGCCAGCGTGGTCGATTAAGGCCTAATCGCCCTAATTCAGGGTAGGCTCGAGCCCCTCGGCGGGGACGGATATGAGCTGTTGATGATGATCAACGTACTAACCCACATTATTGATCGTCTACGTCCAAATATAATAAATAGTCGCTAAATTTCAATTGTGATGAACTGTATCCAATCTGTTACCGCTTTGATAGAATTTCTCAAGTAAACTTTAACAGTCGAGTTTATTTCGCTCACGTACAAAAAGAGAATAGGCAACATATGAGCACGTGTTGGCAACGCGGTCACGGATATACCGACAGCACAGGTGAAAATATCCTTTGAAAATGGGAACACACACGAGCTATTGATAACTCGTCGAGTCGTCGTATAGTCGAAGGATAAATAAAGAGTGTCTTTGAGTTTACAGGGAACATGATCAAAATGTGAAACAGTTTGACAAAAGACGAATACTTGAGTTGATTTACAATTAATTTTCAGAGGGAATATAAGCAAAATATACGTCCCCACCGAACGCTCAAGCCTACTCTGAACTAGGGCAATTAGGCCTTAGTCGACCACACTGGCCCAGTGTGGATTGGTCGACTTTACACACAACTTTTGAGTTTCCTCGCAGGAATGTGCGTGTGCAGGTTTCTGTTTTCCTTCACCGTAAGAGCGTCGAACATATTATGAATTGGTACGTGGTGGGGATTGAACCAGCATCTCCCTAGCCACTACGCCACCGAAGCAGAATAGTATGTCTGAACAAATTGATATTTGTTATCTTTTGTTACATTCAGGTTTTGTACAAGGGTTTATTGTTGTGATTGTAGAGTTTTTAGACCGTCATATACATTGAAGATACTATAATATAAACCTAATCTAAAATAACTGGTAACTTCTCATAGCCTACAAATTATTATTATAGATAGCGGCCGCCATTTTGGATTTTAGATGGCCGCCATTTTCTTTAACCTCTGTAAAAAGATTCAAGAGAGTCTTCGATGTGATTGTCGCTTAACTTATTATTTAGTTTACAATGGGGGATTATCTCTCAATGGGGGAAAACTTCGGTAGATGGCGTTGACCATTCGTGGATCCGCAAAAATCTGGCGAGCCACCCAGGGCCATAAAAGGGTTAAAAAAAGAATCCGCGAAGTACACCTGGCGCCATCTATCGTCTTAATTAGAACTATTATGATTATTTTATAAAGGGCTGTCAGAAAATCCCTCATTATATTGTGGATTTAACATAGGTACGTAAAGTCGACCAATAAATTGGTTTACCACCCTAAGGTTGAATGTCAGTTGCAAATTATAGAACAACAAAGATTATTTTCGTTTGCAGATCTATCTGTCAGATACCGAGTATAAACCTTATTGAAAATTTCGACAACTAGGAAATTGAATGAAAAATGGTAAACCACTTTCTTGGTCGACCATACATTGTATTCCACTAATAGAAATTACTTTCAAAATGTTATAAAATGGATTGCAGTGTTTAGTATTTCAATGGCCTCTACATATTACCACTAAGACCATAGTACTGGCGGATATAATTCTTGCGACCGTTGGCAATGGAGCCAAATCACTTTTCCAAGTATGTGCTTTGGTTTTAGCATTTAGGTAGATCTGTTTAAAAGTAAACCGTTCATCTGGTCAAAACAAACCATTTAAGCTAATTATAAATTGCACATTACAATGTTTGGTTTCACGTCGTAAAATTTAATGTAAATTATAATCTTTTCGTTCTTTGTATTATTTAAAAACAGACATAAAAACTGTTTTCCTAAATAACACAAAACCACTCAGATCTCTCTATGTAGTTCAATCCTCAATTTATCTTAATTTTCTTTCATTCAAATGGATTTCGCAAAAAATTCTAACAAAAACCCTATCCATTGATGCCACAAACCTATAGAATGTTATTTTTTGTATTTCAGTCGGTTTCATTTTCGGCTGTGTAAAGCGTATTTTTGAAAATTTTTGAATGCAATTTTGTTTCTTTTTAAAAATAAAGGAGCAAATAAAAAAAATATTGAGTAAATTTTCCTATTTAGAGTACTTTCCCTTTAGGTGCTGTTAAAAAAATCCACCCTGTATAAGTGTTCATGTCTTGTGAGAGTCTACCTGTTTGAATAAAGGAAAATGAACTTACCAGTAAAGTAATGTGACAAATAAGTAATACTTGGTTTGTCTTAAACAATTTGCCTTACAAAACTGCTTAATCGTTTTGTTAGCGGAAGTGCATGAAAGGCATTGTAATTATTAATGGCCATTTTTTAGATAGTTTTTCTAGTAAATAACATAAATTTGAAATTATTCCCACCAAGCAAGCACCATTCAATTACAAATGTACGAGTATTTTAAATCCAGCATATTTTTGTAAGAAAAGAAGTACATGTTTCTCTTGAAAGAAATCTGCTGTCGCTAAGTAATAAAAATAGTATTATTTTTAATTTAGTTGGAAAACTTTGCACAGCTCTTGATTGCAACTTGCGATAAAAGTTCAGTTTCTTGGAACTCGTTAAAATTTGTTTGTTTTTATTTTGAATTTTTTATTACTGCGCCAAGTAGAAAAATTCTAACTTAGTCATTTTATATCCTGCTAGAATACAGTCTTCATAAAATCGTTTGGTTTAGAGTAATTTTATTATGTACACTAGTAATATTTGGAGGCCACGACACACTTTGGGTCGCTGTAAGTGCAAGTAATAGGTATTCAATTTACAAATTAATTTCTATAATATGAAACTTTTAGACAAAAAGTGTGGACGCAGCAAAATAGTCGTCGAATTCATGTTACGTATTTTAGATTAATATGTTTTTTCACCTTTATCCTATTGGTATTTCAAAAGATGTTTAATAAGACTCGTCGGCCATCTAACAAAAGATACGTGAGTTGACCGTATTTATTTGTTAAAGGTACGCACAATATATCGCTGATCACGGGTAATCAATCACACATTATAGTTAAATATTACACCTTCTCAAAATACGTATGAAACATACCTAAACAATACACAGGTGATTTTATTCTAAGCGATATTTTTCCAATGATAAAATAACGTACGCAAAATACTAAGAGAGATTAAGACGTAGATCCTTCAGGAGCTTCAAGTTCGACTCCCGATCGGACATTGATTGATGAAGCGCGAGTGTTTTGTAGGCAAGCTCGCATTACTGAAGATCGTGATAATCGGTTAAAAGGAAGCTTACTTTCAGGATACTTTAAGAAAGAAACTCTTTCTGGAGTGAACATTTCCGTTTTTGCGTATGTTTGATTCAGTCAGATGGATAGCGATTAATAGCGATGATACTTGTACCTTGTACTTGTATTGTATCTTGTAAGCGTTGTCAGACTAGTTTTCAGTCGAGTTAAAACTGTTGACAGAATTTTCGTTCTATTTTATTTGACTTTCCGTTCCGGAAATATAATATTCGGGGAAACAGAAAAAAAAAAGAATATAACATATTGTTTAAGTCTTCATGCAGCTGTTCATACTAATCTTTTAATGATGTATTTCCTTGAATTTCGAACTAAGAACCCTGAATATTTTGATAGATTAATTGTCTTTGAAGTAAATAATTATGCTTTTATTATACAAAATTAAAACCAAAACTAGTTAAGTCCTGTCGCGGTTGTCTTCGACTACAATGGGAGGGTAGTTTCTATTGTACAACTTGTTTAATGTTGAGAGTTTGGACAGTGTTTACTTGAATGGCTGACAAATAATTCTCTAAATGCAAGTTTTTGGCTTCGGTATTTGTATTCAATTGTTTGATTACTATTTATAAGTTTTAATTCTTGTTTTAGATATATAGGTATGGTTAAATACATTTCAATGGGTTGATTATGTAAATAATTATTATCAAAAGGATAACCTATAAAAAAAATCATTGTGATTATTATTATTCAGTTAAAACTGACTAATATGTTTCATAATTCAATGCTAAGCAACGAATTATCTTATAGATCAGCTTATAGATAATTCGTTGATGCTAAGGTCTTATTGGTATGTAGATATTTACCTGTTGACACTGTATATTTGTCCAGCAGTGGACTGCAATAGGCTGATTGATTGACTGTATATTAAGAAAACTGATAGTAATGTCTTCTAAATTTTTAAATAAATTTCAGAGTAATAAATTTCGGCCCCGTAGCCAAGTTGGTATCGAATCCCGCCCAGGGCAACGTTTGCCTTGTGTCTGGATTTTGTTTATCAATATTTAAGATTTTGTTTATCTATTTATGTCCCCAAATATTTATCATATTTAATTTATTTAAGTGTGTTGACAACTAAAAAATCTGTTTACGCATTAATGGGATACTATTTGGGAATTGGGAATTACTGGAGCCATAACACAATACAAGCAATAGCAATCCAATTCTATTATGTAAAAAAAATCTTGAGCCTGAAATATGATTCGAGATTAGATTTCTTGGCGATGTTTATTTATGTTATTTGTACAACGCTTCTCGTTTATGTGATTTCATGATTTAGCCGAAGCTTTGTGACGTTCAAACAGTGTAATCCGATAGAAGTATATATATATAGGTTGTATCATAGCTCGCCTATACTCAGCATTGGGTGGATGTGGGCTAGATAGATAGATAGATAGATCATAGCTCGACTGACCTGAGAATTCAGAGTTAATAATATTAAATAATAAACAAATAATATCATCATCGTCATCATCATCATTTCAGCCGGAAGACGTCCGCTGCTACACACAAATAATATAATAATATAACAAATGATATAATTAAAAATAAATAATATTAAGTAACATGAATGATGCCTAGAAAAGAAAGTCTTCGTAGCAATAAGACCGCTTAATTGTGTATTTTTGTCCACACTATATTTCGTTATCTAAGTATATTCGATTTGATAGCTAATATAGATATGTATTCGTAGTTTTTTTCCTCATCCATAACATTTATTTATTAACTACTAGCGGTCCGCCTGCGGCTACGTTCGCGTTTTGTAAGATTTCCCATGTGAATAAGACTTTTTTCCGTAAAGAGTATTATATACGTTAATCCAGGTTACAAACTATCTCCATTCCAATTTTCATCCAAATCCGTTGAGTATTTTAAACGTGAAGGCGGAACAAACATGCAAACATCTAACCAAATATATTTTCACATTTTTAATATTAGTGTGAAGACTAAGAAAATTTATTCTTGAGTTATTCTTTACGAGCAAATTAAAATTATACAACGAAATAAAACAAATACAAATATTTTTTCCTTAACGAACAAAAAAAATGGTACCTAAATAAATTACTAGGACGAGATCTCTTCTATTTAAGCAGTATTTTCAGTTTCATGGAGAATCATCATACAATTTTATACTTGTAATTTAACTCATACAGAATCAACCTTTACAGGATAATAAGCAAGAAAAAGACAAGACAAGAGAGGTAGAAACATGGTGTCATTATACTTGGAGCGTGAAGGAACATGGTAGGTGGACAAAAAGACAAATGGGCCATCGTCAGAGAATACGCTTCACGTGAACCAGATGCCTCGCGATGTTGGCAATATGTCCCGCATAACAAAAACACGAAACTACACATGCGACTTCTATGCAAATGCAGCTTCAATTACAGGGACAGTTGTGTTCGCGTAGAATTACTTTTTGCGTAGATACTAACTGCCAAATGATTCAATATTCTCTTGTTGTCGTTACGGTTAGTAACAAGGTTGAAGATCCTATATTTTACAAAATTAAACACCCCAGCTGTAAGCTAAAACAGCAAATGGCTTTTGTGATTTAGGTTTAGTGGTGCTTCAGTCAAGGCCGTAGCTCGGGCGATTTCCTCCAACTGTTTTATGACCAAATTGGAAGAACACAGCTGCTCCAAGATGAGATGCTGAGAGCATATAAACAACAATGTAGAGATTCTACTAAGATAGCAGCTTTGTTTCGTATAATGATTATGTTTAGCACGTTTAACGGGAAACCAAAATCTTGTGGATAAAAAAGTACCCAACTGCATGATGTAGATACTCGTAAAAAGTAATCAAACATTGCGGCTTTGTCTGACAGTACAACACACAAAACAAGAAGTAAAAACTTCTACTTCCACTAACAAAGCTGTAAAATTTTACCGTGTTTATTGGCCTTTTATTCTTCTTCTCAACTTCAAGACTCCAGTTTACATTAAACTAAAGAAATTATTCCGTTAAGAATAGCTGTGATTTGCTCCATAAAACTATGAAAGATTTCTGGTTCTGTTTTGTATTCCTTTTTTTATTCTCCTTCTAGAACATTTATAACAATAATTTATAGAGTTCAATCAACGAGAAAAAATAAATTTTGTTAAGTAGAACTGTGTAATATGTTACAAATTTACATTAACTAAATTCCTACTATGGAGTCTAATTGACTTTCGTTTTATTTTCAAGTTACAATTTATATTACTATACTTTTTGATTTCACAATAAACAGTACAGAATCAATATGCTTATGTAACTAATAATTTTTCATTCAACGCAACAAAATAAAGCATTTTAACTGCCTATGAAAGTAAACTCGGTGACTGAGGACATAATTAAACAAGATGATTTTAGAAGTTTTAACCATATACCTAATAAATAATGTCAATCTTCATATTATCTCAGAATAAAAAGAAACCGAGAAAAACGCAGAAAGGTTAAAGTGGTAACGAACGTCGGTAAAAAGATTCACTTGATACCTCAAACTACACAATATCTGTAAAACCCATAAGCCCACGGTCACGTTGTTAAGTGAAACGTTGGAAATCGTTCCTACTTGTAAATAGCCTGGGAAAGAGGATTTCCACTTATAAGAGCGACTAAACTTGAACACATCCTTTACATAAAACAAGTCAGCAATACTGGACCTTGATACTTTGTGGCTAAGGTTGAAATTGGTATGGCAGAAAATTTTCGACAAAACGCGTTATCTGGATGGGTGAGAGCATACAGTGTGTGCTTTAAGTAAGTAAACTTTCACGATATGCTATATTCGAGGCCACAATGGAGTGTTAATTTTAAAAGTTTTAAAATTTATTCGCCCCTAGAGAAGTAAAACGCGGTAACTTATTTACCTTGTGGAGTTGGAGAGGACAATAAGTGAAGGTAAGAAAATATTTGAAAACTGTGCAGGTATTACTTGTAACATGCTAGTTCATAGGTTACTTATTATCTATGCTTTGTTTACTTTTTTTTCTGCTTTTTTTCGCCTTTTTATATTATTATTATATCGGAGAGAAACGTCGTGAAAATTATTATAATCATTTAGTTGGGTCCATATAGATGGAATAGTCTAAAATATGGTTTCGGTAGTAAAATTGTTTTGATGACAACATTACCGAGGCAAAATAAAACATAAATGAGTTTTCCTCGCTTAGAAGCTACTGGTTAGTTACTTGCAGAGGATCCGGAAAATACGTAGACAATTCAATTACTGAAGGGCGTCAACAAGCCAGTGTCCGCTTCAGCATTAGGGGTAGTGAGTGTCCAACAATTTGTTTAATACTGCATAATTTCTATGTTGTGAATGCAGTATTAAACAAATTGTTACATAATTATGTTACCTCATTTTATTGTTTTCGTTTTAAAATAAAATAAAATAATTGGAAGTTCGTTTTTGGAAAGAGAAATAACCGGCCAAGCACGTATCGGGCCACGCAAAGTGTAGGGTTCCGTAGTTGTCCAATACTACTTAGATACCTGTTTAAGACAGTTAACATTTATCAAAATATTTTTCTATGATAATTTGTGTTTCTTGTACAAGTACATTTTATAAATTGCTCTATTATTCGATAACCTGTAAAGCCTATTTGATGTTGATAATTTTTCTTTTAAATTTATCATAACAACCGTGATTTTTTTCACATTTCCAAATACAACGGTTTCGCTGGTAGGGGGTGGGATACTTGACTCTAACAAAAATAAGCACTTTAAAACAAAATCTTTCTGAAACTTTCACTAGCATCAGCAAAGCCCAATTATTTTAAAAAACCTATCCAATAGTACCTCGCTCTATAAGGTACTCGTGAATAAAAAAATAACCTCCACTTCACATGTACCAGAGGAACCCTGAAAAAAGAATTTTGCTTAAAAATTTTATTCTTCAGCTTTGTCGGCATGATTAATATGTATTGTATATCCATATCCAATTACAACGTTCTAGTACTAAGAGTCTATGAGCTAAGCCGTGGACGGACAGACAAACAGACGGACATGGCGAAACTATAGGGTTCCTTTTTGACTACGAAACCCTAAAAAGAACTTCGATAAATATATTGTGTCAGAAATAGTGGGAAAATTATTAAGAAATACAAGAACAGATCCACACATAAAACTTGTACAAAATGAAGCAAGTGATGTCCAGAAAATAATATTTTAGGCAAACATAGGTACCATGAAATAAATATTCCTGCTCATAGTTTTTTTTTCAAACGGACCTAATGACTATATCAAAGTGGTAATAAAGCGGTCGATAATAAAGAAGTCCGCGCACTTTACCTGCTCAAACTCATCTTTATTTTCTTAGGGTCGGGCCACACTTATCGACGGCGATCGACGGTTTGCCTATACAAAACGCGCGCGAAGTATAGAAATTCTTTTGCATCATTCGCCGCGTCCGATGAGAAAGGATTTTCATACTTTGCGCGCGTTTTGTATAGGCAATCCGTCGATCGCCGTCGAGAAGTGTGGCCCGACCCTTATCAAAGTTCATATTCTTATAAAATACAGACAGAGAAATAACGGTCGTTTATTATTTAATTTTAACCAAGTTTTATCTCAATTTTGTACGATGTTTTACCACCATACCAGATTTGCTAAATAGATAAGTCAACATCTCACATAAGGCCATTATTTTGTCTAATAATTTCTTTTTTCAAACTATTCATAACATTTATAAAACTTTTTAGTGGTAAATAAACGAACTAAATAATTGTGTTTTCATACAACAATTCTCAGAGTAAATGCAAAATTGCAATGGCTTAGCTTTGTGCGAAATAGTTGCTGTTTCTGACAGACAAGTTTCCGACGGACCTTACAACGGCGGTTCTTAAAAATTTCAATTTAAGTTTAGCGCAATAGAATATATTCTGAAATTTTCTTCTAAGAAGAACTAGAGAGAATATATATACCAGAGAGAATATATTCTTAAATTTTCTTCAATTCTCGTACACAATTTCCACGCTCTAGTTTGTTTATTTCCGGTTTTTCCTTGACCGTTTTTCTTTCGCATACTTCCATACTCTCTCTTATGCGAACGTGAAACAGAGATAGGTATTGCCGCAAATGTAGTTAGTTATCTGTTTATTTTGTGACTCTCTCTCTCTCTCTCTGATGATTCACTAACTTTAATATTTGTATTTGTTCACTGTCGGCTTTGTGCAAGTATACCCTTGCTTGTTTTGTGAAGTAGATTTCATTTCATTATTATACCTACTTCTGAATACGTTTTCTTAATTTTGCTTCAACTTGACTAACAAATTTCAAAGCAATTTTCAAACTACCGATGACGGTTCAAAATTGAAATGTCTTAAAAAGAAAAGGTTAGATTCTCAATTAGTCGTATTCTTAAATGTATTTTCAGCAATTTTTTATTTCGCAGTTCGGCATTAAAGTTGTTGATCTGGTCAAGTTCTGACGATTGTATCCATGAGAAAAAGAGGCTTTTAATTTCCAAACTTACCTTTAAAACTATCAAGTATTAATAAAGTAACTTTAATCCGTTTCCTAGAATTAAACGGCTGCTCAATGGATTCATTCCGATTAAAGCTTTGGTTCGGAAACTGTATCAGTATTCAGTGGAAAAGTTTCCTGCAGCTACTACTCCAACTAAAATGTAAAACGTTTCCAATAAAGCAACAGCTTTAAACAACCGTCCGATTCTCACTTATTTTTTATTTCAAATATAAAAGTTGTATTTATGAAAAAAAAATATCAAATTTTAGTAAACGTAAACGCTTACGCTACAAAACACAATTGGCTGATATTGGTCACACTGGTGCCAGGCTAAAGTGGGACTGGGCCAGCCACGTCACTCGCCTGTCGGACAACCTATGGGCTAGGTTAAAAATCTATTGGAGACCTTCATCTGAAAGGCGTCGACGTGGTAGACCACGGCGAAGATGGCATGATAAGCTAAGCAGTTTCGCTAAAAGCTAGCCCACTAACGCTCTCGATATGAAAGGGTGGAAGGAAAAGACCTTTGCTCAGCAGTGGGACAACATAAGCTAATTAAGAAAAGAAACACAAAGTAAAAAACACAAATATTTTAATAGAACCATAAACAAATACGAAAATATGACGTATACTACAAGTTCTCCATTTTGTTTAAATTATTAAGTTATTATGAACTCGAAGTTATGCATTAGCCATTAATGCTTTAGTTTACTTCAATACAAAATAAAAGCATGGGTGGTGTAATGCTTTAGATTTTTTATCAATTATTTAAGCTACTTTTTTTCGCAGTCCTAAATACTGTTACTACTTAATTCGTATTTAATTTTCAATGCTAATTATTCAAAAAACATCGCGCCTCTCGAATTGTGGAAACTCGTCTGCAACTACAGATTGCCTACATTATTAAAAAGGTATTCTGCGATTCCAACATAGAAGACGTATTATCTGGTGAACTTGTGCAGGAATTCTTAATAACTTAACTGTTTCATGTAGCTGGTCCATATTTAAATAGGATACAACTTTTGCCTCTATTGTCTCTGTTTAGTGGCTTATTACTAAGCAGGTATTTCATTAACGTTTGTTCAGTTTGTCTTTACAATTATTATCATTTTAATAAAGTACTTAATCGGGCGGGTAAATAAAAGACTTGAAACTTTCGCAAAGTTTTAGTTAGACACTTAAGAGAATAAAAAATATTAATAAAAACATGTATAAAGTTTATGAATGAAAAATAGAACCGGCCAGTTTTGGGCCACGCCAATTGTAAGGATCCGTAATTGTTCAATACTACTAAGGTACCTGTTTACAGTTAAAGTTCATCAAAATAATTTTCTATGATATTTGTACCGAATTTCTTAGTACTAGTACAGATACATTTTATAAGTTGGTCAATAATTCGTTGACCTGTAAATCCTACTTGATGTTGATAATTTTACTTCCAAATTCATCATAAGCACTACAACCATGAATTTTTTCACATTTCCAAATACAACGGTTTCGCTGGTAGGGGTGAAGGGGGGGGACACTTGACTCTAACGAAAATGAGCACTACGAAATATTTCTGAAACAACCCTTATTTTTTTTAAAAACCTATCCAATGATAGGTATAAGACTATGGGGTAGTTAAGAAAAAAATTTAAGTGTACTTACCAGACGAACCCTATTTTTTTTTTTTATATTATATTCTACTGCTTTGTCGGCGTGATTGATATTAAAGCTTTCTAGTAATAAGACTCTTTGACCTAAGTACATATGTATAATGAGCCGACACACATAACTTACTTGTTTTTACTTGTCTGGCAAATAAACTGTAACCCTCAATCTTTATATTAGATACGTACTTTACGAAATTAAATTTATATGTAAAGCTTATTTTCTTTTGTCCCCGAATTCCTTTTATCAGGAAATTGAGTTGGTAAATGAAAACGAGGATAAAAGCGATTGAATATCAGTATCCATCCATAGGCACAAGGGAAATTCTTAGGCATGTTCTTCTAGGGATTTCATTTAAAGGAAAAGTTCTCAAATTAAAAAGAGTGCGGCAGGAAATTGCAAATAACTTTATTCAAGTTGGACGATTAACTTCCAGTCTACCTAAATTACAGGTCTTTGCTGATGTTGGTTGTAATGACGAATCTAAGTGATGTTAAATAAATCCTATGGATAATAAAGTGTATGACTTTGGTTGATCTTCTAAATTGTTGATTTCAAAGTATTGATTTTCGTAGATTGCTTGTCTGTCTGTATAGTTGGGAAGCGATCCATCAGTTGGTCATCCAGCTGGTATCCGACTTTACACATTTACGTCCGTTTGTTATGTATATATGTAAATTGTTTTTGTATATTGTGTACTGTAAATAAATGTAATCTTATTTTTAACATACTGATATTAATAATATACTCGTATTAGTTCAGCTGTAGAATGGCTAACGTTCGTAGAGAGCTCCTGTTCAAATAAAATAAAACATTGTACCTGTTAATTAAATTTCTAATTAAATATCTGTGACGTTTACACTTAACCCATGCCTACGTTTTTTTAAGATATCACGCGCCTTATAAAATATCCTCCGCCTTAATTAATCTAGAGTATATTGATTTCCTCAAATTATTCGTATCAAACGTCAGATCGTCAGGCAAGATTATAATATCATTACGTATATATATTTAACTAGCGGCCCACCCCGGTTTCGCACGGATAGATTAATTCATACTTTAACATATTTTTAACCAACTTCAAAATGGAGGAGGCTCGTTTTTTATAATTTTTTTTAAATACCTTCTTTAAGGACCCTTTAAGTCGGGATTTCAAAAACATTTTGGAACTCGAACCGAATAATTCAGTCTTATTATATAGTGTTTTAAGTTCCTAACTTTAAAAATGGCTGACATTCCATACAAAATTTAATCCCTACTTCCTTTTTCAAATAGGGATTTCGAAAAAATCCTAAAAAACGTGTCAAATCATTTACTAATCTTAGCTTACATCCAAATTTTCAATTTTCTAACTTTAGAACTGGACTTTCCATAGAAACATTTAACCCTACTTTCCCCCTCAAAATAGGGAATTTGATAAAATGCTAAAACATGTATCAAATGAATTATTAATCTCAGTCTAACACCGATGTTTTAAGTTTTTACCTTTTAGAAATTACAGACTTTCCATACAAACATTTAATCCCTGCTTCCTCCTCAAAATAGGAATTGCGTAAAAAGCTTAAACACGTATCAAATTATTTATTAATCTCAGTCTTAATCAAAATTTTCAATATTCTACCTTTAGAAATGACAAGCTTTCCATAACAAAACTTTATCCCTACTTTCCCTTCAAAATAGGGATTTCAAGAAAATGAGAAACATGTCAAACGATTATTTTTCCTTAGTCTAAATGAGGGGGGGGGGGAACCCCTTAGAGGGGGAATTTTCCAAAATCCCTTCTTATTGCTTCTCTACGCCATAAATGTAACCTACTGTGTAAATTTGGTATTTCTAGCTTCAGTAGTTTCGGCTGTGCGTTGATGAGTCAGTCAGTCAGTACGGACTTCTCTCTTTATAATAATAGTATAGATAAGCATAAATTTGAAGGCAGTTAGAATAAAATTATCGGATTATTGGTGACGACGAACTTCTAAAATAGGATTATGATCTGAAAAAATCTGTTAACTTATTAAATTTACTTATCTACTCAGTTGTATCTATATATTTGTAAACATATGTAACTATTAATTTAATTTTACTCATTAGCACATAATACTAAATATTTATTTATTTAACCATTTAATGCGTTTCATAAATGTAAATTACATATGTGAAATTTACATCGTTTTGTTCCCGCCGTGTAGTGATAGTACCCGTCAAACTGAACAACTTTTCACGAAAAAAAAAATTCCTGCGACTAAAAAATTTTTGGTCTCTCCATACAAAATGGGTCGGTCGGGAGTCTCACTTTGTATAGAGAGACCAAAATTTTTTTAGTCGCAGGATTTTTTTTTTTAGTGAAAAGTTGTTCAGTTTGACGGGTACTATCACTACACGGCGGGAACAAAACGATGTAAATTTCATGCTGTATACATGCAATTATTATAATGAAGAAGTGTCGCCATGTCAGCTGCAAAAACAAAGAGATTGTGGGATTAATTAATTCGCCAAGGTGTAAAAGAACAAACGAGAAATTGTAGAGTCGTTCGTTTTCAAAATTAAAATTTCTGTTTGAATAATATTCCGTTCACTGTTCAAGCAATTCCACAAATATTTTTACCATCAATATTGTTGTGAAAATTAGTATTATTATGTAAAATGAATTATGGTAGTAATTTTAACTTTCATTTTGGATATAATGTTTTTGCTGTGATATTTAAGAGTTTTATATACTTATAAAAGTTATTAAATTGAACAAAATATGATATACTTGTGAAAAGAGTGTCTGTCTTCTTTTTGCCCTTGTCCTAAACCATGTGAATACAACATGTTACATTCTTTAATTTTTCTTTATCAGACGACATCTCTTAAGGTAATAAAGCTATTCATATGCCTTATATTTTTTACTCATTCCTTACATTTGTCTGTGGTCTGCTTCTCCATATTCGTCCACATTCATATTTTCCATTCCACATTGCTTCCTTATAATAATATGCCACCACACAAACCTGTTACTCTACCTTTAAGGTACATCAGCTTCTTTGTCACTGGTGTTTTTACAAACATCCTCTATTAACATTTTGATACCAACGAGAGGATGAAGTTAATAAATTATTTTGCTTATTCGATTATTATCTTGTTGGTTTAGTGTCGAGTGTGCAGCGTATCTAAATCACATCCCTTCAATATACAAGGGTAAAGGACAAAACTTAGGTACCTATTCATATCGTGCATGTTCATTGAACCATCCCGAGATGTGGCGAGATCGTCGTCCCGTGAAATTGATCTGCTCATGCATTCAATTGTGAGTGTTACGACACATGATTGACTTGCCAAATTGTCTTTGTGATGTGAATCCTGAGATCGGTCGGGTTGCCCCTTCACGGTGGATGTGCACTTCGCAAAAATGTTTATTCATGTTGTGTGTAGACCCTCTTATTTACTGAGTGTATAGATGACAATATTATAGTACACTTTATTCAGATAAATTTGTAGTAAAAAAAAAATGTTTAGTATAATATACGCAAAGAAGTATTTTTCTTTTCCATTTTAGGCTATGCTTTCTCTGCCAGACCACTATGACCACTACTCCTGTGTAAATTTGTAGGTAGGTAGATTATTTTATCTTCTTCTTTGTCCCAGCCTTTTTTCGGCCTAGTGCTGGGGTCCGCTTCCTACTTAATTTTATACACGGTATGACAACCCTGGATTAACACATAGTATACTATTTACGGGAAAAAGTCTTATTCCCAAAGGAAAATCTTACACAACAGGAGCGTAGCCGCGGGCGGACCGCTAGTCTTATATAAAAAAACAAGTAACATCTAGAAACTATAAAGTAAATCACCTTGTCCACCATACTTACGACCCACAGGATGACGATGATTGTAAAAATTGTCACCTAAATATTTTAGCATAGTACATTACACAAATATACGTAGTTGGTTTTTAAAATACTCAATGATGTTGACAGAATTTCCAAATATTTTCCCTCTTGACACGAGTCTTGTTAAAAATCTCTAGTCACGCGTTCTCAATTTAACGGGTGAAATGTCGACACGGCAATGCTTCACCGAGTAGATAACAAAAACAAGGAGAAATGTTCAAGAGCAAATATTCATATAAAATTGATAGCAGTTTTTCCCAAACGCGCTGCCACCCTACACTTTATTTTCATTCATATGTATGTAAGTGAATATGAACGATTTAACGTTTCGATCAAATCAGCTAAATGGTGGCGCGGCTAGGAAGTATGACATCAAGAAAAAAGGTCCACTGCATGAACAAGTAACTCCCCAAAAACCACCAAGCATTCAGAGGCTTTTCATGACTTTAACTAGATCGTTGGTCCATCTAATGTAGCGCTACCCCAGTATTTTTAATTTTAGTATGTAAGATAAGTACTTATATAATAACGGTATATAACAATGACAACTCGCAATATTTGACACCTCTCCCTAGTTCCGTTACTTTGCACCACAACTCAAGCCCCAATTCCTGGAATTGTCAAAATCTGCGAGAATTTACCGAAGAATTTGAAGATTTATAGGAGTTTCTAATTGGTAGAAATAAAAATGTTCTTACAGAATTTACATAGAAAAACATGCCTTACTAAACATACGTTAATTCAAACCGGAAATGATCGTGCGTGGGTTTACCCCTTAAGTAAACAAAATGTTTGATTTCTGACGTCGAAGATTTGGTTTTCTGATTGCGGGACAAAAAACGGCATGCATAAAATTTGTCTGGGCTCTACCACTCATTTATAACAATTATAGCGGTACTTTTGCTACTCTCAAGGTCCAGTCACATAGCTATTTTTCTCAAAAAGGGGTTTGTAACTCTGAAAAGTAAATAATAATATTTATTTATTATAACAAGACGAGGTTAAATAATATTGAGCAGATATTATTAGATATGTGTGGCAAGTTTCATCCCGATCCGTCCAGTGGTTCAAGCGTGATTCGGCAACAAACATCCAAACTTTCGCATATTATAATATTAGTAGGATTAGTAGGTAGTGTAGCGTTAAAAAAAGAAAGCTAGCTAACCTGTGGTCGACGACCACAGGTTAGCTAGCTTTCTTTTTTTAACGCTACAGTAGGTAAGTTGGTAAACAGGATGGTCAGTATGGGTAACTCTGAAACTGTAAGACATATAGAAAGATCAATACGACCGGGTTCGATTTCCGCACAGAGAACGACTTTTTTTAAATCTATGAATGTAGTTTTTCTTGTTACTAAAATCAATAACATGGTTCCTTAGAACAGATTTTTCTATGTCTTATAGGTTCAAAGTTACCCATACTGACCCATTTAAATGGGCCACATGTATATAGTTATTACTGAAGGGTAGATAGTGAACAACTAACTAACACATTGAGTAACTTTTATAACAAGTTTCTGGAGTGACACTTTCGATCGTCCTTCGGGAGTAGTGTTGGAGCTGCCTTACTTAATTTTATCGATTGTTTTATTAAATATAATTTAAATCTATGGTGATGTTTACAAGACACTTATTGATGCATCTTCATCTTCTCCAGGGCTCCAATATAAATGGCGACTCCATAGGCGCCGGAAAGTGTCACTCGCGGCTTTTTCATAGTTTTACAATATTTTTTTTTGTTTTTCGACGGAACTAATCGCAATTTTTACCATAAAGTGCTCACTCATTTTCATTTCCTTGACAATCGCTCACCGATACGTAAGAAAGAGAGAGTTATATTAGTTTGTGCGATTGTTCTCTTTGACAGTCAAACAAGCCTGGTTTTTTTAGAGAGTATGGCTAGTTTTAGGTAGAAAACTTGAATTTTCTGGATATGCTTGGTAGATCAAGAATTTATAAATATACCTACTACGTGGTAAATTCAGTCAGGTAAAAAAAAATACCTGACTGAATTTAGGTACCTGATATTTTTTTTTACCTGTGACTAGAAAATGAATCAATACGACATAAGATCCATCGATAGCAACATTAAATCAACACTAGTATAAATATGAAAGAGATGTAATTATCTGAGAGAGTGTCTTGTTAATGTAGTAGGAATAGATTAATAAGGGCTAAGAAATCGTTTTCTTTCAAGTCCATAATGTAAATAAAATATATTCATTTATTACTAAATTTGAAATTGATTATTATAACCTAACCTAACATGGTTTTCTTTCGCAGAAATATTCCTTCCTCTTTAATTTTATTGCTTTTGTCTGACCGTTAGGTTACAATATTATCTACCTATACAATCTCACGTCTACCCACTTAAAGTAAAAACAAAAGTTCCACCCAAGTCAGTTCTGAACTGTTATCGTTCTACATGGTTACGGCGTAGTTATTGTCTGCTGGCTATCTCACAGACTACTTTCTATTGGACTGTCGGCAACCTAAAAAGGAAGTACTTAGGTTATTTTGTACCGCAAGTTGCCTTATTATGTTTATCTTTCAACACTATAAGGCAACATAGAAACACACACACACACACATAGATCATTTTCTAACTTTTCACAAACGAATGATTGCAAAAGGTTTTATGTTGATGAGTAACTTAAATATTAATGATTGTTTTCCAAAACTCTAATATCTAAAGCGGCTTCGCTATTTTTGTTCCAGAGCTTAAGAATGTTGAGTTATTGGAAAAGTTTGGTCATAAAATATTAAATCGTAATAAATTATATTATTAACTGTACAGAAATTATTGTATTGATCAGTGTTGTTGCGATAGCAATAGTCTATCGATAGTATCGATAGACTATCGCGACCTTCAAAATCAGTTACTATTTCGATAGGCCTATCGAAACTATCGGATAGTGACAATATTATCGATACTATCGTATGTAATATACGTAAATAATGTGTACGTACGACCCACGCTTGCATCGAGTACCTCACCGCTGCTGCAAAGTGAATGCGCGCCCGTGTGTCGTAACTTGTAATAATAGAACATTATAAAAGAGTATAATATGTTCTGTGGTCGTAATACATAATAAATTACTGCGGTTTTATTTGCAAAAAAGTGGAGCTGTTTACATAAATCGTATTGGGAGTCATGGTCTGAATGTACCGTATAGTATTGTGGAGATCTGTCATTGTTTACGTGTGTAAATGACAGATCGATGTATAAGTATTTATACTTCAAAAAAATGTAGTGTGATATTTGTGTCATCAGAAAACAAAGAAACAATGTAATAGCGGTTCTGACTGGACTGCCATCTGTCCTTCCTAGCTCTCGAACTGGCTTTAGTGTTCACACAAAAAAAAGTCGCTCTTTTTTTTTTGCTCTCTAGACATTCTGCGCCTTGGACATTTTGCTCTCTGGACATTCCGCGTCTTTGACGTTTTGCGCCCTTGACAATATGCGCCTTCGACCTTTTGCGCGCGGTATATATTTTACGCTTTGAACATTATGTGACTAAACTTATTTTTTATGCAAACATGGCTGCAATAATTATATGTATACAACGTAGTTTCGTAGTTCAAACAAAATAATAATGATAGGTAATACAAAAAATTGTCAAGATTTTTATAATTGTATTTTATCAAAATATACTTCACAGCAGAACAATTTTTATCAAATTGTATTTGAATCGATTTGTAATCCACATCATTCACATTTGACATTCCATGTCAGAATAAGTCCATTGGGAAATCAATGATCTCTCAGAAGTTCTTTACTACATTATGAGTTTGGAAAGTAAAATAATAACAAATATATTTATTTTTACAAACTCTCAATTTGAAAAAGGAATATTTTGGTATAAAATTGCATCAAATTATTGTTAGCTTATCAATTTTAAATAAGTAGGTAATATTTAAGTTTATAGTTTATATAAGCAAGTTGAAATGTGAATTTACATAAGTTTAAACTTATTATTTTTTGCATGCATTGAGTAAGTATTCAAATTTAAGGATCTTACAGGTTGGCCCAAATATTAAATAAAGCTTACTCGTTGCTCTTTTCAGGTAGCTCAGTTCATTCATAAATAAAAAAACTATGCAAGTTCAAGATAAAATTAATTTTGTTCACCATAACCTTTTAACCAAATAATTTTTGAGCCAATTTTTCCGTACAATCACCATCCAACAAACGTCACGCGCAGTAAAGTTATAATGATACCCTTGAATGTTACTATCCTTGTTAGAGCCATCAATCTATCGATATACAGAATCGCAGCATCAATCAAACCCCGTCTAATGGCCTTCTCCGACAGTCTGCCACCCGCCATACCGTGGCGTGACGCATGTTCCGACGCATGTTGATTTAACACTAGCCGACGATGACTCACCGCTTGCATCAGCATATTTTATACTCAAGAGTACATCAGTCTGTTCTGGCCCTAATTAGTAGGCTAAGGCGATTAGATTATTTATGATTATAGGTACTGCAGAACTTGGCTGCACTGCGTGCATAAGTGCAATGTACCTCTGCAGGATAATGCAATTATAATTTTTAACAATCACGCTGTTGCCCTCTCACACATACCTCAAATACAAACTTTGTTAGCCAGTAAAAAAAAAACTAGTAACACCGATAGTTTCGTTAGTCAAATCTCACTGAAGGAATGTTTTCATATTTTAATAGACTCATAAGATCGGCAGCATGTGTAATTATCATATTATGGTTATCGTTACCTATAAAAATATTAAGATAGCTTTAACGCTTACTGGTTACGATTCATACAGTCATGCTCTAATTCTTAATTTAAGTTTGTCAGTCCTTTTCATCTTTTAAAGAATAAAAAGGGACAGGAGATGGTCATCCTAACATTGGAGCTGTCAAATATCGAATTTGAACCTTATAGACGCGTTGATTGTACAATTTTAGAGAGCACGTAAAACAACCAACTTAAAAAATCTTAATCTGACAGCTATGTTCTTATTTCAGGTTATCATTCACTCAAAATAATATCATTCATTTGTTTGAATTCATCACCTCTCTTTCATTGGTCATAAAAACGAAAAGGATAGCTGGATTTTAAAATTACAATTAGAAGATGACTTCCCGAATCGAGACCACTGTCTATCAACCAACAAGCATTAACCTAGTCATAACCTTTTTATTACTCAGCAGTTTAACTCATCCTTGTAAAATTGCCTTGCAGATAGAACAGAAAATATTTTATAACTGTAAGAAAACCACGCTGATAAAGCCTTGTTCGCGTGAACAACTATCAAAAATATCTTCTTAATCTGAAACGTAGACAAGTGGTTCATTTTACTTCTAGCAACAGGTAAGAACTAGCTTAAACCGCAGACATTTCAAGCAGCCTTCTACAACCTGGTTCCAGCAATCTAGCACCCTTCTAAGTATGAGTTCGTCTCTAAAACTGGGTCAACAGCGAGTTGTCACGATTTGGAGTGACCGGGCGTGCTCGCTCACGAATCTATTGGGTCTAAACTAAACCACCTTTAGAACATAATATATTGATGATTTACTAGTGTGCATAAAACGATGTACTTTTACGAGTATAACATGGTCTCAGATTCTAAATAAATATATTTAGGAACTTTTTATCTTATGTTAGGTTGTAAATAAAATTAGAATCGGAAGAGGTCTTTTTTCAGAAATCTCAATATAACCACCTTTTCTGCTCAGTTACCAATAAATAATAAGATGTTATTTAATTTAGCTGGCATTTCAAAGTTAAATAAAAAAGATCTTTGATTAAAATCTCAAAATGATAATTTCAGGTTACGTACATACATTAAAATGGAAGTCATAATTTTGTGAGTAAGGTTCACAAACTGCTACTCCAGCGCACGTTTTTGAGTCTCCACAGAAAACCTACAATGCATTAGCATGCCAAATAAACTGCAGCGCAACCGACGTTAGGTTGAAAACTACCCACTTACTTTACGGTACACAAATTTTTCCAAGTTTCCGTCGAGCAACGGATATATTCTGGGGTTCCGTTGATTTGTGTGAACCATTTTTAGAATCTGGCAATTTCATTTACACTAATAAAGTAGCACTAACCAAACGGAGATGTAGCCAAATATTTTTTTACAAATGAAAATTTTATTATTTTTTGACTTTTTTTTTTATTATTTTTGACGAGCAGAGTTGTTCTATTGGTTTTTTGCATTGGAGTTTGTTTTCATTTAAGCCAGTGAAAATGTTTGTAATATTTATCTATTAAAAATATTTATGAAATAATTTTACGCGAAGCAACAGAAAGGCTTCGGAGATTAATTTAACCTTTCAACGGTCAATAGGTTCGTGGTTTATGCTCGAAACAGAGTGAATAAGGCGTTTTGTAAAGTGGCCTTGAAGCGTCTAGACCAAATATTAATCCGACGAAAATTACGAATCACTGCTCCTAATTCCAACAGTAACAAACTAAAGCTAAAAGCTGTCGTTTTTCTTATCATATTTTGTACCGTTCGGACCTGTCAGAATTATTGAGCGCAGTTATTCTCGATAAAGTTGATTTATAAAGAAATGCAAGTTAACTTTAAATGTGTTTTTTGTAATTAAGTATGTAATTCGTTTATGGTTTAATTATAGTCTTATCATTTCTTTTAAAAAACCCGGAAGTTACTTATTTTGAGCTATATATTAATTTTCATGAATATTTACAAAGCAAATTCAGCATTGATAAAATATTATGCCCGTCTTTGTTTGTAAGCTTGCTATTTTAGTATGTAAGTAAATTATTTAGTAGTAGAAAACGACAAAACGAAAATCGAACGTAAAAAGAAAACTATTGTAAAATAGAGTTACGATAAGAACGTTATTATTAGATTGAAAACATTGGCGGTTCTACAATTTTGACACCAGGATTTTTGGAGTCGTTCGTGGTAGACCTTGCAACCCACACGATATATTAATTAGTTTGAATCTTCGTGTAGTAAATATTGACCTTATAGACTAAAAATATAAATAATAAAGCTGATTGATAAGATTAAAGAAGGGTTTAACAGGTGATACAACGTTGTGTAGTATAACATGACTCTGTAATAATTAGTGAATTTTATAACCAAACATATAGTTACAGGTATAATAAAGGCGATAGACTTTAATGTTTTGTGTACACAATGTGCACATTTTCAGTGGATATGGTACATAGTAGGAACAATTTGGCCACTACTGAAGCAAAGGGCTCTATGATTTCCCAGTGGACCCTATCCGGCATGGATAAGACGTCAAAAATAAATAACCTATATAAATCGATACAAATACAATTTTGTTGTAAGTTCGTCGTAAATAAGAAGTGATGGAGTATTTTTAACAAGTTTGGGTTTAGAAAGGGTAAGATTGTAAGTACATAAAATGAGGTCATTTTAATGATCTCTTATCAACGAATTATCTATAGTCTAGAAGAGTAACCGTCTAACAAAGCCCACTAAAACATGGCACCTACTTAATTCATTTTGAGAGCCGACGACGACAACAGACAGGCAGATGGTGTTGCTGCTGAACATTGAAGCTTACTTTCTTACAAACCGAGTATATAAAAACAAAGCTATAAAACATTATTGTACTGCGTATTCAAATGTCGTTTTTGCTTCTTTGGTATTCATTTGGTGGGGTCAAGTTTGAAGTGTAGTTACTCTTCTAGACTATAGGTATTATAGATAATTCGTTGAAATTATAATATTTAGATAATTATCTTTCTAAACTGAATATTTCAGCCCATACCAACCCACTCTCCACCCACTGATACTTTCTATGCTATTTGTCCCTTAAATGTCTTCAATAAACAAACAATCAGACGCTTGGGTGGTGTCTACTGGCTTGTAATCAGACGAAATTAGTGATAGAAAAGCAGATACGTCTTGTAAAACATACATAATTTTATTCCATTATCTGGGAGATATCGCTAATAGTGTTAATTAGCGATAACACTAACAACAGTGATAACACTATTAGCGATTTCTGTCACTAATTTCGTCTGCTTACAATTAACTACATAATTATTATCTTTTGCATAAGCAAGTTAGTTATTTTCTTGTGTATTTATTTATTTATTATTAGTGACACTTCACAGCACATAAACATATCTTAAATAAGTGACATTAAAATTATACATAGCCTTAGTTTTACTTACTTACTTAATTTAAGCAGCCCGTTCATAACTTTACTTTAATAATAATTTTTATTTCTGAAAGAAGTTTCTTTTATCTAAAATATCGTCTAATGGCCGCAATTGGGAAAAAGTACAATAAAATGTAAATTGTGAGAATTAAGTAGCAAGCATAAGATTGTATTTAAACGTTAAAGTCTTAAGTCAATGTGTGAATAAGACAGACCTAATCCAAACTCTTTCTTGGAGCAGAACAAACACGAAGGCGACGCGGAAGTTTAATCCAAGAATTCAAGATGACAATTCCCCCTTTCAGTGAGGTTCTTAAGAACATAAGGCTTAGGTCGGAGACAGCGAGGTCCCATTACATGCGTGTCTCTCGCAAGACCGATAAGATTGTGCCTTTAGGGGAAGAGTACCACTGTTACTCGCTTCAAACTCGTTCGAATTTTAAATTTTCTAATATGAATCGTTATTCTTCTTTTTATTGAGTCCATCATTTTATTCATTTTAAAGTAGACTTTGTTATGATTATGATGATACTAATAAAGCTCTAATATAGCTACTGCCTACAGCCTATGAAATTACAGACCTCGCTGCAGACAGAGTAGAGTTTGTTTTATATTCTTTAACATGCAATAAACATGACATGCCGATCACGACCAAGCCCTAAGCTGCAATCATATTATGCTTATTAAACATGCAAAACTTTAAAAAAAATCGTAGTTGTCTTTTGTTAGTTTTATTATTTTTTGTTTCTTGTCTGGAAAGTTTTGAAAAACTACTGCTGTAACTCACTTCAAACTCGTTTAATTTAAAATTTCAGCCACAAGACAGTATTGTCATTATACGCGTGAAACAGTCTTCTTGTTACTCTCCTTAACAAGAGAGTGAAGCGTATGTCGTTCGAGGAAAACTTCCCTGTCTACATCTAATTGACAATGGAGGATTTTCCGACAGCCAATATAAAAAAAATATAGTTTATAAAACTTCGGTAGATGGCGTTGACGATTCGTGGATCCGAAGAAATCCAGCGAGTCACCCAGGGCCATAAAAGGATTAAAAAAAAAAAGAATCCACGAAGTACACCTGGCGCTATCTATCGTCTTAATTAGAACTATTATTTTTATTTTTGAAAGAGCTGTCAGAAAATTCCTCATTTTTATAAGAACTTCAAACTATTTTCAGCGAAAAAATAAATTTATTGTTTTTGAACGTAAAAAAACACTTCGATATTTTTGTACTTCTATAGGTGCATATAAGTAGCTATAGTAGGCACTAATTATACAAACGGTTAAACGCCATAATGCGCCATATTTGGAAAAATATACAGTACTTACTTATATTAACTAAGTGCTACTAATTATAACTAACTTTGATTATTAATTTGGCTACTTTTGATTAGGAGTCTATTCAAATAATATAAAGGCGGAAAGGTAATTTTCGTAATAATAAATTCCTTTAATTTAATTTCCGGAAGTAATGGAAGGAAATAAGTAGAAATAAGAAGATTATTTTCTTGTCTAATATTTTGCTTTAAGTATTTATTTAGGTCAAATAAAAGTATTAATTTTTTCACTATTATACCTTACGATTACTATACATACATACTATTGATTAACAAAAAACCTTATTCGTTAACAAAAACTTTACAATCTTTATGATGAACAAAATGTGCCTACAAACAAATTCTCCCTTTATTTCGAAAAATTAAAATCGTATCATTTAAAAAACTTTTGTGAAGTATCTACATACGAACTTTTCATTAAATTGCCTCACTACGATGACTAGATTCATCTGGTTGACTAGTTCTATTTAGCTTTTGTAAAATTCAATAATATAAATTTTTGCACAAGATAAATATATCAACTATAAAAATATCGAAGCTTCACGTTAATACTCGTCATACATTCCTTCACAATGGTTTCAGTAAAAATTCTTGCCACAGATAGCACACAAAGGTATTCTTTAACTAAGCACAAAAATAATGTTCTAAAATTGTTTTTATGACCAATGAAAGAGAGGTGATGAACGAATGATATTAATTTGAATGAATGATACCTAAAATAAGGGCATAGCTGTCAGTTTAAGAGATTTTTAAGTTGCATGTTTTAAGTGCTCTCTAAAATTGTGCAATCGACACGGCCATAAGATTCAAATTCGATGTTTGCCCTATGTCCCCTTTCAATCTTTAAAAGGTAAAAAGGACAGCCGAACTTAAATTAAGGATTAGAGCGTGACAGTGTGAATCGGGGGCAATATTGCAATTTATTATGATTTATTTATTTCTATATTCTACCTATAACAATTATCAAGTTATTGGCAAATGAAGTGTTCACCTGTTATTGCTGATGTAACAAAAATGTGTTCTTTTTAATGTACCTATGTGTAAACGTATTGTGTTGCTATTGCGTTGTTTAAAAAATAATAATATTAATAACGTTTTATCAAACTATTAATGAGATATTTCTTTGGCAACCAAAACAGCTTTATCGGGTCGTACGAGTTTATCATTATAAAAACTTTTTCCATTTTTCGGGAGGCTTGTTTGAGTTTCACATATTAAATATGTGGCACGTGAACATGGAGAGCAATATCGGTTACAAATTACATTGTCTTCATGCATATTTCATCCGGTGAACGCCGCTTGATACTATCTGGAAATTAAACCCAACTTTATACACTTTTCCGCCGGTTTTCCCTTTAAAATACTCGATGTTATAAAAGTTATAAAATGGTTAAATGTTTGTGGAGAAGTAAGCTCTTACTTCATACTTGCATGTCTTTTATACTACAAAATGACCGCAAAAACAGAATTTTAAGTTTTTTTTTAGCTGATAAAATACCTTTATAAACGTCGGTCTTCATAAGTGGAAAATTGCTGAAGATAATGCGGCCTTATCTTAAAAAATTTAAAGAAAAATTTGTGTCCTATTTGAAGTCTAAGTACTTACTGTTGGTTAATAGGGCCTTTATTCAGCCGGAAGATAACACGGACACAATGTAACAGGTAACAGGTACACAGTAAAGTTCCATTCAATATCATAATAATAAAAATTTAAATAAATGAATGAAAAAGTTATCATCGGAGACTAAAGAGCTGAGTAAGAACGATTTCAAGTATAAAACTTGTATCAAATAATGGTGTCGATTCGGCATACGCCCAACTAAACTAAACTTAAAATAAGTAATAATTAAAAATCCTTTTTAAACAAGCTTTTAAAGCCGTGGAGTGGAATATCCTTGTTAAGACAAATCCAACGAGCCCAAACACGACTAGGTTGTGGTGTGTATTTAAGGAGTTCCTATGGATACCTTCCGGCTCCATCATGAGACCCTGGACATCACGTATGACTAAAGATCTTGTTAAGACAAATCCAACTAGCCCAAACACGACTAGGTTGTGGTTAGTATTTAAGGAGTTCCTATGGCCACCTTCCGGCTCCATCATGAGACCCTGGACATCACGTATGACTAAAGATCTTGTTAAGACAAATCCAACTAGCCCAAACACGACTAGGTTGTGGTTTGTATTTAAGGAGTTCCTATGGCCACCTTCCGGCTCCATCATGAGACCCTGGACATCACGTATGACTAAAGATCTTGTTAAGACAAATCCAACGAGCCCAAACACGGCTAGGTTGTGTTGTGTATTAGAGGAGTTCCTATGGCCACCTTCCGTCTCCATCATCAGACCAGCTTTATGGTACCATAATATTGCATTGTCATTGTGGTTACATAAGTATACCAAGTTTCAGCAAATTCCATTGGCAGCAAGTGCTTCAAAATTAAGATGCAAGATTTCGCCCGAACATACCCACATACATACAGTGCAAGCTAAATAAAAGCTTGTAAAATTAATCCTGTCACTTTCTATCATTTTTAATTGAAAAGGGACCGAAGATCATCGGTTTTGTTTTTGTCTATGACTTCACGACTAACTGTCAATTTTAGTGGCTTTTTGTTCGTCATGGTGTTAGGTTAAGTTAGGTTAGGCACTAAAACAGTTAGTCGTGAAGTCATAGACAAAAACAAAACCGCTGATCTTCGGTCCCTTATCAATAAAAAATGATAGAAAGTGACAGGACTAATTTTAAGTTTAGTTTAGTTGGGCGTATGCCGAATTGACACCACTGCTTTTAAAAACTAAACTACTCTTGCATTTAGACTTGTGGAGCTCCTTTTACGTTTCTAAGAACTTAATAAATATCTAGCTAGCCGCTGGAAAATCTGTCGGCAGACAATAGGTACCGCCCCAGCCATGTAAAGCGATGACGTATGAGCACAAAGTTGTTGGAACTTCTGTTGTCTACGAGATACTGGATTTCATGTCCGTACTTTATACGCTTTTAAGAGATTTAGTTCCTTATTTTGCTTTAAGTATTATTTCGGTTCTGTACGTAGTTTGGTACGGCTGGTTTATTGTTGACATAGGGGTCCTAGGTTTGATTTCGGTTAGTCAGTAATATTAGACAGTCCCATGCATGATATGGATATAATAACAGTTTTTTTTTTATTCTTAAGCATATAAAAGTTACATTATCTGTATACAAATAGGTATATCATAATTTGCTGTGTAATCTGTTATTCGCATCAAAAAATGTGTAGTCATTTATCCTCAGAAAGAAGACGTAGTCGTAGGTATTATGTCGTATTTCATCTAGCAAATGCACGCCATGTCATCCTTTGCTGTTTCTTGCTTGTTGAACCCTGTGCCTGAGGTTGGATCTAATTCACTTAAGTCCTCATGCCAAGCTTTTACAACCATGTGACATTAATTTAAAAAGTCATCTGAATTTACCAGTTTTATAAATGAGTAGGAATTATACCCAATCTATATTATCTGTGGAGGAGGCTAATAATCCAGCAGTGGACTGTAACGGGTTGATGTTGTTGATGTTTTATATTATCTGACGTATCATACTATTATACCTATAAATGTATTTGGAAATATATTTGGATGTTTAGATGTTGGTCCGCTTTCACGCCTTAACTATTGAATGGTTTTGGATGAAATTTGGAATGGAGATAGTTTATACCCTGTATTAACCATAGGATTTTACGGGAAATAGAATTATTCCCACGGGAAAATCTTACATAACGAGAGCGTAGCCGCGGGCGGACAGCTAGTTGTAAATTAGGTATTTCGCACTAGTTACAAATGGTTGTAAATTGGTAAAAAGGTCAGTTTTATCGCAGAAAATCCTATTATTTCAAGTCGACAGTATATAGTTTAGTTGACTATTTAGCTTTGCAAAGTATTTCTGTACGGTTACGGTGAAGGAAAACATCGTAATGAAACCTGCACACTCCTGCGAAGAAATTCAAAGGTTGTGTGTGAAGTCGACCAACCCGCACTGTGCTAGTGTGGTCGACTAAGGCTTAGGCCTAAAGCGATTAATCGCTCTAATTCAGGGTAGGATCAGGGCAGGCCCCTCGGTGGGGACGTAATAAGTATATGAGCTCTTGATGTAGTACTTCTGTATATTTTAATGGATAGAGACAGTTGTACCTAAATTTTAAATTTATAATAATTTCGTTGTTTTAGGGTGTGTACCGGGAGCCCTCTAAAGCTCTGCTCGCCCCTTCGGGGATAAGAGCGTGATCAAATGTGTGTGTGTGTGTATTAATTTATTTTCTTAATAAACTATGTCTTGTGGTTATAAAAAAATATGTTTCTTTGATTAAATAACAATTTTGTGTGGTGATTCTATAAGAAGGCGAAAATTCAGTATCATTTTATAAATTGTTCTTTTATCGAAAATTATAGCTACCTGTAGCTAACTGTAGTTCTCTTAGAATTCTGAAACCTAGTAAATGCTCTATTAATTGTCCGATTAATCTAAGCCATTACAAGAAGGCACCTCTTCATATTAATTACGTGTCTTTTATCTATGTCTCAGATATTGGGAGCTTTGTTTATTAGGACTCGTGGCTACATACACGAGAAGATTATTTATAAAAAATATTTAATAGTATTAGATTCATGGCTTGATTTTTGGTCTTGACAATTTTTTTTTAACTTTGATCGATTGCATGCCATTATTAATTTATATTATTATGGAAGACACATAAAACTAAAAAGTAACTTAAATAAACGTAATAAAATATAAGAAAAACTTTCAATTTTATAAATAAGAGAAGGTGTATTGGAATAAAATTTTACATACTCAATTAAAACTATAGTTTTAATTTAGAACCCTTAAGATGCAAGAACCCTTTGGTACAACCTACTCGTATCTGTTAGGATCTTTATGTTTCACAACTTAAGCGAACGAATAAATAATACAGCATGAAATTTACATCGTTTTGTTCCCGCCGTGTAGTGATAGTACCCGTCAAACTGAACAACTTTTTACGAAAAAAAAAATCCTGTGACAAAAAAATTTTTGGTCTCTCCATACAAAATGGGTCGGTCGGGAGTCTCACTTTGTATGAGACCAAAAATTTTTTTTTCGTGAAAAGTTGTTCAGTTTGACGGGTACTATCACTACACGGCGGAAACAAAACGATGTAAATTTCACGGTGTATAATTCGAAAAGGCTGTTTAAGTGATATACGCCTCAAATTCATTATGAAAACCCATCGCATCGAGCCGTAGCTACGCGTACCAGATATTATTCTGAAATTATTACATCGTATATTCTAATTTTACATGCATGCAGATTAAATAATAAATTTTTAAAACTCGTTTACAATGTCAAGTTTATTTTTCTCATGATCATCCTGTTTCATTTTTGGGAGAGTGCTTTTGATTTAGCCATAAATATGGGTCTGCAATTATTTTTTCATGTTGTTTCTTTCTATTTATCTTTCTTAATCATGTTTCTATTATGTACAAAGGTGATTCATACTAATATTACTCAACAGTCTGTTTATTTATAGGCTTATTGTTATTGGTTCGTGTTTTTTTTCTATACAATAATGAAACAAATGTTCAAATAGATTTTTTAAATAGAGATATTTTTAAGGTACTTTTTAGTATGAGAAAATCCTTAAACCTTAGCCCATTCGGTAAAAATCACAAGAAATACGTAAGTCGTTATAGGCTGGCAGTAAGATAACCAATGTTATTATAAATAAATAAATATGTGGGGACATTTTCACACACGGCCATCTGATGGGTATCAGACAGCTGATATACATTACATAAATAGATAAATACATACTTATATAGATAAACAACATCCAGACACAAGGCAAACACAAGAGCTCATCACGCGAATGTTTGCCCTGGGCGGGATTCGAACCCGCGACCCTGTGCTTAGAAGGCAGGCAGGCGTACTACCAACTGGGCTACGGAGCCGTCAACTCTTATATAATTAATCTTATATCTCATTTATGATAACATTGGTTATCTCACTGCCAGCCTATACTGTCTTATCTAAGTTCAATGCGCTAAATATGTACGATTCAAACTAGTTCTATTCTAGATTCGTCACTATAGTGCTACGCATAATCTTATTTGTGTCTTCTTTTCAATTCGTCAATAAACCTAGTTGTCTCGATTGTAACTTTTATTAGGTACTAAATGCTTTAGTCTCGCTCGGCCCAAAATTAAGTTGCAATTAGATCATCAATAGCTTTCAGAAGAGATAATAATCATGTAACAGTCGGACAATCAATCTACGAATCTAAAAATCCGCATTTGAAAAGGTTCCGATAATCTTCATTAAAATAATATACCTATACATACTGTACTATATTGCATAATATTAATGTGGTAATTTACTGGAATTATCGCACATGAGGAAACTCCTTCCTTCAGCAAATGGGCGTACATTTCCTAGTGATTGATATGTCTGATAGAGTCTTGGTACGCCCTCTACACCGCTGACAAGCGACAGAAAATTTTTGTCCATTAACTCAAGCCATTAGCCGTTTTCTTTCTTTGTAATTTCGCCATCTGAAACGTATTTTGTACGAGTACCGCTGATTTTTCTACTTACTGCTAGAGAAGTAAGTTTAAAATGTTTGCTGGAGATAACAATGCACTCCCGGATATTAAATTTTAAACAAACACAATATAATCGAACTCGAAGGAAAAGACATATCGAATTATACTCTGGAAAATTATTCTCTCCGATTTATATTTGTCCGAGTATCTGAAAGTGATAGACAGCTCTATAAAACACTGGCAAAACAAAGTAAAATTATCTTTGACGAAATGCACCGAACATAAGTTTTCACCTTTGCAACGAGTTAGATATTTATAATTTGACATTTGATGAATAATAATTTGTTGTTCGAATTTGTGGTGAAATCCTTCAGATTCTGACAATTCCAGGAATTAGGTCTCGAGGTGCGGTGGCGCCGTGTCGGCATCTCACCCGTTAAATTGAGAACGCGTGACTTGAAATTTTTAACAAGACTCGTGTCAAGGGAGAAATATTTGAAATTCCTTTAAAGTTTATTAGATTTCTTATTGATTCTCGTTAGGTAACCTTTATTGGTGCTCGCTTAGTAAAATACGAAATATAAAACAGTTTACTGGGTTCCAGTTGAAGTTCAAACGTTTGACTCTTTTGAAAAATTTACGTCCAGGTTTTTGTCTTTGTTTAATTAAAATATACTTACGTCCCCTTTGTAAATCAGCTATTTCTGTCTTTTCTATTTGCAGTAAGTAAATCAGAGAATAAAAATCGTCATTGCTTCTACTTAGTATGCACTGAAGGTCTTTGTTTTGATTAAAATTTCCTAAAAACTATAGACTTGTACTTAATACTACGTCTACAAATAACTTTCCGTCGAAGCTTGTATAACATTGTATAGGCAATATTAGTGGCCTGAAACTTCCATGTTAGATGCTATAGCAATATGAGAAGGTAGCATGTTCATGAATATATTCATTGTAGTGGGTTCCTACGTTATCTTAAATTACACGGCATGTCTAACGTTGCTGTATGAGTTTACGTAAAGGCAGGTTTTACTGATATCGTAGCAAGCAATACCGATGTTTTTGTTTTTAGTCTCAGTCCGAGAAGTAAAATAATCCTTATCCTTTCATAACATAGGTAATTACAATAGTAAGTCAGTGTATGTTTGTTACGCTACATTTTTGCTATAATGTATTTTGAAGTCTAAAAATGTCTTTATCAACAATATTTATTATTATCTATTCTTGGTACTTGATTGATACTATTATATAAAAATTCTTTTTAATTTTTTGAATGTTTTTGCTGTATTCATTATATCAAAATTGAATGCAATCAATCATAACTTAGTTGAAAGGTTGGCCCGTTATTCACAAACATCATTTTAGTTGTCATAAAACAAGGGGCAAGGTGCCAAAAATAAATGTGTTTGAGATAAAATGTAATTTATCGTCTCATTATTTAATAAAGTTTCATTCCATTGTGCAATTTCAGTCATTTTGCTCTTAGCTGAATTATTCTGAACAAGTTCTATTTAATTTGCATCTCATTAGATATACATGTTTTTTTTTTCATAAGTTTTTACCAATAGAAGTTTTAATGGAAAAAACGATGAAGTCTACTTTTTGGGACGTTCGTCAAAAATATTTTTGTAAATCTTAAAATTATACTGAATTATTTATGCGATATTATAATGAAACTTTTGAAACTTTCAAAAAGATTACAACAATTAGAAATCATAATTCGCTGCAGATATAAAGGTTAAATAAGAAGAAAATGTTATCTATGCAAATCGAGATCGACGAATGCTTTTAAAAATCTGAAGTTCATAAAATAACTGGACAAGAAATTATTTTTCATAAAAAAAAGAATAGAAAATACTTCGCTTTAGAAAAATATCAGATAAAAATTGAATGAAAACATGTTTTAATTTCTCAATATCATAATACTGACGGAATGTGCTTCAAAGAAAATTTCGTTCCTTGGGGTCGATTCTAAAAGTTACGCAGTTTAACGAAGTCGAGATGACTTGTTGACTTCGACAGAAGTTTGGCTATTATGAAAACCGTGGAAAATGACTGGCAGGAATTATGAGTAATCTAAGGGCTCGTCACTTTGGTTAGTTGATAACTTTGTCTCTTTACGAGAAGGTAAAATGGTTTCTTGAGAGTAAAATGTTCTCTCAAATTTTATGTGCATTCTTGGAGTTCTAGTAGATAAAAAAACTGATTTGTGAATTCTCATACTTAATATAAATAGAAGTTCCATATCAATTTCAATAACATACATACAGTGTCTAGTAAAAAATTAAATATAATATCACGACCACGGACGATATTTAGTAATTTAATACAATACATCACATTGGCGTTTCGGCTTTATAAAACGTCATCTCTCATGCACGCACGTAGCATTATTTTATCCTTTTTCAAAGCCCACTGTAATAGCAGTGTATAGGTACAGTTGTCAGTGTGATGATAGCTTTATATTGAAAACTTTGCATAAATAAACTTACCACAGAATCTATGAAATGGCCAAAATTGGAACTATAACCATTCCTATGGAAATATCAAATTTCAGAAGAGTCGTGACTGGTTGCAATGCAATTTTGTATTACTACTAGCGCCACCATTCATTTCACAGATAAAGTTGGTAGGTCTGTATAGCAAGTCAGCTCTCGTAATTTACTTTCTCAGGAAACTGTAGACTTGTGATGAGCTGGTTCGTTAGATTCGTCTTACTGGTGAGAGTGACACTGGGTACATCAAATTTATAAAAAAACCAATATGGCCTATTTTTGGCGCCAAAAGTTTTAAATTTTTCATGCAGTCGGGTTTTTTGTTTTTTTAATAATAGTGGTTATTCTCAATCCAAAGAGGATATTTTAGTTCTAAAAATAAAATGTAGGTATGTAAATATAATATTTTATTTTATTTCTCAGTAAAAAGTGCCTAAAATGAACAAAACACATAGCTGAGAGCTGAAGTCTAAATAAAATACAAAAATTGCTTGAAAGTGTATGGATGAAGTTTGCTCTCCCTTAACGGGGTTTGCAACATAATAGCTGTCGAAGTCTTTTACATTATTTTAATTACTTACTGTTAGAGTGCGTCCATACATCATAGAGAGAAGTCACCACTTTCCATTTATTTGTACTGGGTGTCCAAAAAGGGTGTTGGCAGTTTATATACGAAAATCATAAATGAAAAATATATCAATTAATAATTTTATTACTATTTGCAAAAAGTACATACAATGGAAAGTTTACGACGAAAACATTATGTTGTCCAAATGACGTCCATTACGATTTTGACACTCTTCAAGTCGTGGCCGTAAATTGCCTAAGACACGTTCACATAAAACGTTAGTGATTTTTGTTATTTCACTTGCAATATTGTTTTTCAATTGGCTAAGAGTTGACGGCTTATTTATGTAAACCTACTCTTTAGGTAACCCCATAAAAAATAATCAAGTGGACTTAAGTCCGGGCTCCTAGGGGGCCATTTAAGGTTCCCGTTTATTGAGATAACTCTTTCTGGGAATAACTCATTCAATGCTTCAATAGACCTTCTACTCGTGTGACATTTGGCACCGTCCTGCTGAAAAAAATGTTGCCGAATTGTAACCTCTAAATTCCTGTAAAGATGGTGCCAAAAAACTGTCAATCATGTTACAATATCTGTCCGCGTTAACTGTAAAGCCCAAGTCACACAGAACGGGAGCAGCGCGGTCCGGGGCCGGGAAAGCGGGACGGTGCTATGGCGCGGGACAAGCGGGACGGCGCTATGCCGCACCATAGCACCGTCCCGCTTTCCCGGCCCCGGACCGCCACTGCACGGCTCGGCTCTGTGTGACTTGGGCTTAAGTGCATGTCCCCTACCGTCCTCAAAGAAATAGGGGCCGATTATGCCCTTGGCGGACATTGCTGCCCACACTACCACCTTAGGGCTGTGAAGTGGACGCATATGCTTATAACGAGGATTTTTATCACACCAATAGCGACAGTTTTGTTTATTGACATGGCCATTTAAGTGGAAATTTGCTTCATCGCTAAACAACAAGACATTGTTGAAGTTGGTAAAGCGCGCAAACATCTCCTGAACAAAATTTAGTCGCTGTTCATAATCTGTGGGATTTAATTCTTGCACTAATTGAATCTTGTAAGCACGTAAATGCAAACCCTTCTTTAAAATCAAGTGCAATGTTGATTTTGCAATGTTTACGGATTGACTTCGCTTTCGCAGTGATAGTGAGGGATCTTGCCTTACCGACTCATGAACTTCTTGAATAACTGCAGGATGCCTTATTTCTCTCGGACGTCCGCAATCAAAGTTTTTTAAAGTTGACCCTGTAGCCTCAAATGTCTTAGTCCATTTTCTAATGATATTCGCACTGGGAGATAAAGAAATGTCCCGTACATTGAATTGCGCGCGATATAAGCGGCGAGATGTTATTATCGAATTATTGTTTTGATAATAAACTCGTACACAAAATGCACGCTGAGCTCCGGTATACGAATCCATTGCAACTAAATTTCAATTCAATTCAATTTTTTAAATTAATGGCGTTCCCAAAATGATTTCGCCAATATCAAGTGTTATTGTGTTTTTTTAGTTTGACAGCAATAAATTCCACGTATGACATTATATTTTTTTTTGTTATCTGCCCTCATTAAGACGATTTATTGATATTTAAAAGTGCAAATACCCTTTTTGGACACCTTGTACAACTTCTTTACGATCATATCTACTTATTTTGTTTTTTCTCTGTGATTGTCCATCAAATGTACAAAATTCCTGTTACTGTTCTTTCCATGTATCATTCATTCATTCATTCGTTCTTTCTGCTGCGCTAACGATACAAATTAGTTTGTTAACCAAAGACGAACGAAGGCTACTTTTTACTGCAGGAAAATGTCTTATTCCGTTGAGATCATCATGATGATGAATCCTAGTTATTATTATTTATTACTAAGACGTAATGTATAGGCTTGAGCCCCTCGATGGGGACGTACACAAGATGTGTACAAGGTGATAAGACTGAAATTAATTAATATGGTTTCTTTTTTTTTCATAGCGTTACAAATGGTGTTTTTTGTCTATTTCTTGATTTTATTGCGTAAGGAACTCTAAAAAAAGGTTTTATGATTCACTTGCAATGTTCATAGCAAGGTCATTGGAGATGGGAGCGTAATAAAAAGGAATTACATAGCTATTTTGAGAATTATTCCTAGTTGGCCATTTACTTGGAGTATACAATATTGTTAGAAGGATAGGTAAGCACCGTTTCAGAAGCAATCTTTTAATATTTTAATAAAATGTATTATTTTTATTTTGTTGTGTAAAAAGGATTTAATCTGGACAGTCAGTCACAATAAATACAGAGTCACACACTATTCTAAAGACTAGAAAAAATATGTTAGTTCATTATAGCAAAATGCAATACGATACCTACCTCAAAATTCCAAGATTGTGTGTGCCATCGTGTTTGACTAAAACCAGGGTAGGTTCGGGACGAGACCCTTGGTGGGGACATATATAATGAGCTGTTGGTGATGACCAACTTACTTCCTGATGCATAGTGTATGTATGAAAATATTCACAAAATAACGTAAGAACATAATAAAACTGAAGCCAAGTCACTGGCCAAAGAAACTAGTTAAAACACAAAAGGCCCTATTTCCGCTTCTCTTGAACACTTTGACAATATTTTGTTCCCAAGTTATATTACAAGCAAAATAAGTTTTTGATTGTCGAGTTATTTCAATAAAGTTTTACAAACTATTGCTCTCTTGCCCACTGTGCCCCTCTGCCTGCACTATAAAGGACCTTGGCGTCGCAAAACTCCTTAACCATGGCAACCGGGCCGAAAAAATCTAGTAATTTTGTTTCATTGAATCGAAGAAAAAGAAGCGTAGATTTCAAGAAAAAAACATGATTTGTGTTTATTTGCCGTATTTTCTTGCTTCACTTTAATAACTTTACTAGCTGTTGCCCGCAAATTCGTACGCGTGGAAATAGTTTTTGCCCGCGACGACCGAACTAAGGCAACTAACATACCCTGCTCACGCATGCTGCCCTAGTACCTTCTTACATAACCTCATGTAAAACCGCCCGAACCATTTCGCAGCACCGTAAACTGTGCTAAATCTTTAAGTACTATTAGTTATTCTGTGGTATTGTAGTAATGCAAAAAGTCTTCCTCCGTCCCGCCACGCCCCGCCGCCGCGCCGCCTCCGCCGCCCGCGCTCGCCTAGGTACCGATTAACGACGATGATCGAGATGGCACCAAATACAAATTTTAGAACCTATTAGGATAACGCGGGTCTCAATCCATACTTCAAAAGAAAAAAAATGGAACCCTCATTGTGTGGCTGTATGTCCGTACGTCTGTTACAGCCGATTTGCTCCGAAACTACGGAACTGATTGAATGCAATCAATTAAATATACTTTATTGCACATCAACAAACGAAAGGCAACAGGCGGCCTTATTGATCTAAGCGATTACTTCCAAGCAACCATTGGGCAAAAGAAAATAATTTAATTATGAATAAAAGTCCAGTGTAAAAAAGAATGAATTTTCATATTATAGTATAATTATTTAGTAGTTTATTTAAGTATACACCGTGAAACTTGAATTGCAATTTGGCCCACGTACTTTCAAAAATTTTCATGTCGACTGTATTAGATTTCAAAAGCGATTAACGTCCCCTAAAACCATAAAAACGACACCCATATTGATATTTAGACATTTCAACGCCACTGCGTCCCAATAGGCGATGATGATATTTCACGTCCGCCATGAAGGATTTTAAATTCATTATAGTTTTTGTAATCAACGACCCGATAAACTATACAAACGATACTTATGTTGATTTTCAGACTTTGTCACCCCATTTCCCCCTTTTAAGGACTGAATTCTGAAATGACCTGAAACATGTATTTACTCATATATTGATAGGAGTACTCCTGTGAAGTTTCGAAAAAAATAGTGTATTGATGTTTCCACCAGTGTTGATCAGGGCAGACTCAAGGCGGTAGCGCGACTAGAGTCAGGAGCATGGCTACACGCACTGCCGTCACCTTACCTGGGCACCCTACTTGACGGCGACTCATTACGCGTGGCTACCGCTCTCCGCCTTGGCTGCAAACTATGCGAACCACATTAATGCATTTGCGGGTAATTGGTGGAGGCTAACGGCTATCACCCTCTGAGCTGCTGTCGTTGTTCAGGCAGGATTCCACGTCACCATGCCCTCAACGATCTTATTCGCAGAGCTTTGGTTGCCGCTAATATCCCATGCGTACTCGAACCTCCAGGCCTTTATCGAACTGATGGAAAGAGGCCCGATGGTCTAACATTGATGGCAAAATGGCAGAAGTATTGTGTGGGATGCTACCTGCGTCAGTACTGTGGCAGCAAGCCACCTAAACCGCACTACTCAAGAAGCTGGCGCGGCTGCCGAAACGGCTTACGGTTACCACTTCGTCCCCGTAGCAGTGGAGACTGTCAAGTCAAATCTTTTTTCTATATAATATTAGTAGCGTAACGATATAATTTATATCGATACTTCTTGGAGAACGGATTCGATTATTTTATTTTTCCGGTTCCTGTAGGAATGAGATGTTTTTTCGGGATAAAAACTATCCTATGTCCTATTCCAAGGCCTAACCTAAATGTGTGTCAAGTTTCATTCCGATCCGTCCAGTAGTTCAAGCGTGATTCGGCAACAAACATCCAAACATCCAAACTTTCGCATTTATAATATTATAGTAGGAAGTAATCCTTACTTTATACTGTACTGACAATACCATTATAATAGGGTATCGTACTATTTTTTTTTTAATTTTATTAAGTTTCTGCTATCGAACACTAAAAGAATTTTTGCTCTATCTTTAAAATTGACCGAGTTATAAAGGTTTGAAATGCAAGATTAGATAGAGAGGCACATACCCACTTGTGACGTCATTTGTTAGTAACGCCCAAGGACGTTTATACTGTTTTAACTTCCTTGGTAACGCCATATAATCTCCATACAAAAAATCGTTTTTGAAAGAGACAGACATATTGAAACTTAAAAAATTACTGTAAATTCGTTTTTCAACCGATTCTGTTTTTAACCGACTTCCTTGTTCCATTTATTCGATTTTATCACATTATTGGTGACCGTGACAGGACAAGAACCTGCAATCTTCGGATATTGTATTGGAAATCACAAATAATTTAGCTTCTATGGCCGAGTGGTCGAGTGTTTTAATCTTTTTACGGAGGTTTCGGGTTCGAATCCCGGTGAAGACACTCTTAAACGAAAATGTCCTTGTGAGACTTTCTCCAGTTTAGTTGGGACATTGCTGCCTGAATCACCCGATTGTCTGAAAAGAAAGATTATTCCGTGCTTCGGAAGGCACGTTAAGCCGTGTGTCTCGGCTCTAATATCTACAGAAGGCGTCGTTACTCGAGCTAAGTCAGTGGGTTTTGACAAGGGCCCAGTACTTTTTTTTTATATATTTGATTTATATTAATTGTGCGAGTAGTGTAGTGGACGCTATAGACTATCAAAGAATTTTATTGATAGTCATATAGAAATATGTACTGACTTAACGACGACGACGACTTAAAACAGTTGCCCACGACTAATCGACGATTTTTTGGCTGGCACCGACTCCAAAAGGAAGTACAAAATTCTAAATATTTATTTAATACACTACCTATCTATTTAATTGAGGATATTGGCAATATTTTTTTTCATGTTCCATCTGGAATGTTATTTTATTTGTTACTTTTTAGTGGAGATAACCATATAAGGCAATTTGAAGGAGGTTTCTATTTTTTGTTAAAATTATTTTTATTTTTTTCTTCGCGAATCGTCTGCTACTAATCTATATTTTAAAAATAATTCATAAAATATGGTAAATTCATAAAATATGGTGAACGGTCCGATCCTCTATCGTCAGGGCATTTTTAAAAACATCCCAAAAACCTGTTCGTTTTAAATCGGGATCTGTATTTGAATAATATTATTTTATAACTGTGTTAATAGATGGATAATTTTACCCTTCAGGTGCATTAAAAATATCAAAATAAACTATAAAACAATGTTAAATTTTAGAGTACGTCTTTATTTAACAAACCTCGTGACGTTTTTATGTTCAACATGTGGCTCTACTTTTATTGTTGTTTTTAAAATACGGCGATGTCTAGACATTTACGATAAGTTCACACATTTTGCGTCAATTTATTAGTAGGGAGCTTCTAATTGGCAACTTGAGTAGCTATCTCACTCACAATAAATCAAGGGAAACAGCGTTCGTTGGCATTTACCGCTTTTTCCAACTCCTCTGGCCAGTTTTGAGGCATCAATGTCGCGGAAAATAAATTGTCCAAACTTTTCCTTTCTGACGAGACCGACGACCGTGATAAAATTTAACACCTAAACATTGCCGAGTTGTTAAGAATTATATAGGTAAATTCATGGACGTGATAGCTCAATAGTTCATTATGGTTGTGTTATAAATTGTTAAGATATGGATTATACAGGTAAATTCATGGACGTGATAGCTCAATAGTTCATTATGGTTGTGTTATAAATTGTTAAGATATGGATTACACAGGTAAATTCATGGACGTGATAGCTCAAAAGTCCATTATGGTTGTGTTATAAATTGTTAAGATATGGATTATACAGGTAAATTCATGGACGTGATAGCTCAAAAGTTCATTATGGTTGTGTTATAAATTGTTAAGATATGGATTATACAGGTAAATTCATGGACGTGATAGCTCAAAAGTTCATTATGGTTGTGTTATAAATTGTTAAGATATGGATTATACAGGTAAATTCATGGACGTGATAGCTCAAAAGTCCATTATGGTTGTGTTATAAATTGTTAAGATATGGATTATACAGGTAAATTCATGGACGTGATAGCTCAAAAGTTCATTATGGTTGTGTTATAAATTGTTAAGATATGGATTATACAGGTAAATTCATGGACGTGATAGCTCAAAAGTTCATTATGGTTGTGTTATAAATTGTTAAGATATGGATTATACAGGTAAATTCATGGACATGATAGCTCAATAGTTCATTATGATTGTGTTATAAATTGTCAAGATATGGATTATACAGGTAAATTCATGGACGTGATAGTCCAAAAGTTCATTATGGTTGCGTTATAAATTGTTAAGATATGGATTATACAGGTAAATTCATGGACGTGATAGCTCAAAAGTTCATTATGGTTGTTTTATAAATTGTTAAGATATGGATTATACAGGTAAATTCATGGACGTGATAGCTCAATAGTTCATTATGGTTGTGTTATAAATTGTTAAGATATGGATTATACAGGTAAATTCATGGACGTGATAGCTCAAAAGTTCATTATGGTTGTGTTATAAATTGTTAAGATATGGATTATACAGATAAATTCATGGACGTGATAGCTCAAAAGTTCATTATGGTTGTGTTATAAATTGTTAAGATATGGATTATACAGATAAATTCATGGACGTGATAGCTCAAAAGTTCATTTATGGTTGTGTTATAAATTGTTAAGATATGGATTATACAGGTAAATTCATGGACGTGATAGCTCAAAAGTTCATTATGGTTGTGTTATAAATTGTTAAGATATGGATTATACAGGTAAATTCATGGACGTGATAGCTTAATAGTTCATTATGGTTGTGTTATAAATTGTTAAGATATGGATTATACAGGTAAATTCATGGACGTGATAGCTCAAAAGTTCATTATGGTTGTGTTATAAATTGTTAAGATATGTATTATACAGGTAAATTCATGTACGTGATAGCGCAAAAGTTCATTATGGTTGTGTTATAAATTGTTAAGATATGGATTATACAGGTAAATTCATGGACGTGATAGCTCAAAAGTTCATTATGGTTGTGTTATAAATTGTTAAGATATGTATTATACAGGTAAATTCATGGACGTGATAGCTCAAAAGTTCATTATGGTTGTGTTATAAATTGTTAAGATATGTATTATACAGGTAAATTCATGGACGTGATAGCTCAAAAGTTCATTATGGTTGTGTTATAAATTGTTAAGATATGGATTATACAGGTAAATTCATGGACGTGATAGCTCAAAAGTTCATTATGGTTGTGTTATAAATTGTTAAGATATGGATTATTCAGGTAAATTCATAGACGGTATAGCTCAAAAGTTCATTATGGTTGTGTTATAAATTGTCAAGATATGGATTATACAGGTAAATTCATGGACGTGATAGTCCAAAAGTTCATTATGGTTGTGTTATAAATTGTTAAGATATGGATTATACAGGTAAATTCATGGACGTGATAGCTCAAAAGTTCATTATGGTTGTGTTATAAATTGTTAAGATATGGATTATACAGATAAATTCATGGACGTGATAGCTCAAAAGTTCATTTATGGTTGTGTTATAAATTGTTAAGATATGGATTATACAGGTAAATTCATGGACGTGATAGCTCAAAAGTTCATTTATGGTTGTGTTATAAATTGTTAAGATATGGATTATACAGGTAAATTCATGGACGTGATAGCTCAAAAGTTCATTATGGTTGTGTTATAAATTGTTAAGATATGGATTATACAGGTAAATTCATGGACGTGATAGCTTAATAGTTCATTATGGTTGTGTTATAAATTGTTAAGATATGGATTATACAGGTAAATTCATGGACGTGATAGCTCAAAAGTTCATTATGGTTGTGTTATAAATTGTTAAGATATGTATTATACAGGTAAATTCATGTACGTGATAGCGCAAAAGTTCATTATGGTTGTGTTATAAATTGTTAAGATATGGATTATACAGGTAAATTCATGGACGTGATAGCTCAAAAGTTCATTATGGTTGTGTTATAAATTGTTAAGATATGTATTATACAGGTAAATTCATGGACGTGATAGCTCAAAAGTTCATTATGGTTGTGTTATAAATTGTTAAGATATGTATTATACAGGTAAATTCATGGACGTGATAGCTCAAAAGTTCATTATGGTTGTGTTATAAATTGTTAAGATATGGATTATACAGGTAAATTCATGGACGTGATAGCTCAAAAGTTCATTATGGTTGTGTTATAAATTGTTAAGATATGGATTATTCAGGTAAATTCATAGACGGTATAGCTCAAAAGTTCATTATTGTTGTGTTATAAATTGTTAAGATATGGATTACAAGACTGCCATCATAATGATTAGCAGCTGCCTAAACACAAATATTTATAAAGTAATTAGTTTGGAATTTGTTAGGGGCCTATAAACTTAGAATTTCTCTACTGAGAGAAACGCTAAGTTTATAGGCCCCTAACAAATTCCATTAACAAATTTAATTAACAGTATTGCTTTGGAATCTGGACATTGCCTACAAAACTACAATAATTGAAACTTTCAGTATATAATTTACACAAACATATTTATTAAATGTTTGTGAGTAAAGTTCCTGAAATAAACTATTCTAAATCCAAAAGTCACTCATATATATATATTATTTATTGCACACAATTTCAACATACATTTGATTAAAAATTTACATTGCAAAGGCGAGCTTACCTCTACAAAGAGATCTCTTCCAGCCAGAGAAGAATAATTTAAAGGTAAGGAATATAACACTTTAACAAACAAACGCCGGGTACGATTGTTTGATTAAAGTAGGTAGTTTTAATTTTGACTTGTTATACATTTAAATTACTTTAACAAAGCTTATAAAATACCTATGTTCTTATGGAAAATTTATGAAAATAATAGCCTTTCCAACAGCGTAACGTCCAGACAGCGCAAGTTAAAATTTGAATTTATACTGACCAGCAGACTACCTCCACTACTCGGAATAGAACAACAAAATAATCACATGATACCTACATTTTGTCATAACAATTAATTTTTAAACTCATAACTAGTAACTTAATTACAGTAAAATCCTGATAAACAATGCATTTATATTACTTAATTAACAATACTAAATTAAATATTGACCTTAATTATAATAAAATATCGTCAGTGGAAAGGTTACAAGTCTATTGGCTGAGAATTCGTTATATATATTTATATTATATTATTATTATTGCAGTGGACTGTAACGGGCCATTGATGATGATCATGATGATTATTGTAATCTAAAACCTCAGATTTTTACTGCGTCGTCGATCAGTTTTTTTTCATGATGATCTGAGCACTTTTATGGCGCTTTAGAACTTTGAAAATATGCCTAATATTGGAGTGACTTATGAATATTGTCTATGTTGTGAGTAACCGAAGATTTACTTATATATTGAAGTAAAGCTTTTTACCCTGTAAAACTAATTTATACTCAGTATGTAAATTATGAGCACATCATGCGAGATAATTATTTAAATTTATTTAGTTCACTTAAAAATAATGTATTACGTAAAATAATAATTATTAAATTAATCAATAATTATCAAAAACCTAATAAAAACGGGCTTTTAAATAGGGCTACCAAAAAGAATTTATTAGGTACAGGCAAATAATATGAAAGTTGATATTTAGATAAGCGTTTTTAGAATATTTAGGAATGCCTTCTCTTCCGAAGTTATAATCTTTCATATAGTGCAAAAAATATTAAGCAAAGAATTTTTAGTTTATTTTTTAAGAATCTCATTTTTCTGAGAGTGGCGATCGCATCTGATCTCGAGATGAAAAATAAAAATAATTTGTTTTGCACCCAATGCAAATTAATGATGCACCCTGTTATTTTTCATAACGATCATATGATTAAGACAAATTGCACAAGCCAGGAATGCGGCGATATTATTTCCGTGAACCCCTCAAAAGAATATTTATCATAAAACCCCAACAAAAATAAGACAAGTCGCCATATAAATCTTCGTTAAGCTTTGATAAGTGGGTCTTACGCCCCTCGAGTCCTATGGCAATGGATACCATAACTTACCACTTAAACGTCTTGACAAATTTCTGCCATTTGGGCCTCTTTAAGGAAGGTTTTGGCCGCAGGCATAGATAACTGTAAAAAAGCTTTAGAGAACAAAATCGTTATTATGAGTACGTATCAAGAAAGATGTATGACTAATTGGAATCCATAAAAGTAAAACTAATGTTGAAGTAGGTATCACAAAAAAAATTGGCTATGTCTAGGTAAATAACTTAGAAGCTCATAATTACTACAAATAGCTTTAATAATTTAATTTAAGTAAGTATCTAAGGCTCATAGTCCAGCAGTGGACTGTAACGGCCGTGGATGATGAAGTATCTAAGTAAATATAGTAAAAATCTTGTTTACTAATTTATAGACGTGATAAGATAAATTATCTAACTATTAAATATTATATTATTTTATGTATTATATATTATGAGAAACCAGATCGTTTTGACTTATTCCAAAGTTTCACCCATTGAAAGGCGTAAAACTTGATTTACTTACTTATTTTACTTAAATTACAAACACACACACAAGAACACTCTAACATCATGTCACGCCTCAAAAGTACGCACAACACAATACCGACTTAACCACATTTCAAAAGTTGATACCTCAAACATAGCTCAAACTGGCTGAAACTAACGCGTTCTCATCTGTCTCTCTACAAGAGCAGCGCGAATTAATTACTCTCCCCAGTCGTGTTAAGTGCTTTTGATCTCCAAGTGTTGGGTGATGTATCATGCTGTAGAATTATTCTGTTGCTGAAATAAAAAGATTAGCCAAACAGTCTTCTTTAATAAAAGACTTTACCTATATACCTATATTAACACAGTATGAATGAAAATGAATAACTTACGCCCAAAAATAAAAAGGCTGTTTATATTAAAGTATACGAGCAGATGATGATGATGATATTGAAGTATCTTGCCCGTCTTGATATAACTGATGGTGGGACTAGTCTTCAAATTTAAAGTCGTTCAGCGAGCTATGGGTATATGGAGCAACGATCTGCGGTAAGTGGCTGGCAGCTATATATTAGATGCATGCAGCCGAAGATCGGGCTCAACAGCGCGCCTTGGGAGAGGCCTACGTCCAGTAGTGGACTGCCACAGTAAGTGGCTGGCAGCTATATATTAGATGCATGCAGCCGAAGATCAGGTTCTACAGCGCGCCTTGGGTGAGGCCTACGTCCAGCAGTCGACTGCCACAGTAAGTGGCTGGCAGCTATATATTAGATGCATGCAGCCGAAGATCGGGCTCAACAGCGCGCCTTGGGAGAGGCCTACATCCAGCAGTGGACTGCCACAGTAAGTGGCTGGCAGCTATATATTAGATGCATGCAGCCGAAGATCGGGCTCAACAGTGCGCCTTGGGAGAGGCCTACGTCCAGCAGTGGACTGCCACAATAAGTGGCTGGCAGCTATATATTGGATGCATGCAGCCGAAGATCGGGCTTAACAGCGCGCCTTGGGAGAGGCCTACGTCCAGCAGTGGGCTGCCACAGTAAGTGGCTGGCAGCTATATATTAGATGCATGCAGCCAAAGATCGGGCTCAACAGCGCGCCTTGGGTAAGGCCTACGTCCAGCAGTGGACTGCCATAGTAAATGGCTGGCAGCTATATACAAGGGCGTGCGCTTCATAGAGGCAGAAAAGCACTGCCTACCCTGTCATTTTCAGATAAATACCTTCTCAATAATATACATTAATTAACTACACTACACTATCATACTAACTACCATAACACCCATATTAATTTTACACATCCTGATCTTTAACAAATTCCACTCGTCTTTTGTTTACGTTCGCCAAAAGCACTGCCTATTCCAACTGACGTTTATTTACATGTAGTGAGAGAAAATATATGACTGTGTGCTATAAAGACCCTATGTGCGAACACAAAACTTGTCAATGCGTTAGTGTGCGTGATTTCGCTCCATACAAATCCGAAAAGCCCAGCTTTTCTGTCCCGACCAACGACCAATCGCACCAGTCGTATGAAAAAGTGCGTACCGTAAGTGGCTGGCAGCTATTTATTAGATGCAAAGATCGGGCTCAACAGCGCGCCTTGGGAGAGGCCTACGTCCAGCAGTGGACTGCCACAGTATAATGATGATTAATAATAGTATATTTATTCATTATGATATTCCAGCACACACTGTTTTGACGTGACGTGAGCTTGATTGAGGTTATTTTTTATACTATTCAATACAAAAGACACATCTAATTTAAACAGAAGGCATGGTCAAAGGTCGCTTAAATTATAAAAAAATATTTTTTGGTTTTTGCCGTGTGGTGACGGCAGAGTAGAATACATTTGTCACTAACCCCTACTCTTCCCGTGGGTGTCGTAAGAGGCGACAGGGACTATACATTGAACAGGGAACGGGCAGCAGCGCTCTCTGATACAGTAACCTTTTAATCTACGATCTCCAACCCGCCTGCCAAGCGTGGAGATTATGGCAAAATCCTCCACTTAAGTGGAGGAGGCTCATAGTCCAGCAGTGGACTGTAACGGGCCGTTGATGATATTTTGGTTACCTTTTAAGATTTCTGAATTATGTATTTCATTTTATATTTCAAGTAGATGTATCATAAGCGAGTTCAATGATAGTTACAACGAACACAATATTTAATTGATTAAGAAACGTGTCGTAAATATTTCCTAGCGATATTTTTCTTAGCTTGAAAGTAATAAGAAAAATCCACAACGTCTCGTACCGCAAAGAAAAATTTATGATGCGAATCCCCTTAGCAGACTTTATATTTTATTTTCTAGCTAACGAACAGAACGTGTTCTAGTGATCCTACGTGCTATCTTGATTTAAAACTTAAAATGAATTATAGGTTTCTGTATTGCACATTTTTAGGGTTCCGTAGTAAAAAAGGAACCCTTATAGTTTCGGTCTGTCCGTCTGTCCGTCTGTCTGTCTGTCTGTCTGTCTGTCCGCGGCTTAGCTCAGAGACTCTTAGTACCAGAAAGCTGTAATTTGGCATGGATATACATATGAATCATGCCGATAAAGCTGAAGAATAAAATCTTAAAAAAATTTTTTTTTAGCGTTCCTCTGGTACACGTCAAGAGGGGGTTATTTATTTTTTTCACGATTACCTTATGGTGTGAGGTATAGTTGGATAGGTCTTTTAAAAACAATGGGGGTTTGCTAAGATCATTTTTCGATGCTAGTGTAAGTTTTAGAAATATTCCGTTTTAGAGTTTTTTTTTTTGTTAGAGTCAAGTTCCCCCCCCCCCCCCTCCACCAGCGAAACCGTTGTATATGGAAACGTGAAAAAAATCATGGTAGTAGTGTATATGATGAATTTAAAAGGAAAACTATCAACATCAAGTAGGCTTTACAGGTTATCGAATAATAGACCAACTTATAAAAAGTACTAGTACAAGTAAGAAATTTGGTACTACAAATATCATAGAAAAATATTTTGATGAATGTTAGAGGGCTGTTATTTGGCATGGACATACATATTAATTATGCCGTCAAAGCTAAAGAATAAAATCATAAAAAAAAAAATTTTAGGTTTCCTCTGGTACACGTGAAGTGGGGGTTATTTTTAAATTCACGATTACCTTATGGTGTGAGGTATAGTTGGATAGGGTTTAAAAAAATAACTACGGAACCCTACACTTTGCGTGGTCCGACACGTGCTTGACCAGTTATTTTGTATTTAATTCGATCTTTACGTATTAACTAGGTTAGTATTTACACCATTATAAATCTTGGAGCGTCGGTGGTGGCCGCTGTCTTCTTTCCGGGAGACGTGGGTTCGGTCCCCACCACGTACCAATGCGTTATCGAATTTCGAATTCATATGTACTACGTTTATTCGACGCTCTTACGTTGAAGGAAAACATCGTGACGAAACCTGCACTGCACACTCCTGCGAAGAAATTCAAAGATTGTGTGTGAAGTCGACCAAGCCGCCCTGGGCCTGGTTGACTAGGGCCTAATCGCCCTAGTTCAGGGTAGGCTTGAGCCCCTCAGTGGGGACGTCATGAGCTGCTGATGATGACGAAATCTTTGATAATAAGATCATAGGTATAGAGTATCTTCTGTAAATAGGCATTTTTGAGTAAGTTTGTCACACCTTCTACGTCGTCTTCGTCTCTAATTTCCATTATTATTAGTTAAATATCAGGTATGGTTGAATACCAATGCTACTTTTTATGTCATGCTTTTAATCCCTTTTTATTTTTTGTCCCTTTTTATTGAAGATCCAACGAATGAGTAAGTATTTGGTTACAAAAATACAAATACAAATTGTTTATTTGTTTTGAATTCATACATTATTATGAAGGGGATGGAGTCTCCCTTTAAGCAAATATGCCTGTGTTGGGAGGCCCCGCTCTTCCTTACAAATAGAAGAGTGTGGTACAAAAATAAAGAAACACAGTATGTACTATTAACATTAAAAACAAAAGAGAAAAAAAAATAATAACAACCAAAACATTTCAGTATAAATATAAAAACAAAATAACATAACGCACAAAAAAAAGGTTAAAGGGTAACTGTTATCTTTTCACAGAAAAAAATAAAATCAAAATAAAGTACGTTTAAATTTCTAAATAAACAGCAATGGCGGCAGCATACAAATTCAGCGATCCTAAAAAGAGAACTAACAGTACCAAAATAAAATAGAAGAGAACGTGCTAAACTCATGATAAAACTGCATTTGGTGTGCACTAGTAAAACAAGCTTCGTTCCTCTCTGCATGTCCGGTGCGACCGGAAAAGTACCGCCCAAAAGTTGGTGGTTTTATTACTAACACGTGCTTTACACTTTGCTATATATATACCTAGTTAATCATATGCTATATTGTCATATTATGCAAAAACAATACTATAGTACAACCAAACATGCTAAAATACAATTTATTTAAAAATTATTATTACTTACTTGAAAGTAATATCCATTTTTTACGACGTTTTTTCAACACTAAAGTTTATGGTAGCATTAAAACAAAATACTTGCTTCTTATTGGCTAATTCTAACATGTAATCAAAGACTGACCAATAAACTCCGAATTCTGACATAAACCAATCACATTCAACTATGCGTTTCGGTTGAGGGCACACAATTTCAAACATCTAAATTGCGGTGCCAAATGACACCGCTAGTCTATAATGGGTTAAAAATTTTTCATATAACAATTTTTATTGTTTTTTTTTTACTAATTTGTTTGAACGACGACGACGTGATCTGAAAAAAATAAATTGTTCGATAGTTTTGTTCGTTAATGTCATAAGGTATTTTTATTGCAGTAAGAAAGTTTTGAATGTTGTGTCAGTGGTAGTGTGTGATAATATTAAAAAAAATATAACTTTATATGAAATTTTCAGTATCATGAATTTAATTCAGAAAACATCTCCCCATGTTATGCACGCGCATAATATTTGCTCTTGTAAAAAACGGGCTATAAAATGTTAAAATTTCAGATTATCCACTTCACAAAAGAGAAATTCACTTCTGCAACGCAACTTGCAGACATAAATTTATCACCGGATAGCACTATAAATATTCAACTAAGAAAATTTCAAAGGCAATAAAGAGATATCTAGTAAATTTCGTCGCAACATAATTAAGTTTGCGCCTTCTAGAGTGTCGGTGGAAGTTTTAATGGGATGCCTAGCGAGCAACTTGTGACATTATTCTTACCGAGCTAACTCATCAGAGTAATTGGCAACATAGCAAAGAGTAAAATTGCTCGCGAAAACTTTTGAGCTAAATGAAGAGTCACTTCTTTGAGTTTATTGCTTTTGAGGAAGACTCGAGACGGTTTTTGGGCACAAGTCGCGCAGACAAAGGTGATTCAGCTTGCAATGTCTTAACCAAAAAGGGAAATTCTCACAAAATGTTCAGTGTCCCCACCAAGATCCGAAACTGGTACAATGAGCGGCGAAATCTCAACCACTCGGCCACGGAGTTTGTCAGAAAAAACTGTCGCCATAAAATAAAATAAAAAATAATATTCTTCTTTTTTTGTCGCGCAGGCGCAACAAAATAAACTTTACCAATAATACGCCCTAGGTACATATAAGAGATCGGTATATAGAGTAGAAAGGCTGTTGTGAGTGTGAACATCTGCCTAGCTCCTTTTACAGCTTCAGCTGGAGAAAATAAAATGTTCACACACTAAAAATACATCTTAAATCATTCTTTCGTCCATTATTTTATCGAGGGGTGAAAGGCTAATGGCGTTAAGCGACACCAAGGGCGAAATTGAGTTATATATATATTTGGAATCAGCGAATTTTTTTGCATCTTTTGAGCCGGGTTTCATGCCGATCTGAGCATTTTTTTGTCGCTTAATGCAAATAGATTTGGACTCTGTTTTCTATTGCGCTACTGACTCAAGCGACACAAAAAACTGCCTTTTTTATGGCATGGTTGACTTAAGCCATATTAAAATACTAAGCCTAGTTACTTGAATCGTTTAGCCTTTTTCACTTTTAAACTCAAATGGTTGTTAAAGCTTTTTTCCTGTTTCTATTTGTATGGTAGCTGGTAGCTTAAATCATTTGGCTTGCCCCAAAATTCACAAACCGCTGTCACTTAAAGCAATTAGCCTGCCACTAAAAAAATAAAAGCTTGTCGCTTGGCGCAATTAGCTTTCCACAAAAATATTAGGCATATGTCGCTTGAATTAAATAGCCTGCAGCGAAAACAAACAAATTATGTCATTTGAATTATTTGGTTTTACTCTATTTATGTTTAGAGCAGTGACTTAAAGTAATTAGCCTGTTCGAAAATTTAAGAGAGTAGGTTATTTGAGATAATTTGACGTGTACTTTTTACAAAAAGCGGTCACTTGTTTCAAAAATTATAAAAAGTTTTTGTACTTAAATCAGTTTTCCTTTTCTACTCTCAGTAAGAAATGTATGTTCAGCAAATACATTTTTCTACGATACCAGTAGATCAATGTCATTTAAGACCTACTTATAATCTTTGCGTTACTCAAAAACTTCTCGTGAATAGTAGGCGTGCGCTTGCGCGGGGCGCTTGAGTCAACGCCGCACCGTCGTCAGGGAGGCCTGGTAAATTGCTGTGATTTTTTATTAAAAACGTAACTGATTGACTGATTGTTACAGTATTAGTAGATTCTATTAAAACTTAGTAAAAGTATGGATAATTTAAAGACAAGTTTTTCTTTTCAAGTGTTTTTGTTGCTTACGTTTAAATGTTGTATCTTATAAAAATAAGATTCTAATAAACACTCTTTTTCAATATACTTTTTATTTTATTTTCTCCTAACATCAACGATAACTCTTGTTCAGTGTTCTGCAATTTTGATATGGATACAGATTTTATTATAGTCTTAACGACCAATGTCAAATTAAATTTAAATAAATGAGGATTTAGGTCCATGAGATTAGAATATTCGTCGTTGCTTGAGTCACTTTTCCTGCACTTAAATAAGAATGGAATTGGTCTTTCAGCATATTAGACGTAATCTATTTCGCCCATAGCTGGGTTGTACAATCTATTGGCTTTACACGAAAAACACTATTACGACCTCTTTGAGTCATTTAGCTTTCCACAAATTTTGATAGCCAATGTATCTTAAATCATTTGGTTTTACTTCAAAAACAAGTGGAACCGTCGCTTAAGTGTTTTTTCCTTACTCTGAAAAAATAAACAAACAAGTATTTTTGACTCAAGCGACATTTATTACTGTAACCGTTTATTCTATTTGTTTTAAAACTACAACATTTGATGAGGATTCTTATTTCAAAAAGAACTGTATACTTAGAATTTAAATTAAATGAAAAACTGAACTTCTACGATTTTTTTTCTAATTTTAAAAACTTTAAAACGCTCTAGTGTAAAGTTCCAAAAATGTCGCTTAACGCCATTAGCCTTTCACCCCTCGTTATTATTATTAGCTTGCGTCCACATATTAGCCAAGTCCGCGCTCGCGTTACTACCACTTTAGTAGAAATAGCAATTAGGTCTGTTAGAGAAAAAACACACACATAGGTACTTGCATAATATTATGGTGTTCAGTAAAGAAAAGATTATTATTATGTTTGTCATACATATGTACGAAGACTTCGTGTTAGTAGCGCAAAACCTCTCTGGTGATAGCTTAGCCCACCAAACTGATCACCGTTCAAACAAAAGAAGACTGTTGTAAAACTCATTCATACATAGAATCACGCTTATATAATACTTGTCTAAAATTATGAAAGACATTCAATTACCTAGTTAGTGAGCGGCAACTCCCTTCGTAATTAAGGAGTCAATTTTGCACTCAGTTGGAATGAAACAAAATAAACTTTACCAATAATATCGATAGTTCAGTGGAGTTAGTTTAATCGGAATGAATGCATTGAGTGGACTTGCCATTCAGATTGAGAAACTTTCCGTAATAGAAACTGTGAAGATAAAGTTTTCCGCAAAGAAATTCTCTTGAATTTAATAAAAAATTCCAATTCTCTGAAATTTATTGTTGAATAAAAAACGCTTTTCATAGTTTTTTAAATTAAATTAAAATATGTTTCTTTTTTAAATCTGTTAAAAAGCTTAAAGGTACCTACTAAAAACGTAAAGCAATGAAAAAAGAATTTATTTTTAACATTATGAACGTCAGAGCCAATAAAAATCAATTAGTTCGAGGTGTTGTTATTTCAAATTAGGATTAGTACAATACAGTTAAGTACAACATACCAATAATGTAGTATTGTAGCTTCTAAACGCCTTGAGTACAAATTGATGGTTCTGTAGTTTACAAAAACATCGAAATAAGAAAAAGATATAAAACAAAAAAAGAAAGATTTCAGAATTTTATTTAATGTAAAACTTTATATAAATGGTCACAAATTCAATAATAAATTAACAAAAATGACAAAATAAATAACATTTGAGTTAATAATTTATTTTTCACTTATATTCATCAAATCAAATCAAATCAACGGCCCGTTACAGTCCACTGCTGGACTATGAGCCTCCCTCACTTAAGTAGAGGGATTTGCCATAATCTCCATGCTCGGCAGGCGGGTTGGAGATCGCAGATTAAAAGGTTACTGTATAGCACTGCTGCCCGTTCCCTGTTCAATGTGTAGTCCCTAAGTCGCCTCTTACGACACCCACGGGAAGAGTAGGGGTTGGTGACAAATGTATTCTACTCTGCCGTCACCACACGGCACTTATATTCATACTGAAAACTAAATGATGCATTTTTAAAGCACCACAAAGCATTTTAGGAAATAAAAGTCCATATTTTTATTCCAAAATGTTTTAAAAAGCCACTGCAAAAAGATTTTATTTTTCAAATTTAGAAATAAATCCACACATGACACTATCTGCTGTTGACACGTGAAACCGCTCTCGCCTTCCACACTTTGAATTATTATTTGCTGTGACAGTGCAGCATTAGTTTGAGTTATACACCCACCCTTAGATTGGATTATGTTAAAAAATTATATTATTGCAGATAACATCTTGATACGTAGGATAATCTTGAATAGTTTTACTAACGTTTGTTTGCAAACACTAATTAAATTTCGACTGTTTGAAATAAATACAAAATCAAACAAAACATTTATATAACAAAAGATAAGCTTATTTTTTTTTCCAAACTATTAGATATTAATAATAAGGCGTATTTTATAAACTCAGCTAATATACCTATATAGGTATCTTCAAAACATTCAAGAGGATTGCGGCTACAAACCAGCAAATTCAATTACAATACCCAAAACATTACCCAAGCCAACCCAATACTGTACCACAAACTTGAAAGTGGAGAATCAATTTGTCAGCCATTCAAGTAAACATGGACCAACTTCCCCAGTACTAAGTAAGTTGTACAATAGGAACTATTCAACCGACGGTAGTTGGGGATAACGACGAGACTTCTTGGTAGAATACTGAGTATAATGGTGTATGGCCTGTGTGCATTAGGCTTGCGTGGCCTAACACCTTTAATATAACGTGTAGACATGTGTAGAATAGAATCTCTTGGTAGGGAAATAGTATGAAGAAAATACATGAAAAATTTTAAAATACTTATATTGTTTTTAAGAATTGTTCAATTAACGATGTCGTGAATCAAGCTATAAGGATCTTCAAAAAGTTGGAGGTCTAACTAGACATTTTGGTTAGCCAAGAACGCCAAGCATAAAACAACGCCTGTACAAGAATTCTTTTGTCCTATCTTGCCGCCAGTTTCAAAGATTTCTGAGGATATCCTGAACCTTGGTTCAGTTGTGTTGTTGGTTCGCAACCGCGTTGCCAATAGCATGTGTTCATGTTGCTTATTCTCTTTCTATATAGGTATTTAGAGATTCTTCTGATAAATTAGCTGCTTAAGATTGGTTAAAATGTGTTTTTAATATTAATTGCATGCAGTGCCTATATGGAAGATTAGATAACTAAAACTGTTAATTAAGAAGGTTTTGTTTCAATAGCACATAATAATATTATATATCTATAGGTATAATTAAATTTTTAGCAATAAGCAAAAATATCTCCATTTACAAGTTTCGGCTTCCTTAGTTTAAAAATGCGGATAAGAAAACCTCTATTTTTTACCAAGTAATGAGTTGACGTGGGCCAAGAAATATGATGCAAGCCCGAAGGCGATATTAAACAAACGCTTACTTATAATTTAGTGTGGAGTAATTAAACAACTCCCATTTAAAGAGTTTGAAGGTAAAACACGGTATGAAAACATTACAAAAATGCGTCATTACCAAACAAGAGTCACCGATTTAAAAATATTTGGACTGGTGGTAACATCCCTCGTCGTAAAAAAATATTGGCTCTTGATGTTTGTTAACTGTACCGTCTGCTGCGGTTATAATGTGAAAATTGTGTACAACAAAAGCTTTATTGCTGTACTTTTTAAAGAATAATAACTCGGGAAACAACACTCAACTCTTACAAGTCCAACTTTTAACGATGCATCCAACTCGCCACAATTCGCCAATACTTTCGATTAGAGATAAATTTTCAACCATCGTGCTTCAGGTAACTACAAAAAATTTTACTCAGACAGCTCAAATTCAATAACGTATTTATTTAGAATTAATTTCAGATAAATTTAGATTACGAGTTTAAATTTCACACTTACAGTATACATGTCTATCTATCTATAGAAAGTAGTTCTGAATTATTACAATACAGATTCGAAATGTACGCGAATAACATTGAAATTTTACGTAAACTGTACGCTGTGGTTACCCTTAAAATAGCTCGTAGCAATTGTTTTTAGCTTTGATTAATACGCGGTATTAGAAAGTTTAATTTCCATGTTTACTTATAATTCACAAGGCATATTTTTTAAGCCTGGATTCAATAATAAAGGCAGAAAAAATAATGTTTGCATTTCGATTTTATATAACCGTCGTCGGTAAGTTTGAACGTGGTGGGCAGAATTACCATCCCCGTACCCGTGTGTTATCGTCCATTTTTTTTTAATATGACGTGTACTGTATCTAGATTCAATTTTACTAAATCCGGCTCAATCTTATACGTTATATCTGTACATGTAGTTTCATTTCACAAGTTGGCAAGTCGGATGACGTATCGTTGCCTGTTTGCCGCTTCGTTATTTATTCGGAGTTCGAAACCGCTACGTGTCAGGGGATTCCAATGTTTTGTATCGTATATTTATTTGGTTAGAATTAATAACTAATAGAAGACGAACAAGGCGTTAGTAGGACGTACGTCCTACCTAACGTTCTACCGAATCAGAAAATCGCTTTGTTTTTTTATAATTTATGAGACATAAGCTGAAGTGATAATAATGGTTATTTAGAGCTTACTGACCATAGTGCAATTTTTCCTTTATCTGCATAAAAGTATCATAGATATGATGTATTATGATATGATGCATTATTGTCTATGATTTTTGTTAGATTATTTTTAATCTAGCTATTTTCATGTATTTATTTCAGTATGTTTGAGAGATAATAAAAAATAAACTTATTGTAGACTAGCTGAACCGCACGATCTACCATAAGACTAATAAATGGTTATTGTGGATGGGTATGTATTAACCATGTGACATGAAAATAATTTATTAAAAGAGGCTGTGAAAAAAAAATTGATGAAGAAAATCAGTTTTGTTTTAATTAATTCCATTACCAGCGGAAACAAAATGGTAGATAAGTATTTACCTTATCATTTCTGTAATTTTCGTAAAAAAATGTTTCTGCTCAAGCTGTCTTATTAGAAGCAATTTTCTTAAATCATGTGTATGTATTAACCAAAAATAAAAATTTCCTATCTTTTGGCTTTTCTCTTCCACAATTCGATGAAGGGATATTCATCAATTATTAATGCAATATTATTGGGTATTTGTTAAATTCTGTAATATTTATTTAAAACTACAAGTTTTATTATTGAACGATATGTGATTTAAGTATACATTATTATTTATTCAAAACGGAAACACGTAAAAAATAGTGAAAAATAAAAAATTGACGTAAAATAGTTTCCATTCTAACGTGAGTGTTTCCGTTTTGAATAAATAATAATATAAACTACAATTTGTAGCGCTTTAGTTTTAAATTAATTTACTCGTGAAGAGCGTAAATTCAACACAGTTGAAATGCAAACGCAGTCACGTTTGAACTCTAAATTTTGTACGATCAGTAGTAAATCTAATGTTCACGACGACAAATGTATACTTGAATAGTCATTTGACACATCCCAACACAATGGTGGCTTTTCACGTTAGTCGAAGACATATTTTTTCCTTTGAATTAATGAATATACTTTATTGTACAAATTATTATTATTATTATTTTATTATTATTATTTCTACTGAAGAGCTTATTGGACTATAAGGTTTTGAGAAGAATAGCTGCCCGTTCACATCTAATACGCCTGTGTTGTTTGTAAGTGATGACTAGTTTTGTTTCCCGGAATAAATAATAATATAATTATAAATGCTTTATTATCTTTCACAAAGGTTTATTAGCTGACCGGAACCGCACAGTTGGGCTACAGTTAAGTTGGTGTATTGGAAATTGGAATTGGAATCACTTTCAGAAACATGAAAGGTTTGATTAAAGGTGTTACAAAATACGTAATGTGCGTATGAACATATACAAGAAAAATAAATATTACTTATAGGAAATGCCTTGGGTCATTGCGTCAAGGCAGGGAAAAGTACGTTGCAAAAATATTCAGAATTTTTTTATTTACCATGAAAGTAGGTATGGTATTTTAATATGCCACACAAGTGTTGTAATAACATCGAAATAAAATCTTTGCAAGGACATAAAATGTTTAAATTAAAACTTAACGAGCGTAGGAAAAACGCTTAATTTTATACGTACCATAAAAAATCTAAAACGACCGTTATTTCTACTCTGAGGGCTCTTTCAGTGGCAGTGCAACGAAAAACTTGAAAAAATATGAAGTTGGAGTTTTTAAATGCGGTAAAATAGCACCACTGTATCTCAAGCTTGTTCACAAACATGGCTATCTCTCAAGTGTATACGAAAAATAAGGATCTTTCAGATATATTTAAGGCTCGATTTACACTTCGACAAGTAGCAAGTGCGAATTGAAAGTCAACTTAATCAGTCATCTTGTAACTAAAAATAAAAGTCCAGTCTATTTTTTACAAGTGCGAGTGTTTCCTTGGCAACAGGAAATAATATGCTTTTTGACAAAATGAAGCTATGAAACTTTTGTTTTGACAACTGTACTTGCAACTCGCACTTGTCATTTTCAAAGTATAAACTGGCCTTTAATTTAAAAATCTCTTAAAATAACACTAATAATCATTAAACAAAATAGTTACTTGCAAATTTCAAACTGCTGAACACTTTATTGTGCACGCTGGGCAAAATGTGATATTTAGGTATTCGTTCTAAAAATTTGAATATTTAGTCAGTTAAGAATTAAATTTTATTGAATAGCAAACTAATTTAGTTATATTTATAACAACAAAACATGTCGTAATGCGATAAAGTTTCTGAAAATGGTAATTATATTGATACAATGGTAATAAGTTCCGTAATGAACAGCCATTTACCGAACGATACTGTTGGAAAATACAAAAGACCAAACCTGCAAGAAGAGAATTATGACGTCATTTACGAATTTTACCACGATAATAATGTTGCTTCAAAAACATTCCTCTATATTTGTCTTTTCAGTCATTCTTATTTACAATTCAGTTAGACAGAGCAAGAGAGGGATATTCACAGAAACTTTCAAAATATCTTTGTGGTGAATTATGGGAGTTTTTCCCGACACAGCCGGTGTCATAATGGTATCTGATGTGAAACAGATTGCTGTAATTCGTAAGCTTTTAAAGACATTATTATTAAGTCTAATGTACAGAAAATGTCCTTTTTGAATGTCTTTTGTTATCAAAACAAAATTTTGTTAAAGATGCGGTAATTTTAAAAGATATAAAAGTAGAATAGTATATTATTAGGTTTTCTTTTTCTTTAGGAATTTTCTATAAAAATAAAAAAATATTTAAAAAAGAAAAAAAAACCATAATATTATTTCGTTATAGAATAACTACTACAGCTCGTAGGAGAAATAAGCTAATAACAGTCTCTACTCGTAGTTTTTCTTTCTTTGACATTGCATGCAAATAAGCTTTCTTTTTCTTACAAAATCATTGAACATTTTTAGAATTAAACCAGTTTTATATTAAGGAGGTACATAAATATTTTTGAAGGGTTCAAACGACTGTTTTAGTACTTACATTAAAACAAAGTTGGCGTGAAGACAGGTACAATTTTGTCGATAATTTTATAATTTTCTATTCTTATTATTCGAGATAATATCGTCCTACTCTCTGTAACAATATGTTAGGTATGTGTACCATACCTATACCTCTTTGCCTCTTTGGCTGTTGCTGGCCGTAAACATTTTTGGTATCTTTGGATTCATTTTGAATTTGGAAGTTAAGTTTGACTTGATGGAAAAGAGCAGATTCTAGGTTGGACAGCGCGAGTGTAAAATTCTTGCTAAAGAAAATAAAACATAACTCTTGAAAAGCTAATCAACTCTTTAAAAGTACCGCCTCCACCTTCGTTCCACAATAGTACAAAATACTTATTAAATCAAAAAACTTTCCCAAACAAACATAGCAAAATACGATAAATTGACGTCAACAACATCCCAAAGAAATGGTGTGAATCTGTGAAGAGATTAGATTGATTGTTGTTAAATAAAATATTAAGTAATCTAATAAAAAAATAACCCTATATCTTTTACTTTAGATAAAAAAGGTATTTATTTATTATTTAAGGATACAAAGTTACCTTAGTTATTTGTTTTCTTACGCTTGCCCTACATCCAATACACCACACGAGTATGAGTTATCACCCTCGTAGAGGCGGCTAATCCTTAACAAGATATATCGCTGTCTTCTTCAATTTATAGGCTGCAAGCGGTTGTTGGCTTGCCGAATGATAACAAAAGAAACAATGTACCTCTAGTAAAATAGAAATAAGAGAAAAAGTTCCTTGCAAATGTTATGAACGAAAGTATTTATTCAAGAGTTACGGCGGGGGTGTTTGGGATAACCAGTGTCGAATCCAAATAATTTAAACCCTATGCAGTATTTTTTATTGTTATGCACGCATAGTAATCTGCTTTGTGACGATTAAATAAGAAACTGAAAAATAAGATATGCGTATTTTTTTACGAATCTACAAATGGCTATAATTTAAGAGTTTAGTATTTTAGTCAGACTAACCGATCTTGGGAGAAAGGACCAACAACAGGTAACTACTTTTCGCATTTAATGACGTTTTTAATTTTTTTTTAACCTAAATAAACAAAATGAAGATGACAAATTAGTTTAGTTTGTCTGGAGTTTTGTTAACAAACCAGCCTTTCGCTGGTTGGGTTTAATAAAAATTTAACATGTATATAAACACTAATATAGTAGTTTAACTACCTACTATCTAACGTACGGGTACGTACATAATATACAAAATCCATACTTGAAACGAGATATTTTAAATTCATGCTAAGAATATCAAATAATCGTGGTTTAAAGTAATACGATACAAAACCTGCTATAAAGAAACGTCTAGACGATTCGTAAAATGGCACACACAAATACTTTTACACTTAACTCGGGAGATATCGGAAAGCTTTTACAGAAAATTGCTGCTAAAGCGTGAATGTTAAAAGGACTCTAATGGAGTGAAAAAAGTATTTACACGCGTCAAAAAGTCAAAGGAACATAGGAAGTGGTATTGAGTAAATATTTTGTAAGCTAAAATAATTTTTTTTTCGCGTTATTTAACCTGAGCTGTTTTGTTGGTTAGGTTTTACCGGTTACTTTAAACTTCTGATTAGTGACTTTTTTGTTTGGAGTTAGGTAAATTAGGTTTGCAACCATTAAAATATATACAAAACAAAAACAATAATACTCGTATTGTTATATTTCTTAAAGAAAATTGTAAGGTTTTGTACTACAGTCCTTGTGAGTTCTGGTGGAAATTGTTGCAAGGGAAGAAGGGTGTGGTTGTTAGTTAATAAGTGTTAATAAGTGCTATACGTATGTAATGGTCAGATGACCAGATGACATTGTAGCCACTGCGTGCAAACATTGGCTCAGGACAGCACAGGACCGATGTGAATGGCGCAAAAAGGAAGAAGCCTATACTCAGCAGTAGGTAGAAAAGGGTGAGTAGATAGATAGATAGATAGATGTATAGGATGTGTATACATACGTATGTATAGGGGTAAACGATAATATTTTCCGGTACCTGCTATGCTTTAGGGGATGTTGTTATCTAAGTTTTGATGAATAATTCATACCGTTTTAACGTAGAGGAATGAATAATAAAATTATAAACTGGACTGGTAAATCACTTTTCGCTTCTTTTCTGAAAGTCAGCGTGTTGTTAGATATCAGCAAAAAATCTTTAAATAGTATTTACCACTTAGCCAGTCAAATGAATTGGCAACTAAATACATGTTGTGCTTTCTATCAAAACCATACCCCGGACGATATTTTTAGAGTTAGCACTATATAATATTATCACAAATCATAACTCTTTTTTTATTTACTTGGCTGCAGTTGCCGCCCCGCGTCCCTGCCTTCCGCTGCCATCTCGGTGAGATTTGAACAACTTCCGCAATAGAGCCATCTTTCAAATATCTCTGAAATCACGTGAAGATCGTGTAAGCTCATAGCTTGCTCTTGTCTACTCTTCAAACCTTCGTTAGCTGTAGTTTTGCATGTAAATGGTAAGATGGCGCTGTACGTCAGAAAGTAATTTGGTTCAGAAGACAGATGTCACTTGCTATTGTTTTACAAATGGTATTTTTTTAAATAGAAGGATAAAAGCATTGGGCCCTAATTCAAGGACAATGAATAGCTTGAGCCCTTCAGTGGAGATGTATGTAAACCTTTAATGAAGGAACCTATTAAGGAAGTTATAAACAGCACCACCTGATGCAATACTGATTCCTAAAATGTAGCTATATGTTTTCGAATTGATTCAAAATATTTATTTTATATATTGAATTCATATTATTTATTCGAAGCTCTTATGGTGAAGAAAAACATCGTGAGGAAATCTACACACACCTGCCTAAATCTTAAATGTTGTGTGTGAAGTTGACCAATCTGCGTAAGGACCATATCCTGGATCATCCTAATTCAGGGTTGACTCGAGCCATTAGTTGGAGACATTTTATAAACTGACAAAATCAACAACAGTACGTAGTCGTACATTCATTACATAAACCAACTTTTCGGCTCAATAATAAAAAATATCATGGTGGATAATGCGTCGTTTTTGACACAATTTCCTGTGTTTATTTGGAAACTTCCATAATAAAGCTGGCAATGCAAAATTTATTTTACCTTTGTCTTGGGATTTGTTGAAGAGAAAAATTGGGTCGGTAGATTCAGGATTCTGCCGACTCAATTTGTAAATTTGAGAAGTGCTCTGGAGAAGCACATGCCCAACGGTGGGCGATATAAGTGCTGGAGAAGAAGAAGAAGAATAAGATTCGGGAATCAGGATGAGTCGCTGATACTTACTCATTCGCTTGGATCGATTTCTCTTGGGACGTTATTCGTGTAATGCGCTATAACACTGACAAGTTTCTTGAATGGGTACCTATCTATTTTATTCATTTACAAATAAGAAGTTCGGTACAAATATCATAGAAAATTATTTTGATGAATGTTAACTGTCTTAAACAGGTACCTAAGTAGTATTGAACAACTACGGAACCCTACACTTTGCGTGGCCCGACACGTGCTTGGCCGGTTATTTTTTTTAATACTTTCATTTTATTGAAACGATAAATTAAAAATTTTGTTGATTTTAGACAGTGCTTGAAAATCCGCGCCCATATTCATCTGATATTGATACAGATGACTTGGTGAAAATTGTTGGGCGCGCGCCGGTGAAGCAAGCAGCGCCGGACCGTTGACGGTGGAAACCAATCGGGGACGCTTATGTTCAGCAGTGGACATCTTCCGGCTAAGATGATGATTCTGATAATGCAGTTAATGTTTATCTAAACTCTTGATTGTTTTTTGTTAGCTACCACCGATTTGAGCTTCAAAACGTCACTAGTTTCTGTTTTCAATTTATAACCTTATTTCAAAGTAATTAAACAATTGCACAATTGTGCCGTTTTCAGCACGTATTATAAGCCTCTGCCTGCTTGGACTTAAAGCGAAATGACTCCAAGAAATGTTTATTCAATCAATCATAAATATTAAGTATTCGAATAAAATTTGATTTAGATGTTAAATTGAACAGAAATAGAATCGTGTAATATCGCTTCTAGCCAATTTTAATGTATAGCATGCGATTTCAAACGACACAAAAACGCAGAGCGGTTGTCTGCATACTGCATTGCGTATCATGTGGGTTATTTATAGGATCAATCTTATTTATATAATTCATTTATGACCAACATAAAATATGACATAATTTCGTAATATTATAATATTGAAAAATCATATGATTGAATTCTTGCAAATGCTTTAAAAAGCGTATACCAAAACAAAATTATTGTAAGCGTAGAATTTTATTTTCCTTATTTATTTAACAATAAGTATGGTAGAACTGCAATAAATAAAAAAAAAATATATTCAAATAGGTACTAAATTTTACATCTGACTGGTCATACATAGGATAAATATTTTATATTATACGGAAAATATACACGCTTTTAATTAAATTAAAACTGATGAATTAGTACCTAACTATAAATTTACCATAAAATAATATAATAAAATTCCGATATTGTATTAAGAAAACATGTTGTACCTATACCTAAGTATCTAAAATATTAATTTGTCAGTTTGTTATTTATTTGGTTCGTAAGTTTAGTTATTTTGCTTTGCGTGTATACAGACCTTGGACGAATTAAATACAGACAGATACTCGTGAGGGCTCTAGCGAAGTTTTGCTTTCGGATATCTTAATTTGAAGAGATAAAATTACAACTTGAGGAATATTAAAGAAATGATAACAAAATAAAAATACTTTCCAAATGAAGTAATTTAAAATTTTATGAATATCCTGTCTATGTATGGGAAAAAAAAATTTTGACTCTACATTATTACAAGAGGTATCAAAAGTTGCGTCTCTTTAAACTGATTGTTTTAAATAAAACAGTAAAGTAGTATTTTGTCGACCAACCCGCACTGGGCCAGCGTGGTCGACTAAGGCCTAATCGCCCTAATTCAGGGTAGGCTCGAACCCCTCAGTGGGGACGTATATTGATGTTGATGATTATTTTGAGGACCCTACCGCAGCTTAAAGTATTAGAATTTTGCTGTTTTTGGATCTATACAGAAAGATTAAAATAAAAAACAAATACAGTGTTTGACTATAGATTTAATTATTGAAGAGATACATACAGTTAAAACAGTAAAACCAACTGAGGCAGCAGATCGCGTCGCGTTGACAGACTGTATCACAAACTTGAGCAACTAGAAAAAAGAATGTATTTCAAATTCCCGAAGAAGTTATGGACATCTCTTGCGTTGGTTCCCTACCTAAAATAATAGAATAACAAAACAATTTGTAACGATGAATACAACTTGTGAAAAGTTTAAAGTTGTGGTGTGGGTAGGAAATCATGTAGATAAGTCAAATATTATGCCGCCAGTTACTTTTCGTTAAATGCAAGTAAAATATTTGCTTTTACACCATACTCATCTTAAAAATATAGAATCTAAAAATTTTAATCATCCCCTCTCAGTAGAACCCTAAAGATATATTAAATTATTTTCAAAATGATTTTACGATATGATATGAATTACGCAACTTTTTAGGGGTTAGAAAAACCTTTTCGTCCACAAACCGTTCTTCTCCACAGAGGGCGTACACTGGTAGTGAACGTGCCATACATGTTAGCTTTGACGTCAAAAAATGATTTGTAAAAATCTTAATTCGAATAAAAAAAATTTGACTTTGACTTTGACCTAAAAAAATATTTTTCGGGACACCTTATTTTCTTTGTTTATCGAGTAGTAGACCACAATTAGTAACAGAAAGCTAACTAATTTCAATTACATAAATTTATCTAATAATAAAATATAATACTATCATTTGACGATTCGATTTAATTACGAGACCTAACGTAGCTTTAAAGTGAAATGAGCTGAATACTTTAACAAGAAGCTGCTTGCTAACAAAGTAAATAAACACATTCCGCTTACAACAATCTTGCCAGATGATCAGCCGGAACCCACGTTACGAGCACTAAAACGAACTTTCTGAAACTTCCAAGTACTTCGAGTATTCCCAACATAAACTCTGATAGGTGGATAACGAACTGTGGACTAACAAGTTAATTATAAAACATCATGGCTACCTTCGTACGCGGTCGTAAAATAACATTAAAGTCATGTCGGATAAACCGTTACGATGCTATCTCGTTATATCTCACACAAATTACTTTTTTTTAAGAGCTTTTGTTTAATTAGGATTTCAATTTGAACGCAAAGTTGTCGCTCCCTTATTTAGTGGTCTATCATTCAAGTCATGACGTGTTTTGCCCTAATCAGTGGTTTTCCAGTAAAATAATAAGTAGCTCTATAATACTATATAGGTACATATTTATTTATTTTTGAAAAAAATATTTAAAGTTGATAATGTATTCGATTTCAATAAATAATACGTAGTATTCACTCCTTAATATTTTAAGAATAACTCTTTAAATGTTTTGTGTAAGAAGAAACTTTGTTAAAATGAAAATAAGCTGAGTTTTCGGTTCATAAAACTAAACAAACTTTGTAAGATAACTAAAAAATATTTGCACGAAAACAAAATAATTTTATCCACATTAAGAAATCTTACTAGAAGACCAATAAACAAGTCAAATTAATCTTGAGGACTTGTTGCTGGCTTTGAAGATAACTCGTTTGATTTCTTAAACTTTTCACAATTGTATGATGTTTTAGTATGACCATTTAATTTTGATCTTCATCATCATCACACGATGGTCGACAACCGACCTCACAAACCCTGGTATCAGTGTTATAGCCACTGACTTGACTCATGTAACGACTAGATAGTAGCCGGGACCAACGGCTTAACGTGCCTTCCGAAGCACGGAATCATCTTTTTTTTTCGGTGATTCAGTTGCAATCTCGACCACTCGGCCACGGAAGCTTTTATCCAAAGAAATTTATGTTTTGATCTTATGTTTCAACCAGTTATATAATATTCAAAATTTAAACACATTTATCCTGCATTTTTTTACTACATTTTTTAGTAGATAATAAATGGAATGCCGCATACAGTAAAAGAGGAAATGGATTCTCTTTTTATTCTAAATGGAATATGCATATTTAAATATTAATGCATTTCGACAAATTGATGCTTTTTGGGTTAACCTATTATTGACACTGTTGTATCCTATTGTTTTTTTACTACGCATTTGCCAATTTGATTACCCAATTTTTAGGTATTCTTGGAGATCATCAACATCAACGGCCCGTTACAGTCCACTGTTGGACTATGAGCCTCCTCCACTTAAGTGGAGGGTTTTGCCATAAATCTTCACGCTTGGCAGGCGGGTTGGGATCGCAGATTAAAAGGTTACTGTATCTGAGAGCGCTGCTGCCCGTTCCCTGTTCAATGTGTAGTCCCTAAGTCGCCTCTTACGACACCCACGGGAAGAGTAGGGGTTGGTGACAAATGTATTCTACTCTGCCGTCACCACACGGCGTTCTTGGAGATACTCATGACATATTATCGATTATTTGTTTCACATCTCCATTATAATGACGACGTATAAACATAAAACATAAGAAGAATGTTCGGTGTAGAAAATTTAGTTTTTTTTTAAAGGGATAGTCTACGAGGACTTCTTTATTGGAATTATAAACTATCTCAACAATTAAGTTAGCGACGGTGCTATCTACTTAAAAATATGATGTTTGGTAGTAACTTACACATTTAGAATTTATGTATTTATATTATTTTTATTACAAATGCTAAGCCATCAGACATATAATTTTTTTTTATTATAATTCTTTGTTATATTGGTTTCTTTCATTCATCTGCAAAATTGTTTCCTAGATTATAATATTCTTCATTTTCAATCCATTTATATCCGTTGACAAATTGTCGCTACAAAATTTTCAATAGAGTCATGCCATAAAGACTTATCAAAGATGTCATGGATCAAATTATACATTAATTAATTCACTTAGTAATTATGTTTTATTTATAAATGCTGAACAAGGAAAACTTAGAACAATGTGGGTGAGTGCAAACCCGATAGGAAAATGGTACAAACCATTTTTAAAAATATCCGTCGTAAAAATAATACCTACGTACGATATTGCTTTTCATATTTTTAAACACATAAATTATTCTCAAAAGCATTGAATGTTTGTGAATTTCTTAAAGTTGTGTAGTCTTTAGGGACTTTAGGGATATTATTAGTTTCAGCTGGTTTTTGCAGTTTTATTTCCAGATGAAAACATTATACTAAATAAAAAATACAATCACATGATATTTTACGTTACATGTTTCTCACCCGTATTTTATTACGACGACGACCGACGCGTAGAAGGCTTATATTATAACGAAGGGGATTAATTATATTAATTTGCACAGCGATGTGACGTCGTGTAGACACGCATGTAATTATTATTATTATCACGCCTTTATACAGCTTTGTATTATTGAAAACAAAATAGGTACCACCTTAGAGATATGTACGCATAATGTAGTTATAGTCATTGAAACGTACGTGAAGCAATGGTTACGGCTGTTAACTACGGTTAACCATTGACAGCTCCAAAATCCTGAGACCCGTTTTTGGGGTCGGTCATCGACCTAACACACGCGATATAATGATGATGATGATGATGATGAGTAAATACTTGTATACTTGTACTTGTTCCTTGGAACAAAACTATGCCAGCAACACCGTAGCGCCCACTCTCATAAATTTAATATTCCCATTAATCACATCAGCGGTACTCAAATGCAAATTCAAATTCATGAGGATTGTTAACAATAGTACAAAGCCATACATTCTGAACAATAAATTTAGATAACTATGGCTCAAAATCCTACAGAATGGTGCAAAAACCTTTATTAAATCTAGAATTAGATAAGTTTTCGTGACAGACTAATTAAATTTAAATTACACTACAATTGTAATGTGTTAGTACGTAACAACAGTAAAATTTAAAAAGTAATAAAAAATAATTCTGTGTAAACATTCTTCTAAAAAATCATTTACTTCACTATAATATATTTGTTTACTACTATTAACAAAATGTATGAGGTTATTTTTTACGTCCAAAACTTAAAGTTTACTGTACCTCTTTACGACAGAGCTATTCGTGCTCTATCTCTCTTGGATGGGACAGGACAGGAAGACCCGGGAAAACCCGGCATCATTTTATGACTATTCTCGCCCTGGCCGACTCATTAGTATATAATGGTTCATTGTTATTAAAATTCACTGTTACAGTTGCTTGGCAAAACGATCCAAATTATATACCTACATTATTTAACTTTAAAGGTTTCAGGTTATTCGAAATTCTATCAAAGTCTAATGGAACAAGTTTTACGCCAAAGAGAGAAATCTTTTTCCGTCCAATTCCGAGATTCACGTTCACTTAAAAAGTTTTTTAAACTAATTTTGATAATTACATAAAACTGGACTAAAGTTGAAAATATTTGGTTAGTTTCATGAATAGAGAAAGGATTTTTCCCCATGAATGTGTAAGTAGTCATGACTTTTTACTGGGGCACCTTTATTTTGTACACGTTATAACCCCTTTGTTGGAAATTCATGTTCTTGTTTTGTATTTGCTTGAATAACAATTTAACTATCAAAATAGATAAGTATACGTTATTATAGTGTTAATAGTACTAAGTAAATAGTTTTTTTTTTCCAAGATTTGATATGTTTCTGCTCCGATATTTTACCGACGTTCACGGAATTTGAACATCATAATCAGATAAAGATAATCAAAATTTGGTGACGATTATAAATAAACCATATAATAATTTAATATTTACAGAATTATAAAATGTCTCATATGAGTTGGTAACTTAACTTACTTTAAACTGTATCGAAGATACACCCGCCGAAATTAATACTTTAAGAGCTTCTGCACTGCTTTCGGAGTGCAACTCAGCTATCAAGAAGACGTTTAAAACTGATTGAGTTAGAAACATCTGAGTAGCATTTTCATAGTTTATAACACTTTTAGTCGGTTCCGACTTCTACTCGTATATAACCAACCCTTACGTATAAACCCTTACGCGTAATATTGGTTTGAATACTTGTAATTAAATATTCCACTGTATGCTGGACCGATAATGCCTTCACGATAATATTCCATACATCTATCAGAAATGTAAATTTTATTATAAATAAATTATTGATTTTAAATAATTATAATATACCTGATGGAATACCAAATGCCAATACAATACCTTCACCAATATCCCGGTTTATGATTCTATGGTGAATTCGGATAGAAGATTTGGTATTGATTCAAGTAACTGGTCTATATATAGCATTGCCTCGGCCTATTTACTTTGGTGAAGGTTAGAATGAGGGAACAATGCCTGAAAACCCATTATTTTAGCGGCTATTGTAGGAACAATTAGTTTCTGTGCTCAATTTACCGGCGCATTATTAGGATTGGCAGTACGATTTGAATAGTGGGGCTTCGCAATCGATTAAATTATACTGCTGTAGTTTTGTCAAGCCATTATCAAAATCATCATCATCATTATCATCATCTCAGCCGGAAGACGTCCACAAGCCTCAGGTTTCCAACGAGAACGGTCTACAATACAAAAATATACCTATTAGTGTGAAGTTAACCGAGAGTCCGTCATATTCTATACAGAGAAAATCTGATCTTTTATTACAGACGTCAGACTTTTTGTAGGACCGATAATCGGGCCGATTTATTTCTCTTTATGGTGAGTTATTTATGGCCGAGTTTTGTAGGACATGTGCGTTGCACTATTGCTATCAGTACGTTCCATTTTCAGGACTTCTTTTTTCTTTTCGAGTCGATTCGGCGACTAAATTTGGGAAGACCAATTCTCTGCCATTATAGAGGTCTTCGCGTGTACAGGTGGTGGGGCACGCTGGGCAAGACAGTAAGTAAGCCATTGTTTGTGGAGAGACACCACACAGACATGCACTATCAGTTGTATATCCCCACCTAAGCATGTTTTCTTTACTTCGACCGACTTGAGTCCGGAGTCTGTTAAGAGACTTCCACGTCGGCCAAGGTAAACTATGCCCAGGGGGGAGACTCTCTGTCGTTCGAGTAAATGTTACTGAGGGGTATCTCTCCTTCAAGGAATTAAGCCGGGCTTGGGAAGCAGCTACAGGACTTAATGGACGCCACAAATAGTGCAGTTGAAGTGGGTAAGTTCTGGGCCGGAATGATTTAATTTGTCACCAACACGCAAAGAAGATGATGATTTTTCCCTTACAAAAAATCGGTTACCGATTATTGGTCGTGGGCGGGTACCCTTAAACAGACAAACGGATATATTCATAGGTAAATAAATAAGTTTTAGCGGTATATTTTACAGCCGAGTAAAGTTATGGTTAATCAAAAAACCAATGAAATCATTACGGTCTTCTCAAAACCAAAATAATCAAGCCGAACGTCCGTGTTGGGGCTAAATAAAAATAAACCAACCAACAAAGAGGGAGGGAGGTAGAATAAAATAAAAATAAAAAATCATACCTAATACTAAAGGAGTATACTTTGACAACAATCCTATCTCTGGAAACGTTATTGCAGACATTTTTGAACCTCCACGCTTGTTTGAGCTTGATAACCTTTTTAATAAACGAGAATTTTAAGTACCTACCAACCTTGTTTATTTTCGTGTTACTTAGTAGCTTTCATTTTGCAGATTGCAAGTTTATTTTAGTGTAACTGTTGAGTTGAGATATTTTATTTACGTGCTTGGTTGGAAGTTATGGCGAGACCGCGAGCTGTTTGCTTGTATAAATTGTAATTAAAAAATGTAATGAGTAAAACAGAAACTGAGTTAATAACTTTTGTATTATACTTCTTACTAGAAGGGATGAACTCATCTTCGATGTTCATGTCGATGATTTCTGAAGGCTTGAAAATGTTTCACATTTCAACTGCCTAATATGCAAATAATATATGCAAATGCAACGGTAGAGGGCGTAGTTACCGTTGGCCAGACACATCATCGGAACCCTCCTCCGGTTGTATCGGTTTTCCGTTCCACTGGGTCAAGGAGGGGGAAGACGAGTGTGTGCACTTGCGTTTGCGCGTACGTTTGTGCACCTAAATATCTCCTGCGCACCTGACTGCTTCCGAAAATGGACTCCGAGCTACGTCAAGTCCCGTGGCGATAGGTTGAAGTAGAGAGGTTCGGTCCGATGCAGACCGGGCTTTGTCTGAAGCCTGCACACGGGCGGCTCCGGGGGTGTTCCTAGAACATCGTGGTCGCTTTCGCTCTGCACTGGGGAGACAGAGAGAACTCGGCAGCACCTGGAGTGACAAAGCAGCCCTATTTAGGGAGACACTGCTTTCCTTGCTCAGCCTTGGAGGGGACTAGAAAAGGTGTCCTAAAAATTGTTCTCCCTACCCTCGAGGATGGTAGCAACCGCGGCTGCCTCCGCATCTTTCAATTCGCGGTCGACGCTACAAAAGTAAATTAAAATCATCTGATATGACTTTCGGTGCATGGAACGTGCGAACACTCCTTGATCGTAATGAAAACGCTTGTCCTGAACGGAAAACTGCCATTGTAGCTCGAGAACTTCGTCGCTATGATATCGATGTGGCTGCTCTCAGTGAAACACATCTTGCCGACGAAGGGGAGTTGGTAGAACATGGGGGCGGCTACACTTTCTTCTGGAAAGGTCTCGCTGCCTCTCAACCGCGACGGTCGGGCGTGGGATTTGCGATCAAGAATCAACTTGTAAAGCAGTTACAAGAATGTCCGGTGCACATCTCGGACCGCGTTTCTACACTGCGCCTTCATCTGGACAATGACAACTTCCTTAATGTCATCAGTGTCTATGCGCCTACGTTAGACAAGACTGATGACATTAAGGACCAGTTCTACGAGGAGTTGACACGTTGTATCGATAGCGTACGCCCCAGAGAACAGATTCTTCTGTTGGGCGATTTCAATGCCAGAGTAGGCCAGGACTACGACGCCTGGCCTAAAGTCTTGGGCAGACACGGAGTAGGCAGTATGAACGGCAATGGCCAGTTGCTGCTTAGTTTTTGTGCACAATTCCATCTTGCGATTACGAACACCATGTTCAGACTTCCCGCCAAGTACAAAAACACGTGGATGCACCCAAGATCCAAACACTGGCATTTGATTGATTACGCAATCGTGCGACAGAGGGATGTTTCCCAAGTCCAAATTACCCGCGTCATGCGTGGGGCTCATTGTTGGACTGATCACAGGCTTGTTGTCACAAAACTACGTCTTCGCCTCCGTCGTCCTCGCAGATCTGCAACACCCAAGCCTGCGTATATAAACGTGGATAGGCTGAGAGATCACGAGGTAAAGGAGAAGTATGCTGAAGCCTTGCATGCTGCGCTGATGTCGTCCGTTGGGGATGCCGGGGATGTTGATGCTGACTGGGGAACTCTATCTTCTTTGATCCTAGACACCGCCACGGCTACTATTGGTCTAAAAGTCCGAAAGAACGAGGACTGGTTCGATGAGAATGATAGGGTTCTGACGGAAGCAATCGAGAAACACCGGCGTTTTCTTCGGCGGCACGGCAAAGCACGCCATGATGCAAGCGTTGCGGAGATTAGGCAGAGTGACCTGGAGCTGAGACGACTATCTCGGGAAACGAAAAATAAATGGTGGCAGGAAAAGGCTCGACACATGCAATGGCTCGCTGACACAAACCAGCTAGGGGAGTTCTATGGTGAAGTTAGGAAATTGATTGGTACGACCTCTCTCGCAAAAGTGCCTTTAAAGCCTGCCAATGGCGATGGCCTTTTAAAAAGCAAAGAGGAAGTACTGAAACGATGGGCAGAACATTTTAACACTCTGCTTAACGTGGATCGGTCTGCAGACTTGGAACACGTGCGGTCAATGCCCCAATTACCAACTACCTTCGAGCTGGATGAGCCGTTGTCACGTGGCGAAGTGATCCTTGCCATCAAACAACAGCAAAACAAACGTGCGGTTGGCATCGACTTTATACCGGGAGAGTTACTTAAGTACGGTGGAGAGGAATTGCATTCGGCTATATGGGAACTTTTTGATCTTATGTGGAATAAAGAACAAGTCCCGTCTTCTTTTAAAGTATCGCGAATCAGGGCCCTATATAAGAACAAAGGTGACCGTTCTGATTGCAATTCCTACCGTGGTATTTCACTTTTGACAACTCCTGGAAAAGTCTTTGCCAGAGTTCTCCTAAACCGCCTTCTGGAACTTTCTGAGAAGTTATTGCCGGAAACCCAGTTTGGCTTTCGACCTGACCGAGGGACGTGTGAGGCCATATTTGCCTTGCGTCAACTACAAGAAAAGAGCAGAGAGCAAGGTCGTAATTTATACCTCTGCTTCGTTGACCTTGAAAAGGCTTTTGACAGCGTGCCTCGTGAAGCCCTCTGGACGGTGCTTGAAAAGATAGGGTGCACGGAGAAGTTTGTGAGACTCCTTCGACTACTACATGACGACATGGAGTGCTGTGTCGCAGTCGACGATGAACAGTCAGACTTCTTTCCCGTTACCTGTGGGGTGAAGCAGGGGTGCGTTCTAGCGCCCACACTGTTTGCGTTGTACTTTGCAGTGGTGGTCGGAGAGGTTCTTCAGACTACTTCTGAAGGGGTCCGCATCCGATTTCGCACTAATGGCAACCTTTTCAACTTAGCCAGATTCAAGGCGCGCACTAAAGTGTCCCATGCAATGATCACTGAGATCATGTATGCGGATGACTTGTGCTTTGTGACTGAGTCCCCAGAAAGCCTGCAACAGCTTATGTCCGTTTTCGACGAGTCCTGCCGTAAATTCGGCCTGAAAATCAGCGTCAAAAAGACAGAAGTGATGTCCTTGGACACTCACGGTCACGAGTCGCTGATCATCAAACTCGGCGAGGACGAGCTGAAACAGGTTGATAAGTTTCGATACTTGGGGAGCACTTTGACATCTAAGTGCGACCTTGACGCAGAAATCAACAGCAGGATTGGCGCTGCAGCTGCAGCGTTCGGCAAACTAGATTCCAAGGTCTTCTCGTCACACGACTTGAAACTGGCTACGAAAATCTCGGTTTATATGGCAGTAGTGCTGCCTAACATCTTATACTCCGCCGAATCGTGGATCGTGTATCGCCGTCACATATGCATGTTGGACCGATTCCACCTCAGATGCTTACGTAAGATCATGAAAATCCAATGGTCCGATCGCGTGCGGAACACTGAAGTGCTGCGTAGAGCCAATGTAGGTGGCATTGAGTCATACCTTATGCGGCGTCAGCTTCGGTGGTGCGGTCACGTGTCACGTATGGTAGAGGAGCGAGTTGCAAAGCGCATCTTCTATTCGGAACTTGAGGAGGGCAAGCGTAAGCATGGCGGACAACTCCTCAGGTACAAAGATGTGTTGAAGCGTCACATGAAAAAATGTAACATTGCATCTGATCAGTGGGAGCAGCTGGCTGTCAAGCGGCCAGAATGGAGAGCCTTAGTCAAATCTAAAGTATTTGACTTTGAAGCTCAACGCCGCTCTGATCTTGACTCAAAGCGCGACGAATTGAAAGCCCGACCACCTGCGGCGATCAATTACACGTACCTTAATGGTGTACTCTGGTGTCCGCAATGTGCGAGGACCTTTACTCACAAAATAGGCTTCGTGAGTCACATTCGAGCACATGAGCGCCAAAATCGGAGCTGAAGCAGTCGCCGTGGCCGAAATCGGTCAGGAGCTCATCATCATGCAAATAATATGCTGCTACCCTTATACAAAGAATACTATTAGTTCTTAAGCTAATAAGATAAAAAATAAATTAATAAATGCGAACCAGACCAGGTTTTAGTAATAAGAAAATCTGCATTAACAGATAAAAAAAACTCGTACTTAGTTCCGGAATCTACTAAGTACTTCTTCTTTATTGGAACTGAATATATGCTTGCAACGTTGAAAGGAGTACGATTGGAATTTATGATATTTATGATGTGCAAGCTACATTCCACTCTTAGTACAACATAATAGTGTTGTAAAGTGTTGCTGTTAACCAGGTAGTAAATGGATGGAGTGTGGAGTGTGTTTATTACCATAATGGTACCTGTTGTATGTTTTAGCACACGTAATATACGGTTGGTAATGTTGTTCAACATTTTAATATCAAAAGTGTTGTTTTGCTAAAACTCAAAATCAAACAAGGATAAATATTGTTTATCCTTCCGACTTGGTTTGTCCATTTTCGTCAATCAGGAAAAAGATGATGTCAGAGTGCCAAAATAATAACATTCTCATACAAACACACGACTGTGACTGGATTTTTTGAAGTTCTGTCCAAATCAGACCGGACTTTGTATTTCTGTGGCTTTATGAAGCTCAAAATGTCCTTTTTTGGCCGAATGTCTAACATTTTGACGGAAAAAGTTATTAATGAAGGGTAAAACAGGGCAACGAGGTAAATCAATAGTTAGTAAAGACAGAGAGGGAAAGCAAATAATAAAAGTTTTAATTATTTCTCACACGTTTTTTCAAAGTTGTTTTTTGTTGTCTATCATAGCAAAATCTATAAATATTAAAATTTAGCAAACAATGAAAATTAGGAATGTAGGTTTATACTTCGCCAAAAGTTGGTACTTCTCTGTCTTCTGCGTAAGTGTCTTTTCTATTTCGGGGAAGCTGTGCAGACATTAGGAATTAAACCTTAGTGATGTAGTGACTAAGGCAGTTCCACCACGTTTCAATTATATTTTCAAATCTGAATTCGTTTCTTTCACGCTCGTGAGGAAACGCACTTTCTTGCGAAGAAATTTTAATAAAGTTACGAACATATTAGGGTTTTCTTATCGACCCTAATTTGGGTTAAGTTCAAGCTATTTTCGTAGGGATATAAGAGCTAATAACAATAGTGAATCAACTTGAAACTAATTTCAAATAAGAAGATGAAAATACAAAAATATTACATTTGGGACCAGAGTCAAATCAAACTACAAGTCATTTAACTACGATACACATACTCTACTCGTACATGGTCAATGACAAAAGCACAAAATTTGACAGTGTGCCACGGATCCTAAAATTCTGGGTGTAAAAAGATACGAAATATCTACATATTTCATACATTGTTTACATACATACTGTTAACCGAACTTTAATTGATATTGCTACATCACTAGTGGTTGTGTCCATAGAGCGCATGCGCACTACACTAGTGGGAGGACTTTGACAGATAGACAGTGTGCTCTCGCGCCAATTTGGTAGGTCTTGTGAAAATATAATAATTACGTGTGTAAGATGGTTTTCTACTTATAATCTACTTATTAATACATACATACAAATAGATGAAAATAATAATTGTCCGTGATAGTGATATGTAACTAGAAGAGGCATTTTGATGACACTCTAAAATAGTCACGGAATGTTGCTGCTACCGCCATCAATGCGGACCTCGAAGATGATTTGGAGGGTACTTAAAGTACTTATATCTTATATTGCTCTACACCGATTGGTATAAAATTTCGTGAACATGGCACGGTCATCTAAATTATTCATCGCACGGCTGCCGACGGGCCCCGTCGCACTCCACTTTAGTAATCCCGCGTGTATAGTACTTACGGAATAATGTATTATGTTGTGTCGCATTACCGACGTGGACACAAATTATTATGTCGTCGCTAGCCAGTGTAATTTTTTTCATGAAGAAATTGGCCTCAAATATGAAAACAAAATCAGAATCACCAAAAAACTCGTCTCTAAAGCAGCTGATATAACAGTTCGTTTATGCAGCAATGTAAAAAATACATTCTTCTTCATCCTAGCGTTTTCCCGGCCTAATGCTGGGGTCCGCTTTCCTACTCAATCTTCTACACGTTGCCCGGTCTTCGGCATCCTTAGGTGTGAGATTGTTCTTTTCAATATTCACTTTCACGACGACGTCCAGCCAGCGCTTTTTAGGCCTACCACGTGATCTTGGGCCCTGGACTTAAATACTTACAAATGTTGTAGTATGTTTTTTCATACATACATACTTATTCAGTTTTATTCTAGAAAATCGATTAATCTACTTTTGTAGCCATGTAGGTAGCCGTAAAAAGGAAAATAATGTTAAAAGAAATAACAATAATCCAGATTATACTAAGCAAAACCCAACAAAGCATAAGTCGATCCTATATTTAAACGTTGGACTTAACACACAAAATTTCTCATGGCAGTATGTATGAGTACGTACATTGTGCAGACTCCGTGATCTATTTTCACGAGATCAGGGCTCTCAATTCAAAAGTTCTGAGTTTGAATACCGCTATGGACACTATTAAAACAAAATCACCTTGAAAAGCAACAGCCTCTGTGGCCAAGTCGTCGAGACTTCAAAGCCATTACGGAGTTGTAGCGATTCCAGGTTCGATTCCCAATGGGGACACTGTCAAGCAAAAATCTCTTTGTGAGACTTTCTCCAGTTTGGTTAGGACATTGCAAGCTGAATCACTTGATTGTTCTGGCCTTATAACCCACATGATGATGATGATGATGATGATCTTGAAACTGTCCCATACACTGCAGATGCTGTTGCCATGCTTTGATAGAAGCTTGTCGTCCTGATTGAGGTTACGTCATATCTAAAATTTGAAGCCTTAGGATGCTTCGTAACTATGTTAACAATTTTTTTGAGGTTGGTTAATAAAGTTGATGATACACGCACGATATGAGTATGATGTGTACTCTTATGTATTAAAATTTCCTACACATTTAGAGTTTTGAATTTACTCTCTTTTCCCAATCTCCGTATATTTCTATTTGTTTCATTTCCTGTGGAATTTACCTCTACAGTTAGATTTCAGGGTTCCGAATTGGTTTGATATTTTCTAACGCTCAATTTGAACCTAAGCCTATTTAGAGGACATTAAGTTGACCGGCCGTTTGTGCCATTAAAAGGCCACTAACGACCAGAGATAGATTCAATTCTACATATACGCATCCTTTAGCAGGGGTACCAAGGTATATGCTAAATATTCAGAACTTTCCATTATTTGTATTGTAATGTATGTTGTGTAGTAAAACATCGCCGCCTAACTGTACTTGACTACCTGTTCTTACTTCCACTCTGTCATTTATTATTTCTGTGTGTGCAATAAAGTATATTCATTCATTCATTCATTCATCGCATTACGAGGGCTGATTGATAAGTTTCCGAAACGACAAAGAAAAACTTTAAAAATCTATTTAAAATAAATTTATTTCTCAACGTAGTTTCCTTCTACCTCGATGCATTTAGTCCAGCGCTTCTCCAATGCCGTTACACCAGTTTGATAAAATGTTTTCTCCAACCCCTCAAAATACTCGTCCACGGCAACAATGACTTCTTCATTTGATGAAAATCTCTGGCCACCTAACCATTTCTTCAGGTTTGGGAATAAGTGGAAGTCACACGGGGCCAGATCCGGGGAATAGGGTGGATGCGGTAGCAATTCGAACCGCAATTCATGGAGTTTGGCGACTGCAACCATTGACGTGTGTGCAGGTGCGTTGTCATGGTGGAACAAAACTTTTTTCTTGGCCAAATGTGGTCGTTTTTTCTGGATTTCTTCACTTAATTTTTGCAGCAAGCTTGCGTAGTACTCTCCATTTATTGTTTTTCCTTTTTGCAGATAATCCACTAAAATAATCCCTCGAGCATCCCAAAAAACAGTCGCCATCACTTTGCCGGCCGACAAAACCGTTTTTGCTTTCTTCGGCGCAGGTCTTCCGCTCTCAGTCCACTGCTTAGATTGTTCTTTTGTCTCGGGAGTATAATGATGTATCCAGGTTTCATCGACTGTTACATAACGCCGCGAAAACTCGTTAGGATCTCGGTTAAACAGCGCCAAACACTCCGATGAATCGTCCACTCGACGTTGCTTTTGGTCAACAGTGAGCAAACGCGGCACCCATCGCGCGCAAAACTTTTTCATTCCCAAATGTTGGTGCAAAATATTAAAAACGCGTTCAGATGAAATGCTCACCATCTCTGCTATCTCTCGCAACTTCAAGCACCGATCATTCAATACAATTTTGTGAATTTTTTTGATCATGTCCGGATTCGTGACTTCATTTGGACGGCCAGACCTGTGGGCGTCTTCGCAGCTCTGTCTTCCACGTTTAAAATCAGTTACCCAGGTGTGAATTGTACTCAATGCAGGAGCAGAATTACCTAAAACACTGTCTAGCTTGGTTTTAATCTGGGTTGCTGTTTTCTGTTTTAAAACGTAAAACTTTATCACCGCACGAATTTCGTTTCTTTCCATTGTTAAGAAAATTTACGACAGAGAAAGTTCTACGTCCTATCAAACAAATTCCACCAGTTCGATTAAATTCAAATTTGGCGTTCTATTTTCAAAAAGATGCCAAAATATAATGTAATATTTTTTTTTTGCGTATCATTTTTTTAAGTTCGTCGTTTCGGCCAGTTATCAATCAGCCCAGGTATTGGTTCAAAGATCTTGTCATATGGCAGAGCGTAATTAACTCCTTTCTAAACTGAATATAACTGAATATAATTCCTAAATTATTTAACACTAGCTTTCCGCCTGCGGTTTCACCCGCGTTAAATGAGTTTTCCCGTGGGAATGAAGTTTTTTACCGCGGTAAAAAGTAGCCTATGTCCTATTTCAGGACCTAACCTATATGTATGCCAAGTTTTATCTTGATCTGTCAAGTGGTTGGAGCGTGATTGAGTAACAAACATCTAAACTTTCGCATTTATAATATTAGTAGGATGACAAAAACATTAGCTTCATGTATTTTTCTTTCAGAACGTTTGGGTTGCAGCGGTAGTACTAAGTTCAGATATTTTAATTGCGTGGTTATAGTCTCCTACATTAAGTAATTCTGAACACGTAGCCTTCCTGAGTAAACCAAAATATTCTTATATCATGACAAGATACACAATGTGTTTTATCGCAAATTCCTGCATGGTCTAAGTGAAAAGACAAGCAATTAGGCAAGGGTTGTGATCATGTTGTGATATATCACGCTGGTCAGGTAGCGACATGTTGCCTTGATGCTTCGGCTAATGACGCTTTTGTGGCTACAGATGTATGCTCAGTCGTGTGATTATGTTTGAACGCTCACTACTACAGTAAAGTTAATTTATGTTTCAACAAGAATGGTAGTGTAATTGTATTGTGTGGTTTCAGTTCTAACAATGATAGAAAACTGTTGTTCCAATGCCTGTATTGCTATCAATATCTAACTAATGAATATTTTGTCAAATGTTTTTCACTAGCAAGAAAAATAGGAATATTTTTTGTCAAAGCAAGAAACTAGAACATAACAAGAAAAATAAAAGTAACTTAGTTGGTAGGTACGTAATTCTGTGGTTAAGACCTTTGGGTTTTAAAACCATATCAAACTTAGTAAATTCGAAAAGATGGATATTTGTAATAAAGGTTTGTTCGCGGCTGGTGAGATATTGTTGCAATTTTTCTTTGCAGGAAAAGGGACGGTTATTATGACGATGAATTTTGCACAATTTGTTATGCTTTGTATCCAGGAGATGGTCACCATAAGACTATAATAATATTTTTGCAGAAATTTAATTCCTTGCGTTTTGGGGTAATCTCTTGATATGTCTTTACGGTGCCCACTTAATCCTGTACAAAAGAATAAAAAATAATAGGTACAATAAAGTACCTACGTATAACACTATTATTATTTTGATGGAAATAAGAAACTTATGAATGCGGTTATCTTTATACGAGAAACAATTTTTTCTCTAATTTAAGAAAATATAAAATAATTTGTAAAATATGGTTTATATAAACATAATGCATAAAAATAACTATGGTATCTTTGTGGAAATAGTTTCTATTATTAAAAAGAATAAATTAATACCAAATGAAAACAAAACATTTTGCTAGCTCCTCCGCTTCGTACGAATTGTTTGTATCAGAAATATGCTGTTGGCTGTTGCATCATGATATTCGCATTAAATTATAAGGAGTTGAAATATTATATTGTGTTGTGTAGATGGTTAAATGTTTTTGTCATCACCTGCGGGTGAGCTATGCGTTTTATGCATTCAGTGTAGGCTCGAGCCCCTCGTTTTGAGCATAAACCCACCATAAATTCGGATTCCAAATATTTGTTCCTGCTTTTTTCTATATTTAAAAAATTAACATTTACAAAATCCTATATTGCTATGAGCAGTTTCGATTTAAATGAACTGACAGATAGATGTAACCTAGGTATTAAAAAAAAAAACTGTTATGGAGAACTCCCAGTTCAATGTTTATATACAAAGAGTTATAGAAGAAAATATTACTACCCAAAACATAGTTCTAAAAGCTCGATGTAAAATTTTTGATCTCCGTTTCCAGTGTCTGCGATGTAGAAATCTAAAACGGGCAATCTCCCAAAATTACCAACTAGCTTGATATCAGTATAACTCCAATTGTACGCAGAATCCTGAAACACAAAGAAAATAAATTTTATTGTTGAACAAAGAGTAGATAGATGGCATATTGAGAATCATAGAAAATATTCAGTATTGAGCAGAAAAAATAATAATTTGGCATTGTTGTTGCTGTTAAAGAGTGTTAATTAGTTTCATTAAAACTTAACAATTGCTTAATACAAACAGAGTTTTTATTTATCGCTTGCTATATTGCGCTCGACGTTTTGTTCATTATTTTAGAAAGACTTTGATTTAATGTAGTACCAACTTGATACATTTTTAAAATTATTACGATATACATAATAATTTGGCATTGTTGTTGCTGTTAAAGAGTGTTAATTAGTTTCATTAAAACTTAACAATTGCTTAATACAAACAGAGTTTTTATTTATCGCTTGCTATATTGCGCTCGACGTTTTGTTCATTATTTTAGAAAGACTTTGATTTAATGTAGTACCAACTTGATACATTTTTAAAATTGTTACGATATACATAATATAGTACAGTCATTCAAACATTTGCCAAGCAAAGCATTGTCGGTCACAAAATCCATTTGTCGCACGTCCTTTTAAAAATAGAAACTCGGATATTTCATACCAATTAGACATTTTCAGCCATCATGCCAGATATGAATAAAATTTGTATGTCCGTTGAGTCAAGTAAAACGTTTACTTTTTTACATTAAGTTAAACCATAAGAATTTATGTCCACCGATATAATTAAAACTATTATACAAGTCATACCTTACAACCATCTTCTTCGATGATATAATGAAATGGATTGAGATTGGTAGCGACAGGCCCAACCAACTGTTCCTTCCATGTAAGCATTTGTAGAGCTTTCTCTGGAATATTTCGAGGCACCACAGTAGAGTTCTTGCAGTGGTATCTAATTTTTTGAATTGCAAATACCGAATTCTTCTGAAGAAACTCAAGTTGACTCATTTCGTACTAAAATGGGAGATAATTAAATTGTTTATTATGATTACTTACTGATCTACCTTTGACAACGTTGTTTACAAAAAATAAAATAGAGTAAAATTAAATAATATTATTATCGAAGAATACATATAAAATATAAAAAAACCTATGCCACTTGCCAACTTGATATGAAACTGACGTTTGAGGAAAAAAATTGATAAATTAAAACATACGTTAAAATAAAAATCTTGTAGGTTGAATGCGTGGCTCGCTTTTGATTTTTCACTAAGCCAGAAAGGTTTGTCATCAAGAGCGAAGGATATTTTTTCTCGATTATCTTTGTTGAATACTTTATTATTTTTCTTAAGGCATGTGTGGATATTTGGTCCATTTTGCTCACATTTAACCATGAAAGGGCTATCTTCACATACTGCAATTTCTGAAACAAAATACGTTCGTAACTATTTTGGTCGTAAATGCAATGCGTATGGTGCTGTTTAAATAGTTGTCTATATGATAATTATCTGTTATTTCCTACGAATAAGGAAGATAGTTATTTTGTAGGATAATTTAGAAAACTTTGATTATTGCGAAAATCTTAGGATGTTGCACTTAACAAACCAGATGCTTGGAGATAATGGTAATCTACTTGATAGTAAAAGAGTTTCGTATCTAATCTGTCAAGTAGATAGATGCTTTTCGCAAAATTATAACTTAAAAAAAACACACACACATAACATCACGGTCATATCCACATATAAATAAGATACTTTTTAGGTGTTAACATGACTGTTATAATATAACTTGAAATAGTATGTTACTGAAAAAAAATGAAGGGCATTAATCTTTTGCGTCACTTGCTATAATTCTTCAAAGGATTTAAAATAATTTATATTATAATATATTTATAATAATAGATATTGTTTTAAAATCTAATTTATTTAAAAGAAATATTACGTTTTAATTAATATGTAATACGAGTACATACCAACATTTACTTGGTCAGTATATTTACAAGAAATCACTGGTCCTGTGGGTTTTATACTTTCATATCCTCCTCTATCCTCTGAAAATATAATAAAAATATTTATTAATACAATGAGTAAAAATGAGACGTAATAATTGTATGAATTATTAAATTAACTGAAAGAAAACAATAATTGAATAATGTGAAGCACTCATCATATCTTTTGAAACGTAGGAAAAGAAAGACAGCTGGTTTATTGCTCACCATACAAATGACTTGCCAAGTAGGGGGAGCTAAATATTATGTGTTCAAAAGTAAAAAAAAAACTTTATTTTTAGGGTTCCGTAGTAAAAAAGGAACACCATTTTCGCCATGTTCGTCTGCCTGACTGTCTGTTAGCTCAGACTCTTAGTACTAGAAGGCTGTTATTTGGCTTGGATATATAGTAGGTATTAACCATGCCGACAAAGCTGAAGAATAAAATCTTTACAAAAAATAAATTCTTTAGGGTTCCACTGGTAAACGTGAAGTGGGGGTTATTTTTTTTATTCACGATTACCTTATAGTGTGAGGTATCGTTGGATAGGTTTTTTTTTTTTAAATAATGGGGGTTTGCTAATACCATTATTTTCTCGATGCGAGTGTACATTTCAGAAATGTTTCGTTTTAAATATTTTTGTTAGAGTCAAGTTTTTCCCCCCATACCAGCGAAACCGTTGTATTTGAAAATGTAAAAAAATTCACGATAGTAGTGTATCAACATTAAGAAGGGTTTAAAGGTTATCGAATAATTGACCAACCTATAAAATGTACTTGTTCAAGTAAGAAATTTGGTACATACTACTAATATTATAGAAAAATATTTTGATGAATGTTAACTGTCTTAATGTTGTCTGTCTGTCTGTTTGTCTGTTTGTTTTACCTAAGTAATATTGGACAACTACGGAACCCTACAATTTGCGTGGCCCTACATGTGCTTAGCCGGTTATTTTTTCTTAAAAAGAGAGATGCGGTTTGCTCACCATACTTGACTTGCCAAAGTCTTGGGAAACGATAATCGATATTTTTCTTTTACTATTATTTTAATAATACTTAATATAGGGTACATACCGTCCGGAGCTATAAAATCCGGTGGGCAAGTACATTTACATGTACCCGGTTCTCCGTCGTTACCTGTAGGCCCTTGCGGTCCAGGTGGGCCCTTTAAAAGTATGTTAAATTATCTTTTATGCCTTTCAAAATTTCAGCGGAGAATTTTTATTAAACTTTGATAAAACTAAGCCATGGAAATATTGTAGCAAACTAGCGGTCCGCCCGCGGCTACGCCTGCGTCATGTAAGATTTTCCCGTAGGAATACGACTTTTTCAGGTAAAAAGTATTCTATGTGTTATTTCAGGGTACAAACTTTCTCTATTCCAAATTTCATCTAAATCCGTCCAGTAGTTTAGCCGTGAAAGCGGAACAAACATCCAAACATCCAAATATATTTTCACATTTATAATACGAGTATAAGTGTGATAGTGTGACATAAATGTTAAGACAGTATTAAGTGATGGATAATTTTAATTAATTTTAGACTTACCCTTTCCCCTCTCTCGCCTTTGATTTGTATTCCTTTCTGAAATAGATAAAGTATTTACATAAATAAAATTTATTGCTAAATATTACTTTGTGTATAGGTACTTAAGATTGCAATAGGCTGATTGATTGATTGATAGGTACTTGCGTTCGGCTGTTATTACGGAGGTTCTAGGTTCGAACACCGGTGGAGACACTGGTGGAACAAAAATAACCCGACTACGGCGAAGCAAAAAGGAGGGTTATGATTTTAGCCGCTATGTATGTGTGTTTATATGTATGTTCATTTGTTCCCGCGTATCTCCTAAACCATCTATAATTATTGAACAAATGAGGTATCGTTAGCGTCGTGATTGTCCACTAGTTATAGGTTATTTTATACAAAATTAAATATGGCGCCCTCTAGGGGACATTAAATTCAGCGCTTAAAAGATATTTTCAGATATATTCCTTGTTGGGTATCAAATGAAGGGGCTTAATCTGCACATTTCAAAAATATATATTATATTACTAGCTGTTTCTCTTTAGTTTGTTGCCATTACCTCGAAATTAGAATATTATTTATAAAATCACATCTCAGATGTTGGTTTTTATTTAGTTCGGCTATAAAAACTTAACATAAAATTATTTTTATTGCTGAACTGCATGTATTTTTTCACGAATATAAAACTAAAAGTGTATTGTTAAGTCAGCAAATCTTAGGGCAAGGTGGCATGCGAAGACGGTTATCATCTGAACAAACGGTTGTCCGAAATTTAGACCCCAACCCACTATTCAAATATTTATAATTACATTTCCCCTGAAGATGCTGTAAAGCGAAACCGGTCGGGTTCATTCAAATATAAATTACGTGGAACAAGTACAAGTGTTTGCATCATTAATAATATTATGTAGTGCTTATTTAATCTAGATCAAACCCGTAATTTGTGTCAATTTTAGTGTATTCTAGATTATATGTTTGATTGCCAATTTCCGCTCTTCTTACCATTTGCACAGGACAGCTATCTGAAAAATTCAAATTATTTTTAACAGATTGACAGTGAAATTTTGAGTGAGTGCACCAATGATGATGACGATGACAGAAATTATTCGTTAATCCAATGGTAAGCGCATCTTGACCGAATTGTAATTTTCTTTAGGTAGGTACTTCTTAAGAATAATTTTTTTTCTGAAAAGAAATTTAAGATTTCGATCAAATTTTCGATCAAGACAAGCAGTTTGCAGGCCAACGTTATCTGATCAGATAGTATAAAAAAAAATATTTTTTTTCGAGAACTCATGCTGTTGTCTTAATTTTAAAGTCCTGTTTTTTAATGTGAGAGACAAGATGAAAAGTTTAATAATTTTTATTTTGAATAAATGCTAATTGATATGTATACCTAGAAGTTGCCTAAGAAGAAGCATGTTGTCATCATACATTTTTGCAAAGTCTTATAATACGTCATTATTATCAGACAGATAGATAAATATGCTTCACTTACCGAAACTTATGGTGGGTCCTTCATTTTTAATAGTGTCCTAGAAAAAAAAAAAACGTATTTAATTTGTAAACAGTTGAAACTAAATGGAGGAATCAAGATTGTTTACATACCGATATACTCATATGACCAGAAACAACTGAAAACAAAATACAATTATGTAAAAAAAAATATGCTTTAAATTTTTAAAGCATATTTTTTTTTTTACAAGAAATTGTAATCCGATAATCATTTTATTTTTATTTTGTAGGTAGGTACCACTTTTACTCTCCTTTCAGTTCAAATACTTACACGTTTTCTGGAAAATATTTAATTTTAAAATAAGAATTAATGTAACAAGATTAAAAACGGTAGTCCGCATGTTGACGAATGTACAACTCCGAGCAAACTAAACTGTATAAATATATTTATACTTAGTAAGGATAGTTTTACTTTGGTTACTGCATACGTAGGTAATTAGGTTTTCCTTGTTTAGTAGGAATAATATAGTCAATTGTAAAGTTAGGTATGTACTTCTGTACTGTATTTTTATAACATGACATAATTACCTACGTTTGGCAGAAACCAACCAACAAGTAAGAGTTATGTAGAAACAAACCAACAAGGAAGTATGAGTATATAAATATAATCACATCACACTAATATTGTAAATGTGAAAATATATTTGGATGTTTGTTCCGAAATAAGTAATTATTTAGTTTTTCACATATAAAGAAAAAATCTTAAATAATTTTGGTACTATGTGAAACTGTTCAGAGACATCAAAGGTTTGTCCGAAACTTCTAGAGCCGACTTTTATACACCACCGTGAAATTTGATTGGTTGATTTTCGTGGGGAGTCCATTAAACTGAACAACTTTCTCCAACATGGGCTGTAAAACGACATAAAAAAATTGCCCCAAAACTATGGGGGATTCAATTTTTATTTTTCATTTGTGAGCCCATGTTCCAAAAATGTTCAGTTTAATGAACTTAACACTCCCTTAACGAAAATCAACCAGTTAAAATTCATGGTGTATATTTTTGAAATGTACTAATAATCTTACAAGAACTAAAATACTACCTATGATAAAGAATACATTGAAGAAAAAAGTTATCGTAAAATATACATTTCTCTTATTCATAGTGTTACCAAGTAAAGAAATACAGAAATAAGCAGCAGTAGCAATTTTCTTTGATGTAACGTAACTCTAAAAGATGTTCACAATAACGTCTCCCAGTTGTAATTAGCGAAATTGGTTAGAGTGTACTTAAGCAGTAATAAGCAGTTTAGTATTGAAGTCACGTATGCGAGAAACGTCTAGAACCTTGACTGAAGACTTGTTACTTTTCTCACAAAAGTTGTACAATATTGGATTCTAAATGTTCACTGTAGTTTATATTAAGTAGCAATTAAAATTTATCTTAGTGATCCGAGTTGCTATTAGCTTATAGGAATAAAGGCGAAAGCCGTGCCGCCATGACAACTCCTCTTATATTTGGAAATTTGTAATTTATTATTCATTATAAATGAATATGTGTGTTCATTAATAACAATTTTTAATAACACATTATTTGTTTACAGTTACAAAAAATTAAGTGAACAAAAAAGTAAATTCTCTAAATAAGGTAGGTAAGGGCCTGCCTTACCTACCTTATGTGAATTTACTTTTTTGTTTACCCTTAGTCTTAAAAAAAAAAAGCTCTTTTTTATGTCAAATGGGTGGTGCACAGAAGCTGCTCGATTAGAGAGAGGATGTAGTGTGCAACTTTTACTACTAAGTAACACTTAACCAAACCGGAAGAAAATTGGATTTCCCGATTTTAATCAAGGAAAACTACAAAGCAAAGATATCTCACAATGTGAATAAAGAAAGCCAGTATTTTTTTTAATTGAAAATACAGAAAATGTATAATTAAAACAAAAAAATGCAATATAAAATAAAAAAGTTAAAGAAATAAGAATTATGTATATTTGATTAATTTTATGATTGTAAAAACATAGTTAAGGACTTTACGAAACCAAATTAAATCCATTTAATGACTATTACACCTCCCTTGTTAGAAAATAAAACTTCGTTACCTAGTTAGCAGAGTGAATGTTTTCCACTAGCTCTCGAAAACTAACTTTAAGTCCAACAAATTTATAGACTTTGTCCAGAAAACGCCCAACTTCACTCAGCTTGTTAGTATACCAGTCACAGTAAAAATCAAATTTTAGTAAGAATGCGTTTTACCTGGTTAAAAGCAGAAATGTTACATAAACTGACATGTTGCAGCTTCTGCTGGCGTATCTCAAAACCGACATTGCAGTGCTTAGATTAAAGCTAATTGTTCTATAAGTATCGTATTAGAAAAGCTTTGTTTGGGTTTGAGTGCGCTCGCTTCAGGAGATGCGGTGTTCATTCAACTCAACGTGGTCTCTGTGTTTCTGTTCACCGGAAGGTAATAGGTATATCCGATAATGTTTAGCTCCAGGAAAGTCGGGTAAAATTCAAGAAGGCGAAATCGCGCTCCTTCAGAGATCCTGGGACTAACATTATCACAATTTGCGGGTTTGTTACCACGGTTATATTTAATATTGTTACCTCGATATTTCGGAACGGTAACACGCTCCATGGTCACGAGTAGACAATATTAAATATAACCGTGGTAGCAAACCCGCAAATTGTGATAATGTTAGTGTAGTGAACAACCACGAAAATCTTAAAAGATTCTGGGCATTCGGCTTTGACACTGATGATGGCCAACGTGGAGTTTTTAAGGAGTAGAAATTTCATACAACTCATTGGAGGTTTTCGGTACCGTTACTCCTAAAAAATATAATACGTGGTCTGTGTAGTGTTCGACAAAGCAGGAGTAAAATGAAAGCGTTACGGCAACAGCCGACACGGGATTCAAAACTGAAAAGGGTGAAAAGTTATAGTGCACACCAGTGTTTAGAAATGTTTGTATGTTTGTAGCATTGTTTCAAAATATTTGGAAACGTTTCTAAACACTTAGAAATATTTGGACAGTAAACATCGCGATTTAAAATGATAGAAACTATGAAACTGATTGCAATAGTTTAATAGTTTGGAGCAGTTGACAAACATTTCTAAACATTTCTAACAATAACCACTATTATTAAAAAAACAAAAAAACCCGACTGCATGAAAAATTTAAAACTTTTGGCGCCAAAAATAGGCCATCTTGGTTTTTTTATAAGTTTGATGTACCCAGTGTCACTCTCACCAGTAAGACGAATCTAACGATACCTCTTTAGCTAAAATCCATCAAACCGTTTAGGCTGTAGAGCGTGCCAAAGAAATATACATACAAACATACATACACTCTAAAAACATAACCCTACTTCTAAAGCAGTCGGGTAAAAAGTAACCATTTGAGACCAAACGAAACAATTTTAAACTGTTACAGTTCTAAACACCGGTGTGGGAGTACCATTACAATTTTATCTTAATCGCGATTTATCATTCAAAGTAACATTTTAATTTAAACAGAGAAATCGTTTTTTGGCTTTTAAAAAAACTAAATATTACTGTAACGTAGATTAAAGTTAACAAAACGGTTTAAAAAACTCCTTTTAGTATTGGTTAGTCACTGAATAGAGCTCGTTTTCAGGCGCTGTTGTTCGTTTTTGATCTGGCTATTTTTCAAAGGCAGGTGTGCCAGTCACACGTGAATGGCTGTATCTAATTGAATAGGTATTCGTCGTTAAATAAAAGAAAAACACCTTTTTGAGCTTTCTTTCCTGTTTTCATTAAGATAAACTTTGTCAGGGTAAGGAATGAGACACAATGAATTACTTATGTAGCATTCAACGTTTTTGTGTTTGTGTTGACTCTCTAACTGTCCTCTAAACGTAGATAAGATAGTAATGAAAAGGTAATATTTATCTTTAATCATAGAGCACCTCTGCTGGTTTATACACTATGAATAGAAAGGGTAATTCTATTGAAATTGAATGTAAATCTTCTCTTGTTGCCTTTTCGGATAAACTTAAACACGAAATAGCACAGTTGGAATATGCCTATTAGAAATTAAATTTATGATTAAATATTCGGAAATAGCTTTATTATATATCTTGTAACTCATTAATAAAATTAACAAAATAAGCATGACCCATACTGAGTTTAATAGGACATAAATTAGACTAAATAAAAAAATATTAGTAAAAAATCTTTTTGGTCGTAAAGCAAAAAGCTTTTAGCGAAATATTCACGGTAGAACCTTTGCCTAAATTACAGCAGTAAATTAAAACACATTCAGAACACGTAAAATAAGATCATGATCTAAATTAGACCTTTGAACTTCTGTTAGAGCAGTAACCGTGTAAGGGACAAAGAGAACTTTTTTAATAAAACCCACTTTTAACCTCCCTTCTTTTTCACCCCTTGAGCATAAATTTGGATAAAATAGCCAAGTAACGTTCGCGTTTGGTAGTAATCATCAGCGTAGGTATTCGTCAAATAAATATTATCTTCTTCTTCTTTATTTACCTCTTCAGTTCATCTATCTGTCTATCTTTCAAACTTTATTAAAAAAAAATATTTTTTCTAAATACAGCCAATATAAAAAAAAAATTAGGTTGCGTTTAAAATTTTTATTAAAAGTTTTAATGGTAATCGTATCTTGATAAAATTTTAATTTACTGTTATTCATTTTTCAGATTATTACTGTTATAATGCAGCAGTTTAAACCAGTGTTTATTTTAAAGTGTTTTTATTTTTGTTTTTTGGTTTAACATAAAATATTATTTTTTATTTTTTGGAAGTGAAAATTATTGACCTATAAGCTGTACAATGTGCAATTAATAAATTATATTCTATTCTAATTATCATGATGATGTTCCTTTAACATTTATACACCACATCTTACTGAACAGCCTAAAGTACTAATGCTAGGTATAGGTATATTGTGTGGACTGATAATTAATAGACGAGTGGAATATTAACCAATAGAACGTCAATAATTAGTGCTAAGGATAATGGACAGGTTGAATTACCTAAGGTACTCTCTAGTGTATCATTAATTAGTTATGTTATAGTCTCGTGATGATTATTCAAAACAAATGTTTTAAATAATCTATCCAAGTAGGTTTTGTTATTGATAACAATAAAAAATTAATATTTTAAAGATTTTAAGAGTACGAGAGATAATTTTATTATTCATGAAATAAATGTTTACTAGCATTCTAGAATATTATTTTATATCAAAACAATACGTTAGTGTCAAGAAGAGACATCCAGTAACTTTGTTTGTTAGTTCTGAACTCACTCCTCAGGGAAACCATATTTCGATATGAAAGTTTCCATACATTAACAACGCTAACTGAGTTATAAGCAAAGTGTGGCTATTTTCATGCACTCTGTGAAGTTTGGTGCAACCCTTAGATTAGTTGAACTAAGGGAGATATGACCGCATTTTGTATGAAACATAGTTAATAACTAGGAACACGTAGTATTGTATAACGCCATTATATCAAATGCCACGTCTTGGGCGGCATAAATTAAATAGTACATTTCTGAACTGTAAAAAGCAATGTTTTTAGGGTTCCGTAGTCAACGAGGAACCCTTATAGTTCGCCGTGACCGTCTATCTGTCTGTCTGTGCACGGCTTAACTCATAGACTCTAAAGCCCAAGTCACACAGAGCGGGAGCGGCGCGGTCCGGGGCCGGGATAAGTGGGATGGCGCTATGCCACGCCATAGCACCGTCCCGCTTTCCCGGCCCCGGACCGCCCCCAGCACGGCTCTGTGTGACTTGAGCTTAAAGCCCAAGTCACGCCATAGCACCGTCCCGCTTTCCCGGCCCCGAACCGCCCCCGGTACGGCTCTGTGTGACTTGGGCTTTAGTACTAGAGGGTTATAATTTAGCTTGGATATACATAATTAATCATGCCGACAAAGCTATAGAATAAAATTTGAAAATAATTTTTTTTAGGGTTCCTCTGGTACACGTGAAGTGCGGGTTAGTGAGATATCGTTGGATAGGTTAAGGTTAAGAAATAAATCCATCAACTTAAAATCCATCAACATAAAATGTACTTATACAAGTAAGAAATTTGGAACAAATATCATAGAAAATTAGGGAGCATGCATAAAAAATATTAGTTTTTTTCATAAATAGTTCATCTGAAAGTATACAAAAATAGAAACTGATAGTCAAAACAGAATCGAAATTGATCGAAAAACAAACTAGATACAACATTATTAAACAATTATATCTGTCCCTCCTACGAAAACAAAATTTTCTATAGCCCTACGTTTTGAGTGGCCCGATAGGTGCTTGGCCGGTTATTAATGACATTATGACATGTATTTCTATACCTATACTGAAACTCAAAATTGTATAATGCACTCGTGTCGTGCTTGTCACGTACACTTAATTTAATATCACAACTTTATGTATCGTTTACTTTATTTCTACGCTCTATGGAAACTCCTCAGGGCATTGAGACGATGTGAGCTTATTTTAAGGGTAATGCAAATGAACTGCATGCTGAGCGGCCAGTATGAGGAAATAATATACGTAGTGGAGCAAGACAAGGACTTATTTCATAGATAGTTCATTTAGGTTTTGAAATTACTTCCTTTTTTAAGTATAAATAGTAAACGATGACACCTGTAAAAAATAAAGTACAGTTGTCTTGTTAGTTTATTTTTGAGAGTCATCAACGGCCCGTTACAGTCCACGCTGGATTTTGAACCTTCTCCACTTAAGTGGAGGTTTTTGCCATAATCTCCACGCTTTTCTTTTTTTGAGAGTATGCAAATCTAATTTGTATACAAATCTATCTCGATTAGTATTATGAAAACTTATAGTTTATAATTATAATTCTTTTTATATTAGGTTAATTAGGTAGAATTAGGTCAAGTTAGTGCCAAGTCTTCAATTCTTCCGTTGAGTTCCGCTAGATGTTATATTAGGCACGTACACAATGTAAACTGAATTACGAGTATTTCTGATGTATTAAAATATACTACTTACTATTTCTTAAAATATACTATTTCTGATGTATTAAAATACATCAAAAATATTCTCAATTCGGTGGAATATTGTGTACGTGCCTTATGTAACATCTAGCGGAACTCAACGGAAGAATTGAAGACTTGGCACTAACTTGAACTTGTACTGAGAATATTCTTACAGGCGCGGCGGGTCGTGCGAGGGAAGTTTATTTAACTTACTCGTTCTAGAAAACTGTACGTACGAGGCTCAACTACAACGATAGCAAAAGGTAAGTTGGCTATGCGTCTACCTTTTGATCATAGTCCTGGGTTCAATTACACAAAACAACTCATAAAAACATGCAATCAGCTTTAAACATACTTATATTTTATACAATATGACTATAAATTAATATAAAAATGGCAACTACATTAATTGAAGCGGAATGAAATCATTTCAACATAAAATTATTATTGGAGTATTGCAAACTTTCAGTATATTAACACAACAGTATAAACAAGTTTATTCAAACTAAACAAATGAACGCTAAAACATCAAAATAAGCAAGTTATTTTATTACTGCTTAAAAACATAATAACCTAAATAAGTTCTTATTTTTTCAACCAAATATTTTTTAGAGATAGTCGGTGGTGTAGGTAGATGATAGAATGTCTGCATATTGTAAGAAAAAGTGTTTACGGTACGAACTTCTCCACACGATATTTATATTAATTATATTTTCGAATTTCGAATGCATGTATCGATTCGACGCCTGCACCTGCAAATAAAAATACTTTAAGTATTTATTAAGTTAGAACATACCACTTTGCGCCCACGTGAATGACTAAGGCCTTATTTTATTTATTTTCTAAACTCATCTTTTGGTGTCATTTTACGTGCATTTTACATACGGCCAATTGTATTAAAGGAATTGGTAATGTATTCTTAGCCTTTGTACCAGCAAATGTCCCCGCTGCCGAATAACTTGTACTTTACCTAGACCTTCTAAAACAAGCGAGTAATTTTGCGGGTAGTTCTTTTTCAAACTCAATATTTAAACTTAGACATGCGCAAGTTTCCAAACGACGTTTTCTTTCACCGTTAGGAACATCAAATAAACGTAGTAATGAATTTCGAAATTCAAAAACACTTTAAAACAAGATAGCGAACAAAAATTTTTGTTAAAACTCTTAATGGTATTAGAATTCTCATCATAAAAGGAATTTACTCTAAAAATATCCAACGAAAGCAGATAAATTCAATTAAGCCGATACGGGAAAAACAAAAAGCTAATTTTAATAAAGCCGATAAGTGCTCGGACAACTTTTGAAAAAGTATCCTCTAGATTGGAAAGTACACTTTTCAATTATGACTCGAGATTAATTGGTGATTCCGAACAGCTTTCTGGTCTCATCCCGGATAAGGAAATGGGCGAATATTTAAAACTTATCTAAGGAGGAGATTTTATTGTATCGGAATAAACGTCTTTCCTGTAAGATACTCATAGCACTGCAGTTTGGCCGGCTCATTGTATTTTTTTGTAATGCTGCTTTTGAATGATAAATCATTTTATTATTATTTATTATTATTAACAATACTCCTTCAATACGATAAGATTATCGTCGTCGGTGATATATAGGTAACATAGAATGATAAATTATATTTACACTGTTATTTAATTACAGAGCATCTTCTTTGTATTTCATTTAATGTTCTTGTTCATCTACAAGGAGGTTTAACGTTTTTTAATCAGAAGACAGATTTCAGAATGTGGTAATTTTCAAAGCAGTTGCAAGTGCGAGTTGCAAGTACAGTTGTCAAAACAAAAGTGTCATATTCATATTTTACTGTTGTCAAAAAGCATTATTTCTTGTTGCCAAGGAAACACTCGCACTTGCAATCGGTAACCTGCGAGTTAAGTTGACTCGCAACTTGTCAAAGTATAAACTGGCCTTAAATTTGACGGAATATTGACTAATGCATCGAAATAATGTTTGATTACCACTTCATTTTTTATAAAATGTGACATCATTGCAAAACTCCTGCTACGGATTAAAAGTGCTATGAAAGTTATTGCGGTTACCGACAAAAAGAATGTACCATAAATAATGGTGATCTTGAAAATATGAGTACGGTACTTACGTACGTAAATTCAAATAAATTGGTTTTAATATCTCACAAATACTATCATTAAAAAATATCCACGATGGCTCTCGGCCCTAACTCCAAATTTTTCTCAAGAATGTTAAGCTTTTAAAGCGATTGATCTTCACTGCAAAGCTTTGAAACTATTAATTGAAGGGGACTTGCGGGGGTAAAAAAGCTTTTAATGTGATAGTTTTGAAAATTCGTTCCTCGCATTTGTAAATTATGTATGTATCTTTTTAAAATGATTATAAAAATTAACACTTATGTAAAACCTGATGTTTGATTTTATTTTTATTTTATTTTATTTATTAGGTTTGCCAACAGGTAAACATCTTAAAAGTAGAACAATAATATTTTCTGGTAATAATTTCGAGATGTAGACCCAATTGCAGGCAAACACAGCATGCGCATAGTGTTTTATCTATTCAATGATTCATTTATTTAACGATTATAATTTAACCAAGGGGCCTTGCTGGACGGACTTTTTGTTTAGTTTTAAGTAGTTTTAAGTTGACTTGAATTTTATAATTTGTAATTTGTTTTATTATATATTTTGTGACATTATTAATAGGAATATTTGGTATATTTTTTTTAATTTTAGTTTTAAATTGGCAATCGGACAGATTTACAATATTTAAAAAAATAATTAAACCAATAAAAAAGTCTAATTTAAACTAATTTAAACTAATTGTGAGTTGTGATCCATTTTCAAAGTAATGAGAATTTTTTTGAATTTACTGAGTGACGTGTTGAAGATATCAATCGGTTACAAATGATGTTCAAATTCACATATTTGCCTGGCCGGGAGTCAAACCCGACCCGATATTTTAGCGAAATACAGGTTTACTGAACTGCTAACCAGGTTAAAGTAGTCTCAGATTGATCAAGTTACTTTAAATTGATATTGTATCATACGTAAACAATGGTTTTGTTAGTTTGTAGCAAAGGTTCATATAGATACAAATTAACAATCAATTTAGTAGCCAATTTACAATAGCAAATCTAATATTTTACCATCGCAATGATCTATATTGCATTATAATGGTCAAATTTCCCTCGTTTCGTAGGTCTGTCTGTGGTTAACCTGCGCAGAACTACCCGCTGGATTTATGGCATTTTCATACTAGATTTACGGCCATCATTTATTATTCAGTATCTGTGGTAACATCAAATTTACGACACACTTTTGTGCTTGCTTTTATTCGTATAAATAAACTGTTTCTGTATTGTATCTTGGAATGATTCGATTTAAGGCTGAGGTTCTCTAATTCTTCTTCGCTTTTTAATGAAAGATAGAGAAAAGAAATATTTATTTATTATTAGTGACACTTCACAGGCCACAGGCAGGGTTGGGCCTGGAACCAAGGCCTGTAATATAGTATCCTACTATTTTAGGAGATCAAATACTATATTTCTAAAAAATATATATAGTAGGCGAAACTACTATATTTTCTGTAAATTATTTCTTCTTTAAATTCCTGCAACACCAGCGTTCACAGAATGCATATTTTCTGTTATGAAAACGAAATGGAGAGACGAGCGCAGCAGGGCCACTTTAAATTTAATAAAATCAGAATTAATGGTGTTTTTTAACTTAAATTTGGATTGCATGCGATCAATCGTATGAATCCTTTTTAAAAAAATTGTATTAAGGCGCAGAGCAGCAAAATATATTCATTTAAAAAATAAAGTACATAATAACCACATACTATTTTATTTTTAAATTTTTTGCCATCTACTATATTTTTAAAGGTAATAGCTTTGAAAATACTATATTTGATAGGAAAAAAGTTCCTAACCCTAGCCACAACACATAAATATATCTTAAATAGGTAAGTGACATTAAAATTATACATAGCCAGTAACGAAGATCACATATTACATTTTATCAAGGGTAGGGAGAAAGTTTTTTTTTAATCGATACAAAAAAGGGGGACCTTTATAAAATTGATAGTAATATATACATAGTAATATGTTTCGGGGTGTGGGGGGTAAGTATATGTGCTGTGCATGTGGAGTGTGATTGTGTAGTGAGTGTAAGGATGGAAGAGAGGGAGGCCAGCCCTACGCAGATGAATGCTTGGGATCGGAAGTCCACTAGCCTCTCTCCCCTCTATCATGTGGGGGTGTCTGTGTGTATGTGTGTGTATGGAACAGAGGAGAGAAACTGTATGAAAGTGTTTTTTTTAAATAATGATTTACATTCTATTTGTTGATTTACTTTGGTGAGAAAGACTAAGTGCCATATTCAAAATATCAAAAAAAAAGCTTGATTTGGGACATTGTTGATTTGCATAAAACTAAATTTTAGATCTATAATACCTACTTATTTACAAATATAAATGCAAATCATAACGGAATTAAAATTAATTATACAGAAATAATGAGACCGGTACCGATAAACTAATTTATATTTAAATTACGTGAAACAATCACCAAATTGAACGGTTTTTATTACATTGTTTGTTTTCAAGGATTAATAAAAACAGGCTTTATATCCCTTATGGGTATCGCTTTTAAAGTGGGCAATTTTTAGGGAAGAACGCTTTACTCCTCTCAATATATCTACGCATCGAGTCACTACAAAAATATGCGCCCTAATGGTGCATTCAGTTGTATATTACGTCTAATCGCATACTTTTTTACAAGTAATACTAACGCACATCTGCTCATTTTCGCCAAGTCACCATCATCAGACTTGTCTCAAAAGACTAAAGCTCCATACATTTTTAAGACAAAGAGCACTTTTGTTTAGACCGCAGGCACCGTTAAGCTGGCTAGAGAAGTTTGGAACTATCCTAAATCCCTAACTTGGAAAAACTTTGTTCCGCTAGAAACGACTGCTCTAAGACCGTCGAGGGAACAAAAGTGACGCAAAAGAGTTTCAAAGTAATTATTGTTACATAAGAAAAGAAGTTGAAGTGTTTCCGGCAGCGAATATTTGATGGAAATGGTGGCATGACAAACTTTAATAGCTTAAAGCAAAATATTAGACTTCTGACTCAGAGCTTCTGACCCGGACTTTAGACTGACCGTGACCGATAGTGACATACTATTTTACTAGTACCCAGATAAAAAAAAAATGTGTCCAAAAACACGACTGTATTATGGATGACTGTATGACTGTATTAAAAATTTTAATGTTAGGCTATCATTTTCAAAATCAACACACTGCGTTTTTATTCGCTTACTAGACGCAAATGGAATAATTTGCAACATTCGCCTTCGTTCGTGTAACATAAAATATAACACCCGTATAAAATATTTCCACTTTTATCCCAAAAGACCGGAAAGAAATCAATTGAGAAAGTTAGAATCCGCCTTCTCTGCAGCGCGATATGTTTTCATTTGTTTATCATTCTTGATCAAAACGGAAAGGTATATTTCTGAAAAATGTAAGGGGATAGAAGAAATATTTTATGAAATATATTACTTTTCTTTTCTTTTTTGCAATAGGCTGATTGATTGATTGATTTTGTTTATATACTTAGTACTTGTTTCTATTAATTTAAAACAAAAATCTTACATAATTTTTACTTATATCTACCATAAAAAACAATGGTAAAAAGCTTAAGTATAAATAAGCTTAGACAAAACATTACCCAACATTTCACATAAATACAATATCGAAAAATCAGAACACATTTCGGTTCTAATATCGTTAAATTGGAAAATAACAGTCGGCACGCAAAAACCACGCATAGTAAAAACACCTTTTTCGAGGGCGAGAAATCATTTGTATGAACAACGTTCAACTACTAACGCCAGTCTAGCGCGAGAGCTCGGTATCGGTGGACGCCTACGCCGTAGCCCGTAGCAACACAGTCGTGTAGCACGTAGCCGATCGCTACGGCACCATTAAACCCCTAGACAATTGAATTTTAAAACCTTTTTGTAAGCTCAATTGGGGCTTTAAAAGTGTTGTGAACTTTAGATATAACAGTTCTAACTTAGGTTAAGCTTTTAAAAGTAAGTATTAAAGTTATCTAGTTTCGTAGTTACCCAAGTTACAGGTCTTGGAAGAAAAGGCATTAATAATAGGTACTTATTTTTACATATTTTTATCTAATCGTAACAAACATTTATTTCATGAAAGTATCTGCTGGTGGTGCTGGCTGTATGTTCTCACCATAATAATCCGAAGCGTTGATGCAGCACAGAAAGAACGTTATCATTAATGATCGACAGATTTCAATGAGTCATAAGGGAGAGAATCATAGATTATCGTGCTTTTTTAATGAGAGTTATGAAAGCAACAGTGGGTAGGTACAATGATAAATACGTCTCGAACAAAAAATTATTGTATCACTTTGTATTAATAAATGGTTTCATTAAAATGTGCATGTCATGTGTCTGTGCTAACGTAACCAACTCGAGAAACATTAGAATTGATATTAGAACGAAAGAATGAATGAAAACATATTTATTTGCATTGTTGTGATAGATTACACACTAAAATATAGAAAAAGAACTACCTATACAAAAAACCATAATAAATAAATAAAAAATATAAAACGTATGTGTATAATATATATTATACAAATGTTACGTATTGTGATATTTAAGTATTATAAAATAATATCAAGACAAAATAAAATTAACAGTAGATTAGGTGCAAGTAACTACTTTGAATTTTATTGAATAGAATAGAATAGAAAAACGTATATTCATTTGAGTTGATGAATTCTGTGTTACTGGCTATTAGATTATTTTTGGTAACACTTGAAAGGCGTAATTCTCTTAAGTAGCCACTGTTGATAAAGCCTTACTGTATATTTCTACATTTGCACTAACTCAAAGGTTTTTATAACTTAAACACTTCTGTTGTTGTGCTTACTTATTGTTTCTTTTTTAATTATTGTTATATAATTTAATACTTTAATGTTGTTTTATAAGATTAAAAGGCTACTTTTCGTGAGCACTTTCTTTTTTAAATATAACATCTACAAACATCAGATTAAATGTTTTTTGACGAAAGTCGAATTAAATGTTGTAAAAAAAGGTCATTGTTTGTTTTACCTTGAACGTGCTTTTAAAATGTTTTTCGCTTCGATGAAACCAATCGAATGTAATTGAAAAGTTGGTCAAATAATAAGTATTCAATTTGATACAGTTTATTTAATTAGTACCTACTTATCCACCAAGGGGCTTAAACGATCATGTTATGTACTGAATGTAGTTCAAATTGCTTTCTCTCAATCACAATTGACGTTTTGTTTCAAGCAGTACTTATAAATTAAAAGCATAATAACAATTCTGGTTTCGTATCAAATGCTTCCTGCATTTAATGACGAAATAATTCAAGTGACGAATGAAATCGACAAAATTGATCCATTTTTGGAAAATATGCGCCAGTCACGAGGAAATTAGAAGCAAGCTGTAACGTTATTAATGAGTTTCCGATATTGCCCAGTCCTCCCCTCTAAATTTAATAACCTACCCTAAATTTTAGGTAGTGACGATTTTTTATTATTTCACACAATTTTTCCAATATCAGAGGCAGTTTTCTTCCTTGGGTGTAAGTTGAATTGGTTAAATTTGAAACGGACGTACTTACGATCAATTTCTCAAAGGTTTTATTCTCTTTCATGATTTTTTTCTTTTAACGTTTTCAGAGAGAGGTAAACAAATAATGTGATACTTTTTGTTTCAGTTTCAAAATGCAGCAACTGTGTTATAAAAATATGAAGGTAAGAAAATGATGATAAATAAATGAACAATTTATACTGCTTTTATTTGTTATTTGCCCGCATCAAAACCCTAGTATGTTTTTTATGCTTATAAGATTGTTTTTATTGTATTCTGTAGTTGTTGACATAATAATTTATAAGTTATTTGAAATTATATTATAAACAGAAATCTTATTTAATAGTGCACCAAAATTTTCTTCTTCATCGTATGGGTCGTCGACAACCAACCTCACAAACTCAAGTGTCCCAAAGAGTCTCGAACTGATTATTTGTTATTTTAAAATGAGGTATATACCAATTTATTCATCACTTAACTCCCAACTAGCTTTATAACTTATAATCTTTATCCTTTAAACAGCAACAGGGAAACATCTCTAATTACACAATAGCCCACAAAAGCGTAATTAACACTGAGACAAGGGTACGCAGTTAGCAAGAAACTATGTTAATTGCTGTTCCCGAAATGTCATGAATTGTGTGCCACTGCCACCTCTATTTCACGAAATTTATTATTACTATTCGTCATTTTGTCAAATTCAAAATGGAGATCGTTGTCTATCAGGAAACTGAGACGCTCCTTTAACCAAACCATGGTTCATGTTTTAAATATTTAATTTCTAAAATTCTAATTAGCTGACGGCAAACCACCACAAATAGAGTGCCACCATGAGAAGAATAAGATAGCATTAGAGACCGTAACTTTGAAATGTTTTTGTCACTTTTCGACCCATGTCTCTTGGGAAGTGTTTGTAAGTTATGGGTGAAACGTGTAAGAGATAAATATTTGTGTATTTTTTCTAAGAGATTACATATTTTCGTAGTAAATAATCATATTATTCATCTCTGAGATGATAAAACTTCTTTCTACAAAGGAGTTTTTAAGATACTTTGAGGAAATTTCCCCCAAGTCTAGATACTACATCTAAGAAATGTATGTCATCTATAACTCTTTATTATAATAAGATTACAAAAACCTTTCTACTCTTCAAAAGGTCTCCATGTTAACCAGTTGCCTGGAAGAAATTGCTACCTTAGCAATAAGGCCGCCAATTGTACTATTTTTAATTCTGTAATTACTGTATGTTTTTGTCTGTGTGCAATAAAGTATATTTCATTAATTAATTAATTCATTCATTCAAAAGGTATTCTATTTTTTTCAATTATCAGAAATAAAGTACTTACAATTACATACTTTCAAAACAAAATCAATCAATTGAACAAATAGAAAAAAAAAAAACAAAATTAATCGTGAAACAATGGTTCTCATCGCACGTTAGCACCTGCCAATAGCACTGTCCGTCCGTGTCGATTCATTATATTTTACATTTTCGGCGAATATCACGAAGTGGACAATGAGTAAAGCCAAATTCATTGGTTCTCAATTTATTATTGTTCAACGTCAGCGTTGCACTTTGTTGGAAACTTGATTGAAGTTAACAAGGGCATTGAATGCATTTTATAATACATGGTACATTTACTCACCTAGATTAATATCGAAATATTAATTATTTGTTCACCTTTTTATTTGCAAGTAGAAAACAGCTAATTTTAAAACCAGATTTTGAAGCAATAACTCATATTCGCAAAACCGAAAGCTAATTGAAACATTTTCAATTTAATTTATTAGGATTAATATTTTTTTAATTAATAGCAACCTATTCCTAATGTAACAAAACTATAATTGGCGGAATTGTTATTTTAAATAGTTATTTTTAACTTAAAGGCTATTGTATTTTATTCCACATGTAAATCTTTAAGATTTTATTTATTTTAAATTACTTCATAATACATTTATTTTAAAACACCTCCACCTTTTTATATAGGTGCGTGCCATATCTTTTACTATACCGAGTAACAATACAAAGTGTCTATTATTTCTTCTGAATGCAGTGAAGAAACGGTAATTTGTGGGTTCTGAGTCTACAAAACATTTTCGCCTCTTAAATGAACGAACCTTTTAGCAACTTTTGTCTAACTTTCCTACCTGTTTATTCAGGCTTTTCATTCGAAAGTTTCGACTTGAAAAATTTGCGTAAAATTTCAATAATATAACTATTTGGCGCCTACTTAAAATCAGGCCTTTTTCTTATGGAAATCTTAAAGTGAAATTGCTGATATTCCGCTAGCGGAATCTTGAGGACGCCATTGTGTGGACAAAACAAGAATGAACTTGGAAGTTTGTTTCTTGAAACCAATGAATTGTCGCCTCTCTCAGCACCTACTGTTTATTTCAAATATACGTGGAAGCTAGGCACGTGACTGGTTTTCTGTGTTTGTGTTGAATAAATTAGAATAATTCATTCTACTCATTGTATGAGCCTGAGCTGAGTTGGCAGCTGCTAGAGCCTAACTTGTAAACTGTGGTTTAATTATTTTCGAAGTTAAACGTACCTACTTGCATACAGTTTCTTCTTAGGACGAAGATTTTAATTTCACAACAAATAGATGAATAATATTTAGCAGGTATAAGTTATTATAAGTTGTCTTTCCATTAAAATTGATTCTCAATTTACTTATATTATCTTCAAGTTACTTATATTGAACATGCGACACGATGTTAATGTCGATGTTACTGTATGTATGTATCTAAAAATAATAAAATGGGCTAAAATTCAGAAATTATTACGTTTAATTCTAAAACGACATTGTTTTGACTGTATTTTTTAGTGATGGGTTTATTAATTTCCCCGCAGATTTTTCATGTAATATTTCATATTCTCTAATGAATCAAACGAATGGGAAAAGTTGGACAGTCACTGAATGTCTCCGATTCGCAAAGTCACGAACGGGAGGTATCTTTCATTAAGATTTACATAAAAAGGGGAAATTGGTATCATAAATAAAATGTCAAAGGTGCCAAAATCCCATAAGGCCCTATCATATTTCAAATTCTACAGATAGATAATTTATAAAAAGGATATTGTGAAACACGTAACTTGATAGTAAATGTACCATTTAAGAAACGATTTACGAGTATATATAAAGTTAACGGGACAAACAAAGTGCACAAATTTATAAGTTTTTCGTTAAACTTATAACTTAGTAGTTTTATATGGATGATGTTTCACAATCTCATAACCTTATTATTTGATATACCTTCATAATAGTAAAAAAGAAAAGAAAAAAAAGGGACAATTATCTGTTTCTAACTACTCCCAGGAACTAATTTTTTTAAGAGGACAGTCAAACTTTGAGGAGCCTGGAGCACAACACTCGTTACACATTTCAAGAGTTTTCCTTCTAAGAACAATTTATATTTTCAGTCTTTATTTTCTGATCGAAGTAGGTATTATAAGGTAGTGTTATAAATTATTTTCTCGTTTTAAGTTATTAAACCTAAAAAGTTCTTAATATCTAAAAAACAATGTACATAATATTGTAGAATTCAAATATTTCTTTAAAAATAACGTATGGAAATTTTTACTAGGATATGCTTCTCTGACGTCTTATTCTCTGCACTTAAAGTAAAGTAGCCTGTCGCCCTGCCTCTCACTGCGCGTTTCATGCAAGCGGAAGCAGTTATATCGTTATGTACCGTGTTGCAGCTGTCACAATTTGCAGGAGACTTCACTTACTCCTGATGCATTTCAAAACGACCTCTAGCACCTTTACGACTTACAAGCGACTCAAGTTAGATTTCTCAGAATTAAATTGTATTTTTCTGATATTTTTTTTACCGTTAATGTCGTTTTTGTATAGAAAAAATGCATAAACTAATAGCCTTCATAGTAATCCATCAGTTTGTCTGGAGGTTCTTTTGTTTAGTTTAAACTAATCAATCAATCTATCTAAATTAGTATTATTACACATTATGCGGAAAATTAAGAGCTGCGCTCTTGTCGGTGGCCCCTCCATCCTCTTCAATACATATGCAAATTGTTTCAGAAACAAAATAGCTTGTTTACATTTTAAACAAGTCTGGTCCTTCCATTTCTCTTCATTTACAAATCTCGGTCAGGTATTTCTCTAGACTATACTTTGTCTTCCTTTAAGAATGATTTCTTTTTGTACGAAAATTCGGTCTTATATCTTCAAAGTCTACCCGTCCCACGAATGTGGAATAGTTTGCCGAAATCGTATGATATATTGACATGCCAACCACTCGTCTTGCCCAAGTGTCGAGGGAATACTAATATCTAGTTGACAGAACGTGACGATCCAAAGGATATAATATCTAGATTTTCCTAGAAACAGTGAAATTTCAGTTTTAAAAGAATCCTATTAGATCTTCGTTATCTACCACATAAAATATATAAATCTTAAATCTATTATTATTGAGATTGTAACAAGACTCAATTGCCTAAATTCGTAGGTTCAAACTCTTCAGCTCAGTAAGTATAATCATATCGGCGTAATAATATTTTCATAGAAGCGCAAAACATATTTTAAATCAGACGACAAAAGATAACAAATCACTTTTGTCATATTTACCATAATGCTATTCACTACTTATTTTGGGAAAATTCTATATGTATATACATTAGAGGGAGACGAGCTGTTGATAATATACCTATACATTAGTTTACTCAATTTCGAACTGTCAATGCTAATCTTGGTCTTAACCCGTGGTCTTAGCAAATATTTATCTAGGCCCACTGTTTATTAGGGCTTCTGAACCCCAGGGCCTTTTTGAGGGCCATGAAGGGCATCTTACCACGTGAAGTGTTTACCTTCTTGCAGAACTTTAGGCTCTTGTTGACAGCTGATGGTGCTTGTTTTAAGCCTTGTACTCATACTTGAGAATCCCAAAAGTTTGAAAACAAACTACTTTACCTTCTTAAAAAGCATAATATATTTTATTTTTATTGAATATTACAACGCTTTTTATCTCAAGCGGGACGAGACAACTTTGATATCAATATGTAATACTAGCTCAATTATTGTTTTTTGTTCAATATTACTTTCTTTAACGCTTTTTTATACACCTATAATATTGTTTTATAAACACACCAAACAAACGATATTTATAAAAAATTAAATGCTTGAAATGGTAAATTATTATGTAATTAAAAAAATAATTTTCGTTTTCGATTTTGTTTGCTAACATGGACGAAAATTATTACTTTTTTTGTCATTTTAAATGATGTGAAGATTTAAATGTATATTATTTCTCAGGTTTAAAACGAAATAGGTTATCTCTTAAGTACGATTTGAGGTTGATTTCGTTAGGTAATAACCTTAAAAGGGTAGAGCCGTCTCGCCTACGAGCCTTTTGGTTAGGTACAGGGTCAGACAGTATTAACTATATCAAAACCTAATATAAGTATTTCATGAGTTGATTATTCAGTCCTTTTATTTATTTCTTAACATGTATTGTATTGCCTATCATACATAAGTTAATATTTGGGTACATCAGAGCCAGAGCTTTGTAGGTATAGTCAGCTAAAAAATTAGTTTATTTATTTATTTATTCATTTATTTGCAATCATGTACGTAAATTGTAGGTATTAAATATAATAGTAAGTGGCATACATGAACCCTTTATCAACCTAAGATTGAATATATTTGCACATTTTTAAACGATAAAGATTTACAGGTTTATACAGGGTGGCCAATTTAGATGGGTCAGTATGGGCAACTCTGAGACTATAAGACATACAGAGATCTGTTCTAAGGAACCAAGCCATTAACTTTAGTAATAAGAAAAACTGCATTCATAGATTAAAAAACTAATCAATACATAAATGCAAATTGTATTGATCTTTCAGTTCGGAAATCGAACCCGGTCGAATTAAAGAAAAATAAATATTGATAAAAATGTGTAATGTACATTTTAATCAATTTGGGTATCATATTACGCCGTGTGTTGATGGCAGAGTAGAATACATTTGTCACCAACCCCTACTCTTCCCGTGGGTGTCGCAAGAGGCGACTTAGGGAATACACATTGAACAGGGAACGAGCAGCAGTGCTCTCTGATACAGTAACCTTTTAATCTGCGATCTCCAACCCACCTGCCAAGCGTGGAGATTATGGCAAAACCCTTCATCTAAGTGGAGGAGGCTCATAGTCCAGCAGTGGACCGTAACGGGCCGTTCATAGTAAAACTTAATACTTATGACCTACACAATATTTGATATCGAAGTAGAAATAATATATTTTTTATTTTCAATACGACCGGGTTCGATTTCTCTACTGAATACGTTTTTTTTTTCTAATCTATGAATGCAGTTTTTCTTATCATTAAAATCTATGACAATGGTTTTTAGAACAGATCTTGTCTTATAGTTTCAGAGTTACCCAAGTTATCTTGAATTTTCGTTACTTAGAAAACTAAATCCGAATTGGCAAACCCCTCTCTTGGTCTACAGGGTCTACTGTAGGTGATTATCTCAGAGAGCTGAAAATATTCGTAAATGGACAAATATATAATATGGATACAGAATATCAATAGGCTCACCATAAAAGAAAAAGTTCTGTTTTCTTATTTTGAAGTACCGAACCCTAAAAACACGAATTCACATCATATTATTGTATTGGTCTTATTGACATTCCGTGTCTACGTTAAATTAGACAAAGTAACATGGTAAACTGGAACAGAGTCAACTGAAGTGTAAAATTATATGTAAAAAAACTCCGTGACAGACGGACTCGTGAGTAGTTTTAAGGTACGAAATCCTAAAAATACAATCAAGTTAAATTAACAAGTTACGTAAATTTTTTATAGTTTTGCTTCAGTTTAACTGTTCGTTCAATATGTAGGGACAGGTACAGGTGGAAGGCAAGAGAGCACGCGGTCGATCGCCAACCCGTTGGATAGACGCCATCACAAAGGCTACTGAGTCCACCATGGTCCAGTGTATTCGCGACGCCTCTAACCGTCAGAATTGGAAGCACATAGCCAGGAGAGCTACCCTCGGAAAATATATCAACCCACCGAACACCCCACCGTGTACCTCGTCAGCGCAACCACGACCACAAGAGTGTCCGACTAAGAAGATGTAGGGACGGGGCTTGTACATCTGTACGGTTTTAGTTTTCTTATGTTCAAAATACTTTCTCTGTTTCACACATTTAAAAGTCTTGCTTCTCTTCCTTCGTCTTTCACGTCCTCTTTATAACTGACAAATCCTCATACTTGCTATCCCTTTCACTCATCCTCGTTCAACAATCTGTTACGCTTACATCTTCGTTCAGTAATACTTCATCCATCCTACAAGTATATTTTGAAGTCTCTAAAGACGTGATGCAATACGAGTTAGTAGAAGATAGTTAACTATTTATGTATTAATCAAACATCAGATTGAGTGTAACTAGGTGGTTTCCGAGTAAGGTATCGAACTCCCAACCTCTTCTATTATTCACATTTAGTAGAATAATGTAGGTACTCATAATACAGATTGATGTTGTAGGAACGTTCGTATATAATCCCTATTCTGAAGGCGTCGTATGTAAGTGGATTGTAAGGAGCGAGGATTCCCTTCACATAATAATGATAAAGTTCTTTCGCTCTGTCTGTATGGAAAACAAAAGGTCGCTGTAGTTTATCATCGTCTTTATGCCCTAGGATAGTAATAGAGACAATAATTTGCTATGGGATATTTTTTCATCTCTAATCACTCTATGTTTCTATACAATAATAATGTCGTAGTGAATACTAATCAGAAAAAAATGTTTTTTCTGGAGTCCCACGCCTGCGATTGCTACAAGGGTAATGTTATTTGCCGTCCTGTTATTTTCCTAGAATACATTTTAGAACTACACTTACGAGTATAAGTTCACACTTACGGTAGAAAGATTTACGCTGCTCTTGTTTCGGTCTGCAAAAATTTCTCTTACCATTGTTCCAGATGAGACTCCCGAAAATTTATGTCCCTAGTAACCACGCGTGGCCGTGTAAAAAGGGAATATAATGTAGCAAAGCACAGAGCCTTTCCGAGCCAAGTCATTCAAGGCGTATACTCGACACCAAGCCTTAATCCTCTTACCCTAATATTAGATGTAGGGAAGCCTTTTTATATCCATATATGTATTATATGGCACTGCGAATTTTCTTTTGAGAATTCTTTACAACATTTCATATTTGGTCTAATACGTCTTACCTGGCTTTGCCTCGCGGGATTTTTGATCCTCTTGATGGATTCACGTAAGAAAGCTACGGATCTAGTCCAACAAAAGAATTCAGGTCAAACAGCCATGCGAATGGGCTAAGAATGCTTGCAATATTCTTAAGATGTTTATGTTTGGTAGATTGATTAAACAAACTTTTATTAGGTTTATCTTTAAATCTTTATTTGTTTGCAAAAGTATCTAAGCTTAGAAGCTTAGGTACTTTTTCAAGTAGAAAAGAAAATGTTATGAACTTGATTTGCCCTTATAGTAGGTACTATAGTTTAATACTTGAACAAGAATGACGCATGTTCGTGCAGCTAAAGAAACCTTTGAAGTTCGCATACTACGGTTAATGTATGTTAGTAAATTGCAGCCCGGTAATATTTTCTTGGGTACAAAGTAATTACATTACTAGATTTACTAATTAACGTCAAATTTGCTTCGGTTGGCTTAAACTGATACCAACTCATGTATCCCATCTGAGGGGCTCGAGCCTACCCTGACGCCACTGACCTAGTACGGGTTGGTATGACTGATTTTGACGGTGGTTATTGTAAAAATATTTTTTCTATTTTGTTTTTAGGTTATTTTACGAGTTCTACATACATAAGATAAATTGCCTATATCATTGATAATTATAATTTACCCCGGGCATCATTCGCTTGGCAGGCATTTTAAATTAACCCAAGACTTTTATGTAGGTAATTCAATGTACGCACACAGTTTGTACGGTTTTTATGAATTTGATGATTTCATTATTAAATTAAACATCATTATAAACTTCCGTCTTCATCTTATAATGTTACAAACTTATCTTTCCACATTTGGCAGGTAGTCTTCTGCACGTTATAAAAAGTTCTCATAGAGTTATAGAAATATGAAAACTGCATACGGAATTACGGAACAAGGGAGTTCATTTTCTGTTTCATAATGTAGAAAGTTTTCCTTTAGTTACCGAGTGACTACTTCTTGTTCACTTCCATTTTCTTTATTATTTTTGTGTCAATTATTATGATCGCAACGAGGTACAGAGCTAGTGTGATTCGCTCTTCTGATATTCGTATGTGTATAATTTTAATAGGAAGTAGATTAAATCTTAGGTACTATGTTGTAATAAAACTAAGTTGATTTGTTATTAAACGACTGCCCAAAAAAAGGAGTGAGTGTAATGTGCTCAGGGTTCATGTATGTATGTATGTGATTTTCTTTGTTCCACCATAACTTTTAAATGCCTGAACCTGGATGTATGAGGTATTCCAATAAAAATTTTATTTATGGCGTTTCACTTGTTGTATTTCGCCAGTAGCAAGTGGTTTTGCTAAGAAGGTAGCATGAGATACACGGACAGCCCTAATCCTAAGACTAGGGTGCTTTTTTATTATTGAACGATACATGATTTTTATACAGCATTATTTATTTAATACGGAAACACTGACGTAAAAATGGAAATTAGGAAACACTAGGGTGCTGTGTATGGTGAAGGACTCCAGTAATTTGGTACTAGATAAGATAAGATTTTTATTGAATAAAAGTATTTGACATAAGAAGTTTCGAAGCCACTGGTATCCGAACTAGACCGGCAAAATGCAAGCGTTTGTCTTATTGAAGTTTAATGTTCCGAGGAATTCAATGGATTTTTTTAATAGTTCTTTTGAGCTGTCCCACTGCTGGGCAAAGGCCTCCCCTTTTTCCTTCCACTGATCTCGATCTTGGGCCACTTTCATCCATTGCCGTTCAAATGCATATAGTTCGTCGCGCCATCGCTTCTTAGGCCTCCCTCTTCCCCGACGGCTGTCTAGGGGAACCCATTCAGTAGTGGCTCTGGCCCATCTCTCGGGGTGCATTCTGCACACATGACCGCAATGGATACCTAAGAAATATACTATCGAAATTATACACAAACAGTCAAATAAATAAAAAATCAAACGGAAGCCCGGACCGTGTATGAGGTATTTACATCAGCCGAGTAACACTGGCTATATTTTTTTTGCAGGGCAGTCGTGTTTTAATATTTTTAACAATGTAATATAATCACTAAACCACTTAAGTATAGTAAACTTCTTCTTCATCAGCGTGTGGTTTGTAAGGTCGACAGACTATCTAACAGACATATCTAACTGACGTTTATAGTACAGGATTTTCCTATTTTAAATGTCAGCCGTCCCACTTTTTACTATCATTAGCCATACGCTATTTAAGCTAAACTATCTACATACAGTGTAAATTGGCTTTGTTTTTTCAAATAAAAAATTATTATTATTATTATTAATAATAATAATAATAATAATTTTTTATTGGCTTTTTATTATTATTATTATTATAGATGTTGCCTATATAAAGCCGCCAAAGGCCACTAACATTGTTCATGTAGTGACTATTTTCTTAAACAGCGGCCAGGTCCTACGGCTTAACGTGCTTTCTGAAGCACGATATAATTTTGCTTTTTACTACCTTTTTTAAATAAAATTATCCTGCTCCATAGTAAACCAAAATCTCTTATCCTAATAACCTTATAACTGTTTTAGAGATTAAGTTCGCTTTATCTCTAAAACATTATATAACATGTAAATTAATGTATGAACATGAAGCAATTATTAATGTGCGTACAATATTCGGTTTTATTATCGGCTTATACGACGACGGGGCCGTATACAAATTAACGTGTTATTATAATCCCACACGCTTTAACATGAGCCTACGTCGTCGTATCTTAACTCTTTATGATGAAATTCACGTGACTGTTTTCAGTAGATATCTGAAAATGTGAGAATGTGTGCACGAAGACTGAAATATAAGTATTAGTAGTTTAAGTTTACTATACTAAAGAGAACATTAAAATGTCTATAAACTTAATGTATGAACATTCTTGACATTGCCCCCGTGGCTTTCACCGATTCCAATAAATTTAATATTAATATTTTTGTGCTTTTGCACTAAGTACAGTGAACTAAAAAAGTGTTTCTTAACTGTGATTTTGAAATGTCAGCAATAGTCGCAATAAGTAACAAATTTCCGACTGCTCAATTCCATGGGTGTATTGTGCACTTCCAAAGAGCCATATATAGGAAGGCACGATCTCTCGGATTATTGGAACATGAGGAGACCGTAAATTATGTAAAACTGTGTATCTGCTAAAAACATTCTTGTAAGCAGGCGATAAAATACCACAAGAAAGAATGAAAAAATGATTGACAATTGGACAGAACAGTATGAAAAAAGAAAAATTACCACGATCACGTTTTTAGAACAAATCCGTATGTGGAAATCCGATTACTTTTGAGACTGATTGTTGTAATTATAATATTAGTTAAAATTATTCGCTTATACAGGTGCATTATTTTACATGTATGTAACTGTGATTTAGATATAAGATTTTAAATTTTTTTTTAATAGTACATTACACTACACATTTTTTGAAAAGTAATTATTTTATTTTTAAATCATTGTCATAAATAAATAATTATGGATAACTAAGACATTTTTATTATTTTTGTTAAACATTTTTATGCCTGCTTGTACATTTGATTAAAAAGCGCATTGAATAAAATTAAACTGACCGGTGGCGAAAGCCATGGGGGCGTCGACCACTGGGGGCCCAAGCCACGAACCCTTGACATTATGGTTCATGAGTTCAAATGTTGACATGGCATAGGTTGTTGGCCTTTACATACAACCCACAAGATGATGAAAGAAGACGACTTTATTTGTTTTTTCTGTCAAGTGTTTTCGACGTGATCTGATTTTCTGCTGCGTGATGTGTTGTCCTACTAAATACCACAACGGACAAAAATTCTTCGAAATAAGTGTAGTTTTATGTACAAAACTCCTGTAATTTCCGAAATACAACAACCGTACCGTGCTGGTTCTGGATAGATGCTTCCTAGTATGACCACTACGATCACGAAGCATTTATGAAGATTTTTTGTCTTGTAAAGTATTATCATTATTAATTTTTACTTTTATCTAATTTCATTTTTAAAAGTGTAACATGATTCTTGAGAAGAATGTTTTTAAACCCGAAAAATATATATTTGATTCGGTACCTAATAAAAAATTAAAAGTGCAAAAGAAACAAAGAAAGCAATCAACTGAATATATTCTGTACTACTTCTACAGATTAATTTAAATAAAAGCAATCTTCACAAAAGCTGTTATAATATACCGCTGCAAGATTATTTAAGTACATGTTAGCTTGTGTGCTGTCTTGGTATAACGGATTACTGGGAGTTTCTGTACCAAATTACCTACTTTATTTATGCCAGAAGTGTGGTTATATGAATATAGGTACAAATGGTAGGTTGAAAGGATAGTAGCTAAAGGCTTAATGTTTGATTTTCTTGTCATAGTAATATTTTATAGTGCGTAATGCCTGATTAAGATAATTTTTAAAAAAGACAGTTGACATAAACAATGTTTTAACGTTAACGTTGTAAACGGTAAAACATTGTTTCAGTATTTTCTTAGTATCAAATCTTCCCCATGTACTTACTACACATTTAAAAATCTTTGTATGGCAAACCTGTCGATTAAAAATTCAGCTTTATTAACAACGATGATGAAAACCAATAACCAATTTGTTTAAATCAATTATAGGTACCTAAATAAAAATAAAAATGATCAAGAAAGCGAAAAATAGAGCAATCTCATAAAAATAAAACGTAAATAAAAACCAATACGTCTCAGACGGCGCGGCGCGCGGCCGTTGCTAATACCTACCTTACTTTACCAGGTACCTTATTTTATATAATTACGTTAATATTATTAAAGAGAAGAATAATACCACAATTTGTACATAAAATACCGTAGATACTGAGAACTGGGTAGGTAATTAATCTCAATCACCGAAGATCGAGACGAACATTTTTTTCGTAGCGAGAATGATTGCGACCAACTAAATCTGAGATGGATCGTTATCATTATAACAAAGACCAAAGCGACTATTATTCTAACTAAACCACTAAAATCAAGACTTGGTACTATGATTTTCAATTACGCTTGCTGTGGTTTAGGTATAACTGTAACTAATGATTATTATTGTTACAAATTACGTCTGTTAACGAAATATCTCATAGGTAACTTATAAAGCGAAAAATGAAAAGTTAATTCACTCTGAGCATTAAAGTAAAAAGCATGTTTCGTCGATCTTTCACAGAGCTTGGTGGAATAATTGGTAATGCGCCTGTTTCTGGCCCGGATAGCCAAGGAGATGCAGGTTCGAATCCTGTCTAAGATCGACAAAATTTTTCATTTTACGCATTTTTCAATCTGAACTAAACAGTGTTATTGCACTATGAGTTTTATTTTGTAATTTTCTAATTTTTAGCAAACGAAATTAAACATATATTTAAAATACATCAGAATAAAGAAAAACGTAGGTTTTAAACGTGGGTAGTAATACAGTGCACCAGCTTAGAAAACTAAGCTTTGCCTATTGTATTTCCTTAAAATAATATAGACAATTGTCATATTGTACCCAATGTACCAAATTGTAACAAATGTATTAAAAACCAATCAGCTTCCAAATTTAAATAATTGTCTTCTATTTTAAAAAAAATTATTACAGTTTTAGGAATCAGAAGCAGATATAGTTTTTTAAAAACAATTTTTATTAACCTAAAACAATAATCAAAACAAAAGAAATACACATAGATCTTACGATCCAAAACACAACAATAAAAATACAAAAAGATGACAAAAGTACAAGTTTACGTCTACCTCGCACAACGGATGACAGCCAAAGAGAGCGAGCCCCCTTCCCTTTGCGCTTATATACCGTCAACCGTCATACCCTACTCTTAACCTAATTAATGTCTAACAATAGAGCCATCTAAGAAAATTTAAAAAACCTATTTGATTAGCTCATTTTAATAACATACCCTTTTATTTTCAGACGTCAACTGCTCTTATTCTGCTGCTACACTTATCACTTCACACGGTCGACGAGGGCCATGCTATAAATCCAAGTAAGTGCTTATATAAAAAGGCTCTTACTGTTTGCTTACCATTCAGACTTTCATTTTGTTTATGCCTTATACCTCAGGGCACCACATTAATCTACTACTCTTCCTATTTTATAGAAATAGCTTGAGAGAGAGTTTATGTAAATGTAGCTTAGGAAAATAAATTACAGGCCGCGATCTCACACGGGTGCCTTCCGTTTTTCCAGCACTCGCGAATTTTTATATAAAATACCAATATTGATAAAGCGATCAGTTGTCAAAGCAGCTAAAACCTATAATGGGGACATATAATAAAACTTAAAGAAAGAATTAACTAAGCAAACAATGGGGTATGCAAAAATTTCTTGAATATATAGAAATACGAAAACGATTTCGAGGTTTTATGGTTTTACTCACACTATATTTTCGTACTTTTAACGGAAAAAAGTTAAAGATTACGTTAAAAAATCCAAAAAACCTAATGACCCATTTGACCTTGGTAAGAGCGTTCGCAGGTTGAGCTACGAATTTAATCGCAAGATTATTCTATTGGGTATATAAAACGAAAGATTTTGACTACGTGGGTTTTATCCACGACAATTTAAAAAAGGCAATAGAAAATGATCATTGAAAATGTTCTGATATTTTAATTAAATTATGTTTGAAATATTATAAAATTTGCGTTAATATATAAAAATACGAGTATTTTTTAGTTCAATGTGATTATGTTAAACTGATTCACGTTGATTTCCACCAAGAAAGTTGTGACTACGAAAATTTTAAATGAACATCAATTTCATAAATTTTAGCTTTATTTTACTGACCAAATTAGGCGAAGCTTAGTAATTATTCAAGAGAAAAGTACCCGTATTAATAAATGATTACCGCACAATAGAAGGAAAATTCACCCAAGCGAACAAAACGTTTTAATAATTTCTGAAACCTTAGCCTTGACGCTGACCCTTTTGACTAGAGTAAGGTTGTAATGTCGCTTTTTTAGAAGTTAGTGTAAATGAGAGTTAATGAAACCTTCCATTTACTTTTCTTTGTCGAACCCTTTTCTCATTTTTATTGAAACTTTTAGACATTGTCCTAAACCACATAGTCAAAAAGAAAATATTAAATAAATAAACAAACTAAGAAGATGTCCCCACATATTTATTTTATGTGTGAAGTCAACCAACCCGCACTGGGCCAGCGTGGTCGACTAAGGCCTGATCACCCTAATCCAGGGTAGGCTCGAGCCCCTCGGTTAGGACGTATATAAGCTGTTGATGATGATAGAATGCAAATAAATTTACAGGGATTGGCTAATTTTTAATGTAATAAAAATGTCTGTCTTTTTATAAAAAAAACATCAAATGAATGAGAAATGACAAACTCAATGAAAGATCTTATCAATTCAAGCTTTAACATTGTCATCATTTTGAGTTCCTTTTGTTATATTCTCGCATGATTTGATTGAGGAAAAAGCGAAAAATTTTGCTTTTTGCCCTTCTGTTTTGATGAACGCCTGTTCTTCTGATCAAGTGCCTTAAACTGGATTTCAGAATTATTGAAATTATTAAATCTGTAGAAATAAGGATAGCAACAGTTACAACAAATTTTATGGATTAAATAGTATGGATATTATGGTGTGTTGGCAGAGCAAACTCTAAAGGATGCATGTGGTAAACTCAAACCAGACCGCAGCAGACAGTATAGTTGTACGTACCCTAGTTGAGAAACTCAAGTGCAGTTTAGGTTTACTTGTAAAATGTTTTAAATTTTAGGTAATGGTAATAATATAAAATATATTGGTTGTTATACTAATACAACAGGTAAAAATGAGCGCAATAACTCAAAACTAATCGTCGAGACTTTCGCACAAAATTAATTGAAGAGAAGTGGAGCAAGATAAATGTTACCAAATTATTTTAAAGATTAGCCTTACTAAGGACAAGATGAGGAAGATTGGCTCTAACAAATTGCTGAGTCTTCATTGAGCTAAATGATCTGTAATGTTCTTTAATTTCCCGAACAGTATCTATTAAGTACGCCAAAGCGCACAGGCCTACGTCCAGCAGTGGACTGCAATAGGCTTATTGATTGATTGATTGATTGATCTATAAAGTAATTGGATTTGCTTTGCAAAAATAATAAAGAGCAGTGTTGATATCGTAATGTTTTCCATATTTAATATTTACATTGTACCACGTTACTATTATTCATAATATTAAAAGTGCATTTAATAGTTTGCCTGCATAGAGAAACCAATTTGGATAAAGTTATCAAGTAAAACACTAGTTTCTGTCCGCGGCTTGTATAACATTTTTTCCGTGGAAATAAGACTTTTTCCCGTAAAAAGTATCCTATGTGTTGATCCAGGGTACGAACAATTGCTCTATTTCAAATTTAATCCAAATCTGTTTAGTAGTTTAGGCGTGAAAGCGGAATAAACATCCAAACATATTTTCACATTTAATAATACTATTACTGTGATGTGTTGATTTAGCGCGGACAGTAATTTTAATACAGTAATGTCTACAATTGAGTGGGTAAACCTACGAATAAAGAAGCTAATTCGTAGGGGTAAACAAATAATTACTATGTAAGAACGAGGTTCCGAAGAAACAAATAAGTAAATGCCAATGTGGGCAGAATGCATGCTCACCGTCGTTCATATTCCAGTAACATAAGCTGCTCACGTTTTTCTTCAATTTAGCCCCAAAAATAACGTCTTGAATATCTCATTTGACGGGCGAAGAGCGAAGGAGATTAGGTGGAACTGGCGAAGTCGACGCAAGAGATTTTTACATAAAATATTCATCAACACAAAGCTTTCTCGTGTGTAAATGTCCGGGATTCAGTGCGGTTTGTTACATTGGATGAAAAGGTCATTTTAAGAAGATGAGGACAGATCATCTTATGCAAATCGACCTGTTTTGTATAAGTCTGTAACCGAGCTCTGAAATGGAATAATCCAAATTCGTACGACATTGTATTACTTAAATTTTAGATTACCTAAAGGATTTAGATTCCTTTAGTAATTTAAATAAAAACCCCTTGAAAATGAACATGTACAGAAAAAAATGCTGACACGAACAATGTCGACCGACTAAAGTTACAACTTTCACGGTCCAAATGGCCTGCGTTGAATTTAACTAAATACTTTCCATGTAACAAGTTCGCACCTACCACCATCCATCATCACCTCCCTCCGGCCACGTGGTTCATTATACTCTCAACTGTCTAAATTCCATTAGCTCTGAACACGATAATTAGATATAAAGTTCCTGTGTAATGTAAAGGTCTCGTAAGGTGGAATGGAACGGAACACTGTTATGTTCGTACTGAGTAGGTCCCGTAAGGAATTCATTATTCATGAGGAAGTTTATTGTTCTTGTCAAACAACAAAGAATTTAAGATGAATTCGGTTCTAGTTTCTAAAAAGTTAACCTTTGTGTTTAGCTGAATATTGATTGCTTGAGTGTGACCTTAGAGCAACATTGAAGAGAATTTTTGATTTCGTGAATATAAAAAACACCCCAACCTCATCATTATTGTCAGTTTACTTTATAAGAAACTTGCCAGAGCAAGATCTTGCTTATTTTTTTTGTCTCAACCTATGCCCTAAAAAACTTACGAGCTGAAATGAAAATATGATGGGAAACAAATAAACACTGCTTTAATTATTTTCATACTACATACTTGTCCAGCTAGGTAACTGATATGTGAGTTTCAGAAATTTAGCAGGCTGAATGTATTTTATAATTACCAGTACCTACACCAACAACAAAGTATTAACTTCTCTCCTGGAACGTCATGTTTATTAATTTACCTATAATTATAGTTAGTAGAAATTATCATGTTAATTTATTTATAAATAGTCCATCAGACAGTCATTAATATTTTATTTAAGTATTTTCATTATGGTCTTCCCTAAATAAATAGAGCTATAAAAGTTTTCACTAAGACCAATATCTAGGTTATTTAAAAAAAATGTGGACTGTATAAACTAAAGGATATCAACAAAATTTTGACCATAAACATAAACATATTATAATAATATTGACTGTTTTCAAGAAGCTGTTTTTTGTTTTGCTGTTTTTGATTGGTTCTTTCAAAGAAGTTAAATACAACCATATTTATCATCTTTGATACAGGCGTTTTCGCGCGGGAAACGAGCATAAATGTTAACTTGTACGTGTTCCGTATTGTTGTATATTCGTTTGGTTAAATTTAATAGTTAAGGCTAAGTTAGGTTAAGACAAAATACAACTTCAAGCCAAGGCCAAGCTCATTTTGGTTGCCCCCTTTTGCAGCTATTAAATTAAATGAAGGTACTGTATTATTTAACTTTAAATATATCTGATCTAGCTTAGCACGGCTAATCTGAACCAACTAACGCAATTTCAAATCCTCTGTGGAAATCCGTAGTATCCGTTTCAATTTTCAGTAGTTTAACTTCTGTTACTGAATCAGAACAGTTTATTTTCAGTGGCTTAACTTTAGTAACTGGTTCTAATGGCCTCATTATCTGGAGTTGTGATAGGTTCAATGGCTTTGCAGGTTGTACGTGCATCCGCTTCACGTCGACGTATGGCAAGGAGCGTGGCACGTTCAGCAGCCCCGACTACCCCCGCCCCTACCCCGCGCGCCTCGATTGCCTCCTCTACACCTTCCTCGCCGCACCTCATGAGATCGTCGAGCTGGTCTTCACTGACTTTGATATTTATAAAGGTCATCTTGAGTAAGTTCTTATTTCTTTCTTTACACATTGTTATAACATGGCCGCCGCTGCCGCTGGCCAGTTATTTACCTCAACTAATAATACCGACAGTCTCACTACACAAGAACATTATTCAAAGATTTTATTTCTCACATTATGCCTTAAACTTTTACGGAATTCTCAACAGAAATAGTGTGAATACCTTATATAAAACTTATTCAAAGACAAGGTCCTAAATGTGTTAAAGAACGCATATTTTATTCATATATATCCCTCTCAACCTAATCCATCGGCTTTGAAATTGTGTCTCACACATCCTATGCAAAACGATCTTAGTTGTCCCATTCCAAAGAGCCTCTTAAGGGATTTATGGGACTCTTTTTATATTATTCAGCGGACGTAAGTTGCAGATCCCTCACCGCAGGCACAGTCCAAAACGGATAACGTTCAACTTTCTTTATGGACAGTCGCGATTTGGCACCCTATAATCTTTACGTAAAAGTTTCTCATATCTAGTCAACTTCTTACTTTCCGATAATGTTTTTATCGCTACCGTTTACGCTTCATTGCATTTGCCCTGAAGAGAATTTTCAGTGTTCTGATTGCTTACATCCCATATCTTAAGTTTTATTTGCAGTTTCGAGCTTGTTTGAGTTTGCAAGCCCAAAATTTAGTTCGCCTGTTGTTGTTTCAAATAGATCTCTCAAAGTTCTACCTTTGAATAGCATTATTGTTTAAATTCATTAAACCGTTACGATTACAAAATGTTTACGCTTCAACCTATTAACTGAAGAATAACAGCCACGTTTACAGTAACTCTGACCTTTAACTCGAAAATAACCAGTGAAATTGCATTTCAACATCTCTAGAGAACCATTTCCATTTTCATCACATTCGTAGTACGTAATAAAGTAGATGTAACTGTTTTAAGACCATTATGGAGGCTGTAAAGCTCATTTCGCTGTGAAGGTTTGTCTTCAAGTCTGCTCTGTTCCGATATTTTAAAAATAATTTTAGACATTATAATTTATTGTTATATAATGGCATTATAGTTTGTTATATGAAGCGACGACTGGTATCGTGTTTAAGTACCTAAAAGAATCTTGTCATTATAGATTTGTAGGTATAATTCAAATTGCAAAAATTGAGAGTAAGAATGTAAATTAAAATAATTTAACAGAACAGGACCGTAAACATAATAACCGTAGCGTAATATAAATAATAATTGACGTGAAGTAGGGTTACCGCAGAAGAAAATAAGTAAATTTCTATCCTTAATTTCTCCTTTTGGTGTACGACGATGATAAAGAATTTTGAAGTAATTAACAACACTTGTAAAAGAAAAGTAAGTTTACAACATTCTGGTAAGCAAGCATACTGAGTGTACACACAGTGTATCCATAGCTCCAGTCAATTTATTAAGCTATATTTATTTGGTTTACACTTTCCATTATCCCTACTACGATATGCATTTCTCGGGGGGAATAGGCCGCAAAGATCTATTTACTAAGATTCCATTAGGCTGAGCGTGTTCTCCGGTCATGTATTATATGAAAACTTAATCTTATAAGTTGAAGTTAAGTGTTCAAATATAAGCCCATTAGAATAGAAAACAGACAAGCGCTCTGTATAGTTATTATACCTACTAATAACACTATTTTTCTTCTTCATTCAACTTTGAGAAGTAACATACATGTGGTTTCATTGAAAATTCGTTATCTCACCACTAATAATAAGTTCGTGTTTAAAGTTTTTTTTTTTCTTCTTTTGGTTAACAAATTGCAATCATTTTATCAGCGTTTACATCATGTCTATGTTACGTTAAATTATAAAACATTTTGTTTTCCATAGAGGAAGACCAAAAATTCCCTGTTATTGTGTACAATCACGAATAGGAAGGAAAACGATTGTCAAGAACGTTGCCACTATAATATAAAAAGAAAATCACATACCAAATTTTGAAAAATCTCATCAGAAAATTGCTCCATTTGCTACAGATCGTAAACCAATTACAAGAAAACGAATGTTTCCAGACCACACACATTGTTATCTCAAGTGGTACTTCAAAAAGTCATAGAAAACTCTCATGGGATAAGTTTTTTGCTTTCAGTGTTTGTGTCTAAGAGTGAAGAGGTTGTTATGACACAAGTATTATTAAGTTTCTTTAGAACAAAAAAAAACTCTGTTATCCCAAAAACATCAGATTATGTACTGATCAGTCTGTCTCGTGTTTTAAACGCTTCAATAACTAGACATGTATCGTCAAAATTTTAAATCCAAATAATAAAACCACTTCTTCGTCTCATTTTTTTAATTACTCAAGCAGTCGCAAAATATTTTGTAGACTTTGAAATTTTACCCGTTATAGTAACATAATGTATCATTCCATTATCATGTTCTTCTGTATTCATATTTATTTACCGTACGTATGTTTCAAATGTCACCACTTTTAGAGCCTACCAAAATACCCGTGGTTCCACGCTAGCACTTACAAACTATCTTTTGTTTGGTCCTCGTTTGTCTCTGTCCCCCTGGCACTATTGTGGCCCATAAATATTTGCCTCGGAACTAGGAATCGTACGCCGTATCCGAGATGGGAATTGGAAACAAATTTTTTATGGGACTCAGCTGATGTCGGGCGCGTTATGAGTTTTTAGCCTGATTAATTCGAGCGCTTTTTTAGGAAATATTACCGACTGTAGCTGCGGAAATTAATAACATCGATTGATCTCAAGTAAAATGAATATTGAACTTTTAAATACGTTACTTTAATTAAATATACAAGTAGGGAGTAAACAAAACCGGTGAAGCAATTTCACTTTCTATATGTGTACGTGTCTAAAGAAAGAAAAACAATATTATGAAGCCATTTACTTTTATTGTAATGAACTCATTTATGAATTTACCAAACATTTTTATTTCTTAAATAAAAAAACTAAGCTTGCACTATTTCGTATCATTTAAAATTATAAAGTCTCACATACTTGCCTGGAAGAAATTGCAACCTGGCAGTAAGGCCACCTATATTTTCAGATTTTTGAAGAATTTTATGTGACATATTTAATTTTGGGTTTTATTTGTTTATTGAAGTATTATTGAAGATTTTAAGACTACAACGCCTCATTTTCAGATCATTATTGTGACGATATATTAACAATTTACTACTACTATCTCACAATGTAATTTTGCTGAAGGTTGTCATGTTAACTATACCAGGGGTTCCCAAACTTTTTTCACCACGGCACACTTAGTCTTGTTGCGCTAAAAAAAATTCGCGGCACACCTACTCTTAAAGTGATTTGCCTACTTTGCACATTCGTAGAGTTTTTCAGAGACTAGTAGATATTTTTTATCATTTGGGGAGTGCTGTAGGGCTACCCTACAAGCACAACAAGAACTGCCTTTCAGAGAGCACGATGAGACCAAAACTTGAGGGTCAAAAATTAAGAAAGTAAAAAAAAAGTTAAGTATTCCTACGAAAATATATCTCTCTAATGAATCCCAATTTTTTTGTGAAAATTATGGAATGTGGCATCCGCTGGCGGCACCCCTGACTTACTCTAGCACCTACTTTGGGAACCCCTGATCTATACTATACGTGAACAACACACTCCTTTCAAGTGATTTATGTACGAAACAGCAGTTTGTCATTGATAATATTTGCTATTCTACACGAATCTAGAAATATAGGTTTTTGATACCTTCAACATCATTGGATTATTTTTATTTATTGAAAATCAAGTACATTCTATATGTGAATTATTTGCGCATCATAAACGCCAAATTTTGTGATGAATAAATAAAACATTACGAGTATTCAAAAGAAGAAATACAATGTTAAAAAAGTAAGCTTAGAAGGTTGACAGACATATTTTTAAGAAATGACTGAGTTTAAAATAACTTCAGAAAAAATGAATAATCATTAAGCTTCGTCAACTTCTTTTAAAACGATCGCGTACTCGCAAACTACGTAGCTAGCTTGATATTTACCGCCTCCCTCCTGTCCTGGCAATTATGCTATTCTTAGCTCTTCATTTGCGTCAAAACCCGCGTCCCAAGCCATACATCACGCGGGTGTTGCGGTGACGTCGTCGTTGGGACTAATCGCGCGGAACAAACAAACTATACCAGATGGATGCAAATAGTGAAATATTATGCATTGATTTTAGCACGTTACTCTGCAAATTGTTATGCATCTAGTTTTAGGTACTTTAACTAAAACTTTTTTCATTTACCGTTAGTCTCATGGGATGGTTATAGTAAAATGATGAGAAGCTACGTGTGTGGGGAAATACACGTTGGTTGGTCTGTAATATAACATGAATTGTATTTGTAGGTGACTTTACAAAAGTACCTACTGCAAAACTTATTACAATAAAAAGGTAAATGCTAATTAATCTGACCTAATACAAAGCCAGGCCAACAGACAATGAATAACAAGTCTCGAGATGAAATAATGCACACTAACTCGAGTATGAACAAAATCGGATTTTTAAGAGATGCAAAAACGATACCCAAAAGCTCAGAACCCAACTGTTTCAGACAACTAACAATGGCACTGGGTTTGAAGCTCGTGTTTTTGCTGCAAGCCCGTTTTTCGGCGCAAAAAGAAAGGGCTGATTTATCGGAGATACTGCACGACTCTGTAAATACGCTACACGTACTGAAATAGAACCGTCTCTTTGAATGAGGACGATCAAAGACGAAATAAATCCATAGGTTTAAATCAAAAAAATGTTTGAACTTTAAAGGCGTTTTCGAAAAATATATATTATAGCACTTGAATCAACTAAGTGAAAAAACATATTATCTTGAATAAATTCATGATATATCCATGAGTTCGTCGATCTATTCCTCAACTCTTGCTCTGAAAAAAATTTATCCTGAAACGCGCAGCCTAAGATGGAAATAAATGTTTGAAAAAAAATGGTTTTGTGAGGAGGAATGCCAATAAATAGTTGCAAATAAATTTCCCGTACGTACCACGCATCTGCTCCGATACCCCGAAAATGTAGGCCTCAATATAATGTAGGCGCTGTGTTATCGTCTTCATATTGTATATACGTATAAATAAACTTCAGAAAAGTTATTTTTTTGCATCCATAAGTTGTATATAAGTTAACGAAAATCATACATACTTTCTAGTAACGGCAGCACGTCATCTAATTCAGTTATCTAAATCAATGGTAACAGACATGCTTTGAAATTATTATCGAATTTCATCATACCTACTAACATTTTTGATACCCAAGCGTTATTATTTTTAACCAGCGTTGTGTAAGATATTTTCACATAAAAAGTATCCTAGGTGGTGGTGGTGTTATCCAAGGTTACAAACTATCTCCATTCCAAATTTCATCCACATCATCCGTTGAGTACTTTAAGCGCGAAAGCGGAACAAACATAAATCCAAACATCTAAACATCCAAATACATATATTATATATATTTTCACATTTATAATATTAGTGTGAAGTGTAACGTTGTTACAAAAAAAGCAACATTCTCTGTATTTGGACCCTACCAATCGTTGCTCTAGTACTTACAGATGATTAAATTGCTTACTTGAACTAAAAAGTTCAAATCGATAGACAAAATTTTACCACTATTCTATTTTAATTTGTTTGTCATACCTATTATGAATTCTTCTAAGATAATAATAATATCAGGCTGTCTATGTTACGAGTATACATCAAACACTTTGCGGAATGAGGAAACATCATCAATATAGGATGTTCTAAATCCATTTCCTAGATTTGGCAGTTGTTACTTATCTATGATGCCAAGAAAAGTTCTAAACTTCTTCAGGAAATTTTACTTCCAGTAAAAAAGTTTGTTTTTCTGCTATTTTCGGAAGCAACAGTGATAATACGATATTACATAGTTTCCGAGTTAATATAATGGCATTGTCGTCGAACGCTCTTATCTAGTAAAAACAAAATAAAAGCTTTCAGGCTATGGTTAAGGCTGCCAGACGGTTCCACCAGGCTTGCGAAATTTCGCTACTTTGTGAAAATGTTTCTTCTACAAATTTAAAACTATACTATCGTGTTTGTTTTTTTAAAGTTTTCATCGATATTAGAGTAAAAATAACAGGTATTTCGTTTAGCGTTTCCGTTATTGGCGTTCTTGAATGCATTTAAATACGAGCAAGTGTTTGACATTATTATGGCTCGTTTTTGAATTTATACTACAATAAAACTCTAAATATCGTCCGTGATCGTGATAGGAGACACAATAGCATATTATTAACTTTATTCTTTATCTTCTTTTGTCAGCTGAAATCAGTTTTTACTTTTTCATACGAGAACACGTGTATTAAACACGAGTGCATATCTCTTACATCTGGCAACCGTGTTAAAACGTGGACAACGTCCCTATTCCTGGATTTCCGATTTGCATGTGCAGATAACATGGGATCATTTGCTTTTATACGGAATCTAGAAGCTAAGTTTTTGTGTTATATTCTGTCTGTATTATGATGCATAGAAATTACAATAGTCTTGTCTTGTCTCGTTACTATCAACCAACTTTGTGAGGTCGGTTGTCGACCTTACAGCCCACTCGATGATCATGATGATGATGACTGTCAACCAGATCACGTATCTACTAGTTTCTAGCTGAATATTTTTTACCCTTTATCGTATAGAAACTTCTGTTCAGATGTACTTTACCTCTATCGCCATCATCAAAATTAAATTAAAGCATAAAATATACAATAACGAAACCAATATAAACCATGACCGTGTCAAAAATTTAATGTGAAATAAAACACCAATAAACGTGACGGCGTGAATAAATTGCCTTTCTTTCGCCATAATATGCCTCATGGCGGTCGTAAGGCTGCCTGTGAAATCCTCAATAAGCGTTCGCTTTACGCAAGATATTCCGGAATCCTTACAAAACTGAATGAAAAACGGGGTGTATTCGTGATGTTGCTCGCGTAAAAGGCATTAAGTAGCATATTTTCCTTTGGTAGGAACGCTGCTCTTTTCCGGTTGGGGTTAAAAATCGTTGTCTTACTGCGTCGAGACTGCGGCTCAACTCATCAATAATGAAAAGCTGCTTTTGAACTATTACTGTTCCATCAGTGATAGAGCCCTTCGGTTGTAGAAATTTGTATTATAAGAGGTGAAGAAATTTTAAATCTTTACACTTTTCAAGTGAAAATCTATTTCGGATGTTATAAGACTTTACTGACCTTGCATCCAACTCAAGTATGCGACTGAAACGTTAAAATATACATATTTTTGTGGTACAACTTTTCGGGTTGGTCAAATTATATGGAAGGTCACTAAAGCGCTTTATAAATTGTTGATAATGTCGCAGCAAAGTTAAAAAGGAAAAATATTTATTTTAGTAGAGCAAAAGTAAATTCCATGCGATTTCCGACTAGCTATGCAATTTATTTGATTCAATCTACATAAGTACATAATAACTGCCGTACAATCACACTTCAGCAGCCATTTATTGTGCAGTAAAAATAGTGCTTGAAACATCGATAAATGAAGATGACGACATACTGATGGGAACTTTAACAAAGCCGCATTCATCAACAGCAGCTCATATACGTCCCTACCGAGGGGTTCGAGCCTACCCTGAATTATAGCGATTAGGCCTTAGTCGACCACGCTAGCCCAGTGCGGGTTGGTCGACTTCACACACAACCTTTGAATTTCTTCGTAGGAGTGTGCAGGTTTTATCACGATGTTTTCCTTCACCGTAAGAGCGTCGAATAAACGTACCTATATATGAATTCGAAATTCGAAAACACATTGGTTCGTGGTGGGGATTGAACCCGCGTCTCCCGGACGGGAGGCAGCGGCCCCAGCCACTTCACCTCCGACGACGCACCAAACCCGCATATTGAAAATAAAATAAAGCTCACAGATTCTGCAGAAAAGAATCTGAAATGGGCCGTTAGACATTCTTCGAAATTCGCCGAATAAGCATCCGCGGGTTAGCAGCCGTTTCGACTATTGTCGAACACCAGGCGGGATGTGGCATGGCGCTCGCAACCTTTGAATAATTTCCCTTCCACTTTTTTTAAAAATTAGCTTAACAACGAGGATTATTTCAGTACAGGACTTGTTTTACAAATGTTATGCTTTGTCCTCTAGTTTATTCGAAAATTTACGAGGTTCAAACTGTACGCTTTGTAATTACTGGCTTAACGCTTTTCGCCTGTGTTAGTAATTAAATGTTCTAATGGTTACGCTTTCATCGTTAACATGCAAATTGGTATGATATATTTCTAATTAACTGTGACCTTTACACATTAAATCAGATAACGAACATGAGCGCAATATAGTTGGATTTTAAGTTAATATTACATGTAAGTAGGTACATTACCGCTCTAACATGACTGTTTTGCCCGTATAATTTTTTGATGTTTCACAGGGATACCTTTTTTAGCCTGCCTTTAATACCTATGTAACCTACCTACATAACCTATCCGTGAACCTTTTATCTGTAAAAAAGTAGTACCATACAATTATTTTCAATTTTATAATATTAAACCAACCAACCATGCAACCATGGCTTCCTTTAATAAGTAGGCATATTGAGTAGTTTTTTAGGATTCCGTAGTAAATAAGGAACCCTTATAGTTTCGGTCTGTCTGTCTGTCTGTCTGTCCGCGGCTTAGCTCAGAGACTCTTAGTACCAGAAGGCTGTAATTTGGCATATATATACATATGAATCATGCCGACAAAGCTGAAGAATAAAATCTAAAAAAAAAAATTTTTTTTAGCGTGCCTGGTACACGTCAAGAGGGGGTATTTTTTTCACGATAACCTTATAGTGTGAGGTATCGTTGGATAGGTCTTTTAAAAACAATGGGAGTTTGCTAAGACCATTTTTCGATGCTAGTACACTAAAGTAGTAAGTCTAGAAGTAAGTTTTAGAAATATTCCGTTTTAAAGTGCTTATTTTTGTGAGTGAGTCAAGTTTCCCCCCCCCCCCTCTACCAGCGAAACCGTTGTATATGGAAACGTGAAAAAAATCATGGTAGTAGTGTATATGATGAATTTAAAAGGAGAATTTTCAACATCAAGTAGGCTTTACAGGTTATCGAATAATAGACCAACTTATAAAAAGTACTAGTACAAGTAAGAAATTTGGTACTACAAAGATGCTGGCTGGAAGGGAAGACTGAAGGGGAAGGGAGTTGAAACGGAAGGCTGTAATTTGGCATGGACATACATATTAATTATGCCGTCAAAGCTAAAGAAAAAAATAAAAAAAAAATTTTTTTAGGGTTCCTCTGGTACACGTGAAGTGGGGGTTATTTTTTAAATTCACGATTACCTTATGGTGTGAGGTATCGTTGGATAGGGTTTAAAAAAATAATGGGGGTTTGCTAAAACCATTTTTCAATGCTAGTTTACGTTTCAGAACTAATTTAAGTGCTTATTTTTGTTAGAGTCAAGTTCCTAAAAATTCACGGTAGTAATGTATATAATGAATTTAAAAGGAAAACTATCAACATCATGTAGGCTTTACAGGTTAACGAATAATATATCAACTTATGAAATGTACTTGTACTAGTAAGAAATTCAGTACAAATATCATAAAAAATACTTTGATAAAGTTTAAACTGTCTATGTAGTAAATTTAAGTACGAGAAAAGTAAAAAAAATAGAATTAAGTATACTAACATATGAACGACTTGAAATTACAATACTATTTCTCTTTCAATTCCAGTTAGATATTCCATAAACTATTATAATTTTATTTAGCAATTTAGTCTAGCCTACTTTTATTTCCAAAAACTTAGTTCTCAGCGGAGCAATTTTCATTCGTAGTACTTACTTACATAATATTGTTGATAAAATTAAATATAGGTACTACCTATATAATAGGTTATAGGTACGTTTCTTTTTAAGTTTCTCTTTAGCTATTCTTTTGTTAGATGTTATTTTATTTATCAATTTAAAGTCGTATACGTACTTACAAGCCTTCTTTTACTTTCAAAAACTTTACTCTCAGTGGAGCGGAGCACATTATTATATTTGTTTTTCTTCATTTATAATAAGTATATTTAGGCTCATAATAATAATAATATGATATTTTAGTTTGTTAAAGTAGTGATTAATAATAATTCTTCTCGTGTTTACTCGTCATTGATTTCTAATAATCTGTAGCTCGCACCAAAGATACAATTTTACAATATACATAAATACTAGCGGTCCGCCTGCTCGCGTTGTGTAAGATTTTCCCGTGGCAATAAGACTTTTTCCCGTAAAAAGTATCCTATGTGTTATATCAGGGTACAAATTATCTCTATTCTAAATTTCATCCACGAAAGAGTAAAAAACAACCATCCATCCATCCCTACTTACAAAATTTCGGGTTTATAATATAAATAAGGAAATTTTTTATCATTACTTATTAGCTCCGTGTGCTAACTTCTGCATATTAGGCAACTACGGAACCCTAAACTTTGCGTGGTTCGACACGTGCTTGGCCAGTTATTTGTATGTTTTGTCTCTTTCATGTTTATTGAGTACAATAATTAGTTGTAAATAAAAAAAATATTCATATAAATTGTAAAATAAATAAATAAATATCACGATGGTTTGTTCCTACTAAACCTTTGACTAATTTTAGGTACGTATGTATTATAATGGAATAAGTAATATTGTGATCCCCAGGGTCTAAGGTAATTCCGAATTTTCTTTACCTATAAGAAGCTTATGTTCGCTTATGCCGACTCCGAATTTATTTTCGAGGAAAGAAAATAAAAAGCGATGCCAATGACTACATTAACATGTTTCTATAATTATATCATTCTTGTTATATAATAATAATAATAATAAATTTATTCTTCAGACAACACAGTCCATTATTGTTAGTAAACCTTAACCTATGTTAGTAACAGAACATTAAAATAATCTTACATACTAAGACTACTTAATCAAAAGTCCCACACAGTGTCTGAGGATGGGACAGTCCACCTTGTCAGCAATAACCATCAGGACACTGCTGGAGCTGGCCCGCACCCTGCTCAGTAAGGACGCCACTTTTTTGCGCCTGATGGCGTAAAAGTCATCAGTGCGCTCCTCAGCAAACATTAGGGACGCACTGCAAAATCGGGGCAGTCCCAACAGTCTCCTGAAAGCGTTATTATACTGAACACGAAGAGCATTGTACGCCTTTTGAGTATAGTTGACCCACAAGCTACCTGTGTAGAAAACTTGACAAAATGCCTTAAATAAGATAATCTTGACCTGTTTAGTACACCTAGCAAACCTGCGAGCCAACATATTACTTCTAACGGCCAATGCTCTCCGTTCTGTCTCAATATCTAGGTCATCCTTCAGATCACATGTGATTATGTGACCCAGATATTTGAACTTAGTAGCAGTCGTCAACATATTTCCAGCCAGATATACAGGAGGCACATTTTCAGGCTTCTTACTATCAGCCGCAAAGATCATTATTTCACTCTTAGTCGCATTGTATACTAAGCCTTGTTCCGCCGCATATGCTTCACATACCGCAATCATTTTTCTTAGTGCACTGATCGAGGGGCTAAGCAGCACCATATCATCAGCATAGCTGATGTTATTGACGGCTATATCATCAATATAGCACCCCGCATGCATGCTGCTTAACCTCTCGATCAATCCATTCACATACAGGCTAAACAAGTTTGGCAAGGTCAGACCGCCCTGCCGCACTCCACATTCCAGCCTGTATGCATCGGATAGCACATTATTCCATTTAACATGATTCACTTGGTTGCTGTACCAATACCTAAGAATCCCCGTAAATTCTGCTGGAAGTGTAGTGCGTTCTAGCTTACTCCACAGAAGATCATAAGACACCATGTCAAAGGCCTTACTAAGATCCAAAAAACAAGCGTACACAGGTGTGGACCGTTCAGTGTAGTACTTGACGGTGTGTGTCTCAATACAGTATAGCAGACTCAGTAGACACTCCCTGTCTAAAGCCAAACTGTAAATCGTGCAGGTTTAAGTGTTCTCCGAGCCGTGAGTCAAGCAGACCATCAAGCACCTTGGCTGTTATTGTGGCCAATGATATGGGCCTGTAATTCCTATTGTCACCTACATCTCCCGTTTTATTCTTAGTTATTGGCACAACAACCGTCTTCAGCATGTCATGAGGTAGGTATAAGTATGACGAATACAAAAAGTGTAAAACATAGAGAGAACTCTGGGTAGATGTATCCCCGCTGCCTGAAAATGCTCAATACTGAGACTGTCGTGACCAGGCGATTTGCCTCTGGTCATATTCTTAATAATAGTGGCCACATCTTTGGCTGTGAATCGATCAACCGGGCTACCGACAGCTTGTGCATGAGCAGCGGGTGTATTCTGCGACGTACCTAGCGGAGAGGACAACTTGAAATGGCTCCCAAACAAATCGGCTATGTTTTTGAGATCAGTTTTACCATCAAAACACAAGGGGACACTAGGTTTGCCATTTAAGCTTAAGAACAACATGAGCGACAAAATAAACATAATATAACATAAGAGGGTTCGAGTGAGTGGAGTTGTATTGTAGTGCGATGTCAAACTGGGCTAAATATAGATTTATTATTGTTACAGATTACAGATGTCTGTTAACGAAATATCTAATTATAATAGGGGATCGGACTACTTTTTTTTACTTTATAAATCCAAACTTCTTAGTTTCTGCTATCGAACACTAAAATAATTTTTGCTCCATATTTAAAACTGCCCGAGTTATAAAGGTTTGAAATTCAAGATTAGACAGAGAGGAGTTTGTTTGTTTTGTTGTTTGTTAGTAACGCCATATTATAATCTCCATACAAAAAATCGTTTTTGAAAGATACTGACATATTGAAACTTTAAAAAATCACTGTAAATTAGTTTTTCAACCGATTCTGTTTTTTTCTTCGCGAATCGTCTGCTACTAATCTATATTTTAAAAATAATTCGTAAAATATGGTGAACAGTCCGATCCCCTAATATTGGGCGAAATATGCTGTATTAGTAAAATTAAACATATAATTTTTGAGACGATGCTTTTTGATTGATGATTCCAAAATGAAATATGAAAAGTATATTTTTAAAATATATTAATCCTTGGATATATGGAACAAGAAATCATACTACGCCGACCCCAAATAATGAGACAAGGGCAAGCGAATGATGATTTAGATCCTTGAATTAATAGCTGTAATATGTGGTCACGTGATCCGTTACAAAAGATCGTATGTAGCGACCTCAAGTGACTTATGCGTCTTCATAATGTATCAGATATCATACGAATCCCTTTAACTCGCTATGACATGACAAAAGCTTCGTACGATCAGATAATTACAAAGATTGACGTCTACCTCCTTTTCGGGAAAAACATTTCTGAGAGAAACGTCCATCATATTCAAGGGTCGCTTCTATGTGTTATGAAACGGGATCCTCTATTACAAAAGTTTTGGGTAAGGAAACTAGTCTTTTTTATCCAGCACGTATATAAGAAGTTTTATAAAGATTCTTTTGGAACTTGGAAAGGTACGTTAAGTATCCTGAACAAATTGCCATCGAGTCCCATATTCGGCCAGCTTACCTTATTTGGAAATGTAGCAAGCTTTTTGTCATGATGATGATTATTATTATTTTATTCATTATAATAATGTACTTATTAACTTATTTATTACTATATTTATCTAGAAAGTTGCTCAGTTTAGTATGTAGTTTGAAACTCAAAATATAAAAAATAAAACATTAATGTATTTATTGTGACTTAACTTTGAACTTGCGCTCCTAGATTACTGAGTTGTAGTATGAAGCGTCTACAAACTTGAACCAAATATGATATAGACAGAATAAACATCTCACTCGCTTCTCCACTGTTAATTTGGGTTGACGACGACATTGCTTTACTCTGTACTCCCAACGCAACGCATCAACGCAACTCGTTACTTGTGTACCACACACTGTCCATAAGTTAGTCGAACCAAATGACCTACGTCAGCCAAATGAAACATTTTATTGGATCTGAGAAGACTTTGTCGGATGGGTTTGCTTCTGTTCAATTTGTGGGATCTTAGCCTTCTTCTTCTGCGTCCTAGCGTTTTCCCGGCCTAGTGCTGGGGTCCGCTTTCCTACTTAATCTTCTCCACTTTGCCCGGTCTTCGGCATCCTTAGGTGTGAGATTATTCTCTTCCATATCCACTTTCACGACGTCCAGCCAGCGCTTTTTAGGCGTACCACGTGCGTGAGCCTATTTAATTAAAATTTTTATTGTATTTGATCAAATGTATTTGAGTTTCCGCGTCAATCTCTTTACTGTTATTGTTTGAAACGTTATCATACTTATTGAAATTGTCGAAGGATAGATTCTAATTTAATTAAATATGTCACAGAAAGTATAATAATATAAAGTCGAGCCTTCAGCATCCAATATTCAAATGTTTGCGCATTTGTGATAAATATATCTTCCAAATCACGTTTAAAATACAGAGACCTAGACAATTTGTCAGGCATTATGCAAAACGAATACCCTTGCCGATCGTGGTAGCAATAAATCACTCACTCACACATTCGCCGACAATCACCATCTAGCCAGATTACGAGGCGCACTTCGCCCGTGGGTCTCTTCAAAGAAAATTCTACCATAAAGCATAATGAGTATAGAGTAACTTTATTGCACTCAATGGAGTGAGAAATTTCCAAAGAGAAGTGTCTACTGAAAAGCGAAACCAGCTTTTCATCTGGCGTATGACAATATTGTAGGTTGGATTGATGATAAAATGTAATGTAAATTGGAATGATAATGTTTGTTGGTTGCCATATTCAGAGACAGTATTTTGGAGGTAGGTACCTAAACGGTTTGTCAATGTTAAAATTGGGTCAAAATATACCTATAATACTTTATACATACTTATCGATTTCTTATACATATTTTAGATGATAGAAGTTTATCTACTAGATTAAAAAAAATAGTTTATACCTATATATATGACAGCATGAAAGGGTTGGACATTTTTAGTGTACTGGTAATTTTTCCGGTTGGACGTTTGTCGTGCGAAGAAAAAAAAAATTAGGTGGACGATTTTCCAAGTACTGAGAAAAAGTAATTACTTCCATAAACTGGTTATTAAGTGCAGATTATTCCTACGGGTTAAATATGAAAACTATTATAACCAATTAAATATATTAAAATTAATTTGCAGTTTCTCCCTCAGTAGGTACCTAACATCAACTCGCTTAGTATAGCTAAATTATTTTCTTGGAATTTGCGGGCAGGCTTGCCAAGAGTTTCTCATTGAAATGAATGCGCCCACACTGAAAAAAACAATATTGGGCACGTGTAGAATAAATCTCACAACCAAGTAGAAAATCAGAAAAAAAAATCGGAATTAATCAGTGGTAAAATATCCCGCTGTTTAGTCAAGGGACATAAGGCGTTTCATTTAAGCGCGTTTCATTTTTTTCAGGTATCGTATTAAAAAAAAGTTTTGTTCTCAAAGTAATTTTAAATCCCACTTTGGTAAATATTACTATTCAGTTTCACGTTAATTGTTTCTTAGAATTTCGTCAAAATTAAATCTGAATTTGTAATCTTAATTAAGAAAGCTTTAGAAAGAAACTCGTTGTCGTGATCTATTTATGAGATAGAACCCGCACGCAATATCCAACATAACTTTGATCTTGTTTCACGGTCGCGTACGTAGTTAGGTAGCCATGTTGCTTTGTAATTAACCTCAACATTAGCCCGCATTGCGTTTTCCACCTATGGTACTTCGTTTTATGTCAGAATGTTCAAAGTACCTCCTTGAAACTTTCCAGTACTCGTAACATTCCGTCCTAGTGACCAGTTACGAGTTTATTTACTTTGTAAGTAGATTCCTTATAAACAGATTCGTTTAGTCTATTAATTATTTAATCATGATAAGCTTGCAAAATTTGTTTTTTAATGTTTGCTTTTTATTATATTTTAGTAAGTGGAATGCTTTAAGCCTGAAGCAAAGTTTCTCGACTTCTAAGCGAGACATTTAATATTCAGCACTACCACTGCGAAGTACGATATAACTAACGTACGAATTCCAAAACATATTTCAGGCAATAAATTATTAAAACTCATATGGGGCACGTTAGCAGCAAAACCTTTAGAACTTTAGAAATTTAATCTACTGCGCAATATGCAAAATTTACAGCGTCCGTCCCACTAATTGTTTGCTTAACTTTCATAATATCTATCTAAATTAATTCCAGGGATTAAGCTACAAATTCTTTATTACTACCATTTAACCCTTTAAATATAGATAGAGATTATCCATGTTACACCCAAACCGGTCAGTGTTGGAAGTGCTACTATCAAAGCTGTAAACTACATTTGCCTTGGACAAGCAATTGATAAGTAATCCAGTAGTTAATAATTAGGTAGATCCAACTTCAATAAAGAGGTAACTAAACAAATCCAACTCGGATGGGCAGTTTTCGGGAAATTGCGGCATGTCTTCTCGTCCAAAATACCTCAGTGTTTGAAGACTAAGGTCCTTAACCAGTGTATGTTACCAGTAACGACCTATGGTACTGAGACGTGGTCGCTAACTATTGGTCTCATGAACAAGCTCAAGGTCGCTCAGAGTGCGATGGAGAGAGCTATGCTTGGAGTCTCACTACGTGATCCAATCAGAAATGAGGAGATATGTAGAAAGACCAATGTCATCCTCTCAGGATAAGTAAGTTGAAGTGGCAATGGGCAGTCCATATAGCTCGATGAACTGATAACCAATGGGGAAGAAAGGTTCTCGAATGGTGACCACGGGCCGGAAGGCGTAGTGTTGGACGGCCTCCCACAAGGTGGACAGATAATAATAATAATAATAAATTTTTATTTGAAAAAACAAAGCCAATTTACACTGTATGTAGATATTATAGCTTAAATAGCGTATGGCTAATGATAGTAAAAAGTGAGACGGCTGACATTTAAAATAGGAAAATCCTGTACTATAAACGTCAGCTAACAGAAAAAATTGACACAGCTTTGCATTATTGACAGTGATTCGACATCAGTGTAGTGATTTGGCAATATACATAAAAATATTTCATTAACAAAACTAAAAGTTAAGCAATACTCATATTGTTAGCAAGGGGAAGCCGCTAGATAAGTGTGTGTGTGAGTATGTGTAAGTGTGTGTGTATGAGTGTGTAGAAGTGTGTGTGTATGTGTGTGTATATTTATTTGTGGGGAGAGCGAGAGGATGTATGTGTGAGTGAACTAAAATATATCTGTGAAGAATTTAAGCACAAATGACGCAGAGCAGAGGAACACAGTTTTAAGATAAATAGTTATACTTAAGAGAATCTATGTTAGGAAATAGGATGAAGGAGGTTTTCGGTTTCAGCGTAGGAGAGTTTGCGTAAATACTCAAAAACTATCTTTTTGCATTTATATTTGTTGAGTGGGTAGATATTAATAGATTTATGTAAAGATCTGTATAAAAAGGAACCCAAAAAGCAAAAGAAGCGGTGGCTAAAGGCAGTTCGAAAGATCACGGGTTGTACCGGTAGTCGACTACGGTTGGATCTGGAGTATTTGTGGTCAAAGACAAGAGAGGAATGTTCCTTTAGGATAACATATAAAATAAATAACTGGCGGACACTCAGGACTTCACAAAGGTTAAAAAGCTCAGTGGTAGGAAATAGACGAGGCTTAAAATTGCTTACCTTTAGAATGGCGCGTTGGGCCCTTTCCAGCTTTATAAGATGAGAAGCAGAAGCGCCACCCCAGGAAGTGATACAATAAGTTAAGAGGGACTGGCACAAGGCATAGTAAACAGTCTTAAGTAGATGCGGATCAGCTATGTGACGAAGATACTTAAAAATATAAATCAACTTACGAACTCTGCTCGTCGTTAAATCGATGTGACTCCGAAAGTTGAGGTTGCTGTCAATATTAACACCCAGGTATTTAATGGCATCGGTCCTTTCTAGATGGGGACAATTACAGGAAGGAAGAGAAGATGACTTGGTGAAAGTTGCTAGGCGCCGGTAGATGCAAGTAGCGCAGGACCGTTCACGGTGGAAACCTATGGGGGAGGCCTATGTTCAGCAGTGGACGTCTTCCGGTTGAGATGATGATGATGATGAATCCTGTAGATAAATGAGTAGAGTCTACTATACTATTACTTCTCATATTTTTGTCAACATCGCACTGTAGCTCAAATTCTTCGTTAAGATTTGTATCTCATTATTAAGTTTTTGGGGCTTTCAAAGAAACATCGAAAGTTTTAATTTCTTCCATTGTAGGTGTGTGCAAGTTTATTGAAACTTTATCTTTTCCAGTAGAATCCCACTAGATTTGTTTGACCTGATTATATTGGACGATATGGAGAGGATTTAACGAGCACAACTTACCGTCTGGTCTCGCTGGCTCAGTCTGAATTAATTATTGGGATTACTCTCTTTATCATAGAGTAGGATAAGTCTGATATATTTTCATAGTTATTTATAGCCAAACCGATATGATAAATCATACCTACCCGCTTTTTGCGCAAGAAGATTATTAATTTAATTTCAGTAATTTGTTACATGATTGGCACATTCAAGTTATTCGGGTATGAAAAATATTTGGCATAATTTATCTGAACATAATTACGGCAAAAAGAAAAAAAAATAAAAAGAAATTTATAAATTATATATATTTTTTTTAAGAAAATACAATTCAACAGTATCTTAAACAAAATTCTTCCACATCTCTGAATACTCGTTCGTAATGACGGTTGTCCTGCTGTCATACAACATAAATTTAGCATGAGTTAAGATGTTATGAAAGGTAAACATGAGACAACTGACAGGTTAGGGATTACGATGGCTTAGGCTATGTGAGGAAGGTCGGTTGGCTGTGAACTCATGATATTTATGTACTTACGTTGGATTAACATTACGAACAATTTTAGGGAACGGTTTGTCTGGATGCAAACAGATTTACTAAGATCAAACAGTATCAACTCGATTAACCTTACAATGCTGAATAAGTTGGTCATAAAGTTATTTTTGTTGAACTTTCAGTACCTCCATTGCATTTATGACGATTCTGGTCGACGCGCGACGACGAAACTGAAACAAATAAAAAAGGATAAATAAAGGAAATATCTTTATCTTTATCTAAAGATGTCGTTGATCTTCTAAGAACCATGCATCCATGTTTATTTTAAATTAATAACCATTAAGCTTACCTGACATAAAACGTGAATGCTTATATATTTCACGTACACAATATTATAAATTCCTGATAATAATAAAAATATCCAAAAAAATAAAAAAAAATAAACACCGAGGCAATCGTTCGCCGTCCGTCACCTCCTTGACCTTAAATACGGCGACATCTTGCTATTGGCCGATGTCGTCGTAAAATTTACCTTTTAGAGTGAACTAAAGAAGTTTCCCCATTTTAAAAGCGAAATAGACAAATAACGAAATCAAGCTTAAATTTATCGCTGGTGAGTTCGTGACCAATATACGTTTTTATTCAACAGCTGCATCCACGGAGACTACCTCAAAGTATACTCTGAAGGTGGAATCCATGGCCCAGGGCCACCTGGCATCAATGAATATTCTGCTTGGAGCAGAGCGCTCTGCGGAAGCCGAATAGATGCGCCTCCAGCAGTGTACTCCCACGGGCCACTTCTGGTGCTCGAATTTCATGCTGGAACCAAAGCGACTAATGCTACTGGCTTCGTTGGAACTTTTAGGTTTATTGACAGACGTAAGTATAACATTTCTTTATGTTAATAACACACATGTTTAACGGGTTATTACAACGCTTAATGAGCTCACCGATATTTCAATAATCATGGTCATGGTAAAAACATGTTCACGATGAGTTCAGATCAGATCACTGTAAGCTCATTAAGTGGTAATAACTCGTTAAACATGAATATTATTAATTTTAACAACCTTGAAAACCATTTCTTGGGTGGTTGATTGATTTATCAAAAATCTTTACCGGTATAAATTTTTAAACCATTGTTAAACCATTCTCAAACAATAAAAACACTTTTCAATCAGGATTATTAAATCTATTCCTCATTTACCGGGGGTATCCCGGTTGTTTGAGTACGTTCATTGACACGAACCGAAGAAGCCCATAAATGAAGACAGAAGATATAAACTAAGAGCACACAATAAAGTTAACTCCATGTACTAGTTAAAACTTTAACAGTTTTAGTATGTTTTTCCTATTGAAAATTGCTTTACAGGTAATTTCGAAACGGATGGCGTTAAAGTTCCAGAAACGTGGTGTGACTATGTCTTCAACTCACAACCGAATAGACCAGCTCATGGGAAACTGTATAGTCCTAGATACCCTTCTAGTTATCCCAGCAACGTAAGGTGTACCTTTCACTTCAATGCTCGGTGAGTAACTTTAATATAAAAAGTAAGTAATACTTTAGATTGGACATACTTTTTACTTGTAATATAAACTCAGCTGCCTGTAAGTTGAGAACTGAAATTGTTCGTAAATAGAAAACTTGTAAAGTTTATGGGTAGCGAGTATTAAGCTGAAATGTATATATAGACCTGAAGAAAGTAATATGTACGAGTAAATACATAATGTAAAATAAAATGTTTCCAAAGTTGGCCTTCTACAGTGAAGGCTACGAGGAAGATATGTCCATATTGAGTAAGAAATAATGCCAGTATAAGAGCTTCATGTTCCATAATAAATAAAAAAATAAATATGTGGGGACATTTTCACACACGGCCATCTGATCACAAACTAAGCAGAGCTTGTACTATGGGTATCAGACAGCTGATATACATTACATAAATAGATAAATATATACTTATATAGATAAACAACATCCAGATACAAGGCAAACAGAAGCGCTCATCACGCGAATGTTTGCCCTGGGCGGGATTCGAACCCGCGACCTTGTGCTTCGAAGGCAGGCGTACTACCAACTAGGCTACGGGGCCGTCAGTAATGCCAAGTGACAGATAATCCGGAAGAAGAAGTAAATTATAATAATAAAGTAAACACAATTCAAAGTTTAGTAATAATAGAATTTTCTACGTCTGCAAGACACGAGCTCTAGAATAACGTTCTATTAAATTTTATCTTACAAAATTACCTAGGCTTGATGAATTCGAAGAAAAAATTGCTATACCTAAATTAATTCTTGATTCTCCAATAAACATGAGACATGATGACTTGACTCGCGACGCTCATATTTCAGCTAGGTAAGCAAGGAACTCTGCTTAACATAATGGTTGGAACTTAACAAGATAAAGGAGATTGCCATGATGATCACTCACTTAATTTGCATACTTTTTTAGGTTATTATGATGGGAAGGATAAGCTGCGGTTCACGACAAAGAGAATCCATTTTTTTTTTTATTCTTGACTCATACTCAAAAGCTATTAACCCAGTCATTAAAAGGATATGCGTATGTTAGTTTTAATTAGTTATGTTATATTTTAATTATTTTTCAGATGGTACACTTTTGTACAAATATTTAAATATAATTTTATTGTTTCTTAGATACACATCGGAATACCATGGCAACAACTTTGTATGCTAAATTTATTATTTCAAAACTATTTCACTGTTCTTGGCAACGTGTTCGACTTTTACAACACTGTATTCTTCATAATAGTTCGGAGTTCAAAACCCACTAAAAGTTCCTGTGAAAAATTGCTTTTCCTTCTATTTCCTTATAAAATCAGCTGCATCTCCCTTGTTGTTTCAGACAACGCGAGCGGATTAAGTTAGTTTTTGAAGAATCGTTTCTACAAAAAGGAGATGAGAGGTATGTTTGAATGGATTTTTGTTTGTGGTTCTTTAATTATGTTATCATCATTTATATTTTTGTTCTTGTTTTTAGTTGTCTTAATCGAGCTGATATAATTAAAGTGTTCGATGGAAGATCATTGACGGCGCCAGTTCTTGCAATGTTATGCAATGAAGTTGTAGGTAAGCATTAATTATAGATTTTATGTTTCGTCATTAATTTACTTTCTCACCTAATTCAAAGCAAGAAGTACCTACTTTATTTCTATGAATTGCAAAGGCAAGTCATTGTGTTTCGCTTTACAAACAAATCTTACAGAAATATCTTTTACAGGTTATGAAATATTATCTACTGGAGCTGATCTTTTAGTACAGTTTACAGCAAACTCAAACATTCCTGGACAAGGATTCAAAGCAAGCTACCAGTTTCAAATGGAGGATAACTCTAGCGCAGGTTTAGTAAGCATGCAATAATAATGTCACGAACGACTCTTTGCTTGTTTTCAGCAATAAGTCATTAGTATTATTGCCAAAAAGAATTCAACAGAACATGCAATTTTTATTACCATCCAGAACTGTAACTATCATAGAGCTTCTCACAATTTGATTATAAGTACTTCCACCGGAGCCCAGAAATCTTCAACAAGTCATGAACACAACAAAAAAACATACAACATGCATCAATTGTTTTTAAGGTTAAACATCAGCTGCAGTAGCGCCACCAATTGAAATAAATCATATACTTATTGTCAGTGACTTCGATCGAAATTATAATGTGTTTAATGACAGTAAAATGGTTATAAATATATTTTAGTTACCGTTTTATAGTCCTAAATATAATCAATAAGTAATGTAAGCCGTAACTGCCAAAAGTGGCCACTTTTAACAGTTACGACTTACATAATTTATTGATATATATTTTTCTTTATTATTGTTTTACTTATTGATTATATTTACGACCATAAAAAAATAACTAAAATACATTTGTAACCCTTCTATTAAATTGTCATTAAATACATAATAATTTCGATCGAAGTTACTGACAATAAGTAAATTATTTATTTCAATTGGTGGTGCTACTGCGGCTGATGTTTAACCTTAAGGGGGAATCACAGAATTAATATAGGTAGTACCCTAATGTTTAGCAGTAGACTGAACGTCTTCCAGCTAAGACAATGATGATGATGATGATGATGATGATGCTGATGACAGTAACTATTATGACCCTGTTACGACCTTACACTGACTCAAAAATATCCGTTCATGCCTCGTACTAAAAATTACTATCTAGCCATGTTTGTGGTACATATTGTTTTGGGTGTATTTTTTTTATTTCTTAACACTTTTTAACACTCGTTCCCCTTAATCAATGCTGCTGTACAAACAGTTAGATAAACATTCAGATTATTACACTAGGCTTTAAATGTATCCAAAATTACAAACGTCAATGATGACAGGATGTTTCCTGTTACCTGTCTAATCAACATCAACACAAAGCGCTTTGTATTCCCGGATAATTTATAGCTGTACCCAATTGTATCAGACAGGAAGTCACATTTGATTAGATTCCCAATGAAATCTATATGTATCAACAATAACAGGGTATTTCTTGGCAGATCCAGAGATCAGTAAGAAGGCATCAGAAGCGATATCCGGTTTAGGGCCGGCTGTAAGTGCTGCAAGTGAGTATACTTTATTCTTCTTCATAATCGTGTGGGCTGTAAGGTTGACCTCACAAACCCTGGATTCAGTGTTATTTGGCCGCCAAAGATGACATAGCTCGCGTAAAGACTTGATTACTAGCCGGGACTAACAATGGCTTAATGTGCGTTCCAAAGTACGGAATCATCTTTCTTTTCGGACAATCAGGTGATTCAGTCTGCAATGTAACCTAACTGGGGAAAGTTTCACAAATAAATTTTTGCTTGACTGTGTCCCCACCGAGATACGAACCCGGAACCTCCGTAATAAGCGGAGCAATCTTGACCAATCGGTCACGGCGGCTGTAGTATACTTGATTTATTATGTATAGGTAGTGTTTAGTGATGCGCACTATTCTTTTCTACTTCCGTCTGCGCTTGCATGTATAGCTAGATAAATATAACAACAGTATTTTGTGTGGTATAACTTACCCAACGTTCTACCTTTACTACTTCGTCTCTTTTAAAAACACGTCATATTTGATATTGTGTTGTTTGATTAACCAAATCATATCACATGGAAACAAACGAGATAGTGGACTTTATTAAAAAAATATTTTGACAAAAATTCTTACATTGCTTAGTTTAAATGTTTAAGCTATTTAAAAACACGTTTGTGTCGGGTTCCTTGGAAACGAAAAAAATGTGTAAATATTGAAATTCCTTCAACTAAATTAAGTTTTCAAACAAATCGGTTAACGTCTATTAGGTATAATAAAACAATATTGATAAGTTTGCTGATAGCTTCAGGAGGTTTTTGTACTGTACCAAATTGGAAATGAAACTTTTTATATCTCGATATTCGCTTTCAGCAAAATTTCTCAGCCAATTACTTTATGCTCGTTACAAATTTAGGCCATCTTTTACTTAACTCGAGACTAATAAAGTCTGAAGATAATTTAATTTGCCTTTTGTTTATCAGAAAATGATTCGTTAACCAATTTACTTGCTTGTAATGAAATATGATTGACTGTTGCTCGATAAATTCTTCTACAAAAGAAAGGAAAAGTATTTTAACATTTTCTACAAAACGTGCAAAGAGAATTCCAAGAATTTGAATAGGTATATATTATAAAATAAGGTCTTAGGAGAAATCTTTGAATGCATGTACGGATGATAGTGAGAAGTGCTTTATTTAATAATCTACTTTATATACTAAGCACGTACCTCGAGATAAAACTCAATAAAAATTGAAAGCGGACTTCGGGATCCTTTATAGAGAGGTCAGCCCTAAATTTATTGAATAAAGCGTGAAAAGAGAGATTTCAGCTTCCAATATGTGACCCGTTTCAGGTCCAGTAATCTAATGTTAAAGTTAATTATTTAAATTCCCAAGAGAGGTGCAAAATCTTTGCAGTCGTAACGTGTTTTATCGTTTACGTAGTACGAGTTTCTCACTGTTTAGTACAGATAGATGAGCATGCAGTGCCGTTCTCAAACAGACCACACATGTGAATGGAAATCCTTCACTTAGTACATAGATCCTGGTAAAGTGACGCGTCTATTCCAGCGTCGTCCTGCCATCAAGAATTCAGAAGTGATAAGAGCAAGAGCGGGAAATTGGTGTCGCCTCTCTACCCGGCCCCTTATGCTCAGAAAACGCAATGTCACTACGACTTTTTGGCGAGGGGGCGGGAGCGTGTGAGATTGGTCTTCGAGGACTTTAGCCTGCAGAGGACGACAGGGGATATAATTGAGTAAGTTATGTTATGTTATGACGTATTTGCTCTACAAAATTAACGAATTTCTAAGGTTCTACTTAATTTCTTTCACGAATTACACCAATAATTCATTTTGAAAATTATGTAGATGTTATGTTAGTTTTCAAGTGTTCTCTAGTAATATTTAAAAATAATGTTGAAAGATATGAAATGAATTTGTGATTTCCTGTACTTTATGTTACAAAAAAATATTGAATTATTATGAAATATTAAATGATGAAGATTATTCCACCTATAGTACTTAATATCACGCGAGGTAGATTTAGCAGAAATGTTAACATAACAAGGCAGATAGATTTTATGAATGAAAATTTAGTGAAATCTTATTTGTAATATCTGTAACTAATAAAGCAATATGACTATAATAAAGAAAAAGTAATGGACTTAAAGTAATCATTTTTTAAAGTTTTAATAATAAAAGACGTATAAATTATTTCGTACTGAAAGCAGAATCAACAATTCTTATACGATTTTAGCATAAGAAATACTTTGAAACCCACAGAATGCGGAAATAAGAAAGCGAGATCACAAACTCCACAAATCTGATTCAATAAACAAACCCCGTTTGTTACAGCTGTGAGAGCATGGATTCTCTAGACGTATTTTTGTATGTAGACGGGAGACTGGAGAAAATGGCTTCGTATTGTGGAAACGAAATACCAAAGCCAATAATGTCAAATGGACCAAAATTATCGATCGAGTTCCGAGGATTGTACTCATCGAGACAAAGCAGGGGATTTAAAATATCTTATTCTTTTGTTGAAGGTGAGTCCATAGTATCTGAAAAAAACTTTTTTTTAATTAGACACAAATATGTATTGCTTGCTAAATTATTCTGTTAATATTTTAACGAAGACTGCATGGTGCAGAAAACTCAAGTCCAAACTTTACAGCTGCGTGGAATGAAGTGGAACAATAATACCAATATGTACTAGACTGATTATTAAAAATGCTTGTAATGATTATGAAAAATAAAATTACATTACATACTAGCATTATAGCAAGTAATTTGGAATTATACTTTAAAAAGTTCATTTAGAACTGTATTTAATATAAGGTTTTATTGTTCTTCGTAGACAGCGGCTGAAATTGACAGAATTTCGCGATGGCATCCGCAGTTCGAGAGGAAATTGTTCAATAAATTTGAGCGGCAGTAGTTTATGCTCCTGAAACAATACAGCGAGCGTTACTTAATGAAAAATCTGTTCCTTGCGACTGAATTGAAAATGAATAGCCCGTTCAGTTTATTATAAGATGTTTATTTTTTCTTAGGTATCAGCTGAATAAATTTTTATGTTTTTCTTAAATTTTATTATCTTGTAAACCCGTAAAATACTGGTAAAGGTAGTATTCTTAACTGGTAACAAAAATATAGTAATATATTAAAATAATTTTAATTAAATATAGTATTTATCACTACGCATCAGCTTTTAAAAAAATAAATTATCTATTAAAGTTATAATGCCTTGATGGCCTTGAATAAACCAATAAATCTTACTGGTTAATATTAAAATATTACTGGCTGGTAATATCTTTGTAACAATCGATTCAATTTATTTTATATAATTAAAACGATCCTGGCTAAATAATATTAATGGAGATCGTAAAAATATATTAAAAAAATGTAATGAAAATTGCACTAGTGCGGTAAAACGCATTAATCGCACAGTTTACTGCTTTCGTAAATTCAATTTTCGAGCAAGGTGTAATGAAAAAAAAAATGTGGAAATAATTTATTGTTATTATGTTCTTTTTTCCAGATTATGGAATAGCAACCGGGAACCAACTACTAGAATTTCCATGTGCCTTCGTTTATAATAGCAGTGAGGGGTCAAAAGGAGTAGTGACGTCACCAAACTATCCGGGACTCTATCCACGCGATACGGAATGCAATTATTTCTTCTACGGAAACGATAATGAGAGAGTGCATTTACGTTTCAATCACTTTGATGTTGAAGGTGTTGTGCCGTAAGTGAAGCCTTGACTTGTTTTTTTTTATTGAGGCGTTATAACTAGCTAGTAACTTTAACAATAAAAATAATACCTAGGTCTCGATGAATGTCGTAACAAATAACTGTTATTTGATTTTCAAAGGAATCTGAAGATTGTATGAATAGAACAGTTTTATTTTATCGTATTATTATTTGACGGCTATATAGTGTTTTTAATTATATCTACTGACACGAACGGACCAGTCAACTAAAATTATTGTAATATAATGGTCATAAATTTAGTTGACAAAGTTAGTTCATAAACATTTTAGATACGGATTGGTATTTAGTTTAGCGACAAAATTTGACGTAGTATCCAACTATTAATCTACATCTTAATCCATTGGTGGTCTTAGTGTCTATCCTGGTAGTCATTAATTTAAGTGGCATGACCATGCTAACAAGTTAACCAAGTTTGCGTTCAAGTATCAATTAGTGAACCCTTGCTGCGTCACCTTCCTTGGCAGTAGCTATTGCTTCTATCTTGATTTCCCTACTTGACTCTCTTGTCTGCTAATCTGAGAATCATAGTTAGTTAAAAGTGACTATATGATTTGTGTGACTTTTACGGCATTTTGAAATATGCGGTATACCTTGCAGCTATGAATGACAACACGATGAGTAACTACGTGTTATAGAAGATTTTAACTTACAACTCTGCTACTAAGCGATTATATATCAACTAAAACTAAAATAATCTGGCCTTTATAATTTGCGCACTATTTTCTTGATGTTTAATTAAACAACATAAAAGACAAGTATTTTTTTGTATACTCTACAAACCACGACCGATATAGGATCTAGTGGAAAAACCCGACGCGTTTTGGTAGTCTAATATAAATATTTTTTTCCAGGTGTGAAGCTATATCAGCCAGTGACTATGTACAATTTTCTAGTCAAATTGTCCAAACAGACAGCCATAGATATTGTGGTCAAATAAAAGAACTTGAAATCACTTCAATCAAGAATTTCCTGAGGATCACATTCAAGTCAAACGACAGACTAGACGGAACGGGATTCAATGCTGATTATATCTTCTTAAGAGAATCTGAGATGCATAGTATAATTATGCCAGATTCTGTAGATAGTCGTAAGTTTAAAGTCAATTATATAACATTTATAAGGTATTTATTTTTAGAGTATCAGTATACTCCTAATGTTGCGGTCCATAATCTGTTGCCGGAGGTTTTTTAACTTGATTATTAGTTTTTCATACACTCGGCTGTAACGTTGTATGTATGTGCTCATTTTACCGTCTTTGGTTTGTTCTTGTGTCGTCCTTGTATGGACTTTACGAAATTGTAAGATATTCTCAGAAATCGGTATTTCGCATGACCAAATATTCGTATCCATTTTGTCTTAGCCCGCGCAAACAGGCACACGACAATTTAACTCTAGTATCAATTCGGAACCTGATTAAATTCTACCCAGACCTTGTTAGGATGAATGTGTAAATTAATTCCACACTACTAGAATATGTAAGGATTAATTAATTTTCTTCATTGTTTCAGGTTCCAGGCGAAATTTCAAGATGTCCTGGATTATATTATATATTTTATTGGTAATTGTTCAAATAATCAATCGCAGAGCTTAGATTGAGTTAAACTATACAGATGGATTATTTAGTTGGAATAAATTAAGTACTGTTATTAATAAAAATGTTACTTTCATTTATTCATATATTATCCTCGTCAAACATACGTCAAGTTATTACATTTTTCGTGACTTGAAAACAGGATAAGCCAGATTTTCAACTGGCACTGTAAAAACCTTGGATATTTTGAACGTTTTTAAAGAAAAAATAATTGAATCTCACTCACAGTGACTAGTCCGCATACTTTCAATGGAATCCAATTTGAACATTTTGAATGGAAATTAAGTCGATCAGAAATCCTGTGCAAATTCAGTGTGCTGAAAAAGAAACGTTCATATGTTTTGATTCAAAATACAGAGAAGAGAGCGGAGGAAAATTAAATTTAAAATTTCAGGATAGTAAAGAACATAAAGCTCTGGAGCTAGATATTTCTGTCTCCTAAATAAAATCGACGACCGAATGCTGTTCCTGGCTGAATCTGAATTTCAAATCGAACATTATGCGGTGACGGCCAACATCAAAATTTTTTTAATAATTTTTTTATTTTTTTATTTAATATTAGATAGTCGGAGAGAAATAAAATTCAGCCATATTCTAAATTTTCTAGTTTTATAGCCCGTAACACGTAGAAAATAAAAGTTAAAGCCATTTTAAATTCAGTTTTAAAGAAAACTTTTATGTACTTAACCGTTATGTGTCCTGAAATGAGAGCAAGTGAAAATCGTGGCGTCTATTTAAGTGGGGTCGTATGTAAGCTGTTGATCAATTAATACATTCTTATAATATTGTATAATTTAATCGATTTAATTATCATTATATCTTTAACAGGTATTCATGAACGTAAATAATATATTACTACTCCCCTAATTTGTGCATTGCTTGCAATATTCCGATTACCTAACAGCCAACATGAATTTACTTGTAAAGCGTCATTACCATTTCTCTGAATTTCACGCCACAGAGGAGGTTTGTATAACTTACTTGCATACTCCAAAAGCGTATAATTTACATTTTGCTGGTCTCTAGATCTTTGAACGTCCGAACATTAGTTAAGAGGTAAGTTTGTTGGAACTTGGAGTTCAAACCTGGAACATGAACGCAGAAATGCGATATTGCGTCCTGGTTGTCAAGTTATTAACTTCTTGTTTATTTTGCTATTCAAAACACTAAACTTATTCAACTATCTTGATTAAGTACAAAAGAAGCACAGTCGACATCGGAAAGACCAATATTAAAAAAATAAGTTTCCGTTGATTTGTTATCCTCAAGAAACTTAAATTAAAATCAACAAGTAACGTTTATATATAAAAAATCTCAATCAGAATTTTTCTATGCACAAGAGTTCATATTTGTTAGTAAGGGAAAAATACACATAAAGCACACGTCACTATGCAAAGATATATATGTAGAAAGATAACATGTTAATGGCGGCTAAGCTTAGAGTCTTACTTAACTCGTGCTAAGTACATACAGCTACAAATTAAGGTGCTTTAATGGACTACAGTCATTAACGTAATAAAGGTACGTAGCCACCCAACTGAAGTCATGAAAATTACTTAATTAGTTGCTTACAGCTTTGAGGAATATGTTTTCCGTAGAAAATATACATAATAAAGACCGAATTAGTACCTGTTTTGTGAAGCGTGAAGTATATTTGTTGTAACTAATGGAATTTTAGGACGGTAAGTGGAAACAAAAATATTTAAATTGGACCGTTGCTTGTTTGTTGCCAGGCCTGCTTAACATTTAATTGGACTAGGTAGTTTTTAACATGCAAGAGCAAAATACCTTAAAAAAAATTAACAGGAAGAACTAACATTTTTTTGGACCGGCACTACTAGCTTGTATTGTATTGGCGCGGGGCGGCACGGGCGTGGGAAAGCGATGATGACTGCGCAAGACCTAAAAAATATATGGTGCATCAACGAAGAGTCCTCTAATAACTACTCAGCAATGAAGTGGCTAGCCTTAGTAATAATTGCCCAATCTTTTATAAATATATTTTGTTCATTCATTTGAGTTAAAGACTAGATGGCAGGTAGATCCACGCTAAATTGTTGACGTCCCAATTACTCAAGTAGTAGGAAACCCGAAGTCTACCCATAAACTTAGTTAATTACCGATTTCTACCCTAATCGACGCCCAAGTATCCGATATTAACCCTTGCTGACAAAAGCGTTTTCCTGTAGTTGAGAGCTTGCGGTCAAATGGTCCAAGTTGAACCCCAACTATGCTTCAATGTCGCCTAAGTAAACCACTCGGTGTCATCCTTTCACATTCTGTAGTAACTATCCTTGAAGTGACTACTTTCTAGGCCCTTATGTGTTTAAAGGGTTGACATTATAAATTTATGTTAATAGGTTATAAGCCGCAGGCAGTAACTGATTTATGGATTCAAAACATTTTCCATATTCAAATAGTTTATTGTTATTCTAACCTAAAGGGTTTATAGATATAGTATTAAAGGACATTATTATTGTGCTGTTAATTTTACTATCATCGTCATAATGTTTAAGAGTTTTAATCTGAACACTAGTTTTATTTGTGAAGGAAATTATACCCTTTCAGCTTTTATTAAGGTGCAGTTACCCAATCTTAAAAGTTGAGACAAAAAAAATTAAGAAGCCTATCAGCGAAACAGGTCGGATTTGTAGACATAAACGGTCATACTGTGTCATCAAATACGTACGAGTAGGTATTTGGAAAGTTTCGTGAAGAAAAAAAGAAAGAACTTACTTAGCAAAACCACTTGATACTGGCGAAATACTACAAGTGAAACGCCATAAATAAAAGATTAAATTGAATTGAAAAAAGAAAGAAGAAAAATCTACATGCGAAGTAACATTTCATGAAACCATTATCGTCACTGGAAAGGCAAAATTACTGATCCGCCAAATAAGCGATATTGAGTTAAATATAATTATTATATCGTCACTAGAAAAGCAAAATGACTGATCCACCAAACAGGCGATATTTAGTTAAATATAATAATTATAATTATCATATATAACTCAATATCGCTTCATCAAAGTCAAAGAGGAAAGTTTGACTATGATTGGGACGTTCACTACAACTACAAGGTGTGCGCTTTACTGGTAGAGAAGAACGACTGAAGAAGCTCATCTTTCTCTGACTCCCTTGTCTTTTAATCAATGTAGTTCAGGTTTTTGATTTTTAAGATGAATGAATGAATGAAGTCGTGGCTGGTTCTCTGTTGTAGTATTTTCTATCTATTTTTTTTATGACATACTCATTCGAAATATTTCGAGGTTAAAGATTTATTGAGTTCGTTATTGATATTAACTGAATAGAACTCTTTATTGCGCACAAAGAAAGCCAAAAACGAAACATTAAACTATAGGTACACTTTAGGTATAGGTATAATACACAACATAATAGAAATTCTTAAACAAATAGAAAGTAAAAAACAATTAAATTTCTAAGCAGAAAGAAGTATAAAAATAGAATTAGCTTTGCATTTTAAATAATTAAAATAAATCGAACTTTTTAATCAAACTATTTCTCATTATGTAATGGCGTATTAGTCTTTTCGTAATCAGTGAGTTTGTATTCCTTTTTTTTTACTTTACTCAACAACCCAAGATCTTTAAAAGAAAAATCAAATTTGTATTTTTAGATCAAAATTATGCTCGGATGAGCAGAAAAATATTCGCCTGTGTGCCTAATGAAGCTCGCGATTAAGTGATCCGCAAATTGAATCTTTACTTATCCTGATTTACTTAATTTTACTCGTTATACTTAAAACGTTTCGTAGGTAATTCATTGAAGTTCAAATAACTTGCTAAATGCTTAGAAAATAAACGAAAACGAAGTCGTTTTAAATTTTTAATAATTTTACGGTAACCATTTTTTTAGAAATCATGTAGTGAAAATGATTTATTATTATTTTATGGAAACTATAACATAAAAACATCTTTCCGTGTTTTTAAATTTAAGCTCTTGAACTTAACAACGTGAATTGGCAGAACTACAAAAGAAGAGAGTGCACAGGCACATTGTTCAATTGCAAAAAAAGGTATTTTGATTTTAGTTTTCCATGACGCAAACAAAGCTGCCATTCTGGCAACACCGGTATCTTTCAATTAATAATGTAACCCAATACCACAATAGATCCCAGTCAACCTGTACACTTGACAGTGATCGATCTTCATCCAATATGTGCATAGTACTCGATTCGAAACGGATCACCTGCGAGTTATATCGATTTGCTCCCAATCGACTAGCAAATACTCTATTATTATCGATACTACGACTCAAGTAGGTCTTGAGTCTCGAGACAGTGATTGAGAATTACGAGTGCGACTGCACATAAGAGAACCTGGTAGTCAATACGTCACCATTTAATACTCAACACATTTCTCAAGCAGCGAGAACCAGATTCGTCTTTACCATGAGGGCACACGGGGCACGCCGGGCCCCCGGTCGCACAGGGGCCCTAAATGGCTACAAATACTTGTCTAGTATGATAAAGTAAGAGTTTTTTATACGATTGTCCAAAACAAGGAGTGTGTGTGTATATGTGGAGTGTGTGTTTGTGTGGGAGGGGAGTGTGGTGTGTGTTCAGAGTTCACGTAAGTATATAAGTATGTGCGTATCAGCGTGTCCGTGTGTGTGTATGTATTCCACCATAACTTCTTAATGCCTAATAATATTTGGGTGTATGGGGTATAATTAGAATCCTTACATCAACCTGAGTGACACTAGCATTTTTTTGGCAGGGTAGTCGTGTTTTTAATTTCCACTATTCATCTTTTTTCTGATGTCTTATTTTTTTGTAATTGAATGATTCTATCACTCAATTTTTTTGTAGCCCCAAATTATTGTGTGTTATTAAGATCCCCCTTGGCTGGCTTGCCCTAAGCCGGCCCTGGCGAGCACAATCCTCTACCCATTCGATGTTGTGATTGTCCCTAGATTTTACAAAGAAAACACAAAGCTTTGTCTTTAATTGGTTTCGCAAATCAATTGGTTTTATGCTGTGATGTCAGAAGTCTGACTTATTGCGTTGTAATTAGTGACGGTTTTCGATTAAAGTTAGGTTATTTCTATTAATATTTTTTTGTCAATGAAATTGTGGTTTGGTAAATCATTTTTATAATATTAATTTATTTTTCTTTAGGAATAATCTCGATATTTAAATAACAGCTAAGTAGACCAAAAAATTACAAAATTACAAATTAAGTTTAAAAATATAGTTCTACTAAACCTGTGCTACTCATAACAGACATTTTATCACCCTACCTAGATCTAAAGAATCTCGAACATTACCTCGAAAAGTAGGCCATTGACCTCATCAACGTCTAACTTGGGATGTTTATTATGTAGCTGAAAACTTTCTGTTTTAGTCTATTTTTTGTTTACCTCTGGTGAGGTATTAAATGCTAAAATCGTGTAACAACTATTATTCGGTAGTAGATTTAATGAAAACTTTTTTGCAATCTGTAATCTACTTTTGATCTCGGTCTCAAAAGGTAAAAAAAAATCTAGATTGGAAGCGTCTACGTAAAATGGTTTTGGGTCTACTGAAAAATGAGGCGTGATTTAGTCCGAACTATTTAAATAAGCGAGACGATTTATTTTCACGGTTCTTGATGGAATGGGTTTTACCATGAGTACTGGCTACGTCTAGGGTTCAGTATCGTATTATAAACAGAAAGTAATTTACTGAAAGATTTTTACTATTGGTATATAGACAGTTCTTTCATGTTTTCTTTGACCAAAATCTTATGCCCACTTTTCTTGAAAATTGGTTACGTGAAAACAACAGATGGTTTCGATTTTCTTAGCTTAGCTTATCCCTTCTAATTCGCAGTTCCCTTTTTGCTGGGGCTAACGCAACAATTAATTCAAGCGGAAAATGAGAATCAGTTACCTCCGGACCCAGTATTTTACGAGTATTTCGAAGTTTGTCCGACTTCACCTGTGTTTAATGAACCAAATTTTTCGGTAAAAGATTTTTCTTGGTTTTTGTTTTTGCTGCCTTACGCTTGATATTTCTTAACAAAAGGAATAAAATGCGTTTAGATTAGATATAGTAAAGGTGTTAGTTTACTTACCAAACGATTTATGAGATCTCATTGAAACTGGTATCCGTATCGCTCCTGTCTATAAGCGGCAATTTTTTTTTCACATCCTATTTCTAGCGTAGTGGTCATGTACATGGTCTCTCAGATCCGGACGATAATATCACCGTCGCGATTAAAGCTGTCATTGCGAGTAGGCCTAACACAATAAAATAATTATAAAATTTAATGTTAATAATAAAATTTAAATAATAATTATAAAATTTAATGTGTTTGTTTGTTTGTTGTCTGTTGTATTTATTCTAGAAATGTTATGCATGAAACTTTAATGTTAATGTAAAATTGAATAAGTTATATTTATGATTTGATATTGTGTTTAATACTTCTATAAATGTTTCCATGCTTGTTTAAAAGCAGAGTATGCTGGATGTAATTATCTAAATAAAAACCATAACCTATGTAAAAACCATATTCTTGAGAAATAAATATTCATTCATTCATTAATTCATTCACAACTACAGAATGTCCTTCAGGTAGAAACCGCACCCGCCGGAGGGGACGTGGAAGAACTATAACTTATCCAGGAAGGCCCCGTGTGGGTCATTCATCTTCGTCGCATTTTTCACACAGGCAACGCCTTAGGCCTTGGTCTGTGCCCTTCCAAGGGCGTCCCTAGGCATGTTGCCATACATTTCCAAGAATCCGTCTGAGTTTTCTGCTCCCCTACACGTCTGCACCCACTATTTTACTTTGAATTATATTGGTAGAAATAGCGATAGGTCCTACGTGTTTGATATGCATTCAGTTAAAAAGCTGAGACTCGACACGTAAAAAATTAAATAAAAAAGTCAATTCACCAATTTGTACGTAAGTTTCTTTGGTGAGTTCTTCTCCACAGGGTCCGTACATTGTTTTGTGAACTCATCAAAAAAAAAAATGACGAAACTAAGAGATATAACATCCATAAGTTAATAAACAATTTCATTTCATTTCAAATATCATACTTTCTTATTTGTTCCATGTTGACAATTAAATTACTAAGAGATGTGAAGAGATTGTTTCTCCAGCTATAAATCGCCTCAACTTGAACTTCTTAGTTGCTTCAGTTTTCTCTTTTTGTCAATCGTATTTTTATCTTCTGGTCAGCATATTAGTATTTAAGAAATAACTCGAAAATTTTTGATTAAAAATTAAATTAATAAGTTTATTTCAGGTGCAAGTAGACCCATTAGGTGAGCTTAAGATAATTAAAATAATACAAAATAAATATTTTACACGTAGTATTTTATTCGAAGAACATTATCCACGTCTATAATTTATGTAATATTCTATTCTAATATTACAATACTTCTTATTCCAATATGACAATTAATATAGCTTACTAAGATATACCTAACGATAACAGCCACAGTAAATAAATACGATAAGTACTTAAGAAAACCTTCCTAATATCCCCAGATGCCCAATTACGCAGCGATTTGTAGGTTCTCGGTGAGTTCTCGATATATTGTAAGATTATATCAAGCTATTTATGTAAAATATTATATGGTAGTAACTTATTAATCTGTGACGGATAAAATATCGAATTATTCTGTTATGTTGGCACTTTGAGTGAGACGCTTAAGATTAAAACCAGTTATGTGCCGAATGTAAATAGTTGAAATTGAAACCTACGAGGAAGACCCATCCTATGTTTATAGGTTGAAACAATAAATTATTTCAACATCATCAAGGCGCAGGTAATCTAGCAGTGAAAAAGTGAAGATTTCCAATATCTTTTTATCAAACTCAAGAAGAGTATGGCGCCTCTCGATAAAGGAATTCTATCTATCAGTAAATAGAGCAAGCTTCATTGACGATAGGGAAAGTTATTTGGCGTAATCGGAAAAAGAGTTACACAATCGTTAGTTAGGAGTATTTTCGGAGATAACAAAGGAAATAAGGGTGCATGTTATCTCGGAAACTTATAGCCATAGCTAAACCGAGGGGCAGACGATAAGAAGAAGAAAATAGTAATAAAGTAATAGTAATAATAATAAAGTAATAGTAATAAAGTATTTATTTTCTCAACAACAATCACATTAATGAAGAACATAACAAGTGATACATATTACATTATATTGTTGAGGCTGGTCCCTAAACTAGGAGATCCTGTACTATAGGAAACCAGGCCTCCACCTCAGAATTGAACACAGGGTAAAAATATATAACTTGTTCGAGCAAGGTTTGTGTATATGAGAGTGCATGCAAGTGTGTGTGTGTGTGTGTGTGTGTGTGTGTGTGTGTGTGTGTGTGTGCGTGCCTAGAAAGTTAGTTTAGGTAGCGTGCCTGAATTTTTATTTCGAGCAAACAGCTTTACTTTGGTACGAAATAGAACTTATATTGTGAATGTGTGATTATCATATTATAATATGGCAGAGTTTGATGTTAGTATACTTATTATTATAATATTGGTAGCGATTCACACAGTCACGCTCTAATCTTTAAGCTCGTCAGTTCTTTTTACCTCTTGATGATTAAAAAGCGACAGAAAATGGCCATCCTAATATTAGAGCTGTCAAACATCGAACTTGAACCATATGGATGCGTTGATTGCAAAATTTTAGAGATCACGTTAGACATCCGACTTAAAAATCCCAATGTTTTCCTTCACCGTAATTACATCATCAATATTATTAAGTAAAAATCTTAAATCTTATCTATAAATAGCTTTCTCTTCCAACATAGCCAACAGCTCTACAAAATTGAACTTGTTTTTTTTATACTCCGGGTGATTTTTTGACCCCACGCAAAAAATCTAATATTAACGTGGGTAGATAGCTATCCTGAAGAATAGAAAATAAATTCCGTTTACAATTTCTAATAATTTATTAATTCATTCAATTTTAAAAGTGAGGTATATAAAAAAAAAAACTTGCAATGATAAATAATATAAATAATAAAAGTCAATCTATTGCGATGAGTTCAACTATAGTAAATTCGTTGGACCAAAACGGTTGACCAGATTTTTTTATCTTCTGGATAATGAATTATCTTTATAATAAGATTAAAAAGTTTTTAAATTCTAATATAAAACTTTTTATTCTTAGTTTTTAAACTTGTTAGTATTTTATGTACTACGTGATAATGTATGAAAATGAGAATTGATTTTATTTTAGGAGGATCTCATTTCATATAAGGAAAGTAATAATATTAAATAAGGTAAGTAATAAAATGAAATTAACTTATAATATGAGTTGTGAAACCCGCTTTTCCTATTAAGATATTACAGCTAACAACAAAATTAAGCCTCTCAAAAGCAATCATAATTAAATTGGTACGAACAAAAAGCTTTTTAATATACTAGCAAAATATTAGAATAGAATATACATAAATTACAAACGTGGATAATATTCTTCGAATAAAATACTACATGTAAAATATTTATTTTGTATTATTTTAATTATCCTAAGCTCAGCTATGGGTCTACTTGCGCCTGAAATAAATTTATTTTATTTTATTTTAATGAATAATTTTCTTGTTATTTCTCAAATACTAATATTCTTACCAGAAGATAAAAATACGATTTAAAGAAAGAGAAAACTGAGAAGTTCATGTTGAGGCGATCTATAGCTAGAGAAACAATCTCTTCCAGGTGAACATACCAGCTTTATTGGAAATGCAGAGGTGGCATTTCTGCCTAATCATCAAGTCCAAAATTGGAAATACAGCAACTGTTCTAGTATAGAGATGTCAACTTTCAGAACTATTGGTTAAAATTGTTGCTAGTTTGTATGAATTTTTGTATTACTACAAACTATCACTGCCTTTCATTTAGTTTGTAGTTTTCTGAAAAGAAATATGATGCCTTTAATACCTTTTGTAGCAACAAAAGGTTGGTTTCAGCTTATTATCTACGGGAAATAGTTGTTACCTGCACCACGTCAAATAACTTTAATAATTCTGAAACTTGTTTGTGATTTAAGTTTTCATATAATAAAAATTACAATTCGTATGAGCTATCTATCAATAACGTTTTGTCAGGCCTTCCTTAGTGACTATGCTGAAAAAGGGAAATAATAAAGAAGCTATTTTTCAAAGTTTCGCCAACCCTTTATAGTTTCGCTTTGCAAAGATAAATAATGTATACGTTGACGAGGCCCAAATAACATAAAGGGCGTAGTGATTGTTCGGTTATCCAGTATTTTTTACAATAACAAAAAGTAGATTTTGACGTTACAAATATCTAGTTGTGATTTTTTCAAACAAAATGTTCGAGTAACCATTTATGGGTCAAAAATTTGTATCTGTACATAAATTAATTAGGTAGGTACAGACAGCATTTTTGTATGAATACAAACAAGTAAGGATTCAAACATACTATGATATTATATACCTAAGAGATATAATTGTAATGTTAATATTTTTCACCTATCTACGCTCTTGTACAATAAAACGTCAATTTCTGTGATAATAGACAAAATATTTTATTGGAGTTTCATTCAAAATAAAAAAATAAAAATATTTAATGTGCCGAACTAGAAATTATCATCTATTCATCTTGTCAAATGTCTTCTTCTTTCAGGACAACTTTAGTTAAGTTATTCGAGCAAAATTCACCACAGAGCCTATGAATTATACATGTCATCATTTTTTAATGAGGTACGTTTTCCTAACTTTATTAGATAAAACAAACTTACGTACAAAAAAAGTAACTGCTTACAAAATACTTACTAACTACAAACATCACTAGAGCGGAACTCGGTTGCTACCCTAGGGAGCGACAAAATTTCTCTTTGGTAAATGTCGCATCAACAAGAGTTTGATTGATATTCCTACGAGCGAAGGGACGGGCAGTAAAGGCTTGTCTTTAGCGCCTTTCAAAACCATTCGAGCAAATTTTACTTCGGGAAGTAAAGGAAAGGAACATTGGACACGGTGTTGTGTTTAGATTAAGAAAACCGGTGACATGGAAAATTTGGAGTTAGTATTGATGAATGGCTGTGTTATCTCTTTACAAAATACTCTTTAAGCTGGATTATATGGCTAAGAATAAACTACGGGTATTACATATTTATATCCTCAACGGCCCGTGATGTGTCCACTGCTGGACTATGAGCCTCCTCCACTCAAGTGGAGGGTTTTGCCATAATCTCCACGCTTGACAGGCGGGTTGGAGATCGCAGATTAAAAGATTACTGTATCAGAGAGCGCTGCTGCCCGTTCCCTGTTCAATGTGTAGTCCCTAAGTAGCCTCTTACGACAACCACGGGAAGAGTAGGGGTTGGTGACAAATGTATTCTACTCTGCCGTCACCACACGGCAATATTTATATATAACATAATAATATTCTATTGGTCTCATGAATAAACTTAGGGTCGCTCAACGTGCGATGGAGAGGGCTATGCTCTGAGTCTCACTATGTGATCCAATCAGAAATTAGGAGATACGTGGAAAGACCAATGTCATCGACATAGCTTTCAGGATAAGTAAGTTGAAGTGGCAATGGGTAGGCCTTATAGCTCGACGAACCGATAACGGATGGAGAAGGAAAGTTCTGGAATGGCGGCCACTGGCCGGAAGGCGTAGTATTGTATGGGCTCCCACAAGGAGGATAGATGACTTGGTGAAAGTTGCTGGGCGCCGCCGGTGGATGCAAATGGCGCAGGAACGTTCACATTGGAAACCTATGGGGAAGGCCTATGGTCAGGCAGTGGGCGTCTTCCAGCTGAGATGGTGATGATGATGATTACATATTTTCCATTTCTTTTTTCTTGTGAACAGAAGGTTTTTAAGGTATTAAAAATAGTACTTAACAATCTATAAGAACCATTATTAGATATTTCATCTAAGCTTATAATCTGACATCAAGAATCGCTTCTTAACCCGTGAAACTTGCACCTTTATTAGTATTTAAACTTTGCTACAAAGATAATAGGCAGCTACATTAAACCTAAGACTAACTTAGTAATTTTATTTAAACTTATTTGCTTTAGTCTCTAAAATCAATAAAAATCTATTATCTTGTTCTGAAATACAAGCCTCTTATCCACTCAATTTCGAAAGCAGATTACAACCAATCAATGACCGAACAATCAAAACAGAGCCTCCGTGACGACAATTTTGGCTTGTTTATGCCAGAAACCGAGGAGCACCCAACGCAAATGCGGTCCCTAATAATCCCGGTTCAGGCTTACACAAAGAGGGCCACCCAAAAAATACGTGGCCAACAATGTTCATTACAACGAGTCATTTTTATTTAACGATATTATTTTACTAAAATTTAAAATCAAGAATATGTAATTGGCTAAACTGCTTAACAAGGCATAAAGAACAATATAATATAGTTCCTATTATAATACTATTGTAATTAGTTTTACAATTTCATATTAGTAATTTTAAACAAGCGATAAGATTTGTAAACAAAACATATATAATTGTAAGAAAGTAAGAAATTTAAGTAAGTATAAGGGAACGCGAAGCGCGAACGAAGCATCTCCGTTTCAGCTTGGGAAAAATTGCTTTTTTTGTATGTCCATCTGTCTGTTTGTTCTCATCTACAGGCCGCGTTTCTCAACCGATTCTCGTGAAATTTGTGAGCAGATTCGATAAATATAAAGATTTTTTTTAGTCGAGTCAGTTTTTGGAAATAAAAAAAAATTACGGAGTTAATATGAGAGTTGAAAATGTAAAAAAAAAACATAAATCAGCTATTGGAAAAAAACAACTGACGAGGTCTACAACTCACAGAGCCACTAAATAGTATTAAAAATAATGCAATAAATATAAAATGTCATTCCTTTCATTTTATATCTTTTTTGTTATTTGCAATTGCCTTTCAGCAGAAAATACAAAGAGTCTTATCAATTATTGCTTCTTTAATAAAATTGGAATTTACATATTATTTTCATACTAAGCTTTAATTTTTCGACTAAGGCTTGATCGCTCTAATTTAGAGTAGACTTGAGCCCCTCGGTGGGGACGTATATATGAACTTTTGAAGATAAAAGTACTTTTAATTTGTTTAACGAGTAGAGCTTGGCGATTTCCATTTTGACTCAAACGTGTTATATTTGCCATGCATGATTTATGCCAATATTTGGAAATCTAGAATGTGAACGCGAAAATATCGGGTTACCATGTTAGCTAAAGGATCCCTGAACAGTAATAATCTAAGGCAATATATCAAGGAAGTCCTACTTTTATTTGTCTACGTCGAATCCTTTTGGCTGCTCTTCAATCATTCCTATTTTTTTCTGAGAGGTATTGATTACAGTCGTGCAATTGTGTAATCTGGATTCGGATATGGTTTCGTTTCGGATAAACATACTTATAGGTAGGTATAAATTACGAAATTATGAGGATATAAAAAAAATATCTATTACCTTTATTGTTATGTTATACATAAGATAAACAGCCACTAAGTTTCTGTTTTATTATTGTGTCTTGTCAAAAGTCTTATGATATGACTCTTGATGACGATCTTAAGATAAGACTCAGGACATGAGATGTGTCTTCGACAGTGATGTCTACGTTTTGTAAAACGTAATTTCCTGTATCTGCAGTTACGATTCCATGCGGTGGACTTCCAGTTTATTGAATTTTCCTAAGAATCTCTGCTGACTAAAATTAAGATACGGTTATTGCGCTTCCATTGTAACTGCTGATCAACTGCGCGCGCCGTTCAAACTGAATACGCAACTTCAACTGTATCGTAAGTGCTAGCGCAGTCGGTACCAGGTATACCTACAGCTTTAGTTTCAGTCACATGAAGCGAATATTCGCTTCAAGAGGTTTTCGGGAGGAAACTAGCTGACACAACACAGGCTAAAACTCACTGCTAGAAAATATCGCAGCGAGAGATGTGGGCAATCGCTTGCGAAAACTAGCCAGTACCAGTATCCCATAACAGCCTCAGAACGATTTTTCAACTGCAGATTGGCATTCAGAATGCGTAATGCATTTTATTTTCTATTTGTTGTCTTCCCGTGATCGAGAGTTTGTTTGGATAAATAATGAGCAAACTCTGGACTGCCAATTAAAAGGAAATCGATAGAAATTTCATTGGAAAGGTAAGCGCGCATCACAGAAGAAGCTGCCTTCAAAACAATAAAAACGAATTCGAATCGGATTCGTTTATTTCATAAACTGAAATCAATTTCGTAAATCACAATATTATACTCGTAAATATATTTGGATGTATAGATGTTTGTTCCGCCTAGTACTCAACGGATTTGGATGAAATTTGAATTGGAGATAGTTTGTAACCTGGATTAAGGGAAAAAGTCTTATTCCCACGGAATAAATCTTACAAAACGCGAGCGTAGCTGCGGGCAGACCGCTAGTGTCAAATAAATATTATTTTGACATATATTCAATTTTATACATCATACGAGTACAATATTGATATTTATGTTGATAAAATATGAAATAAAATACAATAGAATGACAATAAAATGTGAAATTTATTTAATATTAACTTTTAATGTCATAATCACAGAACAGTATTTTACTGTTCAGTGGTCATAATTATCATTACAAAATTCGAAGTATTTTAATATTGTTTTATTGATTAAAATAGATACTTACTTCATTTTCAAGTGGTTGCATTTCTACAAAAAAAATATATAATATTACGATTTGACTGTGTATTAAAGTTTTCTGTTTTATGAATGTGCATCAGCGATATAAGTATTTGGAACCAAGGCAGAAACTTCATAAGTGTGCACCCTTTCCTCCAGCGATGGAGATACATTTAAAAAATAATAAAAGTAACTTAAAAATATGCAACTTGTCTCTTGGTGACCGGAGGAAAATTAAAATTCCTAGCAGAAATTGAAACTTTTTCTTATTTAAGTAGAATTCCAAGTAAATTAAACAATTTAACTAGGTACTGAAGTCAGGAACAGCGCTGATCGAGTCAAAGTTATCCGTAATGAATTCTATATAACTCAATTCAAGTTATTAAAGTCCAGAGATTTTATTACTTTTCTTAGTTTTTATAAATTAAGCCGTTTTATTATTTAACGTATTTTATTTCGTACATGTTTTAGAGGCGCACTACCAAAGCACGTAGACAGCTATAGATAATATTAAAAAACCGGCCAAGTACGTGGGGCCACGCAAAGAGTAGGGTTCTGTAGTCATCCAATACTGCTTAGGTAACTTTTTTTAAATGATATTTGTACAAGTACATTTTATAAGTTGGTATAATATTCGTTAACCTGCAAAACCTACTTCACATTTCGAAATATAAAGGTTTCGTTGGTACGACACACTTGACTCTAGCAAAATATTTCTCAAACAATGATACCTATCACATTGCAGGGTCGTCAAGAAAAAAATATTTAGCCCCCACTTCACGTGTACCAGAGGAACCCCAAATAATATATTTTTCAAGAATGTATTCTTCAACTTGGTCGGAATCATTAATATGTATATTAATATGTATATGCCAAATTACAGCTTTCTAGTACTAAGAATCTCTGAGCTACACGAAACACATCACGGAATACATTTAACACTTTTTTTTAAACGCTGTACTTAATGAGTTGTAGAGGGCGCCATATTGAATTAAGTATGACGTCACATAGCGTTTAACTAGCGGACAATCAAGACGCTTCTAAAAATACTTCATTAGTTCAATTATGACAAATAGTTTAGGAGATATGCGGGAACAAATGAACATACAAACATTTCAAACATACTTTCAAACATTTATAGATATATACATAGCGGCTAAAAATCATAGCCCTCCTTTTTGCTTCGCCGTAGTCGGGTAATAGCAGCATTTTGTTTGTTTTGTTTTGTTTCGTTTTAGTATTCAAAGCGAAAACTTCGCAAATTTTGCGCTCGAAATATAACTGCATAGTTTGCGTTCCAATTTTAATTCATGAAATCGAAACGCGCGCTACCCACTATTTGGCTGCGAACCAGCCTCTGTACTGAACGATACATAAACGTGATGAATATTTTAGAACTGAGCTCCTAGCAACTGCCGTACGTGGAATGGAAACAGTCAAAAATGAGTAGGCAAGTGTAAGCTTACTTAAATTATCCGGAAAATGAGGAAATTGAGGAAATTGTTATTTATGATTGTAATTTGGGTGTAAAAATAATAACACATAAAACACTGTTAATCGATTGAATTGAATCGGTAAGGTTCAGTTTCGTTGTTTTATTCCTTTGTACTCAACTTTAAATGTGGTCATCTACTATAATAAAACTGAATGTTTGTCCTTTTATAACTAGAGAATGGCTGCACCGATTTTGATGGGGTTTGTACCAATCGTTAGAAGAAATTACTGACCAGGTTATAGGCTACTAATTTGTGAAATAAAGAAAAAAAAATCATTTAATTCTTTTTTTTGCGAATAGTTTGACCTTTACACAAAAAAGTATGGCGATTGTCATATTATGTTTCAGTCCCGGGCGTAGCCGGGTGGAAAATAAAAATACATGTACTGCACATCAAAAAAATATTCAGGGAAAATGCCATGTTCTGGTTTGTAGTCCTTAAAAAAAGAGGTGCTGCTGAAACTTAAGAAAACAGCGCATAAAAATGCAAATTTCTTCAAGGTGTGACCATTATTATACAATGAGGACATTTTAGACGACGGACCTCAGAGATGAGGCTATTAGGACCCACCTTTTTCTTCTACTCAGCACACTTCAAGTGTCATATCTTCCAACAAATTCTAGCGTTTTATTTTGAAACGAGTCATTTGTGCGTTTGTGCCTGTACCACTTACGTCCCTTACTGGTTTTAATCTTGAGAAATGGGCAGGGTTTATGCGGACAAATTGAAAAGACTCGGAGACTGGAAGCGTAGAGGGTCTGACCTGACCTCTGTAGAAATAATTTGCGTGTTCGTTAAATTTCGCCGCGTCGTTTGACTAATTCACTTCAAACGTCTGCTGAGTTATAGCGTTTAGATATTAGACAAGATGAGAAAACAAATTTTTCGTCATTTAAATCACAAAAAATCACTATCGCTATTTATAGGTATTTTAGGTTTTTTATATGGAAACAACCTGCTAATAATATTGAAAGAAATTACTCGTAGGTACTTTTTATATGCCATACACGTGTTTACACCTCGGAGGAAAAGGACCACACAGATCATAGAGACTCGTGTTCATGTATTTTTTATTTTTTACCTTCTCATACTAACCGTCTAACTGAAATACAAAGATTTCTGACGCGCGTCGCCTTCGTCTTTTGTTCCTCTGAGCTGAAATAATGTTTTTTTTTTTATTATTATTATTGTTAAGACATTCTGTAGTCAAGATCTCTTTTCTCAGTAATGCGTTTAAATTAATCACATTAATATTATAAATGTAAAAATATATGAAGGTTCGGGTGAGAAACGGCTGAATCGAAATAACGTTTAGACGCCTGTTGCATTAACTCCTTGATGGAAGGGAGTTCCAGGTCAATGTGAAGATTAGAAGTAAAGGAATAAATTTAAAAGTCGAGAATTTGTGCTTTAAAGAAAATATATTATTTTTACATTATTTAACCCTATAGTGCATCAAAATTAATCTTTTCTCAAACTGAGTAAGGTAGGTACTACCTAACCCTTATTGCAAGAGTTGGACTCGCACTTAGCTGCTTTTTAAATGTTAGTTTTATTTCACGATCCTGTTTATTAGCTCCCAAAATATATAATGTATCTTTCTTCTAATTAACTAACTTCAGAAAAAATATTTTCGTAAATCTCGCCGAGAGCAATCTCGAAGAAGTTTAATTGAAAAGGGACTAACGTTTCTCAGTTAATTACTTAGTTAAACGCGAAGTTGGGAGTTTATGGAGTAAATCACTTATTTAAGAATACTCGGCGTTAAAGTTACGTGAATGTGATCTAGGACCTAATGTCAGCCGGAATGACATCCTTCATTATTTATATATTATATAATCATATTTATACATATTAGTATTTTTACCTATTAGAATTATACCTATTAGTATTTATAGTATTATAATCTAATACTACATTAAACCATCCCAAACGCTTAATGAAATGATACACAAACAAAGAACACACAGCTGAAACTGCGGAGTAAACCGTAAGCACTGCAGTTTTGGCGAATGTCAACAAAACGCTACACAATAAAAAAAAATATATATATAAAGCAAGGTTCATCTCTGGCGTCAGTAGGTTTCTGTTCCTATACGTGATAAAACTTATCTGATGACAAAAAAATATTACACTACTTGTACAAACTTTGAAGTGGAATTGGTTCTAATATTATAATAGTCCTAAAAACTTTCACCATTTCATAATAAAATTATTTGCAGTGTACACTTATGACAGGTATATATTTTAGTGACTTAACTGTTGCAAGGTGTCATAATGAAAGTCCCATTTGATCCAGAAAACTGTAGTAGTTTGGTCGTCTGCTGTTCTTTTTCCTAGTTGTATTGCTTTTACGTGTTATTACACATAAAAGCAATACAGCTGGGTATAACAGTTATAGCATTATAAAATATTTTGAAAACCTATACTTAAAATCGCTCACTGGTGGTGGCTGGATGAGGAAAGCGGGATCGTGGGCGTTGGCGTGCCCTTGGGAAGGCCTACGTCCAGCAGTGGATTGCAATAGGCTGATTGATTGATTGATTGATACTTAAAATATAATTAACAGTTTCACAGTTTTCATACCAAATGGAAATAAAAATACTGCAAATTCACATAAAATATAAAGAAAATGTTATAACTTCATAAAAAAATCAGACCGTTATTAAAGAGCTTCGCTAAATTTCTGTTGCTTTAAACGCCCGCTTTTTATTTTTTGCATTACTAATTTAAAACAAAATAAGTATGCTTAAAACTTTAATAATTGAGTACAAATTTTTAACTACTTACCTTTGAAATGTATAAGATATTGTCTCTCCGTGTTATCGAGCCAATAGGTGTATGTACCTTTACCAATGGGCTCACTTTTTTATATTGTTTGCATTTCTTGTGTTAGCCACATTTTTTTGTAAGTTATAAAATAATGGAAATAATGAATCCTATAAAAAATGTGCCTAATAAGAAACACGTTTTTGGAACACGCTACATTTAACTTTTTTAACATCTTACCTCTCTCAGACACTGAAAAAAAAAAGATTTGTAAAACGGTATTTTCAGACCATAAAAAAAAATCTCGACATAAAAGTTACTCGAAGAGGTAGACAATTATAAGCAATTTGAGTAGAAATTCAGAATTCAGAATCTTTTGTAACACGTAATAACTCCAGAAAACTTGCCTTAATACTAAGCTCTATTTCCATTAGTCGCAACGTAACATAATTTTTCGTCTTGTTCAGACATCTTGGATTACTTTCTCTGTAACGTGCGGGTAATATTATTATTTTGTAGGTTTATTGTAGAACATAAAAGTTTTATTAGACCCGTAAGACATTAACGTTTAACTGCTAATAATGTTCATCGTGAGTGTACAGCTTTTCTATGCCTAAAAGTTCAGAGTGAAAATAAAACCGGATGGTAGTTGTGTAAGTACTTCATCCCCAAAAAAATATAATAACATCGATATCTCGTTAATATTTTATAAAACATTTTCAATTGAGATTTTAAAATATTCAGAGGCAAACGTTTTCAGGTAGAGTGAAAACTTACATTTTAATTGACCTATATTAAATATCCAGTTGGGTTAAATTACAGAACTATTTGACTATGACACAGGTATCTGCCGTAATCACTTCACGGTACAGAGCCAGTGATTATGCGACGGACGCGGGCAGGCTTACCTTCGTCAACTGGGCTTCGTGTCCTAGACACTTGTCTCGATTCTGGCATTACACATTATTTTATTGCACAAAAAATTATTATTAGTTACCTTTATTGGATCTGCGACTCAAAGTGAATTTTGGCCTTTGTCACTGGGTTTTGCTATTTGTGGAAGACGTTTTGGTAACGTGGCAACTATGTAGGATATTGAATAGAATGGAACAGAAGGGGAAGTTGAGATGATGAACATAGTAAAAAAAAAACACATTAAGTAGCATGTTTTGTTGTTTTTGTGTTTTGTAAGAAAACACTCAAACATTAATCAACAATTAGAATTGATAAGTATTCCCAATACCTACTTCAATACTTTTGGACATCGTTTGCTGAAATCATGACCACTGACGGGTTTTGTAGGGTTAACTGCGTCTATTTATTTATTTTATTTTTATTTACGAACAAAACAGTCATTTAACAAATACTGATACAATTATGTTTTAGTATAGACCTACAGTTCCCTAAATTGTTAAACGTCTAGACAATCTGCGGATGATTTACTTTTAGTTGGCAGGTTGAGTTTGTTTAGGGTACAATATTTTTGAGGGTGACAATCCAATGTAACGACAATTTTTATGTACTGCTTACTATATTTGTTCTTATGAAAAATGATCCGCGATGCCATGCAGTGCAGTGTGACTGCGAAGAAATTATTGTACGCATCTTCTACTTTATAATAATAATAATAGTAATAATAATACTGAAACCTTATACCTACATACAAATTCAAAAAGCAGCGATTCTCAACACTTGCAGGTTAGTTCGCAAATTCCTTCAAATAGATTTTTACTTGGTCTAGGCCCGTAAACGGTAAAAGATACCGGTGTAATCCGAGAAGAAATAGAGACTTAAAATAATAATAATAATAAATATGTGGACATCTTCATTCTTCACATATCTTTACGTTGCCGGTATAAGTATAGTAAAAGAAAAAAATACTCAGATAATATTATATTTTGTTTTACATTATATCCACTTGTTTAATGCCACATTTCATCTACAAACACATATATATGCCATCAAAAACATAACTTGTAAAAAAACCAAGTCTCGCACGCAACTTAGTCTACCGTAAAAAGTTGTGAGATCCATGTAATACCAAGTCGGTTAATTTATTCAGTCCCTACTTAAGAGTCCTTCTGTCTTAAGTTATTACGTAATTAGCTCACCTAACAACATCTTATAGTGACCAGATCAATATTAATTCGGTTAATTTATTCAGTCCCTACTTAAGAGTCCTTCTGTCTTAAGTTATTACGTAATTAGCTCACCTAACAACATCTTATAGTGACCAGATCAATATTAAAAATCTCTTATGTTTTAAATAAATACATAGATTGACTTGGCAATCGCACTAAACAATCAAATTTAATATAATAATGTATTAATTGTGAGATACATTATGTTTTCATGCGATTGCCAGGTCAATCTATGTATTTATTTAAAACATAAGAGATTTTTAATATTGATCTGGTCACTATAAGATGTTGTTAGGTGAGCTAATTACATAATAACTTAAGACAGAAGGACTCTTAAGTAGGGACTGAATAAATTAACCGACTTGGTATTACATGGATCTCACAACTTTTTACGGTAGACTAAGTTGCGTGCGAGACTTGGTTTTTTTACAAGTTATGTTTTTGATGGCATTCCATTATACAGGTACACTGATTCATTTACTACAAATGTAACTTTGTAATCCTATATAATGCCCCAAGATTTATATGGGATTACAAAGTTATCTAGCAAATGATGTATCTAGAAAACTGGGCCGAAATTGCAAAATGTTTTAGTTTTTCCTTGTTTTATACACTAAACACTAATTCTATTCTAAATTTGAAGCTTCTATGTCTGCTAGAAGTGCCTTAGAGTTTTGATGATCGGTCAGTCAGTCAGTGAGTGACAAAATTAAGAAACTTTGACTAGTTATAATTCATAAACTACTGGTTCAAATTGATTGAAATTTGAAATATACCGTATTTATACAATGCCTGCTTGGTTACTGAAAACTCAGGCTTCTAGTTTTATCCACAACGAAGTTATAGGGGGGTCGAAAATGGCCTGAACTGCTTCGAGAAAAGTATGGTATGGCCGTGCCGCTTTTTTGCTCGACTTGGCGGGGGCACTACCGTGCCCCCAGATATCGCACTCCTCCTTGTATGTATCCATCCAAATCCCTCCCTTAATATATATACATTATAATATATTAATATTTCTTATTTCCTTTTATTCTTTAATCTATTGTTAACAACAATGTGTACCTATAGTGTCACGGAAGTGAAGAGCGGAGTTCTTCTGTCACAGGCACCATATTAAAGTGCTTAAAAGAAGGCTCTCAATGACTTGTTTATAAGAAATTATGGGATCAATAAAGTTTTTTGTATTTTTGTATTTTTTTGTATTTAATTCTATATAATTCAACGATAGCAAACTCTGTTCAAGTTTCATGATGGTTTGTGTTTTCTTTTTATATAACTTAAATTATTGCTCTCACTTATGATGATGATGACTTACATTGTCACTAGGACAAGCCCCAAGGTCCCTCAGACCTCCTCTAAGGCCACTAAGGCCCCCAAGAAGGCCCCTCTTCCCACTCCCAAGGCCCCTCAGGCAGTCTCCCACAACTTTCCGTCCTCTTTGGACGAATCCCTCGCGCTCGTAGCGGACTTTACCGCTCAAATAGATTTCAACGCTGTCGTGGAGTTTGCGGACCTCATCCGCAAAAACCAAGGCAACGGTGTAGGCCTCCTCTCCGTATACGCTCGTTTCTCCCCTCTTATCCAACGCCTGGGGAATTACCAAATTAAACACTAATGATGGATAGTCGCAATACATGCAGAACCAAACCCCGATCCCTCAGAATAGGTTTCTTTAACATTCAAGGCTTTAACGGTAAGCGCGACGATGTCGCCACGTTCCTCAACGACCACAACTTAGATATTTTCATGGTCCAAGAGACCTTTCTCAAACCCAGTCAGCGTAATCGGCGTTTGGCAGGTTACAATATCATACGTAATGACCGCACTTCTGAACAATTAGGAGGTACGCTCATCTTTTATAAACGTTCGCTTCATTGTGTCCCTATCGACACTCCTCCCTTAGAGTTTATCGAAGCGTCATGCTGCCGGATCGGCATGACGGGGCATATCCCAATCACTCTTGTCTCCGCGTACCTTTCCCCTTCTGTTCATAGGGCACTGCTTAGGTCGGACTTAGAAGCTCTTTTTAATTTGGGGGACTCTGTAATCGTTGCAGGGGACCTCAACTCCAAACATGTTCTCTGGAACTGTAGGGTCACCACCACCCGGGGCCGGATCCTTGATTCCCTGTCAGACCCTCTCAACTTTGACGTCATTGCTCCACTCGAACCCACTCACTATCCCGACAACCCTAACCACCAGCCTGACATCCTTGACATCGCACTTCTAAAGAACATAAGCCTACGCTTAAGTGAGTTAGAAGTGCGACATGAACTCAAATCCGACCACCGCCCAGTTCTCTTGGGTCTCGACTCGCGTACCCCTGTACCCGGCCCTGACAGTCACGGACCGACTAAAACGGTGGTGGATTGGGACAGAGTCCAGTCTTCGCTGGCCTCTTCCCGGTCTGTTCACCTGGATAGCATCCCCCCCGTTCTCTCCTCCCCAGACGACATTAACCTCGCCATTGACTGCCTCACCAAGCACATACAGGGCGTTGTGAGCAGCTGCTCTCGGCAAGTTACAGTACGACCTGACGGTCGCTTTGACTAGCCGCCCGAAATACGTGCTCTGAGGACTGAGCGAAACGCCGCTATTCGCGCTTACGATGCTGCTCCCACCGAACAGAACCGAAGGGTTATGCGTGCCTTGCACAGGGAGGTGCAAGCACAGGTAGCTCTTTTACGGGACGGTAGGTGGGAGAAGTTTCTCGGTAAACTTGTCCCTTCTCACTTGGCCTTCTGGCGCCTATCTCGTTCGCTCAAAGCGGACGCAGTCGCTCCCATGCCCCCTCTCAAACGTCCCAACCAGCCCCCCGCTTTTGACGACGACGAAAAAGCGGAATGTCTGGCAGACAGCCTCGCAGCACAGTGCACTCCCAGCACAGTCCCTGCAGACCCTGACTTTCTCATAGAGGTCTCTACGGAACTCAACCGCAGAGCCTCTCTCCCGCCAACTGACCCACCCCTGCGCTGCGTCACAGAACAGGAGGTGAAAGACCTCATAAAGGCATTAGCTCCCCGTAAATCCCCAGGCATGGACGGCATCACCAACCGTGTCCTGAAACTTCTTCCCGACCACCTCATCTCAGTTCTGACCAAGATCTTTGACTCGGCCATGAAGGCATGCATCTTTCCACAAGCTTGGAAGGAAGCTGTCGTCATCGGCATTCACAAACCTGGCAAACCTGCCGACGACCCTACTTCTTACCGCTCGATCAGTTTACTCATTAACATGGGTAAAATGTATGAGGGGGTAATCCGATCTTGACTCTCTGACTTTGCTTTCTCCCACAACCTTGTCCCCAACGAGCAGTTTGGTTTTCGTCCCAAACACTCGTGCGTCCAACAAGTCCACCGCATAGTGGAGGACGTCTACTCTGTTCTCCTCAAGAACAAGCCCAGACCTACAGGAGCCGTCTTCTTAGATGTAGCGAAAGCGTTCGACAAAGTCTGGCACGAAGGCTTGCTTTTCAAGCTTTACAAACTCGAGGTGCCTGACCGTCTCGTACACATCATACGAGACTTTTTAACCGATCGCTCTTTTCGCTGCAGATACGAAGGCGTGCTCTCGACTCGCAGACCGATTCGCGCCGGAGTCCCTCAGGGCTCCGTGCTCTCTCCCATCCTTTTCTCTCTTTACACTAGCGACATGCCTAGACCTAGGAACGTGCAACTCGCCCTCTATGCGGACGACACTGCCGTTTATTCCAATCACCCCCGTCTCTCTCAGATAGTTTCGAATCTCCAGACTGCGGCAGATGCCCTCGGGCAATGGTTCCGCAAATGGAGAATAGAAGTGACCCGACAAAAGTTCCGCCATTATTTTCACTCGTGGCCCTGAGCCCACGCTCCCCTAGATCAAACTTCTCGATCACCCGGTACCCTGGGTGCGTGAGGTGAAATATCTAGGTGTCACTCTCGATGCTAGGCTCACGTTCGGTAAGCACATCCAGAAAGTTCGCAATCACGCCGCGTTCGTTTTAGGCCGTCTTCACCCCATGATAGGCAAGCGGAGTAAAGTCTCTCTTAGGAATAAGGTGAGGCTTTACACCGCTTGTATTCGTCCTATCATGACATATGCTAGTGTAGTTTTCGCTCACACCGGTGTCACTCACATTCGTAAGCTTCAACTCATTCAAAATCGCTTCTTACGTCGGGCAACCGCCATGGCAACGTCCTAGGCCGAGGTCCGTGCCCCCAAGTGGGCGCTCTTAGGCTGTTGCTATAATACTAGGGGTAAGAGCCTTCCGCTCCCCCAAAAGTCCGGTTACGCTTGATACGTCGATTTTGCGACACAAGCATTAGGCCATCGTCAAAAAAAAAAAAAAAAAAGATGATGACTTACACTACAACTAACTAACTTACTGACTTACTAATGTTGACTTATATTAAATGAACGTATAAAGTTATTTTTCTTAGTTTATTTATAGGCTTTTCTAAGCTTAAAGGGAGACACCAACCACCTTTCCTATCAAAACAGATTATGTTTTTAAAAAGAAATAGACATATTTATTATTATTATTATTTAAACAGTATTATTAAAACTGATCTAATTGGCTAAAGTTGTATACCTTTTTCGCTTTGTGTTACCAGTTTTGAGCAGCATAAACAGCTTTACAGTTTTTACACGATTCAATCTCAAAATAACGTTAATATTTTCATTTCAAAACATATAAGGGCTGTGTATTTTATGGCCATTCCGAGTTTTAGACCACAATTCGCAAAACACAGTACAGTTGGAAATTTCTCGAGGTCATGCAGGAAATAAAAAACAGGAAAAACCAACTCGAACAAAACATAACTCGTGAGAATGAACCAGTGAGTACTTGCCTAATAACTCACAATGAATATGTTGTTACTAGGGGTAAAGCTAACAACTTTTTGCCGTTTATAAATTATACTGTTGTTAATTACATTTTAGTTACACTTGGAAACCCGTTAGTGTTGTTAAAATCATAATTTATTACATGAAAAGCTTTTGGAATTTTCTCGTAAAGTGAAAATAAAGCCAGTCATAAAAGCAATCAGAGAGCTTTATATAAAAATAGTAAAGTTTCTTGAAATAGTCTAAATTATCATTTAAAAATATTTAAAAAATACTGTTTTTCTTTCATCATACCCGCCGACAAAACTAGTCTGACATTAGAATTCGAACTGTCAATTGTTTGATTACGACAATCTACCTTCAACCCGAAAAATAGTACCATTAGAACTAATACCTATACGTATGTTGTATTGGATATAACTAGGTACTACTTAGTAAAAAATTATAATACTATACGATTCGTACAAGAATAAATAAAACAATGTTGTGAGGAGTGCTCATAGTACGGTCGGGGTCAGAAAATGTTTACCAGTTTTCAAATTAGATTCCATATCACACTGTTTTGACTAGTCTAAAATGCCATATCAAGTTACTTATTACCTTTTAAAAGTTATTATTCAACACGCACTGATTAACAACAAAGAGATTTATTGATCACTTTTTGATGACGAAACTCATATCTTTACTTTTGAAATGACATTTATTAAAAATATGATTGTTTGAATGTCGTTTGGACAAGAGTGAAATTTTAAGAAAGATGCATAGGCATAATAGTTTTATAACGAAATAAAATGGCAAGCCCAGGAGCAAAAAGCTGAAATAATATTTCTCTTCGAAGGTGGACAATAGGGCTACTGCGATTAATTATGTGTCGCTTTTGGACGAAGTGATGCTGCCTATTGTGCGCGTAGTGTATCCTGCAACAGAATTCCTACACATTGCCTACATTCAAAATAATGCATGGATACACACGGCCCGTGCTACTATGGCATGGTTCAACCTGCACCGTGACATTCGACTCATTCAACGGCCCGCTCGGTCTGCTGATTTAAACCCAATTGAAAATTTATGGAGGTTAATGGTTCAACGCTGGGACTGTCAAAATGAAAGAAACCTTCATGGAATGGAAAGAAACAATCATGCTCATAGATCAGACTGTGCTCGGGTATGGGATGATATCAGACTAGAGGGAATGATCTATGCGCACGCCTTGTCGCATCAATGCGAGATAGTGGAGATAGACTACGTGCCGTCATAGCTGCTGGGGGAGGTTATACTAGATATTAAATAAAGATTTTTTGAGTTTCTATTTTATTATTTCTTCATATTCTTAGTTAAAAACTTTGGCGAAGGATAGTTGGACGCCTATAGGTAGGCGGAACAAGATGTTGTGGGAAAAGGGTTACCACCCGCTTGGCTGGGTGGTATAGCCAGGGGACCGAGGTCCAACTGGTGTTGTCCTTACTTCATTAGCGCGTTTCAGGCCGCGCATCGTGATTGGTCAGTTACCTTCCTTAGTTTTCCACTGCGAGCATTTATATTGGTAGCACAGATGTCACTACGAAACTAAAATCTTAGTTTTTTTTTCAAAATAATTGCTCTATATATCAAACCTTGATAGTAGTCAGTCCACCTCCTAGAGCGAACGATTCTCATATTATTAGAAAAATAATAATCTATGGTCAATCAAATTGATATGAAATAGACATTTCGACCTTGTGACTCAAATGTGTGCAGGCAATTGTAATACTTAAGGTGGTAAACATTTTTCGCGACCATACAAATCTAGGTAAGATAATAAATTATGTTATTTATGTGATTCGGTTTGTTTAGATATTCCATGCATTAAATCGAAAAAGCTACAAAAAAAAACAAAAACGTTGAGAAAATAACTTTGATCTTTACGAAAATAACATGTTAGATTATTCGTTCAAAAAAAATAATAGGTACCAAACAACTTACCTTAAAGAATAGCGTATAGGCAGACAGCCGCGTGGCCAGTTGGTCGATTTACCTGGGCTGATTGATAACTGGCCGAAACGACGAACTTAAAAAAATGATACGCAAAAAAAAATATTACATTATATTTTGGCATCTTTTTGAAAATAGAACGCCAAATTTGAATTTAATCGAACTGGTGGAATTTGTTTGATAGGACGTAGAACTTTCTCTGTCGTAAATTTTCTTAACAATGGAAAGAAACGAAATTCGTGCGGTGATAAAGTTTTACGTTTTAAAACAGAAAACAGCAACCCAGATTAAAACCAAGCTAGACAGTGTTTTAGGTAATTCTGCTCCTGCATTGAGTACAATTCACACCTGGGTAACTGATTTTAAACGTGGAAGACAGCTACGAAGACGCCCACAGGTCTGGCCGTCCAAATGAAGTCACGAATCCGGACATGATCAAAAAAATTCACAAAATTGTATTGAATGATCGGCGCTTGAAGTTGCGAGAGATAGCAGAGATGGTGAGCATTTCATCTGAACGCGTTTTTAATATTTTGCACCAACATTTGGGAATGAAAAAGCTTTGCGCGCGATGGGTGCCGCGTTTGCTCACTGTTGACCAAAAGCAACGTCGTCGAGTGGACGATTCATCGGAGTGTTTGGCGCTGTTTAACCGAGATCCTAACGAGTTTTCGCGGCGTTATGTAACAGTCGATAAAACCTGGATACATCATTATACTCCCGAGACAAAAGAACAATCTAAGCAGTGGACTGAGAGCGGAAGACCTGCGCCGAAGAAAGCAAAAACGGTTTTGTCGGCCGGCAAAGTGATGGCGACTGTTTTTTGGGATGCTCGAGGGATTATTTTAGTGGATTATCTGCAAAATGGAAAAACAATAAATGGAGAGTACTACGCAAGCTTGCTGCAAAAATTAAGTGAAGAAATCCAGAAAAAACGACCACATTTGGCCAAGAAAAAAGTTTTGTTCCACCATGACAACGCACCTGCACACACGTCAATGGTTGTAGTCGCCAAACTCCAAGAATTGCGGTTCGAATTGCTACCGCATCCACCCTATTCCCCGGATCTGGCCCCGTGTGACTTCCACTTATTCCCAAACCTGAAGAAATGGTTAGGTGGCCAGAGATTTTCATCAAACGAAGAAGTCATTGTTGCCGTGGACGAGTATTTTGAGGGGTTGGAGAAAACATTTTATCAAACTGGTGTAACGGCATTGGAGAAGCGCTGGACTAAATGCATCGAGGTAGAAGGAAACTACGTTGAGAAATAAATTTATTTTAAATAGATTTTTAAAGTTTTTCTTTGTCGTTTCGGAAACTTATCAATCAGCCCTCGTACTATGGGAAATGCATTATTTTAATTTATTTTGTAAGGGAATTTATTTAGTTTTATAGACTGCGGAGATTCTAAAATGAATGTAATTTTAACAAAACCTTGTGCTTCTTCCCTGACGATAAAGTTTCTTAGTCCTCTTAAGTATGATTTCATACATAATTTAAGACTTCTCGTCTACTAACGTCATCACACGAACTAGTTGGTTAATAATTATGACCTGTTTTTAGGGTTCCGTAGTCACCCAGGAACCCTTTTAGTTTCGCCATGTCCATCTGTCTGTCTGTCTGTCCGTCCGCGGCTTAGCTCAGACGCTCTTAGTACTAGAAGGCTGTAATTTGGCATGCATAATATATTAATTATGCCGACAAAGTTGTAGAATAAAATCTTAAAAAAATAAAATATTCTGGGCCTTCGCTCTGTTATAAGACTCGAACGGTCAACCACTCGTAATTATTTCCTATCATCCAAAAATCCGCCCATAGTGCAAATTACTATAATATCATATCACACTTTTCACACTCAATATAAATGTGGAAAGTATGTTTGGATAATATTTGGATGATTAGATGTTTGGACGTTTGTTTCTGTTTCACGCCTTAAGTACTGAATGGGTGAAATAAATGGAGGTTACGATCAACACATTAATAAAGGATACTTTTTACGGGATAAATCCCACAGAAAAGTAGTAGCTTATCAACAGTTCATATACGTCCCCACCGAGGGGCTCGAGCTTATTCTGAATTAGGGCGATTAGGCCATAGTCGACCACGCTGACCCAGTGCGGGTTGGTCGACTTCACACACAACCTTTAAATTTCTTCGCAGGAGTATGCAAGTTTCTTCACGATGTTTTCTTTCACCGTAAGAGCGTTGAATATAATCGTACAGTAGACAGCACATCAATCTATACATTTTTGTTGCAAACTAGGCCGTATTACCAACAACGCGCAAGATACCCCGGTGTATAGCTTGATGAGCTGTTCACTGTACTGGTACATATGAATTCGAAATTCGAAAACACATTGGTGCGTGGCGTGGTGGTGATTGAACCCGCGTTTTACGGACGGGAGACAGCGGCCCTAGCCACTAGGCCACCGACGCGACGCTACAAGTAGTAGTCAATAAGTAATATTTTTTTAGGGTTCCTCTGGTACACGCGAAGTGGGGGTTATTTTTTTTACACGATTACCTTATTTATTGTGTGAGGTATCGTTGGATAGGTTTTTTTTAGGGTTCCGTAGCCAAATGGCAAAAAACGGAACCCTTATGGATTCGTCATGTCTGTCTGTCTGCCTGTCTGTCCGTCCGTATGTCACAGCCACTTTTTTCGGAAACTATAAGAATTATACTGTTGAAACTTGGCAAGTAGATGTATTCTGTGAACCGCATTAAGATTTTTATACAAAAATAAAAAAAAAACACTAAATTTTGGGGGTTCCCCATACATAGAACTGAAACTCAAAAATTTTTTTTTCATCAAACCCATACGTGTTGGAGATCTATGGATAGGTCTTCAAAAATGATATTGATGTTTCTAATACCATTTTTTTCTAAACTGAATAGTTTGCGCGAGAGACACTTCCAAAGTGGTAAAATGTGTGTCCCCCCCCCCCCTGTAACTTCTAAAATAAGAGAATGATAAAACTAAAAAAAATATATGATGTACATTACTATGGAAACTTTCAACGAAAATTGGTTTGAACGAGATCCAGTAAGTAGTTTTTTTTTAATACGTCATAAATCGTAAATCGTAAACCGCGGCTACTATCTAGTCGTTACACGAGCCAAGTCAGTGGCCTTTGGCGGTTCTATAACACTGACACCACGAACTACAAGAACTTTTATGTTACTTGCTGCTACGGAACCCTTCATGGGCGAGTCCGACTCGCATTTGGCCGCTTTTTTAAGTGATGGGGTTTGCTAAAACCATTTTTCGATGCTAGTGTGCGTTTCAGAAATATTTCGTGTCCCCCCATACCAGCGAAATCGTTGTATTTGGAAATATAAAAAAAAAACACAGTAGTAATGCATTAATTATGATGAATTTTAAATAAAAATCATCAACATTATGTAGGCTTTATAGGTTACGGAATAATAGACCAACTTACGAAATGTACTAATTGTACAAGTAAGAAATTCGGTACAAATGTCATAGAAAAATATTTTGATGAATGTTAACTGTCATAAACAGGTACTTAAGTAGTATTGGACATCTACGGAACCCTACACTTTGCGTGGCCCGACGCGTGCTTGGCCGGTTATTATATATAAATATAGATAGCATCATAATGCTAACAGCCAGTATCAACTGATTCAAAGATGGAGTCGCACATGTTCTGTTTATTTGTTTTGATGACCATGACCGCTGTTATTCTTGCTAAGCCTGCTGATTCGGATCCTCCACCACTAGGTATGATATTCATAAATTTAATATGTTTCCTTATTTACTGTTAAATTGTAGCGAATAAGCTATGAGTTTAATATAATATTCACCTTTTAAATACCATACATCAGTATGCTAGTAGATAATTAAGTAATTAACTAAATTATTAACTAAATTAACTTAATTATTTACTTGTAGCAAGAATATTAATAATTAAACGACTACGATCACCATCTATGTATTCGTGCATATTTTTTTATCCGTGTGCATGAAATTGTAATTATCATTGAAATAAAAATTCAACAGATTGCCTATTAGAAAATGAGAAGTACTACAAATGCGATTTGGAAATATGTTTGAAGACTTGTGAACACCTGAAGAATTACCCACCTTGCCCCGCTATAGCTGCAGGTTGCGTTAGACAAGCTTGTCTTTGCAAGCCAGGGTACTTGAGAAACAGTCAAGGTGCTTGCGTCGAAAAAACCCAATGCGATTGTAAGTATGGCTCCCCTTATCGTATGATCACATAGATAGAGATTTATGGAATGCATGGAAGAATTAAATATACTGCGCCAATCCCAAATTCGTCCCGTCCCGAATTCGTGTTTTAACGAAATAATACTTTTTATCATCGATTTTATGTTGCACTAAAGATTTTTTTTATTAAGGTAATTTCTATTCCCCCGGTCACCGGTTTTGAAAAAAATATTATCAAACGCAAAATGAGAGGGGGGCGCCCTTATCAAGTTTCTGCCCCGGTTCCGACAATTCATAAATCACGGACAGAAAAAAAAATATTGTTCCTAAAATAAGGCCGATACAACGGTGATGCATTATGGTTAAAAACAACAAAAAATAACATTAACAAAAAAAAAAAGTTGTAGTAGTTAGTTTTTTTTTGTTTTGTTAATTTAAAATAACATTTAAACTTAAATCAATGTATTTTATTTTTTGCAGGAAAAAAACCACCACCACCACCACCACTACCACCACAAAAAAACAAATGAAGTATCAGTTTTAATCAATAATAATATAAAGATCATTGCATTTCGTAATGATAAATTATAAGACATTAAAAGTTAAAACAATAGAAACGCATTTTATTTAAAACTCTTTATTTTATTATATTGAAAAACGAATTTAGTTGCACGATGTACAAAATTAAATAGGAAAGGAGTAAATTTATTTAAATTAACGTAACAGTTTATGAAATAAACGAATTCAATTATTTCGAATTCAATTTTATCATTTTTAAGGTAACATCTGCACGCTCTTCTTCCCAATGAGATTTCTATCGATTTCATTCTAATTATCAGTCCAGCGTGTGCTCATTATTTATCCAAACAAACACTTGATCACGGGAAGACAATAAAAGTAGCATTTCGCCCTACGGAGCCCTACTGAACCCATTGCCGTCCGCAATGTGCGGGTGAAAGTTTTATGGCGCCCTTATTGGCCAAGGAATCGCTTTATTGTTCTTGATACGAATCTGAATACTTATTCTGACGTAGTAGATAACAATTATATTCGGTACACTCGCAGATATTTTCTTTTAAATTAACATTGACGTGTGGTGACGGCAGAGTAGAATACATTTGTCACCAACCCCTACTCTTCCCGTGGGTGTCGTAAGAGGCGACTTAGGGACTACACATTGAACAGGGAACGGGCAGCAGCGGTCTCTGATACAGTAACCTTTTAATCTGCGTTCTCCAACCCGCCTGCCAAGCGTGGAGATTATGGCAAAACCCTCCACTTAAGTGGAGGAGGCTCATAGTTCAGCAGTGGACTGTAACGGGCCGTCGATGTTACATTGACAGAGATCAACCCTAAACCAGCTCTGTTTGGAAAGTGACCACTACGTAGTTAGCGCATGGAAATAGATTTTCCCTGCTTACAGTTTAACATTATTTGAATTACCGGAACATATTGTAGTTAGCTCTTTCTATCATTATTATTGTTTTAAAACAAATATTTGTGTTATCGATTCTGGTATTTTATTGAAATACACCGCGATATAGGTGCATTACTAAATATGAGCGCTGACTTTGATTTAGTTAGCATCTATAGTACATACACAAAAAAAAAAACAAAGACATCAAAAGTCATCCTGTCATCTTTCACTCACTGTTCTCATAGGTGCAAAGTGAATGTCTCCCAACAATTTCACTATGTTCAAAAACTTATATTGCCACATTCTCAATATTACAAAACCACTACACACATATCAAGTAGCACTATTATAAAACTATTGTAAATGATATTCCGGATCTCTACACTGCCTCTCTTTTCTACCATCGGGTGTCTAGAAGCACCGCGGGATATCATCCGCACCTGGTCGACATCCCACGTGCTTACACAAAGCGCTTCAAATCATTATTTATTATGTGCACCATTAAATGTGCATGACCAGAGTGTAAAGTTTTCTGCCTACAGCATCTGTATTTGCCTTGTGTCTTATTTCTCCTGACAGGCGTAATTGTGGCCAAGAGTAAGCCCATTTAAAAAAAACGCATCAAAGTAGCTATCGAGCAATTTTTGATACTTACAGAAAATACCTCATAATATGGACGTTTCCAGGCTAAACTCCGTACTTCATTATTTAATTAGTTACTTTGGTTTTTCCGGATTGGATGGTAGTATTGGCGTCTGTGAAGCCTCTTCTTTCCTTTAGGTATTTCAAATGAAATGTTTATTTATTCTGTTTTACTTGCGTAGCATTCCGGTATGTTGTAATTTTGTTAACTATAAAACGAACGAAAAACAAATAATTATTTTGTTTAAGAAAACCATACAACAGGATGTATGAAGGTACGTACTTACAAATTATTGTTATAGATAAATATATTGGTACTTATTTGTATTCATATTCCTTTATTTGGTAATTGTTTTTATAAATTACATGTCAAGTTAGCGATATACATTATTCACATTATAAATAATGAATTTTAAGACAAAAATAACAATTCTATTACTGAATTATAGACAATGAAAAAATACCAGAGTGGTAAGTTAGGTACCTAAATATAAATGTCATCTCAATCTTATTTTCATGAATTCATTTACGCTATAGAAAGTTTACTCGAGAAGCCAGCATTTTAACTTAGATTTAAAACATGTCAGAGATGAAGCTTCCGTGACATTCTCTGGAAGTCTGTTGTACACATGCGGGCCCATGATGTGTGTCAATTTACCAGTTTTGGCAAGTCTGTGTTTTTTGGTTTGTATTCTGTGTGCGTGACGTAGTCGCCTGTCAGTAATATCTCCACGTGCCTGGTATTCATCCAGATGCATATATACATATAGAGCTATGTAATATAATTTATCTGTATTCTGCCCTACGTGTTCCAGGTTCTATATTTTTTTATAATTAGAACTACTGCCAACGATTGCTTGTTGTTGTTTGTTTTAAAATTTTGAACTCATTTATAGATTATTCAACGCTCTTATGGTGAAGAAAAAATCGTAATTAAACCTGCACACTCCTGCAAAGAATTTCAAAGGTTGCGAGTGAAGTCAACCAACCCGCACTGGGCCAGCGTGGTCGAGTAAGGCCTAATCGCCCTAATTCAAGATAGGCTCGAACGAGACCCTCCTCGGTGGGAACGTATAATATGAGCTATGAGGTTGGTGATGGTACCAAAATTTAATTTTGAAAAAATCTGAATGTATAGGTATAATCAATTTTGATTGAATGCCCAATTTAGACATCACAAAATAATTTCTGTTGAATATCTATAATTAATACAAGAAGTTTGATCCTATTTAACTTGCGGCTATCCTAATAAAAAAACAAGCGACTTATGAACATTTTCAATTTTTTATTCATTATCTTTAGTGAGATTAACAAGCTCAGTGTAAAGTAAGACATTTTCTGGGCTAAGTACTATAAACTCGTTGGACTTCAAAGTCAGAAGTTCGGAGCTAGTGGAAAACATGTACTTATTTACTCCATTAACTACACCACTGCATATCTAATCTAGGCAAGTAATTAGACAGGAAACAGATTGTAGTTTAAGGAGTTGGTTTAGAATTTGTTGGATACTAGGAATTCTTTACTGGAAAATTAATTGAATGATGGGGATATCGTTCTAATTAAATCTAGACTATAGACCGCGTCCAATCTGTTTAAAAGATCAGACAAATTTACCAAGCACAATAAAAAAAACTAGTATTATCAAAATTATGTAAAACTGATACTAAGCAGGTAGGTACCCGTAAGATTTAATTTCTTTACTACGAGTAAGAATACTTACTTGGGTAGAACATAAATAAAAACAAGACATAATTTCGGTTGAATCAAATAATAGTTGCGACTACTCATAAATATTTAGTTATTCAAATTTTTCCATGAATGCTAATGTTGAGGAAAACTGACTTTGGAAAACAGAAATCCAAGACAGAACTGTAACTAACTATACGTCCCAATGTTTATGGAAAGGTAAGAATGGAAAGGTGGTCGTGTCATCGAGACTCCGGGTTTGATTCCTGGTGGAGACATTGTCAAGCGAAAATCTTTCTAGTTTGGTTAGGAAATTACAGGCTGGCCTGATTTTCCGAAAAAAAAAAGATAACTCCGTGCTCCGGAAGACACGTTAAGTCGTTGAAACCGGCTACTGTCTAGTCATTTCACGAGCCATGGCTGAGGCCCTTGGCGGCTTTATAACACTGAGATCAGGGTTTGTGAGGTCAGTTGTCGATTTAACTATCCACACGATGAAGAAGTGGAAGAAGACAAATATTAAAATATTATTTACAACAAATATTTAAATATTAGTGGGTACACGAAGCTAAAATTTATTATAACCTGCTGGCCGTTAATACACACTTGTTTTTTCTTTATTTATGCTTCTTTTTTATATCATTGGCGTTGGACCAATGATGTTTGGAGTGCTTGTTATCCAAAAACATTAATCCGAAAATGCCACCAGCATCAATGTTACAAATAATATTAAAACAAAAGCTAAACTAAACAGCAAACACTTACATAAAATACCAATGCCGAACTTTAAATTTTGTTACCATTCCTCTCTTAGCGCAGAGAATAGGGAAGCAATTAAAACTTTAATACTGGACAATAAAATAATTATTTCCCTTAACCTTTAGAAACTAGCACCAATTGAACACAGCTTAAGGCTAGTAAATTAGATTTTAAGTACCTAGTTAGGATGCCCCGTCCTTGCCAAATTTAATTTGAAGTTGTAAATATTCCTTTATTTCAACACTTAAGGTAATTTGTTGAATTAAATAGGTTTCAATATTGGAAAGCTGCTTGAAATTAACGTTGTCCTTTCCTGTCGTTCCTTTGAAATAGGTATATCTTTAAGCTCTAGGCACAATTTATTCTCGCATCACTTATCAGTGTCATCAGCGACCTTTAATATTAGTTTACTTCTAAACATAACTTCCTTGGAGTTTATGCAAATACACGTAAAAGATTTAACCAATTAGTGCGGAGCTTGCGATTCAACTCACGATTTTATACGAGTTTACGTTAAATTGGGAAGTCTTCTAAGCTGTGAGTATAACGTGTAGTATTCCGTAGCCGGCTGTAGACTGCAGTAGCACCAGGCAACATATCCCTGCGCCTCTAACTGGTGTCTATGTATTTCTGTGAAACATTAGTGACACATTATTTTCATTGAAATACATACAAACCAGGTAGTATCGCGGTGACACGTTGCCTGCTGCTGCCTGCAGTTGGCTATGGAATTGTAAATTAATTTATAAATGCTATTCATTTTATTTATCTTCATTATCATAATTTCAGCCGAAAGTCATTACAGAGTAATTTTTTTTATCAAAGCACTTTTAATTATTTTATTACGACCGTCGTCGCTTTCAACAACCTTTCTTAATTAAAAAATATGGGTTTTCTTTGGAAAAGTTGTTACAGTGAAGTTATTTATAAATAATAACCTCACTGTAACATCACACTTTTTTAAAGTTCTACGGTCACTTACAGTAACAAAACAAAAATACCTTAAGAATGATGACACCACAGATACTGATACTGCTACTGATGCTGCTGATTTTGATTTTGATTATTTTTAAACGACAATAACTAACATCAAGTACCATATACCCTGCTTGCTGCAAAACTCCAGATGGGTCCACTTTTCATGGTTTAAGGTTTCATGATAAATGGTAATGTTGTGTAAAAAGGTTATTTGAAATAAACCATACAACTGGCTGTCAGTAATCAGTCGCCTTGATTAGGATCGAGGTGTGATCAAGGAATTTCTCAGTTATACTTAAGTATAATAAAAAGCACTGGTTAACTATTGAAAATCGTTTTTAGCTTTCCCAAGAAATCAAATCAGAGGAACGGGTACAAACGAATCGTTCAAAACAGATTCTAGTTGATTACGACCACAGAACTAAAAGGAACTAATATTTTTTAATTAAGAGCTTTATCGCAGTTTATCGCTGATAAATCTTAGGAGGTATAAAATAAGTCATTGACAAAATAGACCCCAAGCCGGCTAGCGTGATAGATTGCGGGACTCTACCCAATATCATTGGCCTAAGGAAAACGCTTGCAGGTATTACGACCCCTTCGTTGACTAGAGGTCGATTTATAGGGTCCTCATATTGAGCTCAATGGCTTCATGATTTGCCTTAATATGAACCCATTTTCTTTATAGCATTTGAAATACGTGTAACTTTAGTACAAAATTCAAGAAGGTAAAATGGTAAAATAAGGTTCGGGAAGTTTACTAGGAAAAAAAAACAGAGTGAATATTATTTGATTTTTATTTTTTAGATTTTTATTATTGGAAAAAAATTAAAACAAATTCGTTTTTTTCCAATTAAGGTAGAATAAGTTTTAATTTGTAAAATGTTTGCATGCTTCTATTTTGTTAGGCTAGATATGTGACACTGATATTGATGCTAAAATTGTAAAAACTTTTGCAACTACCATGTCTAAAGCAAATAAAAATGTTTGAGTTTGAGTTGATTGTTCCTTCAAGATTGTGCCTAACAAACATAGTTAAAAAAATATTCATACAAGTTGAATGAAACCATAAAAATTGTTTATTATTTCGATAAATACTAATTAACTAATAGTATTTTCGGTCTCATAATGAGGCTAATTTAAGTTCGTCCGTCCTTTTCACGTTTTAAAGATTGAAAAAGGACAGGAGATGGCCATCCTAATATTAGAGAATTATTAAAATATAAAATCTTTGACGAGCCATCGACTCGAAAGAAGAAGAAGAAGAAATATTAGAGCTGTCAAACATCGAATTTGAACCTTATGGCCGTGTCGATTGCACAATTTTAGAGAGCACTTAAAATATGCAACTTAAAAATCCCTTAATCTGACAACTATGCCCTTATTTTAGGTTATCATTCGTTCAAATTAATATCATTCATTCGTCTGAATTCATCACCTCTCTTTCATTGGTCATAAAAACGAAAAGGATAGCTGGATTTTAAAATTCATTCACCCCTTCATCTATCTTTTGTACTTTCAAGCTATATCCTTGTGTGCAATAAAGTATATTCTATTTTATAAGAATTAGAGCACGACTTCCCGAATCGAGCCCAATAGCATTTTTATCTAAAGTAGCCAACCAAGTATCTACGTCATTATGTTCTGCCGAAACACTGATAAACCCAAAACTCACTGACATACTAACCTTCTTCACCCAATACTGTCGATAAACTTATTTTGCCGTTCAAATACACTTAACAAACAATGTGTTTACGTAGAAGTGTAAGGAAAAACTCCCTTGGTGAACTCAGCCAGAGTAAACACAATGAACAATGCTGTGCCATGTTCTGTACTCATCTCATAAGAGCTCGTTTCCCAAGGGATTATGTTACAAATATTTTCCATAACCTTGGGTGTGTTGTGACGAATGATTCTTGAGTTTCAGGCTGACTACCTACATATTTATAATTTATATAAAACCCATACTTCTATTTATCTAAGATTCACGTGAGGGACAAAATATGTAAAGCAAACTACAGCCACAGAATAAAAACGTACTACGATCAAAAATCGCCTGCCTTTATTAGGAGCCTGGGTTTAGTTTAAACAGCTAAAATATAATTTACTGGTTGTTAAACAAAATATATATATAAAGTTAATATTATTAATAGTTAATTCCCTTAAATTCTCTCATATTTCTTTTACGCTCATAAAGTTTCAGTTGGCCTTCAGGTCACGGATCGAAACTTATCAGACAGTTACGCTTTGGGAGTTAGTATATTCCTGATCTCCAGCTTACTTTGTAAGAGGGTATGGCCACAAAATATTGTAATAAGGAATTATTACAATATTTTGTAGCTAGAAAGCTAATCCCGGAAATGATTGAATTTTGCACCAATATTCACTATCAAGGAAATCTTGTCTGAATTATGCACAATTTAGTCGCAGAACAGGTATTTCAAGACGCATTCGATATACGAATGAGACAACACAATAATAAAGTTTCCAGCAGTACTTTGCACGACGGTAACTCGGGGCGGAATGTACCTGGCACATCGTAATTTTCAGGTGTGTGCTCCTTTCATAGTTGCTGCAGGCAAATATCTCGCAATAAAGGAGAAGTGCATAGTCACAGATATAGAGACAAAACGGAAATTGTAATAGAAAAATCTTTTTTAATTGAAATTGATGGTGCTTCAAAACTTTTTAGCTCAAAAGAGAAAAGTCGCAATTTATCTAAAATAGCCGGTAAAATTATGTTTCTTTCAAGATATAGTAAACACAGATGTAGTAGATTATGATGGTGATAATGTAGTAGTAGATGTAGGTAGTTTATTTTCCAAACACTCACAAGCTGTAACTGATCGGTGGTGGTGTATTAGAGTAGAGAATGTATAACAAGTTCGGTCGCCACCACGTAATGTGTATTCTTTTTTTTTATGGATCTAGTCCTTGTGTCGCAAAATCGACGTATCAAGCGTGTTACATACATAATTTTTCAATATGTAATTGTGTTTAGTGTATTTATTTTTATAGAATTTGTTGGTATATCATTTTATATCGTATTAGTAGTATTGGTGCTCACGATAATTGGGATGGTTTGCTGCTAGATGCCTACTTTAGTATCTCCTTTAAAGAGGAGGCAACTTGCGCAAACATTACCACGAGGAGGGGGTGGCCGCGCGGGGTTGAACAGTTTAAGTAGTACATAACCACTATACGTAAGTACATTGCTTAAAAACTTTCGAACTACTACTGCAACACCAATTGAAATTTAAAAAAGTAACTATTTATTGCTTTGAAAAGTAATTTATTTTAAACTTACTTGAACTTTTTAGATCATTTTCACTCCAAGAAGGAAATAAATAAGACGTCAGACATAGTAGGTGATAGTCAGAGATGAAGTTTTCTTGGGTAACTGTTTTTGCTTTATCAAGAAATTTCGTATTATTGAGCAGGTTAATAAACTGTACGAGTACCTATATAAAATGTTATGTTAAAATATAAATAATCATCGGTTTCAAGGGGGGGGGGGGGGTCAGCTAATTCGTTAGCTGACTGTACTACTACTACTGTACTACTCGTACAATACATATTTCTGTACGATAGGTACCTAATACCTATATTTTAGATATTGTTTACGTTAAACATTGTGTAGGCATTGCCAGTTTAGTAGCCAGACAGACATCCTCTAGAATTGACTTAAAATTAGGTACAAATTGTACAATATTTGTATGTATATATTATGTATTAATTAAGTATGTTAAATTCTAGTACACGTTCTTGTCATCCCACTTTAATTAAATGTCTCACACAACACATTGGTTGGCTGGAAGAGATCTCTCTTTAGAGATAAGCTCGCCTTTGCTACAGCTATTAATAATATCATTTCTGTATAGTGTACTATTGCAATAAAGAATATAATATTTAACTATCTATCTACATATAATCGACAGATTTTATGTAGATAGCTTTTTTTTTAATTAAAGTATTTGCTGTGCTGTGCACACTTGCACTTATTTTATTTTATTAAATAGAGCACGAAATTAAAGAAACTCCTAATAATTATAATAATGCATGTATGTATAATAATAGTCTGCTTACCAACAATACGATTTCACATTATTATTGTTCTAATATAATATAATTCAAATTACGAATGTAAGTATACAATACACGTCTTACAAACTTTAGTTCTGGGGCAAACCAAATAATAAATCCAGGAATTCTTGACATGAACAAATGCGTAACGTCTACCTCGGAGACAGGAATGCGACAGACTTCATTTCAGCTAACAAACACCTCTAGGAATATCTACTGAGAATTTATTACCCCACTGTACAAAGTAAAACTAGCTTAGGAATTTAATAATAAAGAACTGACGTAAGTAAAAGAAAAGAGTGAAGAGTAATTTCCCAGTTGACGTACAGTCGTTTTAGTTGTATTGGGTTGAGATTGTGTACAGTATTCATGTTCTAGCTCTTAGTATTTAGAGTGGAAGTGTTCTGTTAGTAATAATTAATTTCTTTGTTCATTAAATAATTAACTCTTTTCACTCAAAAAGAATATCATGCTTCAGCGTATTTGTGCAACGTACAACAAAATATGTATGTTACACTTCAAATACTGAATTATAATATCTGGGGGCACGGCATGCCCCCGCCAAGTCGAGCAAAAAAGTGGCACGGCCGTACCATCCTTTTCTCGAAGCAGTTCGGGCCATTTTCGACCCCCCTATAACTTCATTGTGGATTAAACTAGAAACCTGAATTTTCAGTAATAAAATATTAAATTTGATTGTTTAGTGCGATTGCCAGGTCAATCTATGTATTTATTTAAAACATAAGAGATTTTTAATATTGATCTGGTCACTATAAGATGTTGTTAGGTGAGCTAATTACGTAATAACTTAAGACAGAAGGACTCTTAAGTAGGGACTGAATAAATCAACCGACTTGGTATTACATGGATCTCACAACTTTTTACGGTAGACTAAGTTGCGTGCGAGCCTTGGTTTTTTTACAAGTTATGTTTTTGATGGCTAGAATTAGATATTTCTGATTAGGTAAACCAATGAATTTAATTTGACGTTTTCATACAAATTCACTAATATGTTAACGTTGTTGGTAGGTAGTATCAAAGACATCTGCTATCCAGATTGGTAGTCAAAGATTTTGCATTTTATGATATTCATCTTTCACAATAAATATACAAAAAAAATATTTTCTCATCACTTAAATATTATAGGCCCTTATTCTAGAAAATACGGCCTGAAGTTGATTGAGTTAGCTACGTCGTTTTCATTTATATTGTATATGAAAAGAATATGGCTATTACAAGAAAGACGATAGTGAGTGACACAGCGCCTATCATTCCTTATTTAAATAAACTAAAACGGACAGATGTGCTTACTCATTGTGTCCTAGTTTGGTTTAACTTTTGACCAAGGACGTTTAAACAGTCTTGCTTTTGACAATATCTTTTATCAATTTCCTTTATTAAAATGACAAATTAATAAGTTTATTTTCGGTCGGTCTCCTCTTGAAGAGCACTTCCAATTATTTCGTACTTAAGAGAACCCGGAAAATAAACAAGTATAAATTAATAATGCATTACAACAGCGTGACCGAAAGTAGCATTTGATAAAATCGCTTCTGTGAATTAACAACAAAAATCGTATTGTAAGGCTATTCAAAAAATACTGTTTAGTTTGCGTGTTGAAGAGTGATTTAGTAGAAAAGCAACAAAAGTATTCTTTAGCTGGAAAAATATTATTTTGGTGTAAAGATGTTATCACAATTTTTTCGCCTGGTAAAACCATTTTTCGCTTATAACTTACTTTTATGAATGTGTTATTCATTCAATCATGTTTATTATCAGAAGTTAACTTTCAAGGTTTGTAGCCGTAAGGTAGAAAAGAAACATAATGTAGATTGGCTATTTCTTAGCAACTAATAAACTATTTCGTTAGTTCAAAAAAGTCGGATAAATAAATTATATAGATTTTCCGCATTCATTTTTATGCGAATGCGAAATGTCAGTACGATTTCGAGGATATAGTCTAACAAACCGTCACCCGTTTTCTGGGCATCTATAAAAAAATATTGGATTATATTTATTGTTTTTTTTTTCTATAATATAAATATGAGATTTAATATCTGAATAGAGAATATTATTCAGAGCACAAGTGGTTTTCATGATATGATGACGTAATACACAGACAGACATAAATTCAAAAATTATAAATTTTGCCTCTATATTTATGTACTTATGTAAACTAACACTTCACACTTTTCTGTATAACCAATGTAAAAAAATCACTAAAATGTACTAGTACATACAGACACAGCTCAGTTAGATTCTTTATAACGTAAAGATTAGATTCCAGACCCTCAGTAGGAAAGTGATATATGAGCTGGTAACAATAGTATTTATTATACAACGTGTTACAAAAAATACCAAAAAAAAGAATATTCTTCATCACAGGCATTGAATCAAAATTTTCCCATCTCTAGTGTCAATTGACACCTAAAATATAGACTATCGATTCTCAGAACGGAAAAGTATTTGTACATCATTTGTGCCTACATTCTTAAAAGAGATGTACTTAAATCAATTTATGTTAGAAAACATTTTCTTTTTTGCCTTAATGATCTTGTTTACGTATTTACAAACATAAATATCATTTTGAAATATTTAGTTCATTATTTCATAAATTTATTATTTCATAACAATTATTTAACAAAGCTTTTTTTATTTATTTGTAGTTTTTTTCATTTCGAAATTAATTGTTCTAGTGTGAATGTTATGGTACAAGTTGTACGTAAACATTTTTAACCATAGCGATAAAAATAGGTACATTGACCTAAAATTACATATCTGGTCCGAATATTCTTTGACACAGCTGATCACTAGAGATGGGAAAATTTTAATTAATTAGCCTTTGATAAAAATATTCTTTTTTTTGGTATTTTTTGTAACACGTTGTATACCGGTAATATAAAGTTATTTTATAGATCGACGTTTCGCTCAACGTTTGCGCATTATCGTACGTATACCTGTTATCTGCAAGGAAGAACCAGCTTAGTGTATACGACACCCTACATTTTCCATTTCCCCATACTAAGCGACGACGTATGAAGGTAAATTTATACGGTGCACAGTAGGTACATTTATCAAGTTACTAACTTGAAACAAAGGTTTATACAGTGTAGCAGGAAAGGCCTATCAATTTCCTATTCTATTTACCAGTCCACTGAGTTTGAAAACCTTGTCTATTAGAGGCATGATGAACTAGGCGTACTGGCACATAGTAATTTCAAATGCGTATAATTTTTGGTGGTGGCGTAGCGTTCTTCTTTTCCATCTTGTAGGTTGTAAGGTCGACGAGTGACCTGAAAAACCCTGGTGTCAATGCCGCCATGATGGCTTTCGTAAATAGTAGGCGGTACCAACGACTTAGCGTGCGATCTGAAGCACGGAGTCGTCTTTCTTTTCGGTCAATACTAATGAAAGCATCACGAAGAGTTTTATTGTTTTAATTTCCCCTCCGAAATCAAACCCGGAACTAGAACCTCCGTAATCAAACACTTAATGTCGCGCCTTTCGCGTTTCCTCCCTTATTTAGTATACAATACTCGTACAAATCTTTCATTTGGCTGACTTTTCATGCAAACTTTATTACTCTACCCTTTTCATCTCTTGCTTAAGATACGAAGAAAATATTTAGGACCCTGCTTAGTAACTTTTACATAAATAATGAAGTTTTTGACTTAGAAGGCTAAGCAATAAAATTATTGTATGCTTTAAGTCTGGCACAACAAACCTTGTCTGAAGTTTCTATTCTCATACAATGTATGAGTATAATAATGGAAACGTCTTCCAGTTTTATCTGCTCATTTTATGTGTGTGTAATAAAGTCCGAATTGTTGATAAGGAAGACACCAATCTTGAGATGGTGTGTGTGTGTGCTGTTCATACAATGACGTTGATGTGTATGTAGGCTATGTAGACGCTCTTCGGCAAAATCCATTAGTGTTATGAAAGACTCTGAGCTATGTCGATGGCTGGAAGTCGTTAAACAGGTTAAATATTGAATAGTTTTCTTATATGCTAAATAAACAATCAACTTTTTGCATGTTATAACCAAAAAAATAATTTGAGATTATGTTTTAACGATGGTGTCAAGTGATATCCTGTTATCTTTTTTACTGGTTTGTTACAAACTTTAGAAGTGCAAAATGTTTGATTTTAAAGATATTAGAAAGAAAGAAAATAAAATACTTTTCTAACAGCACAACTTGCTAATCAAAAAATATTAGGTCTTTAACGAAAATGTCTAAAAGCTTTTTCGAAAATCCCTCTCCTTCTATTCTAGTCGTTTTATCATCATGTCACATTTAAAATTCGCCCGGTGGACACATTAAAAAGAATATAATTTCACTAATGGACCATTTCTGCTTGTTCGTAGGTGTAGAAAAACTTCCGAACCAGAGTGTCCTTTTGTTGCCCCAAGGTGTGGACGTTAAATAGAAGCACATTACTCACTTACTTTCACACTATCTCGACATTTGGGTACTATTTATCTATACTGTGTTTAGGGGTAGGTCTAACAGAAATAACTATCTTCAGAAAAGAAACGAAAAAGGTTGACTGCATCGATGTTGTCAAAGGCTTAGTTAAAGGTCCATTCAACTCAATGAATCGATCAATCAGTCTATTGCAGTCCAATGCTGGACGTAGGCCTCCTCAAGGACAGGCCAACACCCACGATCGCCTGCTTTACTCATCCAGCCACCATCAGCAACCTTCCTCAGGTCATCAGTCCAGTTTTATATACGTCATCATATTATTCTTTTTATGCCTTAATCAATCAATCAATCAATCAGCCTATTGCAGTCCACTGCTGGACGTAGGCCTCCCCAAGGGTACGCCACAGCGCACGATCACCCGCTTTTCTCATCCAGCCACCACCAGCGACCTTCTTCAGGTCATCAGTCCACCTGGCAGGGGGGCGTCTCACACTACGTTTCCCAAGACGCGGTCTCCATTCGAGAACCCGTCTGCTCCAACGCTCATCGGTTCTGCGACAGACGTGGCCAGCCCACTGCCACTTCAGCTTGCTACATTTCTGGACAATATCCACCACCTTGGTCCTCTGCCGGATGATTTCGTTTCGGATTTTATCCCGTAGCGAAATACCAAGCATAGATCTTTCCATAGCTCGCTGAGTGACATGTAGCCGGTGAGCCAGCTTCACCGTCATGTTCCACGTCTCGGCTCCGTATGTCAAAACGGGTAGGACACACTGGTTATAAACCCTGCTTTTCAGGCATTGCGGTAGCGGCGACGAGAAGATATGACGCAGTTTCCCGAGTGCTGCCCAGCCCAACAGTACTCTTCTTGCGATTTCACGCTCAAAGTGTCTCTACCCAAGTGCAATGTCTGCCCGAGGTAAACATATTCTTGGACAACTTCGAGCACTTCGCCATTGATCGAGATCGGTTCCGGAATTATTAGTTCGTTGAACATGACCTTAGTCTTGTCCAAGTTCATCCGGAGACCGCCTTATGCCTTAAATTGCCAAATTTATGCCTTAAATGTGCCTTAAATGTGTATTTAATTTATATTCAACTAAACGCGCATGAAATGGGGTAATTTTATGTTCCGTATACTACGTTTTGAATTAGGAGACCACATCAGAATAGATATAAATTAACTAATTTAATTAAATTTTCATTGAAAAATGTTGGTGCTAGCTCTTATTAACAAATATTAGGAGCTTTCGCTGGAAGAATAAAATTTATTATCTCTTATATCACAGAGAACGGCAAATAAGTTCAACTTATTTAAAATCAATTTTCCAGTGGTTATCAAAATACCATAAAAGATTTGTATAAGCTGAAGCGACGACGCTTTACTAAGGTTTGGCACTTATGGTGAACCGTAAAACAATCCATCTGAATTCATCCCAACCTAACAATTCCAAACCTTATCCACTTTCCTAAAAGCAGAATTTCGACAAACAGACAATTTGAGAAAATCAGAGCTATTTGAGACAGAACAAGCATTCATCTCTGCAAACAATGGAGGAAGAAAATCACAAGAAAATCGACAAAATTCGTGATAAAGATGACGACGGTATAATTTTAGTAATGGTGCCTGTGGCTTTATTAAAAAAAGGTTCTTTGGTTGTCTGCCTACATAAAAAACAGTCGCTCTTTTTCGTCAATTATTAATTTGCCGATATCAAATCAAAGCCCATTTGTGTTTAAAATTTTATGTCGTTTCGATTTCAGTTGAATGTTGCACTGGAAATATTTTCTTACTACCGCTCCACTCGCGTTGTGTGAGATTTTCCCGTGGGAATAAGACTTTTTCCCGTAAAAATTATTCTATGTGTTAATCCAGGGTACAATTATCTCTATTCCAAATTACATCCAATAAAGTAGTTTTTGCGTGAAATATAAGAACAAACATCCGTCCATACGAGTTTATAATATTCATAAGGATTCTACCAATTTTATTTTCATCATTGGGTAGTGATTATTCACTGGAAGTCTTAACCTACCTAGTATAAAAAAATCACATACATACAGACACACACATGCATATTCACATACATGGGCGATAAAAGCGCGCTACATTGAAGGAAAAATATCGTGAGGAAACGTGCACACTCCTTCGAAGAAATTCAAAGGTTGTGTGTGAAGTCAACCAACCCGCACCAGGCCAGAGCGTGGTCGACTATGGCCTGATTGCCCTAATTCAGAGAAGGCTCGAGCCCCTCAATGGGGACATATACCAGCTGTTAATGATAATGAAGTGATACATACCAACTTGAAATCACGCCTCTCACTCTGCCTGCCAAAGGGGTGAGCAGAGCTTTCGTTGACTATAATGAGTAAAAGCTGAAACCACGTGTAGCAACATTTTTGGATTAAGATACGCATCTAATGTATAAATCGTCCGCCGATGTTTGTGTTTCTGAGAGCACCTTCCTAGGTATATTATGGCACTGAACCTAAAATATCTTATAGAAAAAGAGCTTATTTATTTATGTACAACACCCACAGAAATATATGGGTTGGTGCGATTCTTATGCTGGGAACCACTCGGCTTAGTAATTATCACTCTGTTAAAGAAGACTCCGACTTGCATTTAGTTGACTTTTTTAATTATAAAATCACATTATACTAATTAGATGATGTGGTTGCAGCAGTTTGTCGTAAAATAATAAAGTCTTGCTGCCTCGTTCGAGAGAGATAAAGCACGTAGAGCTCAGTCGTAAACAGACCATAAACTTAAATATTGCACTGCTCAATGAAAATATTCCAACTTCATATTTCCACGTAGACGTTCACGTGACTTGGTTTATGTAATTTTTTCTTAAAAATACTATAATTCAATAGTAAAAAAAAAATATTTTTTTCATGCTATTCATCAAGATCTGTAGATAATTAAGACGTAAAATTGAGACAAGAAAATGAACACACAAAAATACCAACTTTTACACTTTAAATGAGACATAATGAGTATTATTGTATTCCAGTTGGACTTAGATGAAATCTTTATTAAATCTACACCTTCTAAGAAACCGTACATTGTATAATTTTCATACACTTCATAGTTTTTTGCCTATGCCGCAACAATTTATTTCAAAAATAATATTTTTATGTTAATATAAATCGAGCCGTGTGGTGACGGCCTACGGTGACGGCAGAGTAGAATACATTTGTCACCAACCTCTACTCTTCCCGTGGGTGTCTTATGAGGCGACTTAGGGACTACACATTGAACAGGGAACGGGCAGCAGCGCTCTCTGATACAGTAACCTTTTAATCTGCGATCTCTAACCCGCCTGCCAAGCGACTTAAGTGGAGGAGGCTCAAAGTCCAGCAGTGGACTGTAACTGGCCGTTGATGATGTTGAATATAAATCTAGAAACTTCCAATGAACTTAGTTTAAAAATGTTGAGCATAATCAACAATTTCATCCTGTAAAAAGAATACTAATTAGAAAATAAGATTTCAATCTAGCGAAAGTCCGTCCAAGCAAATACTAGTTTAACTTTTTGAATGTTTATACTCTTAATATTAATTTTAAAAGTTCCATTTCAAAACTTAGATGAGTTGAATTCAGTTTTGTGCAAAGAAGTGACTAGAAAAAATATGTAATACATCAGAATTGTTTTGAATAAAATCATTAGCTAGTACGTTTGTGTCCTTAAATTTTTATTTAGTTTATTTTATAAGAAACGATTTGAGCCTTGCCTCGGTATGTAGCTAATATTATTAAAAATAATAAATAAAATAAATAATATGGGGACATCTCACACACGGCCATCTGATCCCTAAGTAAGCAAAACTTGTACTATGGATATTATACAGCTGATATACTTATACATTACTTAAATAGATAAATACATAGATAAACAATATCCAGACACAAAGAAAATATAAATTATCATCACACGAATGTTTGCCCTGGGTGGGATTCGAACCCGTGCTCTGTGATTTGTAGGTAGACGTACATACTACCAACTAGGCTAGGAGGCCGTAAAATTTATTCTGTGCCTTCGTGCGCGAACTATTAAACAGGATTATATTTTAATCAGTGTTTTCTGTATAGTAAGTATTTAGAACTATACAACAATTTTTCTCGAGGAACATGGGTCAAATTCACAATAAAATGGAGCTAGCCGAACCCGTCGTTTGAGTTACTAAATTTCAATTAAATATCATAATCCTAATAAAAGCTTCATATTGTTATGTCTAGACGAAATTGAGTAAATTACAAAGAAAACAGAAAGAAAAGCTGTAAAAATATAGCAAAAGTTTTCCACAATATTGTACTTTCAACAGTTCCAACCATCAAGTAAGGTATTGTTTCGTTTTGATAAAGCGGGCAGACTAAATAACAAAGGACGTTGTGACCGTATTTGATGCCAGATAGGCTAAATATATGGTTGCAAAGATAGGTGGGGTGATACGGGATAGAGGTTTTGTCTGCGGCGAGACGCCTTTTTATACGAGCATGAGCAATTCGTTGCAAAAATTTGAGAGAAATTGCTAAGAATAGTGGCCTTTGAACGTAAAGGTCTCGTTTTAATATTCCAATTTTAGTACACGTTGAAATATTTTTATCATACTAATGAAAGAACAATCTGGCTAAGGAAGTGAATATAAGTATCTTATACAAGGAGTTAAAAAGGTAATATCACTTAGAGTTTTTTTAGGTTATATGAGTATAATGAAGCTCCTGTTTTTTTGCAGCACATTTACTAGTGTTGTTAACTGAGCTAAAAATAGTGAAGGCATTAAATAACAAAATTAATAAAATCGAAAATCCAACGCAGCAGTATATATCCTAAGTAAATCATCATCATCATCAACAGTTATATACGTCCCCACCGAGGGGCTCAACCCTACTCTGAATTAGGGCAATTATTATTAGCCCTTAGTCGACCACGCTGGCTCAGTGCGGGTTGGTCAACTTCACTCACAATCTTTGAATTTCTTCGCAGGAGTGTGCAGATTTCAACACGATGTGAATGCGTACCTATAATAATCAAGTCTATTTTCTGTTATGTGTGAAAACAGCAAATGATACATTTGAAAGAAGTTTTATCATCAGCCCTCATATCCTAAACCAGTAATACAGAAAGTAGAAGGGACAAAGGGTGACAGAGCCAATATTGTCAAAGCGTGTGTGCACATCTAGCCCACGATTTATCTAACCGCGTGGTGAGCCAATTTTATACTTTCGGTGTATTTTGTAGACGAAATTTATGCGCCCGCAAGTTAGTAATATTATTTAAAATACGCATGTGTATAAAGAAAAATACGAACTGGTCACCTGAGTCACACGCCTGATTTTTGACGATTTTATTAAAAAGTTAGCGTATGTCTTTAGAAAAACTATTTTTTTATAATTTTTATTCAGAATCGGTTCAGTACTATGAAAGCCGAACCGACTGGCGTTCTTAACATTAGAATACATTGACATGTAATTAGATTGACATAGAAACACCTAATTCACCATCACTGTGATCTAAGTATTATTAAATTCATATTTACTTAAAATACAAATAGGCATTACTACTGTATACTAAATTCCACGAAATGCGTTGTCATTTTCATTACAATACCTGTCACATCTCTCTAACATGTGTTATTTCCATCGAAGAGCTTAAAAGCTTTGTCTTAAATAAATTTTCTGCTGGAAATTCAATAACGTTGGCAAATTTTAATATCATTACAAACTTAAGACGATTTCCCTGAATTCTTGATTCTATTTCTGCGAGCGAACAGCAATTTAACTTATTATAATAGGCATAAAGGCTATTACCGGAATGGCTGTGGTGGAACAGTGCTGGAGTGAATACGGTCTATTATTACAGTCTACTCATTTAGTTGCTTAATACCGCAATTTTAGGACGTGGATCGTTTTGAGCGAAGCAAAAGCCAAATGCACGGAATATGTTCACTGAGTAGGCTATTAGTTTACTTTAAGCCTTATTATAAGCTGGCTTAGCGGGTTATTTTTTGTACACAATAATAAAGAAACCATTATTTACACATACCTCATCATCAGCATCAACAGCTCATTTATATTCCGACCGAAGGCCTCGAGCCTACCCTTACCATCAGGCGATCAGGCTATAGTCGAACATGCTGGCCCAGTGCGGTTTGGCCATCTTCACACACAACCTCCGCAGGAGTGTGTAGAAAATCTACACGATGTTTTCCTTAAAAGTACTTTTCAAATAAACTAAAAAGATATTATCTTCCGAGTTCGATGACTTTGTACCCACGAGTATATATGAGTATCGCATCTCACAGAACTTTTTGGAATCCATGAAAAATATAAATTTAATTTTTAGTGAATGAAACTGCTTCGCTCCAATGAATCCTTACTAATATTAAACACGCGAAACTTTGTATGGATGTTTGTTACTCTTTCACGCAAAAACTACTGAACGGATTAGAATGAAATTTGGAATAGAGATATATTGTACCCTGGATTAGCACATAAGATACTTTCAACGGGAAACTTTAAAACAACGCGAGCGTAGTAGTATTATCATATTTTTGTTAATACTGTTTCAAATCCCCAGCTGCTAAAGATTGGTAGCCCAGCTAAGTACAGATTATTAGATACCACGTCATTAGTTTACAAATACCCCAAAATATTAAATGCACCTTATTAATCGATATTTTGCATTAGAAACGTTAGCCACAGAACCCACAGTCTATTATTTAGTTCATCGATTTGTTCCATTACTGGACAATATTGGATAATTGAACATTGTTCACAAATCTACATGAAAAATTAACATTCAAACAAAGGTGGCTGATTTATGGTAAGTATCATTATGGCAATATTTAAATCGGAAGATGGGTGGGTGATTTTCTGTTTTAATGCCACAAGGAGTAAATATACAAAACTCGTGAAACCTGTTGAATTTTAGCTATAAGTTAACATTATCATTGTATTTTTATTAAAAGTATCCTCTGTAAGAAATAAAACTTCCAAAAATGTTGTTCTAACTAGATTCTAATAATTTCGAATAATTCCTACTCTTCTATTTCACGAAAACATATCAAGTTTAATAGTATATTTATGAAACTACTAGAGACATGTGGCAGAAATAGGTAAATAAACTGTTAAGTTCAGTTCAAAAGCCATTTGAATCTCAGGATAAAACCCTGTACAAAGGACAGTCGGTTTCAGAACGTTATTTAACTAACTGCCTTGTTAATCTGAACCATGCGGGTCTTAACTCGGCTTAGAAATTAAACCCGGAAATGTGGTAGGAAGGATTATCGTCAAGCTACTAAACATACTCATCAGGGTAAAGATTATTGAAATACATATACGTATACAGAGTTCGAGACCCATCCGATTGCTTACTCCATTTGTTAGCTTGTGAAGTGAGCTATTAATAACAGAATTTTGTGGACTGATATTTGTTCGTGTGTTTGGCGAACAAGATTGTGAATACACTCCAAAACTGATTTGAGTGAAGTACGCGGCCACGGCGGTGGATTGGTTCCTGCAAGCAAGTACTTACACACCTTTTTATTAATGTATTTAGTATATTTCATGATAATATGTACAGTAACATTGATACAAATCACTTTAGCTGTTAGGTACACATACTGAATTTAAATTCTTGCCGTACGGATTCCCAACGCGAAGCCGGCTGCATGTAAAGGTTAGTTATCCATTGATTAATTTTGAACCCCTTCTAAATATTGATTGTTTGTTTGAATTTTCGATTTACGGCACGGAACTGATAATTGGTTGGTATAATCGGGTTATTTTCCGCGCGGTGTAAATCTCACCATTTGTTGCGTCGAGTATTGTCAAATTACCTACAACTTCCGTTTATCACGTCCAGATTGAATACCATTTATATAGAACAAGTTTTATTCCTTTTAAATCCACGATATTTTCTGATCAGTCGGGATCGGATGTCATTGTTTACTTCAAACTAGGTATTGAGATAAAATTTGGTTGAGACTTAGGTTAAATTTCCATTTTGTATTCTACTTATTGTTTCGACCCCTCCGAGGGGTTCGAGTAGACGTCTCATTATAAATCTATTCTTGTACGATTCCTAACAATTAGGAATATTAAAAATTTTGGAGAATAATTTTCTGACTTTGATGTGCATAACCTCGGAAGCACTAGTGGTACTTCTGGGTTGTACCCAGAAATATATTTTGTTGTTTTATTTTGCGTCTGGGCGGTTATTTTTACTACGTTGAATCTATTTAACCGTTTCCCGTGTTTCCCGTATTCCGGGAATTTTTTCTTGATAACTTTTTTTTGCCCTGTTTTGTTAAATAAATTTGTACCGATCGTTGCGGGCCTATTTGGGCATCGGATTACCTTGGGAACAGATTATTAAGCTAATTGTCACGTATTTTATAAGAGTTCTTTGCGTTTTTCTTAAGTTTAAGTTATATCGTTGACTTTCGACGATACTGCGCCTCGTAACGCGGTTGCAGAAACGCGGAGTGACGAGTGTGACTACGGTTCGAATACTACCTACTCGTGATCGCACTTTTCACATTTGCATCCTCTTCACCGAGGGTGCTGGTAGCAGAGCTGCTTCGGGTTCGCTGCGTTCGCTACTTTCGCGTTCAATACTGGTCTTCAATCATCATAAATTCTCAATAATTTTATGCTATTTGATTAAAATTCTGTCTACTTTACTTATAATAAAAAGGCATGTTAAAATATATTACATTTTATAAGATTACATCTATTGGACATTTATGGCTCTTTTATAATTTGGGTTATTTTAAGTAAAATCATACATTGCAACTAAAAAACAGTTAAGTTACTGTAATATGAAGTGATATGCAAATTAGGTACCTAGAGATCTTATTCCCATAGCTATTCCGTTCCGCAACTGCATCTGAATGCAATTAGAGATGGCTCTAGCGGCAGCGCCGTAAAAATTCAACTCAGCGCTTTCAATATGAAACTTTATTATGAAGGATGGAAACTTTTAATAATCCCTAGCGACAAGAGACGAGTCTGTCCGACCAAATCGAGCTCCGAGCTGTCGTGGCTCACACTGGATGACTTTTAAATATCATTATTTTCTTAACAGATTTAATATGTGATAATGAATAATTTAACTTCTTATTCCAATCATGATTGTTAGAAACTTACCTAATATTTACATATACTTATAGTTTTCTGCTATCTTACTTTAAAATAGTCAATGTTTGGAGGGCATCCGTAACACAGGGAATTATTGTTGAACATGTGTATGTTTTCATAGTTTAACAAAGATTATTATTATTATTGTGTTTTTATATTAAAATGTTTGTAGTCACCGACATTGTAGATCATTTTGGGTTGGACTGGTTTAACCACCATCGACACAAAAAGAAAGAAAGAAACCATTTTCCTATTAATGTCGGTTGTTCGTTTTAGGGATAAACCGTCTTAAATTTCTCTTTTCAACAGAAAGCAAGATTTTTACTGTTACCGCACAAATCCGCACAAGTAATATTTATAAAATATAATCATCGAAACACGACTGGATTGTCAAAAAAATTATAGCCAGTGTCACTAAAGCTAATGTAAGGATTCTAAAAAAAAACTCACGCAGCCGAATCTGTCCAGGCATTTAAAAGTTATGGTGGAATAAAGAAACGTCCACACATACATACATGCATATGAACAAATTACACTCCTTTATTGGGCAGTCGTGTAAAAACTTACCAGTGTGTTAGCGCGATAATATTATTACATTCAACTGACTAACGGACTTCTAGGTCGGTCGGTTAATAACTAGTTCAACTTACAAACTCCTCTTTTGTGAACTTTGCGTTGCGGTTTACTTCGTTTTAGCAAGAGAATCAGTTTATTTGGTTTATACAGAACAAAATTATTAGAAACTTTTCTAGTAACAAAACTCTAATTTTAAAATCGAACCACTTTCAAAGAACTCCAAACCTATCGAGTTATCAGAATAAAATTTATTAAGTAAAAGCTTTCATAGAGTGGCCGAAATCATAATCATTATAACCGGTCAAGCACGTGTCGGGTCACGCAAAATGTAGGGTTCTGTAGTTGTCCAATACTACTTAGACACCTGTTGAGTCATTAAACGTTCATCAAAATAAAATTAATGTAATACTAACTGTGGTTATACTTTAGGCACTACGCAAGAAGTAGTTTATAGGGTATAAAGCACTGTGTTACCGATATAATCTTTTAATGAATAATAATCACATTAGATGCATGAAGGTCGATAAACCAAAAATTAAACTTCATACGTGTATATCGTGGTGCCAGAGTTTTAGAGCCTCCAAAGGCCAGTCATTACATGAGTCATGTCGACTCGTGTAATGACTACTTTCTGTATCTTTGACATCATTGTTTGGTTTTAAAGTTACCAGTATCAAAGCCGGCAGTCTCCAGTCAAGGTCAAAAAAAGTTAACAATGCAAATATTTTTTTATAGCTAAATCTCCATTACGTAAAGATTAAATCACTTCAAATACGGTAATTTTCTATACAAAATGCTTTTTAAATATTAATGACAATAGCAAAACTGGCAACCTCCGCTTTTGTTTCTTTCAAACACGGCAATCTACGTTCTCAATCATCAGATGGCGTCGTTCAAATCAAATACGACACTGTCAATCCATATCAAAGTTGGCAATCTCCACAGGTGCATTTTAAATACAGCAGTCTCCATTTTAATAATAATGTACTTACTAAGTAAATGTTACAAAACAGCTATATTTAATTAATAAAAGTTATTCTAAAATTCTACGAAGCAAGAGTTCGTCAATAAACACTAATCAAATGAAATGTTTTTCATTGATGATTCGTGACAAGTGGAGATTACCAACTTTGATATTATAATGATCTTAGATCTAAGTTTATTGGTATATAGTAAAGATTTTTTTAAAAAAATATGCACAATAAGTAACTTTTTACTTGTTTCTCTCCTTAGAATTCCTACTATTTTTTTAAATTAATAAAACCATGTAAGTCTAAATGCCAAGTATTATCCAAATTCTTTTCGGCAAAGCCACAACGGCCTTTGCTAAAAAGGCTTTCTTTTATTATTTTAAATGGGCGTTTTGAGCGCCATCTCAGTTAATGTAAAACGACAATCGGCCTTCAAATCAGAAAAAGAAAGAATATAAATTAATTTTCTTTTCAGCCATGCCTAAGTTTTTAGGTCCACAAAGTACAAAATCGTGTAAGTATAAGTGGATTATTTATATTATCACATACTTACCCTATATTTAAAGTTTATTCGCTTAAGCAAGCAAATAGAGTTTTGAAAAATACCCAGAGATGTTTCGACTTAAACATAACAGGACTTCAGTCCTGTAAATACGAGTAAGTTCAGTGACTGAAGTAAGAATTATAACAAAACTGCTAGTAGAGCACATTCGACTGATACTATAATTTATAGCAGTAAAGTTACTACGGCAAAAGCAGAATACATTATCAACTCAAAACTTAGCTATCACTCGAATCGGCTTAACATCATAAACTATAGACTAAGCAGTGAACACACTTCCAACTGAAAGTGCCAAAGTTCACTTTAAATAGGTCAGATACATTAAAGGATTCAGTCCGCGAAGATAAACTTTACTCGAACTTGAAGCCAAATGCCTTGTATAGACTTTGCTTTATTATATTGTACTCATGTAATCATGAAAATGTTCAGAGAGTTAGAATTACCGACAATAAGTTTCACGGAGTTTGTTTTCAGTTTAGTCATGCTTTTAAGTGTCACTAATTGAATTAAATGACGAAATAAATAGAGCCGCAAAGAGCAAGTAAATAAGATGTCGAATGGAGTTGAAACAAACAACAACGAAACTGAAACTTGTATACAACGAAAATTGTAACATTAAGTTTCTTTTTTTTATAATTAAATTACGTCTATTTATTGAATTAGTAAAATAGTTTAGAGCCCATTTTACAAAAACTAAGTAGGTAGGTATGATAATTAGATATAACAAACCAATGCGTTTACAACCTTGTTTTAAGCAGGTAAAGTTCATAAAACAACTTTACTCACTTAGATACTCCGTTTTATTATGGAAATATTTGAAACTTCCTATTCTTTAGATTTTGAAGTTTAAAAGTTTTTTAGCAAGATGGATGACAAAAGCGTTAAATTGATATTTTAATATCCGCCGTCACGTCGGCCATTTTGAATCAAATTTCAAAGTAATTTTCACATTATCTAAGTTTTCTTGTGAATACAATATTCAAAACTTAAAGAATTTATCAAGCTAAATGAACGGGCTTTTCTAAAGGAAATTGTTTGGCAGTTTTTTAGACAGTTTAAGTAAAATCAAATAATTAAGCAGCTGGTTTTTGAATTTTTTTACGGCATTAATAACATGAACGACATTATCATTTGTTTTACTATGTTTATAGAATAATAACATACTTATGTTGAATATCAGAAGTAGGTACTTCGGTACATTTCACCAGACTATGAAAATCGTACTATGTTTTTAAAGCTATCAGTTCAATATACTTAGTACGTTATTTATTGCCTTTGTCAGCATCCAGTGAAAAGCTGGCATTGTTTCAACGTTGAAAAGAAACTATTTGTATAAGACTAACCTCCAGCTTGGTCACACTACCAACATCCGACTCATTTGTCTTATTAGTTCCTCTTAAGCTACCACTGACTTGCAAACCGTTCTGCTTAGATCAGGGTTGGATTCGGATAACTTCGAATATTGACTAGCATAAAGTTAAAAAGTTTAAGAAGAATAGTGGCTGAAAGTCAAAAAGAAACAAGTTCAGTCCATTAAACTGAACAATTACTATGCTGTATTTGTTCCGTTCATACAATTTATTTTATATGGGGGATGATTTTTTTTTCTGTTGTCAGTCCATGTTTCTTGGGAGTTATTTAGTTTAATGGACTAAACACTCCCTTTAACTAAAATTACCCAATGAAATATTACGGTGTATAAAAAATAAAAACGGTATATTTTATTTATATTTCGTCTTTGACTGTTTTGTTTACGCTTCGCTTATTTCACATTGCTTAGATTATTTGTTACACTCGCAAACAATTAAAGTTTTAAAGACATTTTATATAAACGAGATAACTATTATGTCTACAATGTTAGGTCGGTATATTTTACCCAAAATAAAGTGACTAGTTCATAGGTTTGACTAATGCGCATAGATTCTATTTTTTTCATACTGTGATTTATTTTTAAGAAAAGAAAAGCGTTTGCGTCGTTCAAATCTAGGATAGAATCTACGAGGAAGCTAAAATTCGACTTTTGCTTGTAACACAAACCATCTCTGAGTAATATTGCGACTCATAAAAAGAAAAATAAAGTTTCTAGGTGTATAAAATTTTGAGTTGAGGAAACAACATGGTTTTTAAGTATCCGTGGTACTAACCACGTATGAATGGCGCATACATTTGTCATATCAAACAAAGTTCACTAAATTACAAATTTTATTGCGGCTATTTTTTTATGCATTCTACTATGAGTACATAAACTTTGTGGTTACTAAAATTGGTATTATACTAAACCATTCAAGAACTTAACACATACGTCTAACTTGTCGTTTATCGTCTGACTGCGTGCACGCAAACAATACGGATTTATGTCGATTATTAAAAAGTATTGGACACGTATTTTCTTTTTCTTTTTAAAGTAATAAAAAAAATACGGAGATAATGTTGATTGAGAGATTTTTAAAATGAAGAATAGTTAATTAATAGTTACAAAAATCAATCAATCAATCAATCAGCCTATTGCAGTCCACTGCTGGACGTTGGCTTCTCCAAAGGCACGCCAAAGAGCACGTTCACCCGCTTTCCTCATCCAGCCACCAACAGCGACCTTCCTCAGGTCATCAGTCCACCTGGCAGGGGGGCGTCCCACACTACGTTTCCCGAGACGTGGTCTCCATTCGAGAACCCGTCTGCTCCAACGCTCTGTGTCCAGATGTGGCCAGCCCACTGCAACTTCAGCTACTTTCTGGACGATATCAACTACCTTGGTTTTCTGCCGGATGATTTCGTTTCGGAGTTACAAATATACGTGTCTTTTATAAGAAAAATTGTGTTATATATATATTGTGTTATATTCAACATTTATGTTCCTACATTATATTAATAATAATAAAAATAAAATTAGGTATTTTTATTTCTTTTATTAAAAAATAATAATAATTATTGCAACAATCTAAATTTGTCGCTGTTCTTAGTTCCAAACTATATAATTGGAACGGAAACTTACTTACTTACTTTTGGTCGTTTTATAAATGTAGAAACTTTTTCTTTTTGTTCTTGCATAACTTTACCTAATAAAATAAATCTAACAATTTTGAGTTTTATTAAAGTTTAAGTTTTATTAAAATGGTGTATGATAAAACTAAACAAATAGCTTGATGTACTCATTGATAAATATTAATGCTGACCGATGTAATTGCTTTTATGACATTAAATATCATTAAAAATTGAATATCTTTGATTATGCTAATACTACAAGTACTCGTACTATAAAGTTTCACAATAAAACATAGCTTGAAACACCGTAAGATATTCCTCTCTACTTAACTAAATGAAAAGACCTCAAGTCCTTGATGTGACGACGAAAGGAATTTGAGATGTTCCTGAAAAAAAAAAGCAAAAAGGTTCTGTGAGAAATATTTAAAAATGTTATGATAAATATTTATTGACACGTTCATAATTATGTATTACTCGTATAACGTCTACGAACAACTTCACAAACCCTGGTAATAGAGTTATAGATCCGCCAAATGTAGTTCTACATGAAAATTTACGTTCCATGATTCATGTCAGTCTTTTTTAATTGCTGGGACCCATATTGGTTGGTAGCAACCTACGGCATGCCCAAAGCACGGAATCATCTTAATTTTTGGTCAGTCAGGTTATTCGCCTATAATATATTAACTAAATTGGGAACAGTCTAAAAAAGTGATTTTTATTTGACAACAGTATCCCCTCCACCAGGATTTGAACAAAGAAGATTTGATTTTTTTTATGTGTGCTTACTGCCGGGCTACAAAAACATGTTATGATAAAGAATACTATCGTAAAGAAACATGTCTGCAAATAAAGGTTGTGTTCAAATCGTATCATACGCTTCGTTAAAAACGTTTACTAAAACCTGATTCGTCTACTTTACGGTACCTCAAAAGGTCATTATGACCTAATAATGATCTTATTACACTTACAGCAGTCAATAGGCAAGACACATTTCGTCAAAGTCTCGTGATATACGAATCCTTCTCTACAGTCGCAACCGTTGTACCTGCAACCAGTGAGACAAGTCTTGTTGACTTCCATGTGGTCGGTACATGTTCTCCCGCAGTGGTTTCCACAGCCGGATGTAGCATTCTTATCACCCCCACAACTTGCTGAAAAAAAAAATAAAAAAAAAAATTCATTGAGATATTTTTTCAAAATTTTATGTGTATTGTAAGAGGTACGGAATTTTAAACGGTTGGTCTCATGGGTTTAATTCTGATTACAAACCAACCAATGCATATTTGATTATTGAAAAAAAAAAATGTTCTCCTACTACGGTGAAAGAACATCAATTGGACAATCAATCGACTGTAGGCTGTTTGTTACAGCTAGGACTAGTAGAGGTGTGTAACTCCTGAGCGAGTGATTGGAAAGAGCTACATCTTCTTTAAAAACCCAATCACTCTTCAACTCGTTGCCGATCCGAATAACTCTTCAACTCTTCAGCTGAGCTGCATTCATTCATAGAGTTAGGGACTAAGAGTTGTGCGCGGGAACGATACTGAACCGACGACTGTATGAGAGAGTAGAGCGAGTGAACGAGAGATAAAGACAACAATACAACACATAGTTAATGCGAGTAAACGAGCAAGACCGATGGCGACGTTCGGAGCCTATAATCGTTCGCGAGCCGTACTGAGCTAAAAGAGTTACTGAGCTAAAAGAGTGATTCGAATCTCGAGAGCTAAAAGATCCGAATCATTCTTATCTTCAAAATGAGCTATATTTCCCATGTCTTCTAGGTAGGCTAGGCCTTAACGGTAAGCGAATAGGTTTGATAGGCTTGCGAGGCGACGCGTTTCCGACCGAATGTCACCGAAAAGCAAGCCCTATAGCGGGGACAAGAATTTTCTTATGATTTATTAGCTAGCGCAATGTCACCATCGAAGAAATCTTGATACACTTTTCAATAATAACTTCGAACTTTATTTGATGGTAACGGTATTGCGACTTATTTATTGTAAGAATGAACCTTTCTGAGATGTAAATTTTCCGTCACAGTCACCGTGATCTTACATTTGCAATAAGTTTTATTACAGTACGTCACAAAGAGTTCTGCAGAGGACAATGAACGCATAACTATTTCTCACTGAATTGAACTCGTCGAATGATGGATGGAGGAAGTTGCTGACGTAAGAAGTGATTTGAATGCAAAGGTTGTGCAAAGGCCATCTACATCGACCCGTCGTTTGAGAAATGGTATGACAGACTAAATCGAACTAAGTTATTTATGAAGGAGAAGTTATTTTAGTTTTGTTTTAGTTAACACCTGTGTTTGCTAATTTCTAAACTTTTTATGAAAGACTTTAAAAAAAATCTACATTTCAGCTTAAGAAATTCTGAATTGAGAAATTATCAAAAAGTTGTTCTAAATTCAAAAAACTTAAATAAAATACGGTCAACTCACGCGTCTTTTAAATAGTGTTTTATAAAATAAGAAAGTAAAAACATAAACTGTGTAAATATTTTATTTTTTATTTATTACCTGAGATATTTTATTTTCTTCCTCTACATTCACTAAAAACCCATTACAACGTGTTAGCAAAATGACGCAAAACCTCTCATTTAGTCCACTTTGTTCAACAAATTGAACAAATTCTACTAATTTAGTGTGATTTATTCAACTATGTATTCAATTGGATAAATTCTATCGGATGGTAGATTAGCCCATGAAACGAAATAACTTTTGTTCCATAATATTTTAAAATTCGCAAAAAAAAATATACGAATTGATCAGCTGATCAGTTTTTGTGAAAGTTCAAATGTACGAATGTTGTGTTGCGAAAGTTGTGGAAAAAAATTTGTTCAGTTTCATAGGCTGACCCAAGAGGTTTTGCGGTGTTTTGCTAACACGATGAACTTAAGAGATGAACCTTTCAAGAATGCGCATTGCTATATTTTCTTAATTATTATAATGTAAATATGGAGATCGGTTAATACTCACGACACTCCTTCTTAGCAATGCAAGTGCCGTTAGCATTCCTCACGAGGCCGTCGATGCAGACGCATTCTGGGTTGCACACCCCTGTCCCGCCTTTGCAAGGCTTGGGGTAGCCCAGGTCGTCACAGGTCTTGGGGCCACAGTGAGCGCATTCCACGTGCATCTCATTATCAGTGCATTCTAGGGATCTTTTTACAACTGCAGAAAATTTTTTTTTTTTAAATTGGCAGTGTGGACCAATAAAAGATTTAAGAACCCCATGCTTAAGACTTAATGTTTAAGAATGAAGAAACGATTTTTGAAAGATGCTAAAAGATTTTTATAGTGCCAGTGTTGTAACCATAATAGGGGATCGGACTGTTCCTAAATTTAAAATATTTTATGAATTATTTCTAAAATATAGATTAGTAGCAGACGATTCGTGAAGAAAAAAACAGAATTAGTTGAAAAACTAATTTACAGTGATTTTTTAAATTTCAATATGTCTATTTTTTGTTTGGAGATTATATGGCGTTACTAACAAATGACGTCACAAGTGGGTATGTGCCTCTCTGTCTAATCTTGAATTTCAAACCTTTATAACTCGGTCAATTTTCTTTTTGTGTTAGATAGCAGAAACTAAGAAATTTAGATTTATGAAATTAAAAAAAAGTAGTCCGATCCCCTATTATTCTGAAAATTTTGTTAGTGGTTCTTAGGATCTTTTTAAAATAATACTTTACTAAATATAAATTTGTATTACCTTCGCTATTGATGAATACAATCCAAAAGGTAGAAATCAGGGCAATAACCACGTGTTTGAACATTTTCACAATATATTCTTTTAACTCAGGCTGCGGACGTCTTCGTTTTGTCTTACCTGAATGCAACTACGCAGCCTCAGACAAATTGCAACGTTAAAAGGAGTATTTTCCTCTTTCCTTCAAAACGCTGGTCAGTGATTTGTTCATGTTTTTCCTCTTTGCAGTGGAATAAGTAAATCACAAGGCGATGACGAATCGTGTAATTCTTAATTTAAAAACGTTAATTACCTATTAATTTAAGTTGACAAGGTAGAGTTATTAGTCACTTCATCAATTTGTTTTAAAGTGATGTTGTATTTCTTTTAAGATTACCTTTATAAATTATTCTTGCTCTTCTAGTATTGGCTGTAAAATGTATTATCAATATACTAACTAATACACGTGACTAATCACAACACGATGCATAATATAATTGTGTTATAGGTTAGTTACAAAGACTAGGTATTTGTAGAGTATATAGTGTGGTGTTAACAGCTGAATACATTACTAAGCTTCGATGTTATTATACTTTCTGGACACAATACTTTAAGTTAGAGGTTTTTTGAAATCTCTAACCAATTTAAATATCTAAATGATAAATTAAGGGTGCTGCAATTTATTGACAGAAAAGTTTCAGAACTGGAAGCGGTAACAAGCTTGGACAAAATGTAAAACCTTTGCAAAGTGTTTGAAGTGTTATGTCCGGAAAGTAACTTTATTATGAACAAACCTTCAACAGTTTTGGGTTTGCTACAGATTTGTCAAAATGAATTTTTCGTGCAATTTCACAAACACAGTGAAACAGGTATCGGTCTTTTGAGATAGTATTAGGAGAAAATTGAATTTCTCATTTGGTTCTCAGTTCTTTTGAAAACAGTTGTCAGCGCTGTTTACGACAAAAAATAATCCTTGGTTTTTGTGATTCTATAAGCTTTGATATTGTTATAAAACTAGCATTTTTTTTATAAAATTTAAATAATATTTATGTCTTGTACAACATACCAACTTAGTTACAATATTTGTTTAAATATAATTTTATTATGTTATTCCCCCTACAATAAAAAAAATAAAAAACAGTGATCTAGCTAGGTGATTATTTTTTTATCGATCAAATGAAGATTACAATATAATGTAGATATAATTTTTTTTTATCGAAATTAAATAAAGAACATGAATATAATTTAAATGGTGATATAAAACAAAACAGGTACCAAAAATTTGCTACAAACATTAAAAGAAAAATATGGATAATTATTTATTTTATTCCTTTGGCGGAGGTGATGGTAAAGGTTGCGCTGTAAATAAATAAAATACAATTAATAACAAACATTGAAGTGATTGACTTAACACGCTTTAAAGCAAAGGTTTGTAAGAGGTGTTTTTGATATTAAACATAATAGGCATTTTGTACCTTCTAAAGTTTGTTAATTTAACACCATCACGACCGGTCTCTACATTTTTATTAAATCTTCAAGTTTCACCAGTATGTTGTTTCAGTTTATTTAGTCATAGTTAATTAGAAATAAACTTACCAGGATAAGTAGATGTTGTTACTTCACTTGATGTATTGGTTGCTGGAAAAACAAAACAATTTTGTATTATTCATAAAAGGAAGGTAAATCATGAACGTATCATTTTCTATGAGAATTTTCTGCATAGTGAGTTTTTTTTATTATCAACATGGAGGATAAAAAAAAACATAATAATATATCCAAATGAGGGATATATTATAAATAAATAAATAAATATGTTGGTACATCTTCATCTTCACACACGGCCATCTGATCCCAAACTAAGCAGAGTTTGTACTATGGGTACCAAACAGCTGATATACAATACATAAATAGATAAATACATACTTATATAGATAAACAACAACCAGACATAAGGCAAACACAAGTGCTCATCGCACAAATGTTTGCCCTGGGCGGGATTCGAACCCGCGACCCTGTGCGTCGGAGGCAGATACACTACCACCTGGGCTACGGAGCCGTCACTTATGTTCACTATTAAGGCATGATTTAGAGGCATAAAGCAGCAGGATGACGTCGACGCAAATCATACATTTTTGGTAGGTGTTTTAACAGTATCCATGGCCAAGTGGTCGAGTTTTCAACGCTCATCACGGAGGATCCTTGTTTGAATTCCAGGGAGAGACTGTCAAGCAAAAATATCTTGAGACTTTCCCCAGTTTGGCTAGTTTGAAAGGCACGTTAGCTGTTGGTCCCGGCTAGTCGTTACATGAGTCATGTCAGTAGCATTTGGCGGCTCTATAACACTAACACCACGATTTGTGATTTTGGTTATTGACCCTACAACAACTACAACCTGAAGATGAAAGTGTAAGTGCTGTATGTCTAAATATATGGCATGCATCGACGTCGTTGCTGCTGCATGACTGTTAATTCTCAGTAACTTATCTCATCAACCATGATTTATTCCTAGACCTAATGTGTTATTCTAAAATAAAGAAAAAACATTTTCCTTTTTATTAGTAATAGTTTTAGTTCTTAACAGATCAGTTGTAACGAGGCATTCGTCCTCTTTCCTGTTTTATCACTGGCAACCACTCTTCCTCGTAGTCTATGATGCTTCACAATTCAAATATTTAAATTCCGAAATCTTCTGTCTCTCTCTAAAGATTGTCAGGTCCTTTTCACTCAGTTTCTAACCAAGTTCCACCCTCTAAAGAGTGCAAGTTTTATATTGATACCTCAGTTTAATTATGATTTTATAATAATGTGTCGTTTGTCGACGTAACAAATTATCAAGTTATGACAGTTTTAATGATTTTATAATAACGTGTTACATGTTTACGTATCTTTATACTACTTTTGGATCAATATTAAAGGCTGTATCTTCTGAAGTACTTTCTTTGATCAACCCACGACCTTTGACGCTCCGCGTCTCTTGCTTCTACATCTTCTGCGACTGGTGCGGCCTGGGAGCGGGACTTGCTCCGGCGCACGGTTTAAGTTTTGTGCGAACTGAACGTTATAACAACGCATTATACCTATATAGGCTAGACAATAGAATATCCTGAGACATTTTTGCAGCTCTTTTGTTAAATCTTGCTTACATAATCATCATCAACATCTCATATACGTCTCCATCGAAGGGCTCGAGCCTACCCTAAATTAGGTCGATTGGGCCTTAGTCGACCACGCTGGTCTAGTGCGGGTTGGTCAACTTCACACACAATCTTTGAATTTATTCGCAGGAGTGTGCAAGCTTCATTACGATGTTTTCCTTCACCGTAAGAGCGTAAAATAAATGTAAGTACATATGAATTCGAAATTTGAAAACACGTTGGTATGTTGTGGGGATCGAAACCGCGTCTTCCGAACGGAAGAAAGCCAGCGGCCCTAGTCACTAGACCACCAACCCTCTGCTCACATAATACTATTAAATAAATAGGTACTCACGACATTCACATTCAGGAACGCAAGTGCCATTTTCGTTCTTGAAATGGCCATCAGCACAAATACATCGAGGCTGACAGTAATTTACGAAAGAGTCACAAGCCACAGCAGGGCGTCCAGCATTTTCACAGGATTCAAGAAGACAAGGTGAAGGGCATACAGACCAAATTTCATTTTTTCTTGTGCAGTTTACTGGTGCTGCAATTGTTACATTACAATTAGTGAGATAGATATTAATTAAATTATACTGGATCTTGAATTACCCAAAGAGCAGTATATTGAAGAGAGCTATGCTCAGAGTTTCCTGCGGGATTGGATCAAGAATGACTGGACCAAAGTCATCCAAAGAACTTCAAAACCTAAGTAACAGTTATTTGGGGCACATTATTTGCCTAACTGATGGTTGCTGGGGTAAAAAAGTTCTCGAGTAGTGACCATACACCGGAAGACGCAACGTGGGCAAACCTTCTAAAAGATGCACCATTTATCTATCTGGTGAAGCTCATGACATAAGGCCGGTCGCAGTAATGGGGTGAATTTTTTGTCCAGCAGCGGATATATATCTTTCGGCTGAGCTAATGATGATGGCGACAGGTTTTGTTGAAATCACCATCTCAAATTTTGTCAGCTTGTTGGTGTGGTTGTTGTGAAAACACTCTTACAAATATACTGGAAAATTATGACAAAGTATAGTTTTAGTAAACTTACGACAATCTGTCACTGGAATGCAAGTTGAATTTTCATAGCTTTTCAACTTATAATTTAATTTACAGATGCACCCTCCTTGACACGGATACGGGGGATCACAAGCAATCAAAAATTGGTTCTCGTTCGTTGGACAGTAATCAGTTGGACAGCCAGCTTTACAAGCTACATATACTTCATTTGCTTTACATTTTTCTAGAAAAAGATTTACCAGTTTTATTTCTGTTTAGTCACAAATGTGCTAAACGCGTCTCTCGAACAGTGAAACTGACACCCTATGATAAAAACGAATACTTACGGCATTCCGATTTTGTTACACAAACTCCAGATTCATTTCTGTAGAATCCCTTCTGGCAAACGCATTTAGGTTGACAATTATGTACTAATTCATTACATACTCCAGTTGAAGGAGAGTCAGCGTCGGCACATGACTCAGCAAGGCACGAAGGGCAGGGATTCCATTTTTGGTTTGGTCCAGAAGTACATGGTTGTGGAGCTGATAGAGAAAAATAAAACAAGAATAGATGGATATCGTGTAGTCTACCTTACCTATAGGTAAGGTAGACTTTGTTAATCTACTTGGAAGACCAAGCTCATGTTTGCATTTTTTATTTCAGGTTCTCGCTCATCACATCATCATACCGTCTGTCCATCAAGCATCGAGAGGCTTGAGCCGACCCTGAATAGGAATAGGTTCTTGCTCATATTTCTATCTATTCTGCTAATAACTGTGTACTTACGGCATTCTTCAGCGCGAATACATGTCAAGTTTGCGATACTCTTATATTTGTACCCAAGTTTGCATCCGCAACCACTAGGGCAATCGCGAGGGGGCTTACAAGCATACACAACATCTCCATCTCCTACTGGGCAAAAGTGGTATGGACACTTGAATGTGCAATCAACTTGAGTTTCGTTAACCCCACATTGCAATCCAGCTGTAAAAAGTAATAAAACAAATTCAGAGAAAAATAAATGAGATCTAATACTAATTATTAAACGATTTATTTATTTTTTACTTAATTTAAAAAGCCTTACTACTAGGACAAGGAGTTGTTGTTGTTGTGGTGGTTGTTGTTGATGTAGTAATGGGAGCTGAAAATGAATACGATTTTAAAAATTAAAATACAACTTTTTATAATAAACTAAGTATTATTTTATTTGCTAGACTTTGTTAATCTACTTGGAAGACCAAGCTCATGTTTGCATTTTTTATTTCAGGTTCTCGCTCATCCCATCATCATCATATAACGGCTGTCCATCAAGCATCGAGGGGCTTGAGCCGACCTTGAATAGGATTAGGTTCTTGCTCATATTTCTATTTATATAACAGTGTACTTACGGCAGTCTTCAGCACGAATACATGTCAAGTTTGCGATACTCTTATATTTGTACCCAAGTTTGCATCCGCAACCACTAGGACAATCGCGAGGGGGCTTACAAGCATACACAACATCTCCATCTCCTACTGGGCAAAAGTGGTATGGACACTTGAATGTGCAATCAACTTTAGTTTCATTAACCCCACATTGCAATCCACCTGTAAAAAGTAATAAAACAAATTCAGAGAAAAATACATGAGACCTAATAATATTAATTATAAAACGATTTATTTATTTATTAATTTATTTTTTACTTAATTTAAAAAGACTTACTACTAGGACAAGGAGTTGTTGTTGTTGTGGTTGTTGATGTAGTAATGGGAGCTGAAATTTAATACCATTTAAAAAATTAAAATACAACTTTTTATAATAAACTAAGTATTATTTTATTTGCGTTAAGTAAACCTACATAGGAATTACTTCCAAATCAATAAAGACTGGTATCTTAAAAAGTTATTTATGAACTATCAGTCAATCATGGGGTTTTGTTCAGACTCACGGCATTTTGAAGCAGGAACACAAATTCCTGAAGCATTTCTATAGAATCCCTTATCACAAATACATCTGGGTTGACAATATTTCCTCTTTTCGTAGCAAATGCTAGCCGGTTTGTTTGCATTTTCGCAATTTTCATTTAAGCAGGAAGATGGACAGCTGTGCCATTTTTCATTGGGCTTAGAACAAGTAACTGGAGCTAAAATGGTAGAAATAAATCACTTATGGCAATCATCAACTGGGATGCAAGTGCGATTATCAGTACTTTGTAACTTGCACATACATCCACCGGGACCAGGATTATGTTGAGCGCAAGGAACGATTCCTCTATTATCAGTAGCGCAATAGAAGTTTGAACACCCAAAGTTTGCACATTGTTGGTATATTTCATTATCTTTACAATTAGGTAATACTGTATGTATTTGTATGTTTGGATTTTGTTGTATATGTATATAATGTATTGTTATATAATATTTATATTCAAGTAGGTCTATTTATTTACATTATACTTAGCGCACTTTTTGTCTACTTTTAAATTATTCTTCTGTCTTACTACATGAATAGGTTGGCTGGAAGAGATCTCTTTGTAGCTCGCCTTTGCAATGTAAATTATTAATCAAATGTATGTTGAAATTGCGTGCTATAAAGAGTATATATATATTGAAAAATAAAACGATTTGTTTTACTTACGACATTTTTCAACAGGTATACAAGTTCTATCTTTTTTACTTTTTCTTCTAAAATTGTTTATACAAGTACATCCAGGTAGACAAGGATATGGTGGTGAACAAGCAATCAATACGGAATATTCATTTTCAGGACAGAATATGGTAGGGCAATCAAACTGACACGGTACATAGGTTTCATTTGCATTGCACTGCGCCTCAACTAAAATAACAATGAAAAGTTTAAAAACAATCCATTAAAATGAAATATTTACTGTAATAGTTATGTTTACATTAATAATAACCTGGTGGTTTAGTTGTAGTAGGCGTAGGTGTTGTTTGTGGACATGGTCCTGAAGGTGGTATAGTAGGTGGTGTAGTGGACGGTTTGGTAGGTGGTCCAGTAGGTGGTCCGGTAGGTGGTCGTGGCCCAATTGGTGGTACTAGAATAGGGGAAAAAATTAAATGTAGCTAAAAAAGGGCTTACTTCAGGTTATCGCTGTTTCAGCTCTAATTTGCCATTCTAAGTGCCACTCAAACAAAGCAATGAATACTGAATTCTACACTCTACATTTTTCCAAGTCTAAATGCTCATTAAGTAGCAAACAGTTTTTTTTAAACAATTTAACGAAACGTTAACTTATTACGTTATTTCACCAATGATATTATTGGGGCATTTAAATAGAAGCTCTACACTAGTGTGGGATTTGATAAATCATTTTTAAAAAACAACTGCTCATCTGTACAATTTACTTCTACGAGTACTCGTAGTAATTTTCTATTATTCTTTTTTTGATGGTAGAGTTCAGTTTTTTTATAGATGACGTACCTGGTGTGACTGTGGATCCAGGAGTAGTGGAGATCCAAGGAGCTTTAAAAATAGGTATATAATTTTAGTACACAATTAATAAATTGTACAATACATAACAGAGCTTTAATTACCTGGTGGACATTCACTCTTTAATACGCATCGTTTCTCTTTGTTTCTTAAATAGCCATCCTTACAATCACATCCTGGTTGACAGGGTAGAGGAACAGGAGAATTGCATTCATATAAAACGTACATCGTACTACAATCTTGTCCTGGGCAGATATTCCTACATGCCGCATGGGTTTCGTTAGCCCCACAGCAAAAGTTCAATGGAGCTGAAAAGTTGGAAGCGCCTTTGATTAGATGCTTGTCAGTTTATTGCAAGTTTTTGTTTTTTTCCTGTCATATGCAGGATACTACTCTTCCCGTGGGTGTCGTAAGAGGCGACTTAGGGACTACACATTGAACAGGGAACGGGCAGCGGCGCTCTCTGATACAGTAACCTTTTAATCTGCGATCTCCAACCCGCCTGCCAAGCGTGGAGATTATGGCAAAACCCTCCACTTAAGTGGAGGAAGCTCATAGTCCAGCATTGGACTGTAACGGGCCGTTGATTTTTGATTTGATTTGATGCAGGATTTAAGTGAAAGGTCTCCAATAATCGACACGTTAAAAATGTTTAGAAACATAAATAAGAAAATATAATTTCTATTATCTACTCCTACGTAATGTACAACGCACGTGCACAGCAAGTGCTCTGTCGCTACAGAGTAAATAAGCACCCGTACATCGTAATTTACATACATTGCTGTTTTTATAATTCTAGCGGTTAAATTGCAAAAAAGTGGTTTTGTGAATAAAAATTGTAATTTTATGCGGATTTTTTTTTATTTATTTTTAAAATAGAACTGAAAATCCGATCACCAAATTAAATCTCAAATTCTGTATATTTTTTAAATAATATTATTAAAATCTGTTTTGAAAGAAACGTCAAAATTAAAATCATTACTCTAGCTCCACAGGGCACACACAACGTGTTACAGTTTATACTTTGAAAAGTACAAGTGCAAGTTGCAAGTGCGCAAAACCTCTCAGATGGTGGCTCAGCCCATGTAACTAAACAACCTTTCTTCCAGAAGTTCCACAAAATCTAAATAAAAAACGATTTTTCATACAAACTCGATTCAATTTGTATAAAAGTTATTTTTTTTGCATATTTTAAAACGTTGTAGAATTAAAGTTGTCCAGTTTTGTGGGCTGACCTACCACCTGAAAGGTTTTGCGTTATATAGCTGACACTTTGTATTCTAGCAAAACATGTTTTGTGAGTGTGACGCAGCTCAAATAATGGTACAGGTGTTTGTTAAGAGTATTAAACTTGTCAATACTTACGTGGAATATCAGCTTTCAGAACGCAATTCCCTTCAGCGTTTCGAACATAATTTGGTTTACATTGACATGGTTCGCAATTTGGCACATAGGCAGCACACATACGCCCAGGAGGACAAACATTTGGTTCACAGCCGACGTAAGTTTCATTAGGGTGCTGACAAATAGGCTCTGGTATAGGTGTAGGATTGGTGATCCAGATCGTGAAAAAAAGATAAATACAAATTTTGTAAAACAATAACGTACGTACATACAAACGAAGCAAATCTTGTGTAAATATTCCATGGTAATTTATTTCATTCTTTTCCATTAATTAATTTATAATAAAATAGGTAATTCAATAAGCAGAAAAGACACATTTTTGTAATAGAAAAAATATACAAGTCACGTGATGGGAAAAGAGGGATTAAAAGTTTCAAATCCGCCGTTATATTATCACTCTGGTATACGTCATAATATTAAAGGAAAGGAATTTGTGTTAATGAAAAATTGCAGTTGCCTTATCAGCCCCATGGATGATGACGTCGTCCAAATAGACCAAGCAGGCCGTTCCCACTAACCCAGGCAGTACACACTCCATGAGTCACTCGAAGGTAGCTGGCGCGTTGCATGCATAGCCCGACAGGCATAACAATGAATTGCCATAAACCTTTTCCGGTTGAAAAAGCAGTCTTGTCTGTATCTTTCGGATCAATTTCCACCTGCCAGTAGCCAGATTTCAAGTCAAAGGTTGAGAACCAATGCATGCCACTCAGGGTATCCACTGTCGGGTAGGGTATGGTGTCGTCAATATCATCATATCATCGTAACATACGATGTACATCGTAATTTACATACATTGCACTTTTTATAATTTTAGCGCTTAAAATTGCAAAAGAACTAAAAAGACGATCACCAAATTAAATCTACAATTCTGTAGGTTTTGTTAATAATATTATTAAAATCCGTTTTCAACGAAACGTCTAAATTAAAAACATTACTGTAACTCCACAGGGCACACACAACGTGTTACAGTTGATACTCTGACAAGTACATACCGATCTGGTTTCCTTGCCAATTAAGTATTTAAACTCAGATTGGAAAAGCAAGTGGTCATCTTCTTCCTATCAGTTCTCGTCTATTCAGCCCTCTTTAGCTCCACGGCCATGGTTTTTCAAGCGAGCTTACCGAGTTTTCGGTAAAAGAACTACTAGTGTGCTTATTAGACTGAGACTTGGTCATACTTGTTCTCCAGTTCGACTTTTTAAATTCCGGCTTATGGCTGGTTTACACGTATTAAGTTGTTTAGTAGTTAACTAAATTTTAACTTAATTTTAAGCAACTTAATGCGTGTAAACAACGAATTTAGTAGTAAGTTGCAAGTTAAAATTTTGTGTGCAAGTAAACAAGTAGATTAGAACTTATTCTATTTTTCGAGTAAGTTGGTGGGCGTGGCCTGTCACTTGACACGTTTGGAAAGGCGCGATTTAGTTAATTTTAAGTTAAATGCGAAGTGCGAAGTTAAGTGCGAGTGTTTTATGTTTATTTTTTGGATATATTTTAATATATATTATTATATAGGTATAAAAACATTAATGATTAATATATTATTAATATTAAATATTAATCATTAAAAAAAATATATATAATATAAAAAATTAATAATAATATAATATTAATTATATAAAAATAAATATTTTATTATACTTTATTATTTTATTTATTATATTTATTACAGATTTGAATTCGCTGTTGATCGTCCATCTTGGGCTAACTAAAGAGCTTAACTACTAAAATGACGTGTAAACACTTACTTAAAATTTAGTCGCTTAAAATTTAGTTAAAATTTAGTTGCTACTTGACAACTTAATACGTGTAAACCAGCCATTAAAGATAGTCCCAATTGTCAGTGCGGTGAAGATGAGGGTACGATTGAACACATTTTTTTCCATTGCCCTCTTAATAATAAATGTCCTCCTTTGTATTTGTTATTGTCTAAATGTTCTGGAATCTCCTTACCCTTTAACATTTACCATTTATTAACAATCCCTTTGGTTAATTCCTTTATAGTATTGGCAAAGTTTATTAATATTAACAATATTAAATTATAAGTATATATAATGTATTGTGTTCATAACTTTGTCTTTGGTCTTGTTTCAGGAAATATCCATGCGGGTTTCATTTGTTTTCTCTTTTTTAAGATAGTGTAGTGTCAAACCCACCGTGAGAAGCTGATTACTTGACACTGGCTAAATTGCAAATCAGCAGAAGCCATAATAATCATCTAAATAGTTTAACAAACTTAAAAACACGCTTCCGTCACGTGACATTTTTTTTCGTACTTATTCCTGACAGCAAACCCTTTCATTTGATACCCATATCATGGGGGTGCATTTCATATAGCCTGTCCGCCATCTTGGACGTCCGTCATATTGGATTTAAGTCACGTGACTATTATTTTTGTTTTTCTGACAGCAAACCTTTTCATTTGATACCCATATCATGGGGGTGGATTACAAACAGCCAGTCCGCCATCTTGGGGAGGCCGCCATATTGGATTTGTAATAACATTTCTTAGCTAGTCATGTATTGTCATCAGAACTCAGAGCGTGCGCAAAATTTCATCCTAATCGAAGACCGAAAAATGGGTCAAATTAATATTCCAAGATTTTCTTACATACATACAAGTGAAGCTAAGCGTGTTAAAAAAGTACAAGTTTCAAGTGCGCAAAACCTCTTAGGTGGTGGCTCAGCCCATGAAACTGAAAAACTGTTCTCCCAGAAGTTCCACAAAATCTAAATAAAAAATGATTTTTCATACAAACTCGATTCAATTTGTATAAAAGTTAATTTTTGTACATATTTTAAAACGTTGTAGAACAAAAGTTGTCCAGTTTCGTGGGCTTACCTACCACCTAAAAGGCTTTGCGTTATTAAGCTAACACATTTTATGAGTGTGACGCATCTCAAATATTGGTACAGGTGTTTGTTAAGAGTCACTTGTCACTACTTACGTGGAATATCAGCTTTCAGAACGCAATTCCCTTCAGCATTTCGAACATAGTTAGGTTTACATTGACATGGTTCGCAATTTGGCACATAGGCAGCACACATATACCCAGGAGGACAAACATTTGGTTCACAGCCGACGTAAGTTTCATTAGGGTGCTGACAAATAGGCTCTGGTATTGGTGTAGGATCTGGATTGGTCCAAGGTGCTGTAAAAAACAACAATACAACGGCAGATCGTGAAAAAAAGATGAATACAAATTTTGAAAAGCAATAACGTACGTTCATACAAACGAAGCAAATCTTGTGTAAATATTCCATGGTAATTTATTTCATTCTTTTTTATTTATTAATTTATAATAAAATGGTCAAACACAGTAAATGCAGTTCAGAAGCATGATATCATATTTTTTAATGGGGTCAGTGTGCGCAATAAAATGGTTAATTCAATCAGCAGAAAAGATACATTTTTGTAATAGAAAAAATATACAAGTCACGTGATGGGAAAAGAGAGATTGAAAGTTTCAAATCCGCGCCCGTTATATTAACATTTTGGTATACGTCATAGTGATTAGATTAGTTTAAGTATTTTAAAGATTTCTGTGTAATCTGTTCAGCATTGAACTCTTCAAAGTTCAGAAGATTAAGCATGATACTGCTTATTTTTAATTAAATATGAACCCAATTGAGATCAACTTACGTGGAGGACACTTCTTAGTTGGTATACAAATGCCATTAGAGTTTCTAAGATAATTTTAATTGCACATAAACCTGGGAAATACCAGTCTGGATCCAGAAAAGCCGTATAGTGACGGCAAAGTAGAATACATTTGTCACCAACCCCTACTGTTCCCGTGGGTGTCGTAAGAGGTGACTTAGAGACTACACATTGAACAGGGAACGAGCAGCAGCGCTCTCTGATACAGTACCCTTTTAATCTGCGATCTCCAACCCACCTACCAAGCGTAAAGATTACGGAAAAATCCTCTATTTAAGTGGGGGAGGCTCATAGTCCAGCAGTGGACTGTAACAGGCCGTTGAACCGCTGAAGGTACTCTTGATAATTATCAAAATATTCTTGACTTGTTTATCTGGGCTATTTACGCCTGACGTAAATACTTCAATATTTGTTACATTTAAAATTTCATGTCTTATGATAGGCTAATGTACCAAAGAACATTTTAATGATAATGATAATAAAGATATAATTTAACAAAAATATAAAATGAAAATTGAGTTCTTACGAGCGGGTTCTGTTGTTGGTTTAACTACAATATAGAGGATCGGACTACTTATTTCTATTTTATAAATCCAAATTTCTCAGTTTCTACACTAATATTATCACAATTTTCGGGTTTGTTACCACGGTTATATTTAATATTGTTACCTTGATTGTTGTTCTCAGTTTCTGCTATCGAATACTAAAATAATTTTTGCTCTATCTTTAAAGATAATAATAATAATAAAAAAAATCGAGTTATAAAGGTTTGAAATTCAAGATTAGAAAAAGAGGCACATACCCAATTGTGACGTCATTTGTTAGTAACGCCATATAATTTCCATACAAAAAATCGTTACTGTATTGAAACTTAAAAAAACTCTGTTAATTCGTTTTTCAACCGATTCTGTGTTTTTCTTCGCGAATCGTCTGCTACTAAACTATATTTTAAAAATAATTCATAAAATATGGTAAACAGTTCGATCCCCTATTGGTGCTGAAAATTTATAAAATATATAATAATAAGTCTTTCTCTAGTATACATAAGTAAGTTAAGATTTGAAATAAAATATATATTTTATAAATTCAGCTTCGATTATAATAACGAAAGCATACACACGTACCTTATACACGTAAGATCATCACATTGTAATTTTACAATCTAGATATATAACAAATTACTTACGTCCGTCGCATTTGTTGCTTGGCACACAAATTTCTTTAGAGTTCCTGAAATGATCTTTGATGCAATCACAGCCAGGTTCACAAATCTTTTGACTTTCTTCTGTACACAGGTACGAGGTGTATGGTAAGTTGCAGCTCTGTGGTGGGCAAATAGTTCTACAAGGGACGTATTCTTCGTTTAAGCCGCATGGTTGAGCATCTTAAAAAGTATATTCATCATTATTTATAGTTCAGTAGATACATTTTTGGGAACGAAACAATTTTATAACAGTTTTTTTTACTATATTATAATAAAAACTTACGGCAATTATTTTGGGGAATACATTTTTTAGTGTTTTCGTGTCTTAGGAACCCATCTTTGCATCTACATGACGGAGGAGAACAAGTTTGAGGAGGGCATTTAAATTTGCTCCACAGCCGCGAACAAAATTCACCAGGGCAATCTATTGGACATTTTTCCCATTTTTCATTAGCAGGGCATTCTGCTGAAACATAATATACATAATTATTTATCTTTAACAATAGTAATTTGAACATGACAATCGGTAATATTTAAGGAATACAATTTGTGTTAATTAAAAAAGTTGCCTTATCAGCCCCATGATGATGACGTCGTCCAAATAGACCAGACAGGCAGTTCCCACTAACCCAGCCAGTACACACTCCATGAGTCGCTCGAAGGTAGCTGGCGCGTTGCATAACCCGAAAGGTATAACAATGAATTGCTATAAACTTTTTCCGGTTTAAAAAGCTGTCTTCTCTGTATCTTTCGGATCAATTTCCACCTGCCAGTAGCTAGATTTCAAGTCAAAGGTCGAGAACCAATGCATGCCGCTCAGGGTATCCAAGGTGTCGTTAATATCATCATATCATCGTAACATACGATGTACATCGTAATTTACATACATTGCTGTTTTCATAATTTTAGCGGTTAAAATTGCAAAAAAAATAAAAAGTCGATCACCAAATGAAATCTCCAATTCTGTATGTTTTGTTAATAATATTATTAAAATCCGTTTTGAACGAAACGTCAAAATTAAAAACATTACTATAACTCCACAGGGCACACACAACGTGTTACAGTTCATACTTTGACAAGTACAAGTGCGAGTTGCAAATGCAAGATCCAAGTGCGCAAAACCTCTCAGATGGTGGCTCAGCCCATGAAACTGAACAACTTTTCTCCCAGAAGTTCCACAAAATCTAAAAAAAAAAAGATTTTTATACAAACTGATCAGTTAATCAATTCAATTTGTATAAAAGTCAATTTTTTGCATATTTTAAAACGTTGTAGGACAAAAGTTGTCCAGTTTCGAGGGGTTACCTACCACCTGAAAGGTTTTGCGTTATTTAGCTAACACATTTTGTGAGTGTGACGCAGCTCAAATATTGGTACAGGTGTTTGTTAAGAGTATTAAACTTGTCAATACTTACGTGGAATATCAGCTTTCAGAACGCAATTCCCTTTAGCATTTCGAACATAATTTGGTTTACATTGACATGGTTCGCAATTTGGCACATAGGCAGCACACATATGTCCAGGAGGACAAACGTTTGGTTTACAGCCGACGTAAGTTTCATTAGGGTGCTTACAAATAGGCTCTGGTATTGGTGTAGGATTGGTGATCCAAGGTGCTGTAAAAAACAACAAGACAACGGCAGATCGTGAAAAAAAGAAGAATACAAATTTTGAAAAGCAATAACGTACGTTCATACGAACGAAGCAAATCTTGTGTAAATATTCCATGGTAATATATTTCGTTCTTTTTTATTTATTAATTTATAATAAAATGGTTAATTCAATTAGCAGAAAAGATACATTTTTGTAATAGAAAAAATATACAAGTCACGTGATGGAAAAAGAGGGAATGAAAGTTTCAAATCCGCGTCCGTTATATTACCACTTTGGTATACGTCATAGTGATTAGATTAGTTTAGGTATTTTAAAGATTTCTGTGTAATCTGTTCAGCATTGAACTCTTCAAAATTCTGAAGATTAAGCATGATACTGTTTATTTTTAATTAAATATGAACCCAATTGAGATCAACTTACGTGGAGGACACTTCTTAGTTGGTATACAAATGCCACTAGAGTTTCTAAGATAATTCTCTTTGCACATACAACCTGGGGAACACCAGTCTGGATCCAGAAAAGCGCATAGATAGTTCACATACAATGCTTCACATGATTGTGGTGGGCAAGTCCTTACACAAGGTACTTTTTCTTCATTTTTTCCACATTTGATGTCAGCTGAAATGTTACGCACATTTTTTTGGTATAGGTACTCTTGCTAATTATCAAAATATTATTGACTTATTTATCTGGGCTATTTACGCCTGACATAAATACTTAAATATTTTGTTACATTTAAAATTTCATGTCTTATGATAGGCTAACCAAAGTACATTTTAATGTTAATGATTATAAAGATATAACTTTAAACGAAATATTTAAAATGAAAATTGAGTTCTTACGGGCGAGTTCTGTTGTTGGTTCAACTACAACTGGTGCTGAAAATTTATAAAATATATATTATTGTCTTTTTCTTAGTATACATAAGTAAGATTTAAAAAATTTGTATTCGTATAATTTGTATTAGTATAAGTTATATTATATAACAAATTACTTACGTCCTTCGCATTTGTTGCTTGGCACACAAATTCCTTTAGAGTTCCTGAAATGATTTTTGATGCAATCACAGCCAGGTTCACAAATCTTTTGACTTTCTTCTGTACACAGGTACGAAGTATATGGTAAGTTGCAGCTCTGTGGTGGGCAAATAGTTCTACAAGGGACGTATTCTTCGTTTAAGCCGCATGGTTGAGAATCTTAAAAAGTATATTCACCATTATTTATCTAACAATGTATCTAACATTATTGGGAACGATACAATTTTATAACAGTTTTTTTTTACGTATATGATAACGAAAACTTACGGCATTGTTTTTGGGGAATACATTTTTTTGTGTTAATGTGTCTTAGGAACCCATCTTTGCATCTACATGACGGAGGAGAACAAGTTTGAGGAGGGCATTTAATTTTGCTCCACAGCCGCGAACAAAATTCACCAGGGCAATCTATTGGACATTTTTCCCATTTTTCATTAGGAGGGCATTTTGCTGAAACATATACATACTTAATAGTTTATTTTTAACAAAAGTAGTTTGAACGTGACAAACGGTAATTAATATTTTTAATATATATTTGTTTGTCACGTTCAAGTAATTCCAGTTGCCTTATCAGCCTTTCATCAACAGGTTTCACAAAGAAATGGTTAATGCAAAATATATGTATTTTATTTTTATGATTTTACATACCTATGATAGGTGTCGGTTTACAAACTGGATCCCTTGGAGGACTCGTTGCTCCAGCAATTGTGATAAATAATAGGACTGTCCACATCATAGTACCATAATATACTGATAAATAATTACAAGCACCACATTTTATATACAATATCAGGCGAGTTCTTAAAAAAATATAAAGGGTGTAAATGACAGGCCTCCACAAAACAATAGACAGTACAGAAAAAGAGCACTTATGATTCTGTATCATATTCCTCTGGAATTTCTTTGCAGTAAATTGTTTTGGCGGTCGTTCTTCTATTTTGCTTCATAATTTAAATATAAAATTTCTTTTTTTTTTGCAATTTTTATAAAAATTATAAATGATCTAAACAATAAAATAGTCAAATTAGTTTCTTAGAATGGTCTATATTGATATTTAAAAACATACATAAAATACCGTTTATTTTTGACATACTTAATTGTCTACATAGTGCATAAGATAATTGCCACACGAAAAACGTTCATAATGGTAAAGCGACTAAATAAATTGTGTTTTCAATAATTTTCGAGAGCCACAAAAAAGATCTTCAAAGAAATATCCATGAAATAAAACTCAGAATCTTGAGCTGAATGTACTCTTTCATTTTCTGGAGACCTGTCACATACACCCTGTATTTATTTTTAACCATAAACACATTTAATACCTATTTAGTTGTTTTTCTCAAGAAATAAACCTTTTATACCAACTGTTCCAACATATAAAATAAAAACATTTAAATAAATAATACAAATGTATTATCCACTTAACAATATACACGTGAGATTCCCGTTATTCGATAAACAATTTATTATATTGCAATTAATTACATTTTATGCAAACTATGAAGGTAATTATTTATCTTAGTAACAATATACAAATAAAATGTTCGTTTAATGACGGGTTCGGTGTAGGCAGGCACCACTAGCAAAAAACAACCCTTATACTTTAAAATTTTAATCTAAATACTTTTGATGTAGCCTTCCAAATGTATACGTAATCAAGCTAAGGCTGACTTGAAAACTTGGAAAATGTCTTTTTCATCTTGTAGGTTGTAAAGTCGACAACCAACCTCACAAACGTCAGGCAATCATCATGTTATGGAACCGTTACCAATTGACATGGCTTGTGTAATGACTACTTCCGTAGATGACAGAGGACAAGCAGCTTAACGTGCCTTCCGAAGCACGAAATCATCTTTTTTTTCAATCATTCCGGTCAGTCATATGATTTGGTCTGCAATACCCTACCCAAAGTAAGAAAAGTATCTTCATCATCATCATCATCATCTCAGCCGAAAGACGTCCACTGCTGGACAAAGACATTCTCAACGGGGATTTGAATCCGGAACCTTCGTAATGAGAGTAGACCGACCATGAAGTCTGTTCAAATAACTACCTATGTCGATAGAACTGACTTAAAAACTTTAGCGTCGTCGTAGAAAGACGGAAGCAAATTGAGTATAGAATAGAAACCGTTCATATTGACTTTTTACATCGAAAGTCACATACAAACAAAACGATCACGGCGCCAGTAAATTCTCAAGAATTTTCAAATCCCTTTGAACGGAAGACATGGAATGGAACTGAAAAGTGGATATAAATCCGGGGTTTCGGAGAAAATGCAAAGGCTTAGCTGAATATCCACGAGAAACAGTTTCTGTGTTTGTTGTGACGTAACGTGGACGTTACCTACTTTCAAAGACAAAAGACTATCGAGATACATGTAATGAGGATCGGTTTTTATTTTAACAAATATTGACTGCGTAACCCGTTTGGTAGGATAATGCAGATGACATAAGTAGTCATTGGCCTCGATTCGGGATGTCATACTCTAATTCTAATTTTAAAATCCAACTATCCTTTTCGTTTTTATGACCAATGAAAGAGAGGTGATGAACGAATGATATAAATTTGAACAAATGATAAATTAAAATAAGGGCATAACTGTCAGTTTAAGAGATTTTTAAGTCGCATATTTTAAGTGCTCTCTAAAATTGTGCAATCGACACGGCCATAAGGTTCAAATTCAATGTTTGACAGCTCTAATATTAGGATGGCCATCTCCTGGCCCTTTTCAATCTTTAAAAGGTAAAAAGGACGGACTAACTTAAATTAAGGATAAGAGCGTCACAGTGTGAATCGGGGCCATTGTAATTTTATAATATTTTAATCATTATAAATCATCGGTGTAGTAGTAACTAGGCTAGGGTCGCTGTCTCCCGTCCAAGGAAAACATCGTGATGAAAAACATTTCTGTAAAAAAATCAAAGGTTGTGTGTGAATGTGAAGTCAACCAACCCGCGCTGAGTCAGCGTGGCCGACTGAGGTCTGATCGCCCTATTTTAAAGTAGACTTGAGACCCTCGGTGAGGACGTATCTCAGCTATTGATGATTAATAATAATAATAATATCTTTATTAACCAAAGAAACAATTTCGATTATCTTAGTCTAGTTTCTAAGTTTAGTCTAGTCTAGTTTCTAAGATTATCTTAGACTAGTGAGTTTGGTGGCATGTTGAAAACGGAATATAAGATAGTGGAAATCCTGATTCCTAAACTAGATAAAACCTGTATCTTAGGGATACCTAAGATCACTGATAAGTGATTATCGAAACGGGATCAATCGTGTGACAACAAACCAAATAGGGGATCGGACTGTACACCATATTTTAGGAATTATCTTTAAAATATAGATTAGTAGCATAGCAGACGATTCGCGAAGAAAAAAACAGAATCGGTTGAAAAACGAATTTACAGTGATTTTTTTAAGTTTCAAGTCTCTTTCAAAAATGTTTTTTTGGCGTTACATGGCGTTACTAACAAATGACGTCACAAGTGGGTATGTGCCTCTCTGTCTAATCTTGAATTTCAAATCTTTATAACTCGGTCAAGTTTAAAGACACAGCAAAAATTCTTTTAGTGTTCGATAGCAGAAACTAAGAAGTTTGGATTTATAAAATAAAAAGAAGTAGTCCGATCCCCTATTCTTCTTATGAATATAATATAATGAATGCTTGTAAGATACTTCAATGTTAATGCCATAGTAGAACTCCTCCTACCTTAAAAGATAAAAGTACACGCTGATGGGAATAGACAAATGTGAATTAGATACGGTCGTATACTCCTTAATTATTTGTAACGGTTGGGTTCCCAACACCGCATTTGGACAAGGTTCATAGGATAAACCCTTTACAAAGAAATGGGACGGATGGACAGACGGTCTCTTGGGTATTTTTTTAAGACGATGTTTACACTTAAATTCTTTGCACATTTTTTTTCTTACCTTGATAGCACAGTTTGTTTTTTGTTGAATGTTTACTAGTTATAATTGAAATCTATAACGATATACGTCCGTCATAGACTCAATGCACAGCGCTTTAGATTATTGTATACGAGTACTTAGTACAGTATATCACAGTATATTATGGAAAACATACTTGTGCGAGACGAGTAATAATCTTGTTGACGGCGGCGGCGTGTATAGGGAAACTCGTTCTCATGGTCATATTTTTAATGTGCTTATATTTTGAAATGTTAATCGATTTAAAACCATCATAAATAAAAAAATACTGAAATAAACTTGCCACATAAATAAAATTGAATTTGGTTTATACGCGCCCCAAATTATACCACACGGTACCAAGCATTTTAAATATTCCAATTATATGAATAATTCTATTATAATATATTTTTTAAATGGAAGTGGGCTGGGCACGTGGCCCGAAATGAGGCGTCCTGGTGTAGACGTATCCTCGAATGGAAACCATGGGGAGAAAAGCGGCCTCAAGGACGACCACAAATGCGCTGGAAAGATGACCTAAAGAAAGTCGCGGGCTCGAATTGGATACAAAGAGCGCAACACAGAGAGGAATGGAGAAAGTTGAAGGAGGCCTACACCAAAATGGTTGAAAAAGGCTGACGAAGAAGAAGATATTTTTTAACAGCATTCAAAGATTTCAAACTACTTCTTGACAGCGATTAAAAGGGTCAAATTATGAAGATGATTTTTTTCAAACATAGTTTCCTAATTAAAAGAAGGTCATGAAATTTTAAATCAAAGTGAAATTTTATTTCGTAATTTTAACACTACGTACCTATCTAAAAAAATAAACGGGTCCATAGCTTGGAGTTGGTAGTACGCCTGCCTTCGAAGCGCAGGGTCGCGGGTTCAAGTTCCACCCAGGCCAAAAAATCGTGTGATGAGCACTTGTGTTTGCCTTGACGTGTCTGGACGTTGTTTATGTATATAAGTATGTATTTATATATTTAACGTTATGTAGCTGTCTCTGATACCCATAGTACAAGCTTTGCCCGCTGAACGCTGATTGGCGGAAATTTAGCTATAGTCATTGGTTAAGAATTATTCTTGTAAATTATGGTTTGAAATATAATTGGTTTAACCATTTTACAAAACAAAACAATCTTGTTAGTAAATTAACCTTATTCGTAAAAAAAAACACATTAAGAAAAGAGATAGTACAAAGAGTACATTTTTTGATACTAGGCTCTGATTGGTCGTAAGCTGCTTGAGTTATTTGTGTCGTATATTTGAACATCATATCGTTTCTGTTTTGTAGCTTGTTCCTTAAATTAGGTAAAAAACTAAATAAAAATATTCGTAGGTATAGGTAGATAGGTATGTGTTATACTTATAAAATTAATAAATATACAATACAATACATAGATAAGTACTTATCGAGCAACACAAGATACACCAGATTAGAATATAGAAGAAAATAAAATAAAAAAATTATTGACCACGGTCGCGCGTGGTCGCAAGCAGATGGGGCTCATTTATTTTTTTCTGGGTTTTATATTATTTACTCTTTCCAAAAAGTTGAACAAAACCCGCCGCAAATTGAAACACCTCGAGAAAAAGAATGAAACAGGTTTTTCTCCGTACAAAAAAAACTTCATCATTGTTTTTCTCAGTAACTATGCGTCCTAGAGATTTTTTTGTAATAAACAATGTTGTTAGGAATGAGATCAACTACCAATGAAAAAATAATCAGATCAGAATTCCAACTTCAACTCCCATGTCCACTGAATTAAAAAACCGGCCTACTGTGCGACGTTTCGATAGATTTGTATCTGATAATGGTACTGATGAAAAGACGTCTTAAAAGCTTGATTCTTCTTATCCTTGTTTTCATCTCATTTACTACCTTTATAATTTGTTCGTTACATTACAATAGTGGGAGCATTATTAGTAATCAGAAGTTCATAAGTAATAAAAAGTAATTTATTTCAAAAATTATATTAACAATCTATTCCACAAAATTATGATACAATCAGTATAATATTCTGTAATTTTCAGCATGGAAAATATTAAATACTTAATATTATAACTCTTTTACAAAAATATAATACAAGGGAGTTCACTTTTTTAGGTAAAATTTTACTGTCCCTAGCCAATCAAAAGATGACATATTTTTTATAAATTTTGGCACATAAAGTTATTGAATTCTGAAGCTGGAACCTTCAAAATGTATCAATAAACAATAATAAACTGAGCATTTTTCGATTTCTTTAAGTTTTAGTAAAAGCACATACTAAAATAAATATGAGGCTTCCATAAAACAAAAAATTAATACATCTTTCAAATACTTTGCTATACTTCAAAACTGTTAAAAATCAAGAATTAAAATCTAAACGAACTACATAACTGTTTAGGCACATAGAAATATGATATTATATTTAACTGGCACAAAATTCGTAAAAAGATAAAATAGGTAAGAAAATACTTAAGATTCGCAAAATGTTTTCAGTTGAGTATGTTTAGAGTTAAACAATACCTAAGTATAAAGAAAAAATGAAGATATTTCGGAAACATGAATTTGAATATCAAATGGCACTGTATCGGCCACCCTCACCACACGTTGTTGATGAGTTACTCAAAAATTGTATACTAAAAAAATTTACAAAAATACTTTTTCAATCAGGTTTAAGAGTAACAAATGAACAAAAAAACTATACAAACACCTCTATTTTTAAATATTTGACGACAGCTTTGTATCTAAAAAGTTCTCATGAACAGATGTCTTAAAAGCTTGATTCATCTTATCCTTGTTCAGGCTTCAGGTACCTAAAATTATTATAATACATCATCGCAATAATGCCACATTATTTACACTTAGTATTTAAAATAAAATTATTATCATTTTATTATGCACAATTTGTTCAACATAAGAGACTAGCCGTCGCAAAGTAAGTACAATTACGTACAAAAATTATCTAAAAATTCGTTATTCACATTAGATACGATATAATATATTCAGTCGTATTTGTATTGCTTAAAATAAACCTTTCGTTGAACACAAAATTATGTTTTGCTATGCATTTTTTAATCTCGTAGTTAAGAGAACATCCCTTTCTTTTCTTATATTCAAGGGAATTTAGGACGTTTAAGGAAAGTTCCTGGACGGATGATTTCATCACTATATAGACAAGTCTTCCACAATTTCACTATTCACTTTAAAAGTTCTGAAAACTTAATTCACTCTACTACTATAGTTCAGTGGTAGTCTCTACTGGCGATTGGTCGTAATACCCTGTGAAGTTTCTTTTACCAAACGTTACGTTGTCGTTGTCTGATGCTCTGAAAAAAATAAACAGTAATATCACAAAAAGTTACGAAAAAAATAAATTGTTATTCCTAGATTAAAAAACTAAAGGAGTGTGTGTCATTTTTAGGGTTCCGTAGTCAAAAAGGAACCCTTATAGTTTCGCCGAGCTTATTTTTGTCAGAGTCAAGTGTCGTCCCCCGCCGCCAACCAGCGAAACTATTAAATTTGGAAATGTGAAAAAAATCACGGTAGTAGTATGATGAGTTTAAAAGGAAAATTATCAACATCAAGAAGGCTTTTCAGGTTATCGAATAATAAACCAACTTATAAAATGTACTTGTCCAAGTAAGAAATTTGGTACTACAAATATCATAGAAAAATATTTTGATGAATGTTAACTGTCTTAAACAGGTACCTTACCTACCTAAGTAGTATGGACAACAACCGGAACCCTACACTTTGCATTTCCCGACGCGTGTTTGGCCAGTTATTTTATCTAGTTCTTATTTCACATATGTATTAGCTGATTGAGACTCCAAACATTTTTGAGTCGGTAATTTGACACACCAATGGATGAAAAAAAAACGAATTTGTTTATAAAATTAATACGGGCTTCCTAGTAATGAATTGAATTCCTACTTACAAAAACACTTATCACAAAATCTCTGAACCCGACTTACCTCTGTAATCCAGGTATGTCATCATACGCCATTATGGGTTGAGTTGCTTTCTTCTTATGATTATTTCCTCCGTTTATTTTCCTACCAAGCGTTGTCGCTATACCGCTCACTCCGTTGTTGTTCACTCTTGGTAATGTGCCGAGAGCGTTGTTCAATGCGTGGTTATTTTGAACTCTTCTATTGAGGGTCTGTGTGTTGCGAGCAAGGGTCGTGTTGTTGGCGATTTGATCGAATATTTGGCTGTTGTTCAGTGTTCCATTGTCGTTTACGCTTGACGCTCGAGCGGTTGTCGCGGTCTCAGACAATGTTGGGCTGCGATCGACTGAAATAACAGGAATGTTTTGATATTTTCATACGAGGGAAATTTTTTTCTGTAATATTAACTGGGAATGACAACATGTAATATACCAAATTCAGATAATTACGAATGCCTTTATTGTTTCTTTTTTTGCATGTCAATTATGGCCGATGTTACCACTGTTATGTTCTACTGGACAACCTTCGTTTGTAATGCTTTTAAAAGAAAACATAGGTAAAGGTTTTTCATTACTCAAAAAATGCTATTTAGGGTATCCTTGTAGAGTATCTTTGGCCCGATATAGGTAATAAATTATTGGCCAGTATATTAGATTTAGTATCGAACGACGAGTAAGATAATTTAACTCGTAGCCTTACCATTATCATGCTAAGATATGAAAAAAAAACTTACTGTTTTCCTTAGACAAATACTGGACACTGTGTATATTGAACGCGTGGTTGTTGGAACTGAAGTCTAACTGCAGGTCTGCGTCTTCGACGGCCATGTTGAGGACTTGAGTCTCGTACCGCGGAGCTGGCTCGTCTTCACTGGATTCGTAACCAGACGCAGGTCTCGGTGGAGGCATGCTCATGCTCAGCGTGCCATACTGCTGTACTGCTTGCTCTTTGTGCTTCTTGTACCTGAGGGGTATAGAATTAATTGACGTTTATTAATTTATTTTTTCCTGCCGACTACTTCACTTAGAGCGGAGTGTCCGTAGATTAGTAAATCGGACGTTTTTTTTTTTCGAAACGAATGTTTCTTTGGCAAACAGATAACATGCAATAGCTTTTTACGCTTTGATTTACCTGTTCCAAGAAGCGCAAATATAGATGGTGGCAGCACTTGCAGCAACTAACACTAGCGCTGCTAAAGCCAATAAAGCTGCTGGAAGTGCTGTGGCCAAGGGTGCCGAAGCCACTTGTGTTCTTCTTGGAGGTTCGACTGGTGCAAGAGGAGCTCTCACTTCGCTGACCGGGGATTGTAGACGAGCTGCAACCGCTTTACGTACGCCACTTTCTATGGCTCTGAAAATAATTATTATTGTTATGTTACGTACAATTTTATATCCAGAACTATGCAAATCTTCATGTTTTTTAATAACTACTTTGAATCAAATAAGTAAATCAAATCGAAAGCTCATACTTTTCCAAGAAAAATCAACGAGCCCGAATACATTTCGTACACGTTTTCACACTTTCTACTACTGTAAACATAATAAATTTTTGGAATACATACTTTTTAACAGGCTGCGAGTCCCTTGTTAAGATCTTCCCACTGCTTGGATCAATCATGTACAACCAAACGTCGGTTCCTCTAGGGTCGCTCTCTAAAGTTCCGTTCTCTCCCAAATAATGTCTCGTTGTAAGTTTCTCTAATCCTGCAACGAAGCCGGTCTTCTCCTCGATGGCAGAAAGCAAGCTTCTGGAGCGACGACGCATCGTGTCAGGATTCAAATCTGACACTTCCATTATTAACTGGTTTTCTTTTTGAAGGAGATTTACCTAGAAAGATATTAAAATTACCATCAATACCATCAACAGTCAACCACTAATATTTCATTTTATAATATTGTTCGTTACTAAAGTAAGACCTCTTAGTTAAACCTTTAGAATAAGACTATTTTTAATGATATATGAACAATGCCATTCTTATCAAATAAACTAATTTGCTACGTATGTATGCTCATTAGTGAACTAAACCAGTACTTGATTAGATCGGTCTGATGACTCACCTTCTAAGCTTACATAGCATACAGAGCTAGTGATTCTGACATGCGCGTAGAACCATTACTAGTTCGGTTGATAGTCAGACTATTATTGGTGGCTAATGTCAGAACTTGTTGCCAAATAGTCATTGCCTTCTTTGAAAAGTGAAGCAGCAAAAATCTCGTAAGATAACTTCTAAAAGTACATTTATTTTTCATTGCTTCGTCTAGATGCTAGTTTATGTTTTTATTTAACTTACCACAACCGAAGCCCTAGCAATATTGTAATCTTGTGGCGAGTTGGGGTTATCTCTGGCTGTCACACTGAACTTGAAAGGGAGGGCGTCTTGGGGAACATTCTCGAATGTCTTGATGTTGCTGATGACTCCAGTGTCGATGTCGAGACTAAAGTAGTCTTCGGTGGCTTTTGTCCATGAGTTTTTGTGGTATTCAAGCTTGCCGTAGTCTCCACTATCTTTGTCCTTAGCCTGAAACATCACAATTTGTGAAAGAATAATAGAGTAGCCTAGTAAGAAATCATAAGGATACTAAAAAAAGTAAAAAAAAAAGGTCTGTTTCATTCATAACGTTAAATTAGAAAATTTAAATAATAGAAAACGTATTCCTTCTAACCTTTACTTGCACAACGTTCGTTCCCAATAGCATGTCCTTCGTGACTATTGCATAGTACTTTCCTTTTGCCCCAGCAATAGTTGACTGTTCAGGAAAGATAAACATTGGAGCATTATCATTGGCATCTGTCACATGAACTTTAATTTTCGCTTTACTGCTTTCAGGGTTGATTAACCCTTGAATTGATTCCAGTTGAACTTCTAAAGAATATTCTGATAATGTTTCGTAGTCTAAAGAACTGGTGTTAAGATATATGGCACAGTCGCGTTCTTCTGTCAGTTTAACGTAGAAGATACCTAGAAAAAATAAATGTAGCTATTAAAATTGTTTTTTGGCTCAGTTGAGTGTGTATTTTTAAGGCATTAGTATGAGCATGACAGGAATTCCTTATTCGCTTGGTTGTCTTAAACAACAAAAACAAATATACGTTAAGTTCATACCTTTCTGCGATGAATCGGTGAGTTTGCATTTCAATGGTGTATTTGGAGAATGTTCCCTCTTGTTCAGAAGAGGTAAAATCCGTATTACAGTACCGTTGGAGGAATTCTCTGCTACATGTTCAGTGTAAAGTGTGTCTGCGAAACCCAGGCCAACCTAAAAGATTAAAAAGTATTTAAATTAGTTGATCACGTCCAGCAGTGGACTGCAATAGACTGATTGAATGAACTTAGTTGATAAATAGGTATGCATGCATGCAGTAAGCGATGGAAAAAGTAATGCTATCTGCTGACTAAAGACGTGCACGTACACGTAAATTTTGGCTGTGATTCATGTATATCTCTTCTCTCTATCTATTAATTTAGAATAAGCTTAAGATTACGTGCGCATCGAAGACTAGATAAATAAAGCTACTTTGTATTGGGTATGTATAGTAAAGTAATTAATACTTACATCAGGAGGGACTGTTGCTGAATGACTGACATAAACAGTAATACTAGACACGGATGACATCACCGGGTCTCCTTGATCGTAAGCTTGAACGTCCACCTGGAAAGGACATAAAACAGACTTTATGTAATTTTGCTGCATTTAGACTATTTATTCAATGTCCAGCCAGCTGCAAAAGGCTAATTAGTTAAAACTCAAAAACACGTCCCGATAGAATGAGAAATATAAAACTTATTTCTTTCCAAATTCAGCTATAATATATAAAACACCTTCTCACCGTATATTCACTATCAGTCTCCTTCCTCAGGTCATCTCTGACTCTAACAGCACCCGTATCGGGTTCAACGTGGAAGTATTTTGAAGCTTTTCCTCTCCCAACCAGTTTGTACCGCACTCGGTTATTGGGAGATGTGGAGTCCGAATCCACTGCTGTCACTGTCTGAACTAGTGTTCCGATTGGTGAAGAATCCTCGATGGTTACTGGACGGACCACTGAGGTAAATATTGGTGCGTTGTCGTTTTTATCCTGAAAATACAATTAAAAATAAAATGTTATGTAACTGGGAATATGTAAATACGAGTACAATCTTATGTTTCTATGGTTAATGGATACTTTTTAAGACTTAAATGTGTGTCTGGTAATTTAATTTGTATAAACGTAGATACATCGAATCTATTACAGATTATTTTGTATTGTTTATGTGTTGTGACAATTTTAGTATTTTGTATTGTATTTAAGAAGAATGATCTAGAGATTATTTACGCGATAGCAGAAAGGCTAACGTTTCTACTTTTTACATAAAGACCACTCGTTCTCTACTTACTTCAACAAAAACTTCTACAGTAGTGGTGGCACCCTCATCATCTTCTCTATTCTCTTCGGTACCGACAATCAGTTCGTGCCTCGCCGACATTTCTCTGTCTAAAACCTTTAGAGTTCTTATTGCCCCAGACTTGCGATCTATAGAGAATAAGTCCATATCGCCCATGAGTATTGTGTACGTTATTTCGGGAGTCGTATCTGGATCTTCAGCCTGGAAAAAAACATAAGAGTATTTAATTTAGAATTTAAAAAAAGCGATTTATATTGCTAGACATTATTGGTAAAGTTTATAGAGAGATAATCTTCTTCTTGCAATGGGATACCATAAACACTAAACAAAAGCATTATCAATTTGGTGTCAAGTTCAAAGAGATAAGCTGTATTTTTTTTACAGCGTTATACGGTCCAGCTTAAGTGTGACCAATAACATTATGCCAAACTCGATGCTTAACCAATAGGATAATGATGACTTTTAAATTAAAAAACAAATCAATACTCACTTGAACTTTAGCAACAGGATAGTTGGGCACGTTTTCTGGAATATGCACAGAGTACAAGCTTTGAGGGAAGATCGGCGCTTCATCAGGAATGTCTTGGACTTGAACCGTAACTGACGCAGTTCCGAACCTTTTGTCTATAGCGCCATCTGTTGCAGTTACTACGAAAGCGTATTCCTAGAAATAACAACAGTCAAATACTTTAGAAAACTTTCAGCCTTGAGCAAAAATAAAACACTCTCCGTAATTCTCTATTCTTAAGGATATCATTGGTTTATTATGTGTCAAAGGGTTTATCAAATATATATTTAACATCTAATCTTAGAGTATCGTCGTTAGAGGTAAAATGTTCTGGGGTTAGAAAAAAAGTAATGCTAATACCTATATACATATTTCCTTTTTTCGGTATGTACGTAAAAGAAGCCGCCATATGGTGACGGCAGAATAGAATACATTTGTCACCAACCCCTATTCTTCCCGTGGGTGTCGTAAGAGGTGACTTAGGGACTACACATTGAACAGGGAACGAGCAGCAGCGCTCTCTGATACAGGCTCATAGTTCAGCAGTGGACTTCGGGCTTCGGTTCGGGCCGTTGATTTGATTTTGATTTACCGTAAAAGTCGATGCAAGACATTAATTATGTCCTAAACTGCGGAATCAACTTCTTGATAATATTAATAATGACAACTGATGAGATAATCGAGACAAAAAAATGATGCTTACTTTAGTGCTTTCGTAATCCAGCTTCCTATTAGTGCTGATCAGCCCCGAGCTGTTGTCAATGCTGAATGGTAGCTGCGAAGGAATGCTGTAGCTGACCATGGCATTGACTCCCTCATCAGCGTCCGTAGCATGCACGTAGCCAACGAATTCTCCTGTTGCACCTGTAAAAATAATACAGTCACTCATTAGAAAATCGTTGTTGTCATTAGATCGTTTGTGATTATTAATTCAGCGTCGATAATTGAGATTAATATAAACTTATTAACTAACTATTAATTTATTAACTTAACTTAATAATAACTTAGGTCATAATGTACCTAACCACAAGATTAATAATTTAATTTTCATATTCGAACTCATACTCGCGATACGATCCATTTCTTATATAATATTTTACTAATTGCAGTTTACGCCTTAAATGTGTATAAGTAACCTCAACATTAATGGAAGAGTGGTACCTATCAATACAGGCAACTTTGTAGCTTAAAGGGAGGTCCCAAACCTCAATTGATTAATGAGGCTGTCTGTTTAAAGAAATAAACATAAATATTTTTTTTATTTACTCATCATCATCATCATTGCGTCGGTTAAAAATCGATGGCGGATCTCATTAACCCTGGCTACTATTATTATTTATTCTGTGCCTATGTTTTGGCTTGATTAACGCCAGCCATCGATAAATAACAAAAAAATAATAGCGGTTCTAAAAATTCATAAGTCAAAAGCGCAAAGTTGAGTAGATTCCTGGGGCAGATCTAAGTGATGTAATAACATCCTATGGAAATAAATAATTTTGACTTTGACTTTAGAAACCTGTGCTGAAGGGGTGTGATTTGGTCACACAAGATTTCATTTGGTCGTCGCCATCGCTGTCACTTTTATAGCGAGACAGTTCTATGTCACCCTTCCCGCACTGTTTCTTACCGCAGGAACCTACTTAGTTAACTGCTGTATACTGTGGCTGTACATACCTTCATTTACACGGAATACATAGGAGTCCTCGTCAAACTTAGGATTATTGTCGTTGATATCCGTAACTTTGATGTTTACGGTGGCTGTACTTGACAGTTTGCCCGAATCTTCTGCTTTCACCATCTGGAATTTATTAATATTGATTTAAGTATGTTAATAAAATTTAATCTTTTACAAGAGGTATTTTTGCCAAAGTAGTAAATTTTTGTGTCGTAATTTGAATTAAATTAATATCTTTTAAATGTCAAATATAAGATCATAATGACGTTTTGTATCCGCATTCGTTTGTCTTTGAGTCAGTGGTGTTATTTTGAGAGCTACTAAAGCTTGTACAAGGTACAGTCGCGTTGATATAGATATCCATTTTTTCAAACTAACTATACTATACAACGGTTTTTATTTTAACGAAAGTACGAACTAATGTTACAACTATGCCTTCTTTTAAACTTACCAGTTGATATCTAGTTAGAACTTCTCTGTCTAGGCTTCTAATAACAGTGATGATACCAGTCGTTGATCCTATTGAAAACTGTCGTAGATCATTGCCTGACACGATGGAGTATGTAACTGGCTCATTCTCAGGGTCTTTCGCCTGAAGAGAAGAAAACATTTTGTTAAACTGTTTGTCCTATTTGAAATTGTTAAGATGATGAAATATTTCATATATATTGAGTATGAAATATTTTTTTTTCTATGACGTTTGTTTTTTTTACTGCTAGAACTGTCAAGCAAAGATCAAACAGCTCTTCGAAAAAAATATATACTGTAATAAACTGTTTTCTAAATGTTATTCATACTCACAGTAACAGTAGTAACAGTAGAATTAATAGCAGCTCCTTCGGATACAGGCGCAAAGTAATCCCTTGAGGAGAACTGAGGTGGCCTGGTATTGGGACCTGGTGCTACGCTCAGTTCTACAATGCCTTGTGAACTGAGACCTTTGGAATCCATGGCCCGTACTGTAAGACTATACTGCTCCCCGGCTTGGAGACGACCCGTACTTGCTGAAATGAGATAAACAGCATATTCAGTGGTTTGTGAGACCTGCTTCAGGCCAATGTATTTGGTGAAGAAAATAAGATTACTCAAAGATGCAAACATATTATCGTACATAATGATGATTGAAAAGAAACGTGCATGGATACGTGAACACTCGTGCACAAAAACAGATAAGTGCTATTATGCAAAACGTTAACGATAACTAGTTAGGTAAACGTAGTATTTACTAATATTACCAACAAAATAAAACTAAACGAAAAACGAATCATACAAAAGAAACCAAATCACAAGAACATAAAGACATCACTCAATCATGCTCAACTTGCTTGCTTGCATGCTTTAATTTAGCTCAATATTTTCAAAACAAAAACAAGCACAATTCGAATTAAAAATCTTACTTCGGGAATATCTCTAGAATTCTGGTTAACAAAAACACGTGCAACTTACATATAACGCCAGTGTTAGGGTCAATAGTGAATTTGTTGCCACCGTTGTTAGAAACGTGATAAATGCTGTACTTTATGCGTGCATTCTCACCCTCGTCGATGTCTGTTGCCTCCACCTGAAATATTTTATAGAAAAATGTTTGTAGTGCCATAATTAAAAGCTGTAAAACAAAAGTTACCTTTCTACTTGTGAGGTTAGGTTAGTTTATGTATAAAACAAAATTATTAATTTATATAAAACTCTATGTTTCTTTGTAGCACAAAAGATAAGTAAGAAGTTTTCTATTGTATTTAAATATATACCTAATTATACTATACTATGTACCACGCCTCACATCATACCCTGGCTTTCAGATAACTTGTATAGTACAGCTACAACTTGTACTATCTTACATTGAAAATATTGTGACGATACCTTATAAACAGGAGCAGGCTCCAATGTGGCGGGAACGTTGATAGGCTGAGTCTTCGGAATGACCGGTGCGTTGTCGTTCTGGTCTATCAGTTTCACTGCCAGTGAAAGTGGTGCTGATGCCGCTCCACCGTTGGCTTCTCTGACTACTACCTGGAATAGTATGAAATGTCTTTTATGAGTATCTAAGTTGAATGTAAAATCTGGATTAGCCCTGCTTGAGGGATGACGCGATTAACCTTGATGATGATAATGACCTTCAGTTAGACGACACGAAAATTTGTGGCGGCCGCACGATAGTTTTCGTTTCATATGAACGCGCTTTCTGGGGAAAGTAACTGATCAAAGGCAATAAAAAAAAGTACGATAAAATGTGCAAAGCTGCGCCAAATGTATTGAAAATTCAATTTTAAATACCTGAAATCTAAATTTGCCGGGGTTTGGAGGATCCCGATCCAAATTTTCATTAGCGACTACTAAGTAACCATCCTTGTCAATATTAAAGTATTCAGTCGTGAGCTCGAAAACATACTTCGGTCTTGGGTCGTCAGGCCCCTGAAATAATAAAATAATATTTTTATATCTTGTTATGTACACTCGTTTAATAAAAATCACTTTTTGAGTCATTTCTTACCAAATCAGGATCTGAGACAGATAGTTGTATAGGATCTCCATCCTCATCTAACACTTTTGTACCTATGGGAGAGTTTTCTTCAACTTCCCCTTCTTCTGAAGTTGCTTCCACTATAGGTGGACTGGCATCTACAGGTCTCACAGTAATTGTTAACTTAGCTGTAGTATATCTTTTCGCTTCTGATACTTCTTCAGCCTGAAAAATAAAAAAGTCTTATGTTGGATCTAGAAAATTATCTTCTTCAGTAACTTTTACTTTCGTAAATTGTATTTTATACAAAAAAAAATAGCAATTTTGAAGCCGCAACCATGATTTTATTCTGCCAATATATTTTAAACCTTACCCGTATCGTCAGCTCGAATTTCTTTGCAATAGTAGTATCAACTGGTTTCAGCTGCCTAACTGCTCCACTTACGGGATCTATTTCGAAGTACTCATTCCAAAAAGCAGGTTCTCCACTGTCTATGCTATACTTTATCCTAGCATCAAGTGTGTCCATATCTACAGCTTGGATCTTTTCTGGTTCAACGCTCAGAATACCTGCTATTACTCCACTATTTACCTAAAATGAAAAAAAAAAATACTTAAGTGAAAACAATGTCAGGTTTTTAAATATGCAACTTTGCAAATCTTCTGTGTTGCCTGGGAAAAATTATTGAGTTCAATTTGTTTCTAATTGTAGTTCCATAAATATAAGGTACTCAAGTATATCATTTTATAACGCCATGTCTTTGAAACATTCATCCAAACTTTTAGGTAGGTGGAGCAGAAAGAAAAGTTATTTACGAGATGGATATTAATTATTAAGTAGATAACCTTTAAACTATTCTGCTTAACCACTGTCTCTCCTCATGGCGTACATATTTGAATGTTTCTAATTTTCACGATACTCACATAGCTGGAATATTCAGGATGGAAGCAGGCCCCTTCATGAAGCGTGCAACCTTTGTAAATGAAGGATGGATCTTGATCATCATCATCTTTTACATGAACTGTAAGCGTTGTGGTACTTGACAATCTTCTCTTTGTATCACGTGCACGATCCTGTAACAAATAGGTAATTTGTTTATAATAATATCAAGCATCACTGTTAAGTAATAATTTATGTTACAGATGTCATCAGTAATGTACTTCCGAAAACCTGTTCATTTTGAGTTGAAATCTCACTTATTACTTACGTCGAATACTAGTAACCCGTACAAATAATAAAATTTAACTGCCCAAGAAGGGGTGGTCGTTAATTATGAAAAAGCTAGCACCCACAGATGGGTTTTATTGCTGGCGCCGCTGTACTAGTCTATAGTAAATAATTTTAGTTTTATTAATCTTAAATACTGTTTACATTCAAATAAACTTGCTCTCTGTCTCTAGCATATCAGCCCAAGGAATTACAGTCGAGTAGAATTACCATAATATTTTACTTCTCATGAATTATAAATAGACCCGATAGACAACAGGTTTCACCGTTTTCCTTTGATAAGTGATACAATTTTCAACTTTCGATTCTTGAGTTTTAGTGGACTGATAGTTGATGAGTTGGACCTTTTTGCAACAGGTGTTTAAAAACTCTGTTTTTATTCCTAAAATTCTTTACAAAAATACTAATAACAATTACTAACATTTAAGTTACAACAAAATATAAAACCTCAAAATTGCACTTGCACATGGCTTTTGATAAATAAGGAAATAGAAGTTATTCCAGATATTTTGGAAATTTATGTTATCAGCTTATGGCTTCATGCTAATACTGTAATAACGGTTTTTATTTCTGTACGGTGTGATTTTTCATTATTTATACTTACAGAAGCGACAATAGTGACTAGATACTTCTGCGTGCGCTCGTAGTCTAAGCTCCTATTCACCGCCACTTGTCCTTGATGCGGTAATGGTATCGAAAAGTACATGTACCCATCGACGGCGTTCTCTGCTTCTAATGTTTTATTATCACCTGGTATTACAAAGTATTCGGCTAGACCATTGACGCCAGCATCAATGTCCACCGCTTTTATGCCGTCGAATATAGTAGTGCCTATTGGTACCAGCTGTAAAGAAAAAAAAATGTTTGAAAACGACCTAAGAAATAGATTCTGAGACAAGTAAAGGCCAGAGACATCATTGACTTTTATGTGAATCCTTAATGGAGTGATACTGGACAAGAAAATGAAGAATAATTACAACAAGTAAAAACAGAATCCTTTACCCAGAAGTCTGTCATTATGGCTAAGTACATGAACATGGAAACATTATTTTATCAACTGTTTCAGTCTAATTTTGAAAATTGAAATTGTATTACTTACCTCTGATACACTAATTTCATAAGGCGTATTCTGAAAAATCGGCGCGTTGTCGTTGATGTCAGACACTCTGACAATCACCGGTATCGTTCGACGTTTCTTCGTCGCTTTCACCTGACACACCAACTGCAAAGCCGTCAATAAGCTTAATTACTTGTGCTATTCAATGCCCTGCGGCAATTTCAAATCAAGTTACTGGATATTTTCTCTAAATAACTATTGAATGTTGAAGTACATTTCTCTAATGATTGCAACTAATAAAAAGTAATTGTACTTAAATAATGAAACTTCTATGGATATTTAGGAATGTAACATTTCGTTACAACAGGCTAAATAATTTCAGCATTTGGTATCTTTGACTCACCTGAAACACCATATGAGATAAATTATCGACATCCCTGTCCAAAGGCTGCAGCAGCTGCAATCTCTTGCCATCGAGCTCAAATAATGTGGGCCCTTTTGGAAAAACAGTGGTCAAGAGGACATCTTCTTCTGGATTACCCACTATTGGTAGGACCAATGGTATTGTGCTTTGGTTAACTTCTGTAATGATTACAAAAAGTCGGATGGTAGAGATACTTAAAAAATCTCTTGCTGAATTCAAAATATAGTAGCGTTTTGAACTGTTTCAACTTCACGCGTTTCTATATTATTTGCATGAACAGAGGACAAAGGATATAGTCAGGCCAGGCTGCTTGAAATGGATTAAGTTTTCTCTGTTTATTAAATAATTACCATTAAATATGCTTTGTCATGAAATTTCGCATAATGGTGCAGTTCGGTAAACTATACAATGTATACAAAATTTCATATAAAATATAAAAAATCTCTTGAGAACATTCAAACCGTTTCAAGCGGCCTGGCCCGACTATATTATCCTTTGTCTTCTGTACAATAACAAGAATAGTATAAAAATATTGATTAGTGGCTATTAGATTTATGAAACCTGTTATATATTAACAATGTTGATGTATTTATTACTTACGGCTTCCTCTACTTTCTTCTATGTCGACAATAATACTGGACTGCCCAGTTTCCACTTCACATGGACCTGTAGAACAAAAGAAACCACTAAAGTTAAAGATTAGTTGCCACCTATGAAATATTATTATTTACATCGATTTGAGTCTCCTAAAAATAGAAAGTTCCTTTGTCGGCACATACCACTGCGACGTAAAACCACCTAGGAAGTAATCCGATATTAAAATCAGCTTTATGAAAATAATCCACCATGACGGACCATGGTTATATTTAACAAAATATTGCTGTCACATTTTATATTAAATGTGTTTTAATAACAATAATGTCATACATAATATTAATCTTAATGGTATTAGAGTAGATAAGTATTGAAATATTCAATAAATCAATACTAATGCTATTTCTCTACGTATCAAAGCATTTAGAAGGGTTAGAGCTTCTTATAAATAATTTACTTTTATTGTATTCTAAATTAGTTTGTGTATAACAATGAATACACTATTATGTCTATAGCAAAACTAAACGTAATAGTATAATCGTACATTGTACAGTTTTGTATCTTCTTTATCTCATCGGGTTGTAAGGTCGACAACCGACCTTACCGGAGTAATCCACTAGATTATTGGTGTTCGTAGAGTGAAGTAGTAGATTTAGTCTGGATTGTAGAAAATAGAATGACATGGTCTCTGCCTACTCTTCCGGAAGAGAGGCCTGACGTGAAAAGTTATTAGCGAAAACAGTGAATCTGGCAAATGCTAAGGTTTGCCTGGGAAACTTTCAATTAAGACGTTATTTGTCAATCAAAGAGCTCTATTTCTAATACATTTTAGTTAATTAGTACAATATGTGCACTCAATAAGCACATAAAATTCAGTGTGCCTCCACTAAAGGCAACGGTCAGTTACTAACTATCCTTTTCTGTCCCAATTAGAAAGCAAGGTTTTAAGGCTCGATTCGGTGACAACATGGATTTAGTACCAAATTGTGTGCGAGGTTTGATCATTAGTTTTACATTCAGTAATTAATCTGATCAATAGCTGCATTTCATTCCGTTTTCGTAGTAGTATTTGTGAGTATCTGTCATTCAGGTTGAAACTGATACTTTAAGTTGACACAGCGAGACGTAAGCTTTGCACTTGTGTGAATAATCTTGTTCGTACAGGGTTCCGGTGTCCACGGGTTTTCACGCACGCAGTAATTTTTTAAAGATTTAGTCAAGTGTAAGATAAAGGTAAATACCTTAGTAAATACAAAAACAGTCTTGACACATGGCTTGATAAGGGAAACTTTCCAATGTTTCTTCGCTCCCTCTGTCGTCTCATTATCTTAGTTCTACTTTTGGCACCCCACGCATACTGATTAAAGACTGATCTCGGAATATATCATCGGACATCTCGTTAATTTAATTGTTTTCTCATCAACAGTTTTTAATTTACTATCTCTAGTTTGTAATATCAATAGATAAAAGTAGAGCAATATAGTTAACAAACTTTCACTCAATTGCAACAAAACAAATAATATTCATTGTTCTGTATACAATTTGTATGAATAAACAATCTATTGTGATGTTTGATTTTCTAAACAAACTGTTCGATGAATACCAATGCATATGGCATTCGTTTATGGAATCGTAACTGCGACAAATTGTATGCACGCATTCCTCTGGAACTGACATTCAATTTGTTTTATTGTTTTTATTAATTCAGCGCATTTTTCATCGTCATAATGTATATTATAAAGAACCACTTTATGTATCATCTTTATCGTATGATTGTGTGTTGTTGCACCATAGTGTAATAATGATTAATTAGTTTATGTAACAACTATTTCCGTAGATTGTACGAAAAGCAACAGTAAGATACACATTTATATAATAAGTTACCTAAAAAAAAAAACTATTCTACAAATCTATTAAGATTAGTTAATATATACATATACCTATATATAGTCTTGATATGAATAATTTTTTTATTTATATTTTTTGGCATGGATACATAGTTATATTATATTCTAAATAATTAAAAATTCAGTATACTATACCGTACGTACATCTAGCATGCTGTGGTAGCCTTTAAGTGTGATATATAGTTACTTTTTATTACTGCATATTGTATGTACATAGTTTTAAGCTACTATATGTTATATAGGCTATCCATTATAATAAATAAATAGATAATAACGTGCCTTCTGAAGCACTTTCGGATAATCGGGTGATTCACTCTGCAATGTTCTAACCAAACTAAAAATAAACTCTCAATTATTATTTTTATTTGACCAGTGTCACCACATGGATTCGAGCCCAGAAGCTCCGTAATTAGAGCCAAATAATCTACCGCTCAGCTACGAGGGTTGATTGATAGTTAGTTTATGTAAAGTACCTTTGTTTAAAAAAACTTACCAGGTGTCGCAATGGTAGAATGTAGTAAGTATAGCAAAAGAAGCCAAATCGGATGCCCATGCTGAATGAGCGCGCCCCACCGCGCCATTTCACTGCAACAAAAATATAACGTAAAAAAAAACAAAAATAAACTAAGTTATATTTAAAATAAATATATAAGCACAAAGTCATTATACCTAATTCTGCTGTTGGAAAAAAAAGAGACTCTAGGCATATTTTTGGTAATTAAATAGCCGATTACGACAATAATATATGTAAGAATGCTTTAATCTTAATAAAACTAATGGAAAACTAAGAAAATTAAATAAAAGATAAAAAAATAAGGTACCCTACATAAGAAGTTTGTGTCAAATCTTTTTTAACTAGATATAGCTGATTTGTTAGATGTGCGCCACAAAATAACACTCGGACGGCTCGGTCATTTAAAAGGATTACAACTAGATTACAGAAAAGCCAACTTTTAAGTTAATCCTAATAATCCAATCACTGTAAACAACAATGGAAACTACGTCACAGACAAATCAGTGTCTGTTAATTTAATTTACCCAGCTGAAATCGTACAAGCTGCTTGTGCGGCAGGAAAGTAAATATTACGGCGCAGGCATCAATTTTGCGAAACAGATATGACAGTATTTTTTCTAAGGTTTCTAAAGAGACATTAGTCTTGGATTAAGAAAGATTTACGAAAAAATATTCACCTAATATGGATTACGTAGGTAAATCACCATCGAAAGGTGTGAATATTAAAAACATCGCGTTAAAAAGGCTTCCGAGTAAAGAACAAAGTAATAGAACCTTATTTGCAGAAACAAACTCGATTTAACCGTTAAGTAAATTGGAGAAAAACAATTTTCTGTGAACACGTTCGACTGTTATCTAGGTTAGGTTGCTTCAAGTGAAGTCTAAGTCGATGCCATAGTCTGACCGGTTGAAACCGCGTAAGCGCAACTCATAGCAAAAAGTAGTTTTAGTTGAATTGAAATGAAATAATAATAATCTCTGCAGATACAACGTCAAACACTGAGTGGGAGGGGTCGTCAATAAATAAGATAAAACGACATGACGATACAGAACCCTAACGAGTAGACTAGACACCCATTCGTATAAACCAGGTCTTGTACTGATTAAGGTTTAGAATTATGCTGAGTAATGACAAAGCTGCACAGTGCACGTAGCATTAATATGTCACGCCTCAAATTTGCATTAGAAAGGGTTTGCTAGTTGTGTGAACCCAACGGGCTTACCTACAGCCCCTAGTGATGTACTTTATAAATATACATATACCTATGTTATTATTGAACATAATATAAACTAGCTTGTCTAGACATGGCTTAGTTCTGTTTAGCATTTTTATATTGTGTCGGTCTTATACAGGAAATTAAGTATCTCTTACTTTTACGAGTTTTCATTGACATGATTGAGTGAAAATTGATGTGCATACTAATGACATCATCAATCGTTATGCAGTTTTTTATTAACAAAATACACATATTCGAGAGGACATCTTCAAAATCATTAGTATTAAAATTACACCATGAAGTAACAAAAATTTTATTCATGATTTTAAATTGTTAGCCTAAAACAAGACAAAACGCAACTAAAGCTGTCTAAAAGTTATAAATGATAAAGCTTTGTATGAAGAAATAATAATAATCATAAAATTGTGGATATAAAAGTTGAAGACACTATGGCGATACTTTAATAGCATCTTTTAAGAAATAGTTTATTGCTGGTTCAGACAACGTTTTTACATATTTAACGAGCAATGCAACAGAAATTGAGTCCCATCAAGCGGTCGAGTTTATTCTTTACGATGAGCCCCAGGCCGACTTAAAGAAGTAATCTGCATAAATGAACGCATTTGGTCGAAGCCTCCACTTAAATGTTTTATTTTTAATGTATTTTGCCTATAGATTTTAATGCAGGCTGTTAGGTGGATAAAGTTCACAAATGAATCGCATCGCTATGTCTCACGTTACCATGGATAGGCGCGTCGAATTCTGCAAATTATCGTAGTTTTTCTGGAAAGGTTGATTATAACAGGTATAATCTAATTATTTATTAATTTAAAGTATTTTTGTAATATAAGGCAGCTTAGTTAAACAAAACGATTGACTTTTTATTTTAAAATGTTTAAATTAAATTCATATTTGCTTTCTTTTTGCGTCGATTTTGTATTTATACAATTATGGTGATGTACAATTTAGTAATGTGTTTTAAACTAAGCTGTTATATTTAGAAATTTACCTGCAAAACTTCAAGAACGAACGGTTCGTCAGTCAATTTACTTGGATAGGAGAGGACTCCTCCTTAAAATATTTCAGTATTATCAGCAATTTGTACATGGCTCATTCTATCTAATGCAGTAGGTGTAGCCGTCAGGTGTGGAGAACTATAATTTTTGCTAGGAATTTGTATTGTAATACCACAGCAATCCCTTCGGTCCATTGTTTAACGGACCTGCGGTTATGCACCTCTGCTCACGTAGCTGAGATCAATAATAATTGCTCAATGTAGCAGAGAGATATTTTAGATTCTCAGAGCAAAGTTTGTATTCAAAATATTTTTTTAAAGATAGAAAAGCTTCCTCGATACGAAATCTGAATTTATAAATTATGATTAGAATAACTAATATTTTTCATCGAGAGTCCAGTTTTAAGTTTATTTATGTTAATAAAATATAAATTAGGCACGTAACAAAAATGTTTTTTTTTTTTATATTTGCAGTATTTTAAAGCACCAGCTTATTTATTTCTTGATGTGAAATATTTTTTACATTTTATTTTAATTTTAATAATTGACGTGCGTAATAAAATCTACGTTTATTTTAATTCTGATTGCACTGTCAGGATTTCAACAAAATTTTGTAACATCAACCGTCTCTACTATTTCATGTCTTGCATCCACCACGTTATCGCATACCGTTTCATCGATTTCCGCATCCACCCCTCGATTTACTTTGCTAAAGGCGGCGATTGTTGCTCTCTACACAACAAAATGATTGATGTTTTATTGTATTTGCAAGTAATATCCCACACGCGCACGAATCCAATCGAATCTATTTGGTTTCATAGCCTTACAGGCTACACAATGCGTGGACAAACCCGACCAATGGATACTTAAGTCTTCGGTTTTATTATTTATCCATTTAATATGCTTTTACACACCACATTTTGATTTAACCGTGAACGATTTTAAATAAAATCTCTATAAATAGGTACCAATCCCACCACGTTAGATAACAAAATATTTATCGTGTCAACATCTCTATAAAATGTTATTAACGTAGTCTAGACTATAATTGCTAGTATTAATGACGCTAAGACTGCAAAGACAAGTTTGCAAAAAATAGAAGTTTTTAATAAAGTCGTGATATTGGAAATCGAAACTACGATGGAGTCGAGTCTCGTTATGTGGCATTTAGCTTTATCTCGACAATCTAATTAACCCGTCTACAGAATGCTTAAAGTATGTTTTACTCTTAAGAACTTGCGACCTTTTTATATTGAAGGTAAACTCATGCGCCAGATTAAAGTTTCTTGATCCTTCACGAGAGACAGGTGTAAAACATGCTTAACTTACTTCATCACATTGCAGACTTAAGTGCTTGTGTATAGAGTTTACAATGGGGCGATAATAGTTTGACATGATTTAGGTTCCCTTTTATTAGCAAACTCCTGTGCAGTTTCGTCACAGCTGCGCATTTACTTCGCATTTATTTCAGAATAAAATCCAAATTCAAAGAAAGTTCCTCAAGATGATGATGATACAAGTGTCAGATAGAACAATCCACCCAGTAAGATAGATACGGTGTCTACGATATATTACAAACTGTCTATATCTTACAGGAAGGTTATCTTATGCTTGTTTCTATCGAACAATCTTAAGCCAACTGTCTCTTCAGATGTTATCATCACGAGAGACAAACTGCATAGTCAGTTGACTTGTACAAGCTATAAGAGAACCTTTTTAGGAAGATTCTAAGAACTTTACGTGTGTTGTGGTTGTCTTCATCGAAGTTTTCCTCATTGTTGAAATTCTGCAAAATTCCTATCTCAGAAATTTAATATGTTGACTGTCATTCAGTATTTATTTACTTTGTTGGAAACTACTTTTTGATTACTTGTATATTGGTATCTGTTAGTTTCTTTCTCGAAGCGTATGGTTATTTTTTTATTATTTTAGTATTAATCAAGTTAACACACAACAATGTAAAAGTTTATACATAGACGTTTGGCCGGTTCTTATTCAGTTCATTTAAATTTATATATTCTTTATTGTGTTGGGAGGCAAGTCGTGAATAACACCATTTGTATGTTGTATTCTCTAAGAGTTATGCATTATGCATAGATTTACATTTGCAACGTTATGATCATCGTCTATTTGTTTAGCGTTAGCTAGAAAGTGTTTATGTAAAGTCGGCAGAGCGCAGGCACATCCTCATCGCCATTTGCAAGCGTTTACGTAACAACTTCATCTGCTAGTCAAAGGTCATTGCAGTCGTGAGCTAACTTACAAATTTAACCACTACAACATAATAAAAACCTTCAAGCCTTAGTCATAACAGACATTCTGTTCATCACAACCTGCTAAATGCCAATTTGTGTATAAATACACATTTGCATTATATTGAATATAAATTTTATAACTTGTGTCAATTATTTTAGTTTAACTTCTTTAACTAATTATTAATATTAAGCAAGTTGTTATTCAAATAAATGAACAACTTACTTTAATTACCGGCACACTTTTCTGCTGGATGTTTTCAGTCTGGAAGTTACATTATCAAACGTGACGAGTAGTTGATTCTTAGTATCTATAAATGTAGTTATCTTTGTCCAAATTGATAATCATATTTTATTAAAGCGAACATATTTTATATCTCTATCATTTTTGATATTACAAACAAATCCTAAAGAATACAAGCATGAAACTCAACGAGTCAGAAACTCAGAAGGCGACAGGGTCCTCATTATAACTTGCAACGAGTCCCCAGATGCGATCGGCACGCGAGAAAGATGCGATCTAGATGCTATCTACAACTTCGCCACTGAGACTCTGGATAATTTAAAAGGACTGCTTTTGTTTGACCATTAGTACCTGCCTACGTACTGCTTAAAATTCAAACTAGAGGTTCTAGAATTTAAATTGTTTTGCTCTTTCATTATAACTGGACTTGGGCAAGGTTATGTACATATTCTTTATATTTTGATTGAGTTGATCTATTAAATATGGTCCAGGATTATGCAACAAAGTACGTAAAGCAGCGTGGGACCCCAGACAGAGAGTACACTCAGAACAAACTGCCATTTCTGGCACGCACACATTGACAAGTATTTTTCATCTGCAAGTGCTAGCGCGGGCGTTTGTCAAAACAATATTATTTTTGTCCAATATTTATAAAATTTAATTAAATTAATTTACTTATAATAATTATTGCTATTGTCAACTAAACAATTTGCCTACACGATCATCACCTTACCAAAAACGAGTAAAGAGAGAAGGATAATAAAATTCCTGAATAACACTTTATTAGAACTCAAGTTTCATTTTCTTGACGCAGTGTGACCCACGAATCTTCATCGTGTGTGGAGTCGGGATCTTTTATGAATATTCGATGCTCTGTCAACCTTATGTAAGTATGATAACATGAATGTATGAATAAATGAATCGATGTATGTATGTTTGTAATGTACTATACTACTACTACTATACTACTACTTTTTGACAAAACTGAGTAACGATACAATAGCAACCAACCCTAGTGAGTCTGGCAAAATGATGTAATTATTTTTGAAAAAGCCGGGAGTGGTCCTTCTGTAAACCTTTTTATTTTGTGATTGTGCCATTTAATAATTTATTGCTTTTAAAACTAAATACACAACAGAAGCTCAATTTTTAAAGGCTTAATAATGTGATAAAAAAATAAATAAAGATGTAAATTAAAGTTTTTTTATCTTTTAATATATAAATCAATTTAATTTATCATCTTTTGGTAAGGAATTTTGAGAAAAACTTTACAACAAAAATTATAAGTAAACCAGAAAGAATGGATCAATCAATCAATTAGGTGCCAAAAGGGAAACGAATTTAAGATACTTAATTTGTTGGTTGATTTTGATTTGCTATCGTGGGGAAAGGATTTGCCAGTCAGTTAATAGTGATCTTCGCTAGACTATTGGCCAGGGTGCGCCAGACGTACTAAGTAGCGGTAGGTCGCTCGGGGAGGCTCCTTTCATGCACCCTAGGCTCCTTTCATGCACCCTAGGCTCCTTTCATGCACCCTTTAATTTGTTTATTAGCGTCAAAGAGTCTAGCATTAGCATGGCACAAATTTGCTTTGCTTAGCCGTTTGCAGAATTATGAGGAGTCATGATTTTATTTAATAATTTGCGACTGAAGTTACTTAAAGGTAAGTATATCATAGATATATTTTAGTTAGGAAAATATCTCCTTATATTTACTAATAAATTTATTTTCGAGTGAGCGCATCAAGATGTTATGAAGCGCAGAGTTTTATGATGTAGTCGTTAAAATTTCTTATCAGGTTATGTTACTAAGTGAATAACATAGTACGAGTTGGTTGCATTTTTTGAAACCCTTTTAATACTTACATCTACATTATTATGTAAAATCTGATCCTAGTTATTTATATTCCTAAACCTAACATTAAGAAAATATAATAATTTAAAGAAAAGATAATCAACACGAATGCTTACAAATAAAATGGTTTCCCATACTCGTGAGCCAGTTAAGGAAATAATCCATTAACATTTTACCCGTAACTACATATTCAGTGCAATCCGCAATTCTGATACGATTAAAGCGCTTTAATTCCAACTTGAACGTGTATTTACTCGACAAGGTATGGAGAAATTTCCTACTCAAGGCTTAAGAGACCATTCCAATGCAGTTCCGTATTGTGTAGGTACATGGTAAAGAATATACACAAGACAATGTTGATAATTTGTTATTACCAAATATAGATCTTCTATGTAGTTGAATTTTATGATTATTTCTATTCAATGTAGAACATTGCTATTATATTATGCACCTTCACTTCTATATTTGCAAAAATAAATAAGCGTAAGATAAATGTTATTTTTTATATTATATAAGTTTATGGAACTCGTAGGATTTATTTATCAGAATAATGTTTCCCTTCATTTCCAAATGAACGGAAACATTTAGTTGAAATAACATCCGAAGACGAAGAGCTAGATCTTTCTAAACACATTCACTTATCTATGTTGTGCAAGACATTCCGCGGCACAAAGCTCCTGTTAGTTCAGTCATTATCCCGAGAACAGGTAGCTACTAGACGATACACCATTATTGCAGACCATAGGACTATCTTGTAATTTTGTTCTAGCACTTAGAAGAATGCAGCTCCATTGACTGTCGTGGTTAGTGAGAATGAGGAAACAGTAGATAAGGGTACTAAAAACTGTTCGGTGGCGGTTAATAGTAGGGCTGATAAACAAATGCTAGTGCTACTGTAGCACGACTCGAATTGTCTACAATATTGTGAAAAGGGAATTCGCAATTCTGTCTCTGTATTTGGAATGGCATCCTTGTAGCAATCAGTTTCGTTCGCAATGTTTAATGATAGGTACAATCATTTTGAACACAGTAAAATATTTCTTGGTGATAAGCAAAATTTCAATTAAGTAGGAAGTCAAAAATATATAGAAACCAACAACGAAAATTGGTATCCAAACTTACAATCACAAATTTATAGTTTTAAAGCTGCAAGTGGATTCCACAAATAAATCATCATCATCATCATCATATAGATCTAACAATGGAAACAAGGCCATTGGTTAAGTAACTGTAGGGTTTAGAAAGCTGAACATTATAAATTACCAAGAAGACCAACCGGCTTCCAAGGGACAAGCATAATTTGCTATAACTCGTGATGATCGTGTAACCAACTAGTAAAATTATAAAGCTAAAATTTGAGAATTGTTTAGAAAAAAAAACATATTTTATTTATAAGTTTATAAGACGTGGAAGAAGGAGAACTTGCACAATTATGAAGCTTCAACAATGAACCTTTGTATTAAAGTGGATGGATAATTTATACAATAATATTATGTTGCTAATCAAAGAAAGAAAAACATTAAAATTGTGTAGGTACAGATATTAGGTACCTATATGATAAACAGTGAATAGATAGAGCATGCGAAGTTTAAAATTAATGGAACACAAAGAAAGGATGCTTATTAATGTTGTAACATTCTTATAGCCAGATGTTCGAGAGTTGTCATAAATATTAATAAGGCCCCATATTCTGTTTGTGAAACAAATTAGATATATGCGCCAATATATCTTTGTATCCGGTCATTTATAATATTATAATGTATCCGTTCAACGAGCTTTTAATATCGGAGATTCTAGTTTTTTTATCTTTAATGTTTTCTGATATTTTTATATAAAACCGTAAGGTGTTTATGGTACAGTCAGTTTATTATTCGTGATAAATAAAACATTAGTAAGTAATATTTTTTACTGCTGTTCGATTGAAACATCAAGTAAATATAACAAACACATAGGTTTTAAAACATAATTTATAATAGACTTGTTGTCTAATTTATATTGACGGTCAAAATCAAAGGCCCCTGAGTCATCTTGGTAAGTATAAAAAGAAGCTTATTCATCAAACAACTATTATACAACCTGGCCGTACGTCAAAATTATCAATAATCTTGAGCCTACTCAATGGGCAATTTATTGTACCACTGTTCGAATGCGGCCTACGCGACTGCAAACCTTTTAAATAAGTCTACTTGACGATGTTATCGAGTAACCATCCCCGGGAATTTATTTGCATTGAACATTCATTCCTTTCAAACCTCTCCGATGATACCTTGAGAACATGAGATAAGTGCTTAGTAATAATTGTTGGTCAAAATGAGTAAAATAGAACCACCGATAATATAGAACATGAAACAAATAATTTCTTTTAAATATTTAACCGCAATAGTGTTGTAAGATTACGCAACATAATATTGATTAAAAATTAAATCTCTATCACTATGCCCACTCGTTTTTAGGGTTCCGTAGTAAAAAAGGAACCCTTATAGTTTCGGTCGGTCCGTCTGTCTGTCCGCGGCTTAGCTCAGAGACTCTTAGTACCAGAAGTAAGTAAGTACACAGAAAGCTGTAATTTGGCATGGATATACATATGAATCATGCCGACAAAGCTGAAGAATAAAATCTTAAAAAAAGAATTTTTTTAGGGTTCCTCTGGTACACGTCAAGAGGGGGTTATTTTTTTTTTCACGATTACCTTATAATGTGAGGTATCGTTGGATAGGTCTTTTAAAAACAATGGGGGTTTGCTAAGACCATTTTTCGATGTTAGGGTAAGTTTTAGAAATATTCCGTCTTAAAGTGCTTATTTTTGTTAGAGTCAAGTTTCCCCCCCCTCTACCAGCGAAACTGTTGTATATGGAAACGTGAAAAAATCATGGTAGTAGTGTATATGATGAATTTAAAATGAAAACTATCAACATCAAGTAGGCTTTACAGGTTATCGAATAATAGACCAACTTATAAAAAAGAAATACAAGAAAGAACAAGTAAGAAATTTGGTACTACAAATATCATAGAAAAATATTTTGATGAAAGTAAGAAGGCTGTAATTTGGCATGGACATACATATAAATCATGCCGACAAAGCAGAAGAATAAAATCTTAAAAAAAAAAAAATATGGTTCCTCTGGTACACGTGAAGTGGGGGGGTTATTTTTTAAATTCACGATTACCCTATGGTGTGAGGTATCATTGGATAGGGTTTAAAAAAATAATGGGGGTTTGCTAAAACCATTTTTCGATGCTAGTTTACGTTTCTTAAGTGCTTATTTTTGTTAGAGTCAAGTTTTCCCCCCACCAGCGAAACCGTTGTATTTGGAAATGTGAAAAAATTCACGGTAGTAATGTATATGATGAATTGAAAAGGAAAACTATCACCATCATGTAGGCTTTACAGGTTAACGAATAATAATATCAACATATGAAATGTACTTGTACTAGTAAGAAATTCGGTACAAATATCATAAAAAAATACTTTTACAAAGTTTAAACTGTCTATGTAGTAAATTTAAGTACGAGAAAAGTAAAAAAAAGTGAAATAAGTAGGCTTGACAGGTTAACGAATAAAATACCAACATTAAAATGTACTTGTGCTAAGTAAAAAATTCAGAACAAGTATCATAGAAAATGACTTGATGGAGTCCGTCTATGTAGGTAGTAAATTTAAGTAGGTATTAGAACAGTAAAAAGATTGCGAAAAAAAAATCATAACATCATTTACTAAAATAATTTCATAACCTATTTACCATATTTACCAGTCAGTTTTAAATGTGTAACAATCGCGAGTTGCCAATGAAACATTCGAAACATTCGAATAAAACTATTTTGAATTTCGAATAAAGCGCGCCGCGCCGCGGAGCTTATGGCCCTGCGGGGCTTGCGCGCGGGGAGTCGATGTAACAAATAGAGCGGCAGCCGCGCGCGCTCATTAGCGCGAGCGACTGGATGCTGTTCGGATGTGCATCGAAATCCTACCTATTAGATTGCAATTATTAGCACTTTGAATATTCAAATTTTTTGATTATTTTTGTTAGAATTAAGTATACTAACATATGAAAGACTTGAAATTACAATACTATTTCTTTTTCAATTCCAGTTAGATATTCCATAAACTATTATAATTTTATTTAGCAATTTAGTCTAGCCTACTTTTATTTCCAAAAACTTAGTTCTCAGCGGAGCAATTTTCATTCGTAGTACTTACATAATATTGTAGATAAAATTAAATATACAAATGTAATTAATTGTACTACCTATATAATAGGTTATAGGTACGTTTCTTTTTAAGTTTCGCTTTAGCTATGCTTTTGTTAGGCAACTACGGAACCCTACACTTTGCGTGGTCCGACACGTGCTTGGCCAGTTATTTTTACAAGTCTCACTGACAGATGATTGAAATATCGTTATCTACTTGCTAGTGCACTGTCTGATTATTTGCCTACCTATACAAATAAGAAAAAAATTGTATTACAAACGTTATGAAACTTAGTATATTTGAATGGAAGGATTACCTTACCTTACTCTTTTTTTTTCTCTTTACCTTACTCTACCTTGCCTATTAAGGCACTATATTAACTATAGTAACACATTGTTATTTCTGTCACTGCTATTTGAAGTTCTATCTTCATCAAAGCAATTCATGCTACTTGTACAGTCATTAATATCTCCTTCGGAAGAGATAGTAATCTTGTAGTCTTAATAAATGATAGCTTATTGTTTGTTATGTATCGTTAATTCGTAGATGGCTTCATTAGTGTTAGTTTCACCGAGTCTGTTTGCTTAAGCTTTCTACAGGAAGAGGTACGTAATAAGTGCTAACACTATTGACCTCGATGCCAAAAGTACATTTAATTTGGCCAGCGGTATAGGCGTGTGAAGTGTAAAGGATGACACACCTTGGTATATTTACTAAAGGACTGAATGTTTTGTCCAATTGCTTTATTATTTTTTTGTGGCACATATTTGTGTCTGAAACTTATTACTACAATTTTTCATCATTTAGAATCTAAACAAATTAAAGCTGATAGGTCTGTACGGAAGAAGAAATAATCTGCGCTGACCCCAAATTTTGGTATAAGGGCATTGGGCAAGCACTATGATAAATCTAAGTACGTAACTGAATTGGATACAGAATAATTAAATACAGTTAACGGGCCACACTTATTTTTAAAATAACTCAATCAGGCAGGACCACAAAGATTAACAGCTGTGCTTGACTTCGAGAAGGAAATAGATTTAATCAGGAAACGGCAGCATATCATCGGTTCATGGCATTTAATTGCCAAGTAACTAGTTCTGCATGAAATATAGTAAGGATTGACGACTAGACGTGATTACTAGCTAACTGGTCTTCAGTTGAATCATTGATTTTGAAATAATAAAGGATTAATTACAGCAGCGGGGCAGGAGCCTAAGATGCCCTGACCGAAAGCTTGGGCTTATTTTTGCATTTATAGTACCCAACTCGGTTCTGATAACATTGAAAAGATTGGCAATTTTTTAAAAGTTTTATTGAAAGTAGGTATGTTAATACACTAAGTAATTATGTTGTGTTCTTATGCATGTCTACACGTGCATTTTTGATTGAGAATCTGACCGTTTGTAATAAAAGTGAAATAAAAGAATATAAGTGCCCCCTAGTATTTAAAAATATCATAAGGCAACGTTTTTGCGACCAAAAATTACCAAATAGAGTCTCCCACAAAACCACATTTTTCTATTTACCGTGAGAAAGCCCCTATCCGCAAGATTATTGCGACCTCGGCACGCAACCGCCTAACAAGTGAGGCCGTTTTTTATCTCGACGCGTCCATTTGAATACAATAATATTATTAAAAAATGTTCCCATAGGTCCTTTATTTCACCACTCGTGTTCTTATTAGCAGCCATTTTGTGAAGTGTATAATTAACAGGTGCATGCGATATCTAAGAGCCATTTGTAAGAGGGTTATTTTATCTTCTCAGTTTAGGAAGGTTTTTAATGGTTTGGTAATGGTACTTCGGCTATTTCTGCCAGTCAATTTTATAACTGAGAGCGATGCAGCTATTTTTATTATCTAGTATTTTATATTTCACAAATCGTTGAAGAATTCTGTGAATTTTATTGTTCTTTAAAATAAAACTCCTACGCTAAGTGGATGCTATTTGACATGTAAAACTAAAAGAGATAGAGAGTTGCCACTCCTTGATGACGTTTAGAATCTACATTTTCTGCCACCGAGATGCCACCAGCTGATATCAGATGTCCAATCTTAATAAAAATAAACATAAAATCTGCCAACAAAGGTATTCATAAACATAAGCAGACATTAAAATATGTAGTAAAAATAAATTATAAATGACAAAACTCATTCGTAAATCGTACGTAATACATTATTGGACTTGAAAATTTATAAATAATATAATTTATCAATAATCATCAAGCATCGTGAAAAATCGTAAAGATAATAGGTATTATTTTATTAATCTTATTTTTTTCATCAAACGGCATTTTCAAAGTAACAAACAAACCAGCATGCAACACAAATAAAAAATGCGAAGATATCCAATAACAAGTCGTCACACACAACAAAAGAGTAGCAGAATTGTCAAAGATTTATTTCCAATTTATAAAAACCTATATCTCATTACCTTGTCGTTATATTATATCCCATAATAAAATTACGTTATCTACAGCTATTGGTGCACTTTACTATTTTTTTGCGTGCACTATTTTATTTAAGTCGAACACGAGACAAAAACGTGACGAAATAAAAAATTGTGGTCAGTGAAAGCCAAAAGAATGCCCAATGATGCTGTGCTATATTTTTATAGAAAACTACAGCAATAAAATCACCATAAAAGTAAGTATTTAATTCTCTAAAAGAAACTACAATAACTCCATCGGACTCAACTTCCGGAAAAGGAAACTATAAACTGTCGCAGATTTTATTTGACGTTGTTTTGCATTTTGTTTGCATCTTTCAGTATGTTTAAATGAATTAAAAATGAGAAGTTTTTGACAAAAATTTGAATTTCAAAGATATAGAATACAATAACGATTTTAAAGGCATCCAAACGTAATGCATTAAATTAAGCAACGCAACATTTCGCACTTCTAAGCGGAACACTATAAAGTAAAATAACAAATTTTAATCTATCAACGTAAAAGCAACCAACGTGAAAGAACTACCAACGTAAAAGATCGTTAGAATAAATAATCAAGAAACGAAATTAAAATGGAAACAACCTGTCAATGCAAACGACAATGCAAATTTTGTAACAGCAATTCGGAACACTAACCTTAAACGAACATTTATCTTTATCATAACAACAGTTAGGAAGGTAGTCAAGTAGGTGCATTCAGATACAAGGAATGTGGCTTGAGTTAGTGTGACGAAATGTAAGGCCGCACCGGGCCTCTATCTACCCTTTAATAAGGACTTAATGTAATTGGATGGACTTAAAAATTTACGAAAATCGGATCAGTCAACTTTAAATTTTACTGTGGATGTTAATTTGGTTTTCGAAAAAGTTATAATAAAATTACATTTCAATATTCAGACTGGCATTCTCATAATTTTGGATTTGATCCCAGCAAGATTAAGAACGGCTATTAAAACACTAGTCACACGTAGCTACTGGAACGGTTATCATATTCTTTTCGTCCACAAAGGTTATAAAAAAAATATGGGGTCTAGCCAGCCGCTGCGCTAATGCCACCCGTCGAGTGTTCAGCCCACCTACGGCAAGACAGGTGGGTTTCCTTTGAAGGACCGCCTAGAACACCAATAAACTCCATTCTTGTTTACTTTTACACACGAGCTCTTTTAGGAAATTCTATTTGGAACGTTTGTTTAAAATTTGTTCTGAGTCCATTATGTCAAAAGCGCTAATTAAAAAGGCGTGGCCCTATCAGTGTCTTACTTGACCAGCTGCTTCAAAACTGAATGAATATTCATCGAAACTTTGTCTAGCAAATCGTTCTTATCTTAATTACAATATTTCAATACGCAATTTTGTCAGTCAGTTCATTCGTAGAAGGTGCAATCTGTTTTATTATAAGTGCTTGCTATGTCTGATACGAAATCGTATTAAGTTTTTAATTTAAAACCTTGTCGTTCACTTTCACTTTCAAACAGTGGTCCGTTTGTTTGTTTTTTCTTTACAAAAACTTCTTTTATCTCTGATCTATCTAATAAAGTTAGTCACAAAAATCAACTCTATTATTTACGATTTGTCAACTACCTATATATAAAATAAATTTTCACTTGTTGCTAACACATTCGTGTTATATGAAATTAATAAAAAATTAACTGTATAAATATAAAAACAAATTTTGTCAACAGTAACAAAGTATTCACGACTTTTTGTGTGATAAACCATTTTTACAATAATTTATTATTCGAATGACAAAATAGGTATGTTGAACACATTGTCGTTTTTAATAGTGTTGAAAATAAATTTACGTCTCCCTCCCTAAAATTAAATAGTAGATTATTACATGTGCAGCAGTAGGTAGCAGTAGGCAGTAGGTACCTGCTGTATCGTTTTTTTAATGTATTGTTTATTTTTTAATTTTCGTATGTGCATTAAGTTTTGAAATGAGTTATTTGACAGAAAGTAAAGACCTAAGACTATACTTACGCAAGAATAACAACACCGTGGTTTTCTCATTCCTCAAAATTATCTGTTGGTATTATCCATCTGAAACAAAATAAAACAGGTCAGTTAGATATAATATTAAATATAGCCAAATTTTGGCTACATATTTATTGAAAAAAAAAGTGTCTCATTTTAATACCACACAATGAAGACATAATGTGGGATGAAATCCGTTACTAAACTATACATAAATTTTTCATAATAATTACAAATATAAGTTATTATAATACAATATCACCTGCGGGTAACATAGACACGCACATTAATTTATTTATTCACTAGCTAACCGCCCGCGGCACTCGCGTTATGTAATATTTTCTCGGGAAATAAGGCTTTTTCCACTAAAAAGTATCCTATCTCCATTCCAAATTTCACCCAAATCCATTCATTAGTTAAGGCGTGAAAGCGGAACAAACATCTAAAAATCCAAACATCTAAACATCCAAATAGTGTGATTTGTCTTCACATGGAAAGCAGTTAGTTCAGTAACAAAAGTTAGGATAAACCTTTAGATCCTAAACAATACGACGAAGGGCATTCTGTGCTTCCGAAGCAGCGATTCCCACCTCCGATTCCAGAGTCACCGTTCCGAGAAAGATGCGATCTCTTCCTCAATGGAAGCATAAAAAGACTTGCCTCACTGCCCCCCTAAGGTCAACCCACGACTCCCAACATTGTTTAGGAACAAAAGGCGATTGTGCGAAAGAAATCGCCAACAGACAATGGCTGCTGCTCAGTAATTAGCAATGGCAATTAAATATTTGCAGTCCAATTAAATCAATATAAACAAGTGAAATAGATGCACTGTGAAATTTTAAATAATTGTAAGGTATTTAGGATTATTTTGGTAGTTTTAACTCCAACGAATTAGTATGAATGGAATAACTTATTAGACGAACAATTATGAGGATCATAAGTTAACCAAATTTTAAAAAGAATAATATATATTATGAAAAAGTAAAACATGAACAAGCACCCCTTGTTGATGTCAACGTTGACCAGTATTTAAGGTGCGTGGGTGCAAGTGGGTGTGGGAACCGGTCTCTTACATGACTCACTTATAAGAAGTTTTTGGTAATCCATAACTGCATCAGCGATCAGAAAACATTCACAATGAATAAAATATCTGTCTATGACCATTTTTATCTTGTTAATGTTATGCAAACTATTGGATTCAAAAGTTTACATATACTTTTAAGAAGATCCTCACGTATAGCGATTTAAAAGTCGCTTCAGCACACTTACAAAATCGACGAGCATTGTAAGAAAACCTACAGAATTTTTCAACAAACCAACAAATAATGCAAACACATAAATCTGGTTCTCAGAAATCACCCACAATATGAATATAATCATTCGCAGAAACCCTTCGCAGTGCAATCCATATTATTCACTAATAAGAAACCTGACCGGATTTTGTATCAGAACTAAATGCATTATATAATTACTCAGAAATATAACAAGGAAGATTACAACACCGACTTTTAGGAAGTCGAACATAATACAATACAAACAAAAGGCAAGAAGGTTGTTCATGAAACTATGAAAGTACATGGTAAAGCACTTCATATTAATAGTGTTCGACTTTCGCCACCAGCGTAGGATGTGGGAGTGACTAGAGACCAAATCAGTCGAACAAACATGAACAGGTTGAATAAGTAGAGTAAATATACATCGCATTAATAACGGTAACAGTTGTAGTAGGTATAGATATGGCTTTGCAAATGAAGCTGAGTAAATAAAAACTAAAATATAATAAATATGTGTTTTAAGTTATACAATACAATACAAGAGGGAAATATTTTACAAAAATCTATGCAGCAAGTGCTTGAAAAAGATTGCAAGATTCTACCAAATTAAACCCATAAAAAAAAAACAAAAAAAAAAACAGACAGACAGAAAAAACAAACGTGCGAAAAAAACACAAACTTTTGAAAGTTAAGTTACAGTTTCCAAGAAAAAAGTTCTATTGTAACGGGACCCCTTCGTGAAAGCGGATATGGGAGAGAACAATCTCACACCTAAGGATGCCGAAGATCGGGCAAAGTGGAGAAGATTAATTAAGAAAGCGGACCCCAGCACTAGGCCGGGAAAACGCTAGGACGAAGAAGAAGAAGAACGGGACCCCTTGAAGGAAAAAAGACAAAGAGTTCATCCGAAAATGTCAAAATTCTTTGCACTTCACAATCAAACGTTAATTTAGAAACAGTTGCATGTCCTCTAGAGTGACAATCACCAAGTCATAAAACGAATAAAACATGAATATTGACGGTATTGTTCTTCAAACTGTCAAATAATGTTTTAATACTATGTGACGAAACGAAATGACCCACTTCGGTAAACGAACAAAGACTAGTGAGAAGTTTATTTGCATTTTACAAGACGTTTTTATTATTCAGCAATGCAGTTTTCGTCATTCTGAATTAGATTTTGTCGTATTTGCTTTTAAGAGTTAAAAGTCTTGAATATAATCACGAAATAATTCAAAATAAAAATAATGCTTTAAATGTTTTCAGTGTGTAATTTAAAATAAAAATGATAAGTGATTGGATTTGGCATTACTTGACATTTTCCTTAGTAGGAATTTAGTCATGCCATACTCTTGTCCCGTTCCTTTATCAACAAGGAGTCCTTATAGTCTCACCATGTCCTTCTGTCTGTCTGTCCGCGGCCAAGCTCAGAAATTCATAATACTAGAAGGCTGTTATTAGTCATGGATTCATCATGCCGACAAAGCTGTAGAATAAAATATATAAAAAAATGTTTTTTAGTGTTCCTCTGGTACACGCGAAGTGGAGGTTATTTTTTTTTCTTGGCTCTCCTTTAGTGTAAGATGTCGTTGGATAGGTTTTTTAAAAATATTGGGGGTTTGCGAAAACCGTTTTTCGATTTCTAGCGTACGTTAGAGAAATATTTTGTTGTAAAATGCTCATTTTTGTTAGAGTCAAGTGCTTCCCAACCAACGAAATCATTATATTTGGAAATGTAAAAAAAATCATGGTAGTAGTGCATGGAAAACTATAAACATCAAGTAGGCTTTACAGGTTAATAAATAATAGACCAACTTATAAAATGTACTTGTACTAGTAAGAAGTTTGGTACAAATATCATAGAAAATTATTTTGATGAACGTTAAACTGTCTTAAACAGGTACCTAAGTAGCATTGGATACCCACGGAAACCTACACTTTGCGTGGCCTGACACGTTTTTGGCCGGTTATTATTAACAAGATCTGACTAGGCTTTAATTTAGAGTTCAATAAGACTATTGATTTAAGCAGATAAGTATTTTGTTATTTTTTATGAGCATGTCAGCTGCTGGAAAAATACGATTATACGGTTAAGGTTACGGTTGCAATGTTAGGTTACGAATACTTATTCATATACATGCGAAAAAGTTATAGTTCCTTCGACTGATTCGTTAAAAACTGGTAACAAGAATCCAGTAGGTATTGCGTAAAGCGACTATTCGACTGGTAAAACAAAAAATCAACATGAATAATATAGCAAGAAACCTGACCGGCTCGTGTCCACTCACTTTTTGCCTATAAATGTGGCCCATTCACTTGACGCCCTTCTGATTGGCGTATGAACAAATGGGTTAGACATGATAATACTTAGACGAGACAGAAACGTGATATGCATTATAGCTCGCACTTATTTCATAGCCAGTAGGTACAATAATCTAATATAAGACTCTTTAGGTTTTGTCGTAAGGTTGATGACCAGTCAAACTCGAACTACAAGTTATTAACTAGAACAGTGCTTTTCCCTACATCTTAAATTGGTTTTTGTACAAATGTGGTTTCGGCAGGTACTAGGTTGATTTCTGTAGATTTCGTACTATCGTCGTAATTCCATCTCCTATTCAACATTTGTATTGACATTTAATGCAGATCTGAGACAGGCGTATCTGGCAATGAATTATGTCTTTGAAAAACATAGGCAGCCAGCATACCAACATAAACACCAGAACAAAATTCCAATTCAGCCTGCTTAATGTAAATGAATGCAAGTATTCGTTACAGAACAAACCGTTAATACTCATTACTTTTAATGGGTTAACGGTCATGGTACATTGTTCTATTGCTGTTGTCGGTGTCATTTCAGTTTCCATAATAGGTAGTGCAATATTCATATAGGTTTATTTGGGTCAGTAAGTATTAGCATCTCTATCTGAAAGGTCTATGGAATCATTTAAATACAAATTATATACATAAACATACAAAATTGTAATGTGATGCATATTAAATTTACAATTCAAAGATATAAATGAAACAAGCAATGATTTCATCAAGGATTTAGCTGTAAACCACAAACATGATGTAACTGAGGATAAAATTAGAGGTAACCACCACATAGCTTGTGTTACCACAATTTACAATAAACGTGATTGTAAGTAAAATGTGAATCTCCCACGTCTCGACCCTTGCTACTCGCAAGTGACATTTGAAAGGCACAATTGGCTAGGAATTTGCGCCACACCACCCGCGTAGGAACACCATAAATTCCAATGGATTTTATAGTAGAGTTTAGATGAAAATAAGGATTATACAATTTATGATTATTTAAGATTTGACACGGAAATAAAATTTTTATTCGCAAGTCAACTCGAGCGTTGCTCACGCCAATTAATTGTCTTGTGTTAAAGTAACAAAAGAGTGTAGTTTCAACGCGAAACTATAAAATTTGCATCGATCAATGTTGCTTAAAAACTTGCCCATAGATATTAGGTATTATACTTTTGATAATCCCTAAATACGAATGAATCGTGAAATATACGCGACAAGGCATTCAGGTGTAGTTAGTGATGTTGATTATGAGGCGAGTGTGAATAAAAAACAAGAACTTTTGTTGGAAGGAGTACCTACGTTCGACAAAATACCGTCTTGTGCCAATAATTTCTACCAAAGTTAATTCCTAAGTAACGGAATTTAATTCATGTAATTATACTCATTTTTCGAACCTGAAATCGACCCTATTCCATATTTTAACTTAGTTATTGCTTAAAATCTTAATGTAGTAGATGCTTTAAGATCTATTATTATGATCATGACCTCAAGTTCATGATTTTGGACGCTATATGGACGATTAGAATGTACCGTTGCTTGTCAGGATAAAACCATCTTTAAATAGGCGTCTCTATTGCCCATTTGGGCCACATCTGTGCTATTTTCATTGTTCTAGCCCAGCATAGTATCTAAGAGCTCTTATAATGCCTAGAGAGATGATTTATGCTAGTGATTTTAGAACTCTACTTTATAGTGCATAATAGATCATTACTTTAAATATTAATAGGGACAAACATAAATTTTCAAATAGCAGTTACGTTTCTGCGTTGTGAAGATGTAGTCATTCAGTGTACGCATTTCAATTTGCATTATAAAACCTGAAAACTGTCCAATTTCTGTTGTGCTTAAAATATTTTATCATATCTTTCAAATTATTAGTATCGTATCGTGTTAAGTTGCTAAACAGTCTAAGGCTTATGAATGCATGACCCAAAAAGGTCTCCAAAAGTTCAGGCTTCGACTCAAGGCTTCTCGGAGATGCCGTTATCGGGACAGCAACGTCACGAGTGGGAGGATGCACTGCCTTTTTGAGAAGCAGTTTCCATTGTCGTAGGTCATGCGCTCATAGCTGCAGGAGAAATTCTATACGAACATGATTTATTGTCCAAGTGTAAACATGGAAAGGTCAGGGAAGAAGTATACAACGGTATAATAGTGCCTATTATAAAATAGTTTGCAAGAAACATTACTTTGAAGAGAAAAGAAATCATTCATGATAAATTGATCTAAAAAAGTCAATAGAAAATTGTTCATTAAAATCTAACGAAAGAACTAAAGGCGACAAATAAATCAATTTAAATGGAATTTAAAGATAGTCCACATCACATAAACTACAAAAGAGATAGAGAAAGAGAGAGAGAGAGAGAGACAGTAAATCATAATGATCACTAACTATGCTTTAATAGCGGTGCCTAACGAATGCACCTAATAAAACTGGAAAGCAGTTTGGCATGAATACCTTACCTACTAGATGATGTGAAAAAGAGAATAGTGAACTAAATAATAGGTATACTAAAGTAGAATAAATATTAACAAATAGTGGACATACAGTGGCCAGCAATTCATTGTACTCAAAACCAAATACATTCAATCGGATCTGTTTACAAATATTGAAACTTAATCTCCTGTCATCAAGTAATGTACTAGGCCAAAATGTACAAGGCAAGCTGTCAAAGATATAAAGGCTCGTGCACAAATGGAAACTGGCTGGCAGATCACGAACCGCACTTTGCTTATTTTCCCGAAGCAAGAGCTCGCTGATTGTCTCGTGAGTATCGTGACCGGGGTGGCTGTCTATCGGCAAATAGGATGAAACTAGGACGCTTTTTTAAATGAATCTGTGGGAAATTAATTGGCAAGCAATAACTTGTAAATGAACGCTGCTGTTTCATCAAATGCTAATTATACGTATGTACAACAACGAGATAACATTAGTAAAATATATATTATAATGTTAAGAATTTAAATAACAAAACAAAAAAAACTAAAAAAGAGAAAAGTGAAGATGTAAGATGGCTAGTAACTCAATCAATAATATAAAAAGTTAGTCTAAAACACGGTGTAGGTATAGCCTATTACGCGGCTGATTTCGATTTTACTGGCCAAATAGAGCCAACATAGATCCGATAGCCTTTTACTATGTATGAATTCAGACGATAATGGCTTCAGATTAATATCTTTTTCAAATGAAATCGTAAGTGGTGAACAGACTGGCCCCGGCCTTTTTAGGTTTACGATTAGGCCGCCGGTAGATAGTGGTCTTTTATTTTATAACCCACTTAGCTATATCCAGTGATCTCTTTTATTATTTGAAAGTAGGTAACCACAATCAATGCTATAAACCAGCTTTGTTAGAACTGGGAGAAATTTTCTCAAAGAACCAGGCTCTAAATTAGTGATAATAGTTCGCCTAGCAATCGTGCTTGATTTTACAAATTGGACAAATTTCCCGGGCTGCCGTCTAAATGCGAGGTCAAACAGCGTTTAAGTTTTGGCGAGACACGAAACGATAATGTCACTGGTTGCAAAAGTCACGCGCCTTGTTCTAAATCACATTTGCGAGCAAAAACGTCGAAATTTCGTCTGGCGATGTCGAAACAGCGGAAAGAACTGCTTTGCTTTTGTTTTTTGCTACAGTTTCGCTATTACTCTGCGGTTCATTGGGTCATAGTGCGTAGACTGAGCTCAATGCACGCCGTGTAATGCCAATTATTGAAAAAGTGAAAGGTTCTGTTCTAGCGGCCTTGGTCCTTAGTGTCAGAGGGCAAAATTAAGTAACTGATTTATGCTCCAATTTGAATGCCTTTACACTAAAGACCATATCATTTCTCATTCTTAAGTATGGAAAGCAAGCGATTACAAATTGGAATGTTAGTAAGTACCTATGTAATTATGTAATGTGGTTCAATGATGTATAACTGGATGCCACTTAATAATTACCTATGGGTGCCTGAATGTATCAGTTACCATATTAACTTTCAATTTTACGCTTTCATAAATATCGATGAACTTGCATTTGATTGAAACATATAAAACTTTAATTATCTTAATAGGCCTTAACTCTACACAATCTATTAATAAGTCACATCAAAATTAATGCTTCTAACAGTATTCGGATATCGAGGTCGTTTCAAATGGGATAATAATACTTCTTTTGAAATAATTGATGCACCTACATGTAAACTACCTATATTATAAAACAGATCAAGGCAAAGCTCTACATTCATTTCAAAGCTATTTCAAAATGAATGAGAGGCGCTTGATAAAAGTAACGAGATCAGTAAAACGTTATAAGCACTTTTAGTTGATTTTACGATACTTTGCTGATAAAAGCTTCATGATTATCCGTTTTTGGGTTTTATTTATTAAGTGAAATAGTTATTATTGAATAAATTACAAATAATAATATTGAATAAGTTGAAATTTTAAATTTTGTACCAATAAAATTAGTTTCGCAAGAAAGTAATTTCATGTAACTAGCTTCTCACAATTGCGAGGACCTCTAACTATCCTGAGGCATTTAATTATGCCCCCGCTGGGCTAACTACTGCCTCTAAGTATGTTTCATTGCTCAGTTGTTGTTAATAGATCTCCATAGCTCCTTTTAAGCAGAAATCTTAACTGGTATAAAATCTGTGGACTGCCAAAATATGATATTGCAAGAGTGTTGAAGAAAGGTTAATTAGGCTCGTGATGATATTTTTATCAATTAGATAAAAAAAAAAATTGAAGTAAACATCAAACAAATACATTCGTATAAATCATTCATCATGATAACTTAATATTCTCTAGATGAAAAAGTCATACTGGACTAAAAGTGTTAACATTTTTATACGAGCTTTTCATGAAAAGGCTGAACAACGCATTCATTCAAGACTTGACTTCCTGAACAATGCCAATGATTTAAATAATTTAACCATCGATAATCATTCTCATTACAAAGCCTCATAAATCAATACGAAACTACATTCTGAGAAGAACTTACAGGAGCAGTTATACAACAGCTCTAAATCGTGTCCTTAAGTACTTGTTTATTGAGTAGACAACCAAACAAGGCAACTAGACACAATATAAATCACTTGGAAGTCTCAAAACGACGCAGAGAAATGCATATTCAATAAGGAATTGGAGTTAAAGAGGTTGACAAGGATAAGCGAAAACGATGAAGATAAATATATTTATAGCATAAGTACCTAACACAGTTATTTAAAATCTAATATTATAAGATACAGCTTGCAAGTTTTGTATATGATTGCTAAATTACATAATAAAAAACCTGTGTGACAGACGGACGGATGGACACGCGAATGATCTTATAAGGGTTTCGTTTTTCTTTATAGGTACGAAACCCTAATAAATATAACTGAGTACAAAATAGACCAAAATGTTTGGTATGATAATTTGAAAGAAGAGTAGTCAAACTAACTTCGATCATAAACTTGTGGTTTTTAATAGCTTAGTAAAGTAGTTATAGTATAGGATCTCCATAATAAACCAATAAAAATATAGAATAAAAATACTCAAGACAAATGTAACGGTATTTTCTGATGCGTCTTATTCCACTTAAAGGAGGAGAATCTAATTATTAGTTCTTATAATATTATTATCCCTAGGTCCTTACGAAAGGCAGGTGTCCAGATATACTCAGAAATATGAAGCCTGCAACAGGTAGGTATCTATATTTAGCATCAAATTACAACACAAGTTATTATAACAAGACAAGTATTTGTGTAATATCTATTCCAGCTGATATTATTTAAATGAAGTAATTATGTACTTCAGACTTGTCGCAGATTGAAAATATATCACCTTATCATTTTCCTTAAACTGACAAAGCTGTATCTACTGAAATTGTTAATCAGATTCTAAACCGCGTTTTATTAGCAAATTGCTTAGAATTCTTACTTACTGTAAATAGACTGTTTATTATCATAAATAAAATTAGTCTAATAAATTGTACCTGATTTTAAGCCTACGAAGCAACGCCTACGGGCTATTACAAGGTAGTGGTATAAGTATGTAATAAATAAGACACATTATTTAGGGCAGCATCAGAACAAATAAATTTATTCACTTTCCTTGGTAGAATAAAATACAAGAAAAGGCAATTTAAAAATACTTATTTTTTTATATGTCAAAAAAATACTATAGGTCTACTATATATTGATCATTTTATAAATAAAATATCTGCTAGCTTTGGTAGAAAAACTAGCAACAACAAAATATAATGGAGGAATAATCGATAAGTTCATAGTATAATTTATAAAATGTACTACCGTATGATTGCAATGAATAAATGAATTTTAATTTGATTTAAATTACTAATTATGATATAACGGTATTAAAAGAGAACAAAAAAAAATTAATAAAAAATATATATTCATGGAAAGAATCAAAATAATTTCACAAAAATTACTGGTGGAAACTACCATACCATAAATCTAATTGCCTTAGAAACAGAAAATATATAAATTTAAACAGCAAAGTAAAAAGGACCGGTTGACAACACAAAACATTTCCATATTGGTTCCCGAAGTAAAGCTCGCTGAGTCAGGTACTTACAAGTTGGGTTCCCTGTTGAGTTACATTACAATGTATTATTCTCTCTCTTCTTGTCATATTTTAAGCACTTAATGTGTATCTGTAAATTGCAAGGCACGGTCAAGAATGTATGCAAGTATATTTCAGTTTGCAGTCGTAATTTTGTTCGCAAGTCGCGAATAAATGTAGATACCATTTACAACTCCAAAGTTCTAAGGATGTGGATACGCATACTTGAGAGTTGTAAACGATTGCAACACGATAACTGCTGTACTATATGTACTTTATAATAATTTCACCGAAGTTTTTTCTAGAAGATATTTGTTTCGGAATTTTTTTTTCTAGATTCTGGTTAACGATTTATTGGCATTTTTTCACTAAAATGTTGTAGGTAATTCTGTTACATAATTTTAATACGCAAGATACAAATACAAAATCTGTAGGTGTCCGTGTTAAAATACAAGCATTACTCAATCAGATTCGGCTTCTTTGTCGCACGATTCTATAAGGCGCTATGCTTCTTTCTCACACATAAAATTGTTTCTTATCTCAATCCAATAAAATCACAACTTTATTCAGACCTCACCAGCATTTCGGTCTTTACCTTCCTCCCACATTACCTAAGTACTTTATGGAACTGTTCCATTAATTTCATTCGGAGGCGAAGTACACAGTGTGTTGTGGAAATGAGCTAATAGGGCCACCTGCCTTCTGTCGTCTATCGTATAACGAAGTGGGATTTATAGAGCAATCTTCGCGTGGGCGGGTTGAAGCTGGACTTGTGTGTGGCTGGACTGTGCGAGCTTGCGAATTGTATAGAGCTAGTAACGGTCAGCTGAATTCTCGACTCCAATTGGGTAATGGCAGCTATTGATAGAAATGATAGTCTGTCATCTTGGAATGCAACGTAATTATACAGCATAAATTTTACACAATAAATCTCTTTCGTTTCTTAACTTTTATGGATGTGCTTTTAATGACCCTTCAATTATGTATAAGTCTTTGATCGTCAAAGTTCATAAAATTCATTGTTTTTTGAAAATTATATGACTGTTTTCACATAGTATTTAACTATCTTTCTGATATTTTCCTGTATCTGCTTTTAAAATAGTTGCCTGCCAGTTTAAAAATGCCTTTATCTTTAGACAGGTGTCCACACTGTCAATTGGGTTGAAGATCTTGGGAAATTCTAAATAGGACTGGGTATGAAATGTGGAGTGGATAGTATGATTCATGGCCTAAGATGACAACCGACGCGAACACGCGTCGACAGAAAGAAGAGAAATGGTTCATATCTAGAATACATTACATGGATTACGAAAAAGATAAAGAAATATATCTTTATTCTAAACATTGCAAGAAAATTACAAAATTATATTTAAAAAAACAATTAATTGTAAAAATATTTTTGGTAAGTACTTACTGTTTACATTAAAAAGTTATGTTTGATACCTTATGTTATATCCCCTTAGATTTTACAATAGTTTAAAATATTCAGCAAAACCACTTAATCGAGGATTTTACATAGAATACTAGGTACTTAAACAGAAGGTTTATTTGCAATGCGTTGACCGATTTTACATGGTATTCTACTATTTTCTTGTTAAAGCCAGTAAATATATTATATAAAACGATAAACCCTGTTTTGGTATATTATATTACCTATTAGCTGTCCACTCGCGGCTACGCCTGCATATTTTTCAGGGTTCCTATAGGAACTGTCTTCTGAGATATATAATAATAAATAGTTTTTGCGTTAAGTTGAACAAAACTTATTACATATCTATTGCCCAGTCTTCTTCCAAAAGGATAGAGTCACGAACAAAAGTACTTTACTTATTTTATTTATAAATTAGATAAGCAATAGTACCTGTGTTTTTCATATCAATTACTTGTGTTAGAATACAATATTGTCATTATCTATCCTTCGGTTTTACAGGAGAATACGTCATACTTTCCTTTCTGCAAATAAGGTCCTTTCCTCTCAAATTGATTCATTAGACACCTAGATTAACCTGAAGATATTCGTGCGATATGCAAAACACAACTAGTTATCTCTAAAAGGATAAAACGCTTATTTGCATTTACACTGGAGGTATGTATAGAATGGAATGAACACCCGGGGTTTAACAACTCACTAGGATCGAGTCGTAAATTATTTACACGTAGCCGTTGAATAAAGGTCAGACTTGTAATATCTGAAGCAAAATCATGTTGACGTCAGAGCCAAAGATGAGTGCTTTACAGATATCCTGTGCGCCAACGACCATTTATCACAAAGTTTTCAAAACAAATACATTTGACTGGTTTCCAACATGAATTCGTTCGTGTTGTATAAAGCTATGCGTACTCTTTTGGAATTCTTTTTTTACGGCTCTATAACACTGACACCAGGGTTTGTGAGGTCGGTTGTCGACCTTACAACCCACACGATGATGATGATGATGACCTCGTACTGTTAATATATTTTAAAGAAAACAGTCGTGGTTAAATCTGACTAAACATTATCAATCTCAATGTACAGAATATACTTGTATTCGTATCATTAAAAACAGTTTTGTTAATTCATTAAAACTTAACGAGAAGTGTTGTTATTGCTGTAGTAAAGATTATTACGTGTTAACAAAAGCAATGCAATCAAGATCAACATTACTATCTGTAGTAAGTGCAAATAATAATATAGTGGGTATATTAAATTTATTATCCAGTTTTACGCGTTGTTATTTCAGATTTTGGTTTTGAACACGACCAATAGATTTTAACGTTTGCAATAAAAGTTATTTACGTAATGGGATTTAAGATGTAGTTTTATGCATTTGAATCAAACATCACATTAAGAATATATATGAGTATTAAGTAAGTTTGAAAGGAACACTTATTTTATTTCATTTGAAGTTTAAATTATAGCTATAATGTTTACTGCATTTCCTTTGTCAAGGGTCGCTTCGCTATCTTTACGATTTTGAACTATCGAGCTTAAAAGCACGATAAATTTTAAGTTATTTTATTGAAACTTATGGAATATTATGCTCATGTTCGTTAAATAATGGCTGAAAATATTGTGATTAAGAACAAATTATATTAAGCACAGCTTGTAAGTATTATTTTATGTTATTACTTCGTTGTAGTTACACTTTTAGTGGCCTCTTCGTTTTTCGAAGAAGTTTAAAAACTAGTTTTTTTTTTAGTTTTATAATTGGTCACGATCCCACTTGTAACACTTATTTTAACTTCTGAAGGGCCTTTAGTGCGCATTCGCTCCTTTCCTTTTTTGAGATGACGTTTTTATTCGTTTATCTTGCGTGGTGTAGTGAACAAGATTAGACTATTTTATTTTATTTTATTACAGCGCTTTAGTTTGAACTTCGTGTCAGTATTACTAATGTATTCTGTGATTTTGGTCCAATCTAACCTGCTTTCCAAACTTTTAGATTGCAATTTTTCACCCACTTGCGTCTACGCCAACAATAATAACATTGTACGTACACTACACACCATAACAGCAGAAGCGTGCAACGAAATACGCATGCGCTGTACCGAAAGCGAAGATACCACCTACTGCGGCCTACTTGCGCTGCACTGGTTCGAAAGTAACGCAATTATGGATAAGGTAGGTAAGCCATAGGGCTATAGGTATAGGTAGATAGAGAGCCTTTGTTAAAATCTACTATTTATAACTTAGCTTGCACATAAATTTTACGATTCATTTGTTTTATTCGTAATTTTATTGGCTAATGTTATGTTAAGGATCAAAGTTAAAATGGATTTTACTTATAGTATAAGTAATAATATAACTGTTTTTTTTATAATTTAAGTTTATTGTTAAATAAAATTTTGACGTTTTTATTTTCAACCTTTATGAGCCTTAAGTAACATTTTATTATTACATTTAAAACTATAGATACCTAATAAAAGTTACCTAACTGACTAATAAAATAGGTAACGATAACAATTTTGATAATCTTGTCCAATATATTTCGGGCTTTATTTATCTAGACATGATCTAGATTATTATTGTTTGCCTTGAGCTAAATATTAGACTAGGCTATTTAAAAGATCTAAGTAAATAATAATGTAGTACAGGTAATCTTATGAACTTTTAATAGGTAGTTTACGAATATGTTACATCTATGTTAGTAATTAACTATAAGCATTTGACATGTAAAATATTCTTCTATTTTATCAATAAATGTATTGAATTGAATTGAATACAATTCATCAATCAAAACCATCCAACTGAATTCATTTACCGTACAGAACGAACTAAATTTTTGAGATTTTCAATTATTATTCAGAACGGACAATACTAATTTAGCTTTTTTTATTGAAACTGTTAGCCATTAATGCAACAAAACCAGCCAGTTAACACGCGCCAAATCGAAAAAAAAATGACGCGGAAATGTGGTGACGTCATAACTCAATAAGTAACGGTCCGTTCACACTGACCAATTTTAGCGGCACGCCTACAGGCGAACAAACATTGTTATTTCACTGATACAGGAAACTGACTTTTACACCGAAGTGTAACGTAAACAGTGAATAAAACAGTAGAGTTGCACTAAAACACCCTGTTTTTTTATGAAATATTGTATTTATGAAATATTGTATCATGAAGTAAGAATACTTTAACAATGGATTTTGAAATTAGTAAGACATTTCAGAATATAATACAGGCCATTATAACTAAATTCTATAAAAATACATAAAGGCGGAAATTCTAAAACAGAGTGAGGTTTCGTGAAGTCATTCGTAATTTACTGCCTTAATTTAAGATTTCACGAATATGCTTTCCATCATTTGTCGTCATTAAATAACCGAGAAAAATATTAAAGAACTTCATAACTATGAAGCAACAGAAACACGAACTGTCGCGGTTAGCATCAAATGCCGTAACTTATGCAATAGTAAACAAATTGAGCGAGCATTGTCTTAATGGACTGGAAGGGAACGAAGTTACTCCAGCAAATAAAATAAAGTGGCTAAACGATTGTGACACAAGCTTTATAACAAGTGACAATACTATTGAAAAAAATCATAACATTTATTTTAGTTGCTTTTTTTCATACTATTTATACCCGGGTTACTATATAGGAGGAGAGTTCTGATCTGACAGCTTCAAAATTCTTCATACGACGTTAACAATATTTTTTATAATATTCAGTTTAGAAACTATAAAAGCTAAAAAAATCAAAAAAGGTAACTTCACCTCTTATTCTATCATTACAGTATGTAATTTTACTTAATAAATAAATAAATGAAATAATATTTAAAAAGTTTTTAAAATTTTTATTTGTCAGAGCTCATCCTATAGTAACCCAGGTATAATGGTAATAATAAAATAGATAAAAATAGTAAACATACAAATTAAAAAAAATTGTAACGATGAAGCTGAAAGCTACTCAAGAGTTCCAGAGAGTAGTAAAAGACTAGAAGAAAGGTTTTTGCTCTATTACAGTAGGACAACACAGGCTATATAAAGTTAAAATCACACCAATATTATAAATATTAAAATGTATTTGGATGTTTACATGGATCCGCCTTCACGCATAAAGCACTTAACGGATTTGGATGAAATTTGGAATGGAGATAGTTTGTTACCTGGCTACAATATATTGTAGAACTTTTACGCATTTATTCGCAATCTTCATAACACATAGGATACTTTTTTACAGGAAAAAACCGTGGACGGACTGCTCGTTAATACTAAGTTTGCAAGGCATAAAATAAGTCAGGTTTGTAAGAAGAATATGAAATGAATTTATCGATCTAAGCCCGCTATATTACAACTCTGGTAGAAATATCGATTAGGTCCGTCAAAAAAAGATATATCAATCTTTGAAAATATTATATGTAGTGTAACAAAAGCCCTGTCCTAAACCAACGTTATTCCAAATACCGTAATACTAGGGCGCCGGTTCTTCAGTAGCGAAACGTGAGCGATAATTTTGCGATAGTCTCAAACGGTACCGAGATCGTTTACGTATTGATTATCGGAATCGGCTCGATCGGAATTTAGAAGTCGATGTTAGCTAAGATGGCTGCTGATGGAGAATTATTTTATGGTCTGTAGAGGCTTATGGGACCGTTATTTATTGTTTTTATTAATTTTGCAACCAATATAAATTTTTCTTTACAAGCAACCTTTTGAAAAGGTACTAATTTTCTCTTTTTGATCAAAATATAAATGTATTTTAGAACAATCGTTTTTAATTATAAAAAATAACCTAAATAAACAAACTAAAAGTGGTTTCAAACCTATTTATGCCAGGTGTTACAAAACTACAAATAAAGCCGAAAGGGTGTGAATCTGCTCGTAAAACTGAACAACTTTCCCCAAAGAACATAGGTCGAAAAACGATTTAAAAAAATCGCATTCCCATACAAAATGTAGATGGTCTCCATACAAAATTTACTCGTTATTTTGTAACACCGTGTATATGTCGTGGCCATATCGTAGAATTGACCACATCATGAAATTTTCGATCATTTCATGAAATGGTCGCATTTCATGAAATTTTCACTGTCCATTGGCCACATCATGATGTGCCTTGGCCAGATCAATGATAAGAAATCGTTTGACGATATGTTCAACTAAAACGCAGCTACTTCATGAAATGGTCAAGATTTTTGGTCATATCGTAAAATTATTACATTTATTGCCGATAGAGGCGCTGGAAGCACTTTGTTTATGTACCAACATGGCGGCTGCGTTATTTCTCGCAGTGAAAAAGTGAACTATTAGTTATTAAAATGAGAAAGAAAAAAAGAGTTATGATGAAAAAGTACTCTGAAAATGTCTGTCGGACTTAGAGAACAATAAGTACCAAACATAATTTAGATTCTTCTTAAATATTTCTGGATGCCCTATTTTCACGATATGGCCAATCGTGGACGACAAAATCGTGAAATGCACACGATTTAATGATCTGGTCAAATTTAGTTGGCCACATCATGAAATGCGACCATTTCATGAAATGATCGAAAATTTCATGATGTGATCAATTCTACGATATGGCCACGACATATACACACTAAGCAAACATTTCAACAAACCAATTTTAACTTACTTACCAACTTTTTGCTCATCTAAAACAATGGCGAAACATCCAAAATTAGAAGAATATAGAAGTCCACAAAAGATAAAAAATAAAGTTAAAATAAAGCTAATATTCCGCATCACTCAACACCAATTTAACAAAAACACTATTTAATAACCATAAAATTATCCGGAAATCGATTATCTATCACAATGATTAACCTATACTTTCCATGAAAGCTGACACACATGCAAATCAAAAATCAGATGTTATTTTCTTTCTTTCTTTCTTAATTTCAGCTAGCAAAAAATGAAAGTTTAATTACAAAGTTTGTTCACAAAAGTACTAGTACCTTTATTCATCACAAATATTTCATTTGTAGACTGAAATAATTCACTTCACAAACTTAATAAAACAAAATCGAACGCGACGAAAAAAAGAGGCAATTGTCAAAATCTGTGATCAAATTGATCACTATAGTACAAAATTATAATTACTACGGTCACCACACCACGTCACGCTCACGTCGCGTCACCGCGTCGTCGTCGGCGTCTCGCGGCCAACGGTTCTGCCACTTCTGCCAAAAATGGGGACGCAGTTCACACAGCGACTCGTTCGACCAGTATTCAAACTACACGGGTATTAATTACAAGACAAACTTTCTTGTCTGTGTGCATTTCAAGTTAAATATTGAGAACCAGTGACCCCGGGCCCTGATGGATTTCGGCGTTGATAACTTTGGGATTTTATGCTATGAAAACATTTGTTTGTAAATAACACACATATCTACCAGGTTATTACCATGATTTTTAATTTAAAATAAGCTTTTTAATGAGCTTACCGATATTTCATGACTATCATACTATCAAAGATCATGACTATTGCAACATAGTCAAAATATTGGTAAGCCAATTAAAAAGCTTATTTTAAATTAAAATCGTGGTAGATATGTGTGTTATTAATATTAACAACCGCGATAAACTAAAAGTGTTTATTTTTTGTAAAATATGTACACTGTCCGCGTGTGAACTGCATAAGTGGCCAAAGCAGCCACATAGTTGTAGCTGTAGCGCATTCAAACATCGGTACTATGATAAAAGAACAATTCAACTCTAACAATAAATACAAAATAAGACAGCTCTACCAAATAAACTATACCACTATTCTTCTTTAAACTGGATTTAATAAAAGAACCTTAGTTTAATTTGCAAATATAGGTTGCCTGGAAGAAATTGCTACCTTAGCAATAAGGCCGCCTATCTGTACATTATTATTTGAACTGCTTTTTATTCTGTGTATTTCTTGTGTGCAATAAAGTATATTCTATTCTATTCTATACACTGAAAGTGACAGTACAGTAGACACAGATTGAGGTTAACCATAAATAAAGCCTACTTTTTTTCTGTCACTTGTTTAAGCTTTGTTCAAATTATTACTAGTATATTACAATAAAAACAAAAATTAATAATAAACATCTATTCATTATAATACGGCTAATTTAATTTGTTTTGCTGATCTTTACTATGACAGGCTTTGAAATGTTATTATTAAATTAGTAGCCTGTCGGCGGTGTGTGATATATCAGAAATACATTCAAAGTTTAATTAATTAATTTAAATACTTAATTTGACCTCACTTTGCATATCGGTCACATTATGAAATTATATATTCTGAAATTATGTAAAAAGAATCAACTCTACCAGTTTAAAAAAAGTAAAAGGAATTGGTTTAAGTAGGCATACCTTTAATAGGGTCAAGTTAAGATCATAAATGCTTAATTGTATTTTACGTAACTTGCAAATGAAATGAGTAAAATTTTGACATAGTATAGGTACTATGTCAAAATTTTACTCATTTCATTTTGATTTCATTTTTTATTTTACTTTCATAATGGTTTATCAAAAATTATGAACCTAATCAATTATTATATTATGTAATTACGATATGAAAATCGTAAGTTATTAAAGATAAGATGAATTTCCCCTTCATAGGCGGCTTAAGATTTCATTTTGTGAAAAAACGGGAAATCAATGAAATGAAACGGTAAGACAACATGGTACCTAACTAAAATTAAGAACTTAATCTTAAGTCTGTAAAAATAAAATTGAACCTTTGATATTTGTATTGTTACAACATCATTTGAACTACTCATCAAAAAACGATCAACGTAAAATAACAAAAAAAAAACCGGTGCAATTAGCGTCAATCCCAAACAAACTAACAAAACTAATTTTTTTCTGCGTTTCTTAAGAATCAATTCAATAAATGCTGATTAAAACGTTGATATGTAAATAAATAATTAAATAAAGATCTTTCGTAAATGACACTTTACTGGCGCGCACCGTCTACGACCATCGCAAGTACAATATTCTACATTATTAGATTAAAATAAGACATAAAAAGTTATTTACTAGCGTGGCGCATAGAAAAAGATATTTTTGTCTTATTAATCTAAAAATTTATATAGATTCTTTTTAGGCAGTATGGGCTTAGATCCCTTCGCCTGTCCAGAAAGGAAGAACTAAAAAAAAAAACTAATAATTTATTCTAAAAAAAAAGTATTAAAGCAAGCTTATTATTGTAAAACTTTTACGCATTTATTCGCAATCTTCATAACGTATACTGAACTGTTTACTTTGCTACTGCAGATAAGGTATATATATATATATAGGTAGATTGGGTTTAAGAGCTACTCCTAAGATTATTAACAAATATATTGTCTTCCTTATTACTACTCTATGAAAGCTTTGTTAAGCTTGAGCTCAGTAATTACATTGATGAGATGAGACGAAATCGTAACGGGTTAGATATTGAATTTTAACTGTAAAACTAGCCAAGCGACTAATTTTAATCTTTTAAAATGTAGACCAAAAAATGTAACAAAACTGCAATGCAAAAAGTCCAAGGCGTATTATGAAAACGAATCTGAAATTCTAAATGGCCTAGGTATCTCTTATAGCGCAATAAAAAGTTACAAACTAGGTGACTGTTTACCTAATCCTGTCGTGTCGTTTAAATTTGAATAAACACTTCATGTATACTTTATTGGGTTTTAGCAGGGTTTATAACCAGTGTGTCCTACCCGTTTTGACATACGGAGCAGAGACGTGGAACATGACGGTGAAGCTGGCCCACCGGCTACATGTCACTCAGCGAGCTATGGAAAGATCTATGCTTGGTATTTCGCTACGGGATAAAATCCGAAACGAACTCATCCGGCAGAGGACCAAGGTGGTGGATATTTGTCCAGAAATGTAGCAAGCTGAAGTGGCAGTGGGCTGGCCACGTCTGTCGCAGAAGAGCTGACGGGTTCTCGAATGGAAACTGCGTCTCAGGAAACGTAGTGTGGGACCCCCCCCCCCCCCCTGCCAGGTGGACTGATGACCTCGAAGAAGGTCGCTGGTGGTGGCTGGATGAGGAAAGCGGGTGATCGTGCGCTTCGGCGTACCCTTGGGGAGGCCTACGTCCAGCAGTGGACTGCAATAGGCTAATTGATTGATTATACTTTATTGGGTATTGCGAAGATCAGAAGCAAAGTTTCGTATACTGAAATTATATTTTTATTATAAAAACTGAAGTAGATAGTAAAATAGCACAAAATACGCCACCGCTTTACGTTCTTATGACAAGATGAAAGTGATATTTTTTCCCAAAGAAGGTTCGAGGGATTTTCATAGAATACTCATAGTATAAACATTGCTTTTATGTCTTCTTATACAATAAAATTTAAGTAAGAATGGTGCAAATCCGCCAGGTTTTTATTTACTTTTTTGCCTATTCAATTTCCGTATTAGATTTTGTTACACCCTCGTATCTCACAACCTCCGTTATGTTTATTTAAAGTCAGTCTAGAATAAGATGTAGAGCGGCATCCCTGTGATAGATGACCGTGGTCGCGAAGATGTATGGTAGCACACTACCGTATTTATGTTTTGTCGTCTCTGAGTAAGCCCTCAATTCTATAACCTTTGGCTTTTCTCTAATTTGAAATAATAAAAAAAGATCATATTTAAACATCTCGTAATTTTTTTATTGAACCTCCTCTTCCATAGATAAACGCTGTAAACTTTTTACACACGACGACGGACGGAACGGAGGCGATATAATGCGTTTAGTATTAGCAATTAACTTATTATTTTTTTCGTTTGCTAATTGCTAACTTTTATTTTGCCGTTTTAGTTTGCCGTGTGGTGACGGCAGAGTAGAATACATTTGTCAGTTTTGTCACCAACCCCTACTCTTCCCGTGGGTGTCGTAAGAGGCGACTTAGGGACTACACATTGTACAGGGAACGGGCAGCAGCGCTTTCTAATACAGTAACCTTTTAATCTGTGATCTCCAACCCGCCTGCCAAGTGTGGAGGTTATGGCAAAACCAAACACTTAAGTGGAGGAGGCTCATAGTCCAGCAGTGGACTGTAACGGGCCGTTGATTTTTTAAATTTGATTTGAACTTTTATTTAATCACAAAGGAATTATTTAATTTGGAATATCAAAATACCTTTGATTGAGCAAATTAGATTCCATTATCCAAATTTCCTCATCGAAACCCATTTTGAATTTTCGAAGGCTTTATCAGTCAATTATAAATTCTTAGACCCCGACCAATCAAGTTTGCTGTGGAGCAGAGGCATTATCACTCAGAACCAGGGCAGACTCCGAGCACCGTTACCCGAGAACCTGACGGTGGAAACATACAGACAAAGACTGGCGACGGCAGCGCGGGATCTGTATTCAAACCGAAAAGCAAAGAATTTCTTGTAGAATTTCCAAAAGATACTGTTTAGTACTACTCCATTTTCAGAAAATTTCTGCCTCGGTGATGACTTGAATGCCGATCTTTAGTGCTGAGCAGTAAAATAAGATAGCGTGCATAATGTTTTAGTTACAATATATTATAACATCATCATTATTCGCCCATAATACTTATACAATATTATAAAAACACTCAAATCATACATTTTTAAATGTATATTTAATACACTACAAAAAAAAAAATATGTGTGGACATCTTCACACACTGCCATCTGATCCCAAACTAAGCAGAGCTTGTACTATAGGTACCAGACAGCTGATATACGTACAATACATAAATAGATAAATACATACTCGTACTTATATTGATAAACAACAACCAGACACAAGGCAAACACAAGTGCTCATCACACAAATGTTAAAGGGCAAACATTTGTGTGATGAGCACTTGTGTTTGCCTTGTGTCTGGTTGTTGTTTATGTTTATTTCAGTACAGAAATCTTACAATTTGCTTGCGTTATGCTATACTGCGCTCTGTGGTTTTACTTAATTCACAAAAATTAATCAGGTTGACGGAAACCATATAAATTATTTTCATTGAGTTTAAAAAAGCATAAATTTTGTTATTACGGTGAATCACTTTTATAAACTCGGCTAAGTAGACGTAGATAGTCTACAGAAGTTTTAGTTAGTTGTTACACGAGCCATGTCAGGGATCTTATCCGACGGCCCATAGCAATGACACCAGAGTTTGTGAGCTCAGTTGTTGACGTTGAAGAAGAAGAACAAGAAAAAGAAACGTTAAAAAGCGTAATATAATCCCGTATATTTACCAAATAAACGTCCAACTCTACTATTGCCATTGTAAAAGACCTTATTAGCTCGAAAGCCGCGTGTTTCTCTGAAAGATATTCTTAATGCGATTTCAGAGTAGCGTGCATTTTACGTGGGGTCCATGTTGATTTGGTAGTCAATGAGGGCGCTTATTTAGCAGAAGTTTAGTTTGTTATAGAAATAGAGCCTGGTACGAAACGGGATACTGCTCGTGACTGCGAGAATTTGTTATAGAGGTATTAATTTTGATATTTATTTAAAGGATTTCATTGCACAAAATAATATCTCAGAATATTGTATAGGTGTAGCAAAGTGTTTATCTTTTTCGAAGGTTTCGTACTCTAAGGTTGCGTGGAAGAGTATGCCATCTTAACAAAAAGGTCGCCTGTTAACTTATCTTTTATTCTTTTAAATGTTATTAATTGTAGGATGCATTTAAAATGAGAATAGGAAGAATTGAAAAAATACCATTGTTTAAGATTTGAGAAAATACCGAATAAGTACATAAATTAAATTGTTCTCGATTAAAACTTAAATTTATGAATAGCGGCATGCTCTACATACATTACATATTTGCATAATGATCACGCTTTATTACAGATATATAAATTGACGCGATGATAAAAAAAAAGTTTTATTATAACGAGGTCAATCATTAAAACTGTCCAATTTAACTCTATCAACCCAAATGTGTCAACAAAACGGCCCACGCAATAAAACTGTTTTTTCTCTGTACTTACTAAATGTGTTGCAAACAGAAATACAATGTTGTTACTTAATTAAGTTGATTATTAAGTACAGGGATATGATAAAACAGAAACCTCTAGAAGGATCAGACAGAAATCACGGAACGTTAAAGTAACAACACTATTTTGTTATTTGTACGAATCTAGTGATTTAATCAATGCAAAATTGATTTCGAGACTAGACAAAAAAACTGCCAGTTTTTGATAAATATTAACTTCCTATAAACTCTCTGTATATGAGCTGTTGATGTTGATGAAACTCTTTTCAAATATCTACAGCCACTTACCGATTCAACAAGGATCAACCAACAAAGCTGAATTTTCATGAAATTGTTTAATAATATTTTTACATGAAGGCCAAGGGTTCAAGGAGTATTCCTACGAAATCAAAAGTACGGTTCAACAATTGAACAAAATATTAGATACTTATGGCCTTAGCAGATTTTATGCAAAACACATAATCTCATCCATTTCGTTATAGCCTCGAGGTAGAATTTTGTATGTAGAATAATTTTATTTATAAGTTGATGAAGATTATGCTTAATTCGTTACAAATTGAAAATAATAAACTGCTTTAGATTTGAAATGGTCATGTCATATTTACAAAGATCATTGTTATTAAAAACACATTATCGACCATACTATAGATTTGATTTTTTGACATTACAATGAAAACATTATTGTCCTCAATAAATTGGGTCATTGTAAAATAAACTTGCATTTATAATCAAACAATGTTTAAATTAAAAAAATAACGAATCAACGTTCAAGCCTTGGATACCACGTGTGATACTAATAAATCAATAAGGCACTAAGTCAAGTGTATCTTCGCGCGTTTATACAAGTATCACATTTTGCGACACAAGCACGACTTAGCATTCTGATCGCACGACTAAAAGTTACGATCACTGTACGTCAGAATTTGCGACTACGCTTAACCGTAAACATATCTGCGGTTGACGTCGCTAGTGTATGTCTGCCTTTATGAGGCATGTTTCTTTAGCTGCGTCCATCAAAATATATGAGAATAAAGATTATTGAAACACGCCAAGTTATATTTATCGCTTTTTTTTCGTACGCAAATCTGAATAAATTAGACAATATATATAATTAGAAAATAAGATTCCTGTTAAAATAAGATACAATGCGAACTGACTGAATGGCAATTGATAGCTATACTTGATTCTTCATGACAAAAAATAAATAAATACATATTTTTAATTCATAGAAAACAAACATCATAATCGAAATCCTTCTGCAAAACTCGCACCAAGCATAGTTTGGTTAGCACGTTGGCTGCAAAAGTCAAAGATATGTACGTATAATCCCCGTCAGAGATATATATATTTTTATTATTTGACAAATCAAAGATATTTAAAATGTTTTTCAATGCTTCTTATTTTAGTCAAATTATTTATTAAAGTCGTTTAATTATTAAAGTCAACCTTATCAATACTAAATCCATTCTCGTCGTATTGGAACTCAAATGTCTCTATTTCATCCAAAAACGCGTGGGCTTCAGACCAAATGCATAACATTTGGCCACGCCCTTAGCTCTACCAACATTACTAAGCATTCATCCATATAGACTAACGATTAAATTCCTGAATTGAAATCGCAAAACACGCTTGATGCATTTAAGTTCACTGCAGATATATTTATGTTGAACTGGTTTAGCCAATGAAATGACAAATAGATTTCTATCATGACGTTAAATAAATTTTTGTAATGTTTTATCAATGCAACGAAAGTCGATGATCATATTTAAAATTCCTATAAAAAAAATCCTGATGTTTAGGTTTATCTCGGAAAATACAGATCTAAGACTTACCTAATAAAGTTGTTTGTTTGGTTTCATAATCGCTCCGCCATCATTGATCTGCAAATAAAAAAAAAATAGTATATAAATCCAGTATCAAATAAAACTATGATTCAAGCGTTAAGTGTTGTGGTTGCGTACATTTGACCATTTTTCCCGGACTAAATACGGATTCACGTTTAACGTGCTTCGCATAGCACAAAAATCATCTCGCTATTCGGACAATCAGGAGGTATGAGTCCAATACAAATGCATAAATCGATTTTTTACAGTGCTCAGGGAATCAACAGGGGACCGCTAAACCGTGTAATTACAACAAAATACTTGTTTAATACGTTCACTTAAAATCTGTAGCCAATTTTACGATAAAATGGTAGGCGACAAAATTACTGCACATCCTTATGAGGAGCTCGTGAGAATTGGCGGGAACCTTTTGAGTCTGCTTAGGGCTCTTCGACAAGTTTAAATAAATCAAACTATTTCAAAGGCAGGTGTGGTTAAAAACAACCTACAGGAATGTCGATAATGTGTTTTCCCTTTTATGGAATCGTAATAATACTGACGGCTTCAGAATTTATATCATTTTGATATGTAAGAAATTGCCACAGCAGGTGTGAGAATTTTATAGGCAAGTTATTTTTTAACGAGCATCTTAAACGGTAAATGATTTTCTTGCTTTCAAAATACTAGAAACATTAACACGTAAAGTAATAGCTACATATCTAAATTCTTCAAGTTTTTTATCCGAGGACATTATGAATGATTCTACTAACTATTTATTTCACCATATGACGCTGGTGTGCAGTTTTCTTAGATAAACATTTTCTTAAAATAGTTTACCGCTGCTAATTTTTATTCTGATCAGAAACTTATAATATTCCGCATCACGTATAATCACAACATCACAAGGTGAACAAACCGAAAACGGATTATGCCTACACCACGTTCGACAAATGTTTGGTAAGCAGACAATGTGTAGAAAATAAATAAACAATAAGTTATACAGCTAAGCAAGAAAATGTAGCATTACAAACGACAAAAAAATATATTTACCTATAGACCTATTAGACCTACACAATTGAATTAGGGCTCAAACTGTCAGGAATTTTTTACACTTAAAAAAAGTAGTAGTGACCTTTATCGTCAGAGCCTTCCAATGTCGTTTTTGGTGGTTATCAGCAAATATTCATTGCGCGAGAATTTCAGACTGCCGCAAATCTGGATTAATACTATCCAGGTGGACCCAAACAACATACCAAAAGATCAAGTTTACCGCAATTATGTCTATTTCAGCCTTTTTATTTATACGATATGCCTGGCCTATATAGAATGCTTGCAAAACAAGAGCCGCTACCTCATCTAGGATCCCGGTCGTACTCGTGATCACAATTATGGGGCCGACACGACCCCCCAATGTAAACAATCACATGCGGGACTTAAGATATAACGTTTACACGGATAATGATTTTACAAGTAACGATATGTATGCAATTGCACTCGTATGTTAGTTATGAACAATTTTAAGTGAGTTGAGTCATATTTTATAGGTATCACTTTATATTTTACGTATTGATGTCGAAGTATGATACAAATTCCAGAGTGAAATATTTTCACTAAGCATGGAAACTATTATACAATTACCATGTATTGTCTTATTTACATTTACCACTAATATCCCAGAAAAGACAGTAATTTGTAAAAGCGATTATTATTTTTAGGTTTGTTAATTTGTTACAAAGATAATTTCCGCAGCTTAACATTTTAATAATAGTGTGGCAAACTCTAATATAGATTAAGATCTACAAAAGTTTTTCGTTTACAACACAATATCAAAATGGCCGGCTATGTAAGTAACTTATATAGCATTGAATTATAGCTGCAAATAATTGAAAAACATCCACAGTATCACATTAAAACGACCTGCTAATACCTATTTACAAATGATGATGACCGTATAATTACTATTTTGCAATCGTCTAATGTCAGTCTGTAACAAATTCGTTCCACGCTTTGACATATGACTTCTTGCCTTAGAAACTTCTTACATACATACCAAAGCACAAACTTACGTTTTCAGCTGCAAAACGGGTCTACTCTTTAAAGGAAGACTGATAATTGAGCTTTGGAAAGGTAAATTTAACTTTGCTGTTAGACCAGGGTCGCCCTTAGGTCAGAGAAGTAAAACTATAATGACATACGATATTTTAATGTTGATGGAACGATTCGTCTTAAAGATATTCTGTCCTGGGTAATGGTACCTTCGATGAAGATTGGAATGGCTTGTATGTTAGATGATTATAACGTTAAACTTCCGACTAGCATCGCAACGGCAATTAGGTGGATGATTATTAATATCAAAGTCGAATAACTGTTCATTATAATCGTTTGGATTCATTCGTTTAGGAATAAACTTTCCAAAATTGATTCACTGACACTGTTTTGTTAAATGGAAAAAGAAATAAATTAGATGCGTTGGAAATTATTCTTAGCTTTGTAAATCTTAACGCTTCATTGATCATTTAAGTACATAAAATTGGCCATATACAACAAAACAAACAGATCGCAGTAATTATTTATTCAAGCAAAACAACTGTGGTTTATAATCGCAACTAGGCATAAAGCTATTAAACAATTATACACAATAGAGTTAACGATAGAAACGAAAAAAAAAACCGGAAATTGAGCATACATAAACAATTAAGAGGAACAAGAACTATGACTAAAGGATTCGCTTATGGGAATCTGCTAGCACGCTTTGTAAAAGGTTATATTACAATACAATATAGTGACCAGACAGCAAATATCTAGTATTACACGAAGACTTTTTCCAACAATTGTATTGTGCTAAGCAAATCTACAGTTTCCAGAGCGTCTCGTTCTCACAAGCCTCTTATCATGAGAGTGACAAAAGAAACTAGCCCTTCCACCATTGTATTGGAATCATATTTTAAACAAACAACATTAGATGCAGCAGCCATTGAATATATTACAAAGAAAAATAGTCATTGTGATAAGGATATAGAAGTTGATTTAGAAATGCATAGGGTATTACTTGAGTTGTTTTGTATTAGAATAGTTTCTTGCTACAGCTATGGTCAGGTTTCCTAACTGCAACTGAGCTCAACCGCATAATTAAATTGTGACAAAATGAGAATTGTATCTCAGAAACTTTAACATTAATGTGGAGTGTGATACACTTATTTTAGCATAGAATTTGAATGAAAATATTTAGAACTTTTCGTTCAAAGGGAATTAAATAACTTTCAATAAAATTTAAACTACTATAAATGCAATTGTAACATGATTGTATTAATTTATTTGATTGCGAGCGAGAAATATTTTTATATAAAACAACACAAATTAATGACATAAGAATATCGTGTCTCATCTTTTGTTTATTAAAAAAAAATACAACCTTCGGGTAAAAAGATATGGAAATAAGCAATTTTAATTTAACTACATCTATTGGAATTAGTTCAGTATTTATAAAATAAAAATACAAATCATAGAAAATTAAGATAAGGACAAATAGTTATAAGTTTATTGACTACAGGATTATGTCTTTTAAGTAACGATCAAACTACAAACCAAACATAAGACAAACCAAAAAAATAAAATTTTAAACAAGTTAAACCGAAACCAATCCAATATACCACGAATGTCTTTAACCTAAAAAAATACGTCTCAATCTAAACGCTACTTATATTTTTCCAAAAGTCACGAGAATCGAATGATTGGAAATCTATAGTTCGTAATCATTAGCTTTTATATCAATAAAACATCAAGTGTGCCGGACCGTTATGTGGTTATGCTCACAAAAAGCCGTAGTGGGTCAATGGCACAAGATCAGAGGCGAATAGACAAAACTACCATCTCTCGAGTGAGCTTACAAGACATTTCATTTTAATTGATTCATAGAAACTGATCCTATTGTTATACCTATTAAAGACGTTGACATATTTGAAGAGATGGGATTAACTAAAGAAGTCATTGTACCGAAGAGCTTTTAAAGCTACGGAGTTATAAATGAAGTGCTCTAGTAAGAAGCCAGAAATTCAACTCGTGAAGTAGTAGGCAAGTATCATAAACTTACACTCTTTGACCCCAATACAAAAATTGTATTAATGAAGACAGAAGACCGAAACTGGTTTCTTTTAGTAGAAATGATCCCAGATGCTTCCGATACAAAACACAAAAACTGTACCAATCATAAATATTATTATTATGCTAGATACAGACAATAATAACGGAAGCTATCATTGGATGATAATAATGATGGAAGCGGTCAGATGCGCAGGAACTTAACAGTAGTTAGAAGTAAATCTAGAAGGAACGTCTGACAAGAATAAATTAGGTAGAAAACTATTTTCGTGCGTACATTGTCGGGGCAAATAAACTTTATAACAATACACAAATTTACATATAAAAGTAACAACCTTGTAAATATAATATAACAGGAATAAACAATTTTAAAAATAACAACTTTTTAGTGGTACATAACCTGATTCAAAATGTAACTTGAATATATTTTTTTAAAGCTGAAAATGACAATGATGATGATACAAACCAAATTAAATAAAAGAATTAAATAAGAAAGAGTAACGAAAACACTCACGTAAAAATGGAAACTTTATCTGCCGACGTTCCGATCCTGTACGAGGATTTTTGCGTGAGTGTTTCCGTTTTAAAATAAATAATAATGTATAAAAATCACGTATTATTCAATAATAAGAAATAGTAAAATAAACACATAAACAACAAGATTAATCGATATTTTTACAGTAGAAACTGAGTCGTTATTTATTGTGATGCAAAAACTTCTTCAAAAATTAAAAGGCCCTTGTAATATAATTTCAATTTACTACACCACCGGCACGAATTCGATATAGACATAAAATATCATAATAAGACAGGAATAAAGTTCGTACGGTGTGCGTGGTACCCAACCTAATGAATTTATTTGCAACAAATCCGTCAAACCGTTTTGTTGGCTCACGCGTTCCGTGCCGCGGAACGGGGCCGACGGACCGGTCTGGATAGCAAGTACCAGTACCAGGCTATAAAACTGTAACTAGTACTTACAACTGAAGCAGAGGAAACGATGGCTAACACGACATGACTGCAATAAAAAGTATATGGGTTGATTTTAGTGCAGCAAAGGATGAGAGCGCGGAGCGACAGGTTTTCAATTGAACGCGCACATCAATTCATCAAATTGTAAAAGAATTATGAAAGAAAAATAGATTACAGTGTGATTGGCGATCGGTGGTTAAAGGGACTAGATGGATGAAATGATCTTGGAATAACCACAAAATTTGTTTAATAATGCACATGTATGTTTATGGATGTTAGCAAGAAAACTTGATTACCTGTCATTGCTGGAAACTTCCTCAATAATCCTTCAACGCGCGAATGCCACCTAATTTGCTCTTTTCAACTCCATCCAGGCAGCTATGTGGGCGGCCTAGTTTCGAAAAGACTAATCCGGCGATTGCCTAGAGCGAGAAATCCATAAACAACTTATCCGTAGAATACCACACAAGACGATATTATGTACTACAAATAAACTTGAATTGATAAAGAACCTGACAAGACTGATTGCAAAGAGGAAATAGTTAGATTTAGATAACACGACGATGGTTTAACAGAGGATGGCGTCTGGAACTTATTTTGTATGAGTTTAGAAGGTAGTCAAGAATATTCAAGAGTCCAAAGCAAATAATTTACAATTGACAACCTTTAGAATCTTGCATTGAATAGGTCCTGGGTGGGCTCTGTTCAACACGACATCTCCACAACCAGTCACGATGATTGACGACCGCATGCCGGACGCTGTCTGAGCTGCTGGACTGTTTCCGCTGAAGTGTCCAGCCCTGATTGTTATTATGTGTCTGCTTTCTGTTCATTGAAAAACTGGTAAAGGATTTGTATGCCAATGACAACAAGAGCAGAAAATTAAAATATCAATCCTGCAAACGATGACGATTTTTACACAACTTGCTTTACATTAAAATAACTTCCATAAATATTTTAACGACAAATAATAATCAACTTAAATAAGCTTGTTTATTACAACCAAATAGCCTATAATAGGTGTGTTGTAAATCACCAAACAAAATGTGAAATATTAAAACTTATTTGCGCTAAAACAAGATCTATCGTAAACTGGACTACATAAAAACTAACCGCACCTACCTAGCTAGCTTCGTAATAGATGGTTATACAGTACAAGAAAAACTCGAAACTATTGCAAATAGCTTCCTCGTAACATGCAGTCAATTTAGTTGAGAGCGATAAACATTACCTTTTAATGAGTTCTGAAAAAATTACAGTTAATAACATGTAATGACAAGCTTAAAAAAAGGTGAGATATTTCAAATACTTACTTTGAAATTAACAAGTAATTAAAAGCTATATTGCACTTAAAGGATTTTATATACTTTACTAAGTAATCTACTTACACGTGCATAAAAAAATTACTATACTCCGCATTGCATTGCTGTCACCCTATGTGTACTTTACTAGACTAAAATACGGATACAGTTTTTATTGGTGGACTTCACATTGTTGTTTCAGAACCACCTACTTATAGGGTACTTTCAAACGTATAGTCACGACTTGATATCAAAAGCCTTTGATCTCAATTACACAAACAAAGACATATATTTCTAACGCGTTAAATTTGTAATTCATAGCATGCACGAATCACAAAATTTGCTTCTGTTCGTGCTATAGCGGGCCTCGAATAGAACCGTTTGAAAACATGACAATCCTCCTAACACGATGACTTTCCAATCGATTGTCACTTGTTAAGAAAAATATACAAGATTATCGCAATTCAAAGCAGAATGATTAAAGTTAGGTTTTTGAATTTATGATTCGTTTTAAAAATAATTCAAAATAAAATCAAATTATATTATAATAACAAAAACGATCATAAGTTTATTAAGTTATTCAAAACAACAACAGGACCATTTAGAATGCTACAATAAATCAATGTTACACATCAGCAAAAAAAAACGTCACGAATCGCCCATTGTGATGCTGTGATCGATTTCACGACGCGAGATGTTCTCGATACGTTCGATAATCAATGTTGGGTCAGTTGGGTGGCTATTAAGTCGTCTCGTGAACTTGGTAGTAATGTAATCCTTCTCACTATACACGTTTTGTGCAAGTGAATTTTGCTGTGTTGGAAGCATTTGGGTTTTTTGACTGTTCCTAACCGTATCTTATGAATTAATTTTTAAAATAGAGATTAGTAGCAGACGCTTCGCGAAGAAAAAAACAGAATCGGTTGAAAAATGAAATAACAGTGATTTTTTTAAATTTCAATATGTCGTCTGTCTTTTTCAAAATCGATTTTTTGTATGGAGATTATATGGCGTTACTAGCAAGTGACGTCACATGCTAGTAAGTGCCTCTCTGTCTAATCTTGAATTTCAAACCTTTATAACTCGGTCAATTTTAAAGATAGAGCAAAAATTATTTTAGTATTCGTTAGCAGAAACTAACAAGTTTGGATTTATAAAATAAAAAGAATAGTCAAATACCCTATTCATTAATGTCGTCTAATTCAGTCAGATAATACAATCAGAGAGATGATTTTGATGCTAGTTGAGTATCTATTTAATTTGGATACATCTTTGGTTTTGAACATATTCAAATTAGGTCCTTAAGAACTGTAACATCTATAAAGTAGCAAACGGATTTAATTAAAAGCCCATTTAGTGGTCAGCCAGTTTTGGTATCTCCTTCATTAATGATACCGTTATGGAACTATCTTAATTAACTAAAATCAGTCAGACCACCCCTGAAGAACATAAGAGAAAAAATAAAATAAATGTCTACCGCTTTGGGTTTAAGAAAATGCAAATACTATACAAATTTACTTAAGATTGTTATTATATTATGTGTATAAGTGGATTTATACAAAGAATATCGCGTAATTATGAAACTTTTTGTTTTTATAAATATGACAATGTAGATCCTCTAAAACCACTTCATCAGGTTGGTGACTGAATACTGAATAGGCAAATATTTGTGACTGATTCAACATCTAAGGACTTGATGGACCATACAGATTTATCGACAAGAAATATTTCTGAGAAAGTTTGATAACAAACCACATAGCGTAGCAAGACTTACGCACATAGCTAGCCTATGCATAATTAGACTGACAGAGCTTATCAAAGAAGCTACTTTTGAAAAAGTAAGGTCTTGGTGGGATGGAAAACCGGAATGATTCCGAAAAATCCCCAAAAAAACTGAAAAAAATGCCTAATCTCTTACCCTTATAGGTGAATCAGAAATCATATTTGATTTCTGACTAAACTTACTAAAAAAGTTTTGCACCGTTAGCACTTCAATAAAAAGCTTTTAGACCAAAAGGCAGAGTAAGTTTGATAGACAAAAAATAATTATGTAAAAAATATTATTTTAGTGCTAACTTATCACAAAATTATAAAAAAATGCAAGTATCGCGGTTATTTTTCTGCTTACACGAAAGTTATGCAAATATAAATATTTTATTTGCTTATTGAACATACATTACTTCCTTTCGGCGACGTAGGTTACATTATAATACATACTATAATAATAGGTTAGTTAAGTACAAGCATTATTCACTTAAGTAATCGTTGCAATGTGTTCCATTTGTTGTGGTTAACATCTTCCTGGTTCATGAGTGAATATCTTATTTGAAATGAGCACAGTTTAACCTTAGGTCGAGAATTTGATTCAAACACGGTTTTACGAATCGATTTCCGCTTAAGTTTCGCGTCCACCCACGGTACCGTTTGAGGAGACTACGTTATTTCCATCCGTGTGATTCGTTCAAAGATACTTAATGAAACCATACTAGAAATACACCTAACTATACCCACTGATCTCTTGATCAGTTTGATAAACTTTTGTACTTCATTTTTATAGTAAGTTGACGGCCCGTAGCCTAGTTGGTAGTAACAAGTACGCCTGCCTGCGAAGCACAGGGTCGCCAGTTCGAACTCCGCCCATTCGTGTGTTTTCCTTGTGTTTGGGTGCTGTTTATCTACATAAGTATGTATTTATCTATTTAAGTATTGTAAATCAGCTGTCTGATACCCATGGTACAAGCTTTGCTTAGTTTGGGATCAAGATGACCGTGTGTGAGATGTCTCCAGATATTTATTTAATATTTATTTATAGGCTTTTTAATATTCTCCTCTCAATGACTTCATTATAATTTTTTTATGAATAATCATCAATACTTCACGGTAAAGAGTTGTCAAATAAATAAAACTACGAGATTGATACTTCATGGTTTTGCGATAAAATTACATCTGATAATTAAATTAAACTGGAGCTGATGTTGGTCTCCTTATTGTGGGGGGTGTATCCAGTTTGGTATCAAAGTTATTAAGGTGCCATGGGTTTCAGCATTAATCTTTTCAGAAATACAGTACTTTAATAATATTATGAATGATGAAGATATTATTATAGGTAATAATTGGCCTCTTTAAAGCAAACGGTATTCCTTCCAGCAAAGCTGTTTCCTCATTTCCCAATACCAAGTACTGGAGATAGCCGCGTTTAACCATTAGCATAACTAGAGAAGCGCGCGCGCAGGTGAGCGGGTAACGGGACTGCACGTATGCGAGCGACGCGACGCATCTATAACCCGATTTAAGTGCTAATAGGAAAAGACCGCCATCCTCCAGCCTTCGTCTCTTTTCCGCAAACACAAGTTTCAGGCAAAAGACAGAAAAGCAATACAAAGTTTATGAATTTTAAAAGACACGTCCCGAATTCAACTTTGCTATGTTTAGGAAAATGTAATGAAGCAAAAAGCTGAGTGTGCATGAGACAGCGCGCCGCTGGTGTCCCAAAGATTAGCTCATCACAATAAATTGTATGTTTATTGCTTTTAGATACATCTTGAATAACAAAGAGTTTAGAATGCGAGGACTTAGAGTGATTTATGTTATTGATAGTGCTGAAATGAAAGGTACAAATAAGACAAATGGGCATTAGTGTTTGATAGCAAATCTGCCTTGTCTCTTAGTTATTTGTTAGTTTATTACATTCAGTTAAACCTTTCTTCATTTTAACATTGTTTTCATAGTCTTAATCGAAATTTTGAAATCATGTTCTGGATATTTTTTGTATTACTCAATGCCTAGACCCATTAGTCAAATTTTCCACTCAACAGTCATTATGGTAAGTGTTAGAACGTTTATTCGCAACGCAGCAAGCGCGAACGCAGTTCCGAAAGCAAAACTCGTGATCTCGAAAGCGAGCGCAGAAATTGTTGCGTTTGTGCCGTATAAGTCACCGTGACTAAAGATAATACATCATTGCGGAATGTAAACGCTGTTACGTTAAACACAAACAACGATGAAATACTAATTGTTAACAAGGCTTTGACATAGTTGCCGTGGTGGACGACGAGGGCATTAAAAATTTGCAATTTAAAATATTTCAGATACCTCCTATATGAATGTTAATTCTCGACATCTTTTACTGAAAGGCAACATTTATTAAAGTATAAATTAGTCAAAGAGAGAAGGAAAAGATTTATGCATCTATTATACACAGAATGTTAATTGAGCGTTTACTGCACTTTAATTATAAACTTAAAGCTCGTCAGTTATTTACGCATACTGTAGATAATGATGGAAAATTTCACTTCACATTCTCAAAATCATGCAATATCTGCACGTGTCACGGTAATTTTGTAGACATGAACGAACATGACAGATATTAGTACTTCACGAATCACGATACAATACGGTATGAGGTATCAGGTTCGATAAACATCCGCGTTTCCATAGTAAATCATGTGACATAAGTTATAAGTACATTTTGATTCGTCACGTTTGATGCTTGTCGACGATGCTTAAGCAAGGGTGATTTCACAAACTGTGAAGTTCCTTGAATTTGCATAGGTGATGTTGGCAAATAAGTGGAATATACCTGCAGAAGTAAATATAGAAGAACAGGATTACAACAACTAAAAGCTGGGCAGGGCTTTCTCTCCATAAAAAGTTTATCTTTAGAAGATTTCTAAGTGACTATCTAATGGTGCGGAAAACCAACGCGAGTGTAATCTTGTACAATCTACTGAAACGGCTATAATTTTAGACCACGAAGACAAGACACGTAGCAAATTCCCACATGTTATAAAGACGCCCAACTTAAACAGGAAGGTGCAGTACGCTGTAGCATTTCCACAACTTTGAATATAAACATTTCTGCTATCAAAGCTGTAATTAATAACGGACATACGTTAACCAGTCCAGAATATCCGCACACAGGCGATGTAGCGCTTGACAGCGAATGGGCGTGCATTAGTTACATGATAACCAAGCTAAGTTGAAAGCGACAAGCGGATGATTAGATAATACGAAAGATTAGGCAAATTTATTTCAGTAGGAATCTAATGATAAAGAGCAATCAACTAAAGGATCTGCATTGAAATGCATATAAAAAACATGACAAGAGCATTATAGGTATATTTACAGGCGCCAAACTACAACGTGCACAAAAAGAATGAATTAAGCAATCAATGGGGTAATATTCTGTGAGGTAAAATGGAATTTATTATAAGAGATTCGCCGTCTTTTACAAACTAGACCATACAGTGAATCAGCAGTATTGCAGCTATATCTTCTAGAAATCCAGAAATAATTTATAGGATAGTAACTGTGATGGACACAGAATGCAGGTCTAGTACCTACTTACTGTCTATCGTAAAATAAACACAAAGGTTGATGAAAGTTAACCCTAATGCTGAGAGGTTTATTCACGTAAACTTGGGATTTTTCTATCAAATCTTTAATTTTTCAAACTTCGAAATTTTTGCTCGTATATTAAAATTAAACAGATCAAAAATGGGTCAGGGAATAAGTTTATGTATGCATGCAAAATAATCATGAAGAAAGCCATTTCATAGGACTCGGGAAGTAATAGATTATTATTATTCTTGTTATAAAATTTTTAATCTCTCCGAAGAGGTAAACATATTGCACGGGCCTAAGCCAAACTATATACTAAATTGATCCATTGATACTCCTATAATTACGCATGCGTACTGGCGATAGCGGCACTTTCGCCAGTCGACATGGAGGAAGTGCATTAATGTGATTTACACCTTTAAACCGGGAACTTATATCAAAGTGAGAAGTTGCTTCATCTGAACAAGATCCAGTTGAAAGGGATTTATTAATAATCACATCCATTCGACTTATGGCAACTTTATTGGAATTGACTAAGTAAAAGGTTTATGATTGCTTTAATTTCTTATGTGACATGATGAGATTAATTAATAAACTTTATTCAAATTTTATGCAAACTAATAACATGTGAGTAACGTTTTGTTGGCTACTCTAAATCCTTACTAATATTAAAAACGCGAAAGTTTGTATGTATTGATGTATCTTTGTACCCTGGATTAACACATAGGATACTTTTTACTGGAAAAAGTTTTATTCCCACGTGAAAATCTTACACAACGCGAGCTTAGCCGCGGGCTGGCCGCTAGTTAAAGAATAAAACTTTAGTTTTTGTTTAGTTCTGAAAAACATAACTTGTCTTATAGAACTTTGTAACTGTATACAATTTATCATAAAAGGATCACATATTTAACAAATAATCTAAAATAATATGCCTACTTACATTTAAAGTTCCAAAATTCCACTAAATCATTTCCAATATTCTCGTTGATGCATGTATAAGTTAGGTTATTTCATTAAATGGAACGTAGGTACTAAGCAGGTATATAAAGGGGTCTAATCTTAAGATCTTCATGGAAACTATGTCGCTTAAGGCGGCGTGTCTTTTAGTAAATCACACGCTACTATCGACAATAGGGTTCATGCGAGAATGGCTAAACTATGAATAAAGAGGGGACAATAGGTAAGTAACCTATAGTATGTCGCAAAATGGCAATATTCATTGTCTTAATTTTTGGGAAATCTTAGCATTTTGTTAAAGAATTTTATCCTTTACAAACTCTTTACCGCAGCTTTTACCAAATATAACTGGTTAAAAAAAGGAAGAATAATTTACAAAGCAGGCGAGTCTCTCTTTCTTAGCAAACAAACTTGATTTGAAAAATTTCAAAACTTACTTAAAAGTCAAAAACATTGAAGTCAATGACTCTATTAAAACAATAACAACCGGTAAAATTATCGTTGGCTGGAATAAGCAACAAGTGCCTCAAGATCCAATCGTACTTTATTTCGTCATCATGCTACGTTCTTGAATGACAAATATCAGTTCGACAACCCTACTATTATGATCGAACATTGTTGTTACTCTCTCGAAGTGCCTTAGGCAAGTCACTTTTGCCAATAGGTACCAGACTGGAAAGTCCACCTGTCCTTTTCTGACAAATCGGTATCAATTTAGCTGTCTTTTTCGCTACCAATAGCAGTTTGAATCAATCTGTGTCTAGGTGTTACCTTTTAAAAGGAGTGTTTATTTCAATTGGTTGGCATCTGTTTGACAGTCTTGAGATGAACTTAGACCAAAGCTCTCGTTTCAAGATTTTGTCATCACCATCTACATCGTGTACTATGACTAGGGGTTGTAATAAGGAAATCATCAGAAGCGACCATAATTATTTTACAGCAACTGGTCTATCAAGTTTTGACTACTGGTTATATAATTTATACAAAAAAAAGTGATATCTACGATTACAAGCTAACGAAAAGAAAGTTACTAACTATACTTACGTGGTTAGATTAAACTCAAAACTAGACGAACGCGAAAGTAGATAGGTAGGGATAAGTATAATGTCTTCCGGTCAAGTGGATCGAGCATAGAAATTCGGAGAGCAAAAAAGATGTTAACCAGTTCTATTGCTTGTTCAGAGCAGATTAAAGCAGTTTTTTTTTTTCATTAAAACATTTCTTGTGTTTGCACATGGCATTTTCGGCACAAATATAGCAATCAACTTAGCGCTAGGTAACATAAAATATTTCTACCAAAAATCTTAAAGCTTTCAGTTTTATTCAACAAACGTGTCAAACAACATTTTATCAGGTAAATACAACGGAGTTAAAAGTTTGCAAGAATATTAAAATAAATTGGAGTTTTAGAAAATAATGCGCACTCACGGATGATCGATTCTTGATGAAATCACGTATTGAGAAAATGTTTCCGCATAGAGTCATGTTACAGTAATATCAGATACAACACCTTAACCTGCAAGAATATCTTATTATTTCTTACGTTCTTACTTACTTTAACCACTATCATCAAAAACACAAAGATTTAATTCAGCAAATTCTCTCCACTACTTAACATTTATGATCTTAAATAACACGCTATATCTTCATTGAAATAACTTGGAACAATAGCAGTAATCATTTACAAATTAGCAATGCCTGTTAAAGTCACTTTGATATTAAAGGTTAATATTGTTACAGGTTATAACATATAGGTATCTACAGTACAAACGATTAGAGTTTTATCTATGCTTAGTCCGTCTCTATCATTCATGGCAAAGTAAAACAGAATGAATAAATTTTACCTGCTTACTAGTTGACGAAATTTGTAAAAACCATTAATTTATTATACAACACAAAAGAACTAATTCTCTTAAGAAGAGTTTCACAATTGTATCTGTGAATCAATAGATTACAAAGAATGCTCCAATGCGGTAACTGAACGGTAAATAAGATTCGATAACCGATAAGGAAAGTAAGAGCATTTAGTTTGACAGTTGTGCAGCCATCTTGGATTTAGAGTCAGAGGTCGCGTGCGCACAAGTTTCACCATAGGCAGATGAGATGAGATGAGTGGGTGATTGCCTGATTTCGCTCGAGATCAAGAAGGTGCAGCAGTAATTTTATGATAGTGTAACTACAGTCTCGCTGCATATCATTTTGACTGGACAAAAGATGTTAAATTTTTTTGAAAGAAACAAAAATCACCTTTTAAAATATCTTCTGCTGGCTCATATTAATATTCAGTAAAACAACGAAAAATTAAAACAACTTTAAATATTTTTGAGAATCCCGTCAACTGTGTAATTAACGTCTAAATAAGTTCCGATATGGCATTAAATTGTGTAAAGGAAATGCACACGAGTTCACGGGCAGTGACCCGCTACAGTCACTCACCGTAACGCGGCTTATCGATGTACCAACTGAGCTTTATGTTTTACTAAAAGTCGACAACTATTGGGAAAACTCATATATAATAGAGAATGCAATAGAAATTCTAATGGTTCGCATTCATTAGTAGAAGATACATGAGCAGATAAACTGAGCAGCGAGAAAGAGTATGGACAAGTCACAGTGGACTCCACAACCTGCGAAGAATTTATCGTAGACGTGCGGAATAATTGACCGATTTAGTGAGCAGGCACACTGCTAATGGTGTCGTGGGGTGTGACTCTTAGCACCGACAAGATACAGAAGAATCAAATAGCGACAAATATAGTATGAAACCCTTAATTAAATAAAAAGAAAACTGGAAACGCGATTGAAGATAGATTTAATAAGGAAACTGGTAAGTTTAATTTACGACCACATAAAGTTTTCACAGAAGCCTGTCCAATGTGTTAAACTTTTTTAACGTTAGAAGATGGATGAGAAGAAAAAGAAATAAATAAGTTGTAGCCGAGATAAAATGCCCTTATGGACACATCAAGGGCTAATGTTTCAACGATGTTATCTCTAAGCATGGCATGCATGTCAACGATTGCACGTGCCTGAACTACTAGATCAAGATTGTTGCATAGACGAATGTGCAACGCGAATGCAATTCAATATTTTGTAGTGCGATGTGTGACTTTTATGCGTAATTCGATCTTTAAAGAGCCGACAATTTATTTTTATACAAAGGTAGTAAGACATAAGTAATAAAAGTGTTTTGAATTTAAATAACATAGTACTCACCAACGCTATCTTTGAAACATTTTTTTTTTCAAGAAGTACCTGATTTTTGCATCATGGAATGCAAGTAACTATCAAGATAAAGACGCAATGATGCTTTCATGGAATTTAAATTTAGCGTCGCCATGTCATGAATACGTAACTAGACACAATAGATTATATTTTATGACCGTTTCAAAGTGAATAGACGTATTAGGCGAAGTAGGTGAATCGGTGGCTGTACTAAACATTATGTCTGAGAATGGTGGCATTAAAGCAAAATTGTTAGAATATAGGAAACTAGATAAGGCTAGTGATACAGATTTATAGACAAGTTGAATATGTAATACTTACAATTTCTAAAATACAGCCGCAGTCTCCAAAAAAATCCAAACATGTGTAGAAAAGGTGGATACTTACCTGAAAAATAAAAACAAACTAATAAGTATACTTTTCATTATTTGAAATGCTGATGATGTTAGTCAAAATAAACTACAAGTAAAATTAAATGTCCACGAATAAACCACAAGAGCTTTTCTTTCTTTTGGTAAAGCTTAAGAGCTTTTTAAGCTTTACCAAAAGAAAGCGCCTTAAAATGTAAACATGAAGTAAAAGCTGCGATACACGACTACCTTTGCTTGGCGGCTTTTGCCTCTGATAAAGGCAAGCTATTACTTACATTTTCGCTACATGGCGGCGCCATAGTCTTGTTGCACTGACACCCTTAGGCAGTTGGAAATATTTATCATGAAGTAGATAACCAATGCGGCGTGATTGCATTAATTTTAGTAATATAAAGGTAGCAAACCTGTAATGTACGCCGAACCTAGCGACAGTGGTAGTTATAGGTAAACAGTGTGAATGAGTTGGTAGGGGCGGAAGCGATAAACTTACTAGCCGTGAGGGAATCAGATTACCGGCGTCAACCTCACTCCGACGTATTGGCAGAGAATGGCGCAAAAGTGGCAGCAGAATAATCGAGTTCATCAAAGTCTCTCGGCAGCTTTTTAATGCTTTTTATGCTGTAATCAAGAGACTTTGAAGCCGGTAAAAGCTGGCTTGTTAACCGTTTATTTTAAAAATTCTAGAGTGATCATAACAAAAAGACTCCGTTAAATATTTTTATGATAATAGCTTTAATATTTTTAAAAATCAGAGGCAAGAAAATATTTAGTTAAAATTTAGGTTCAAAGATACTTATTTCTCAAAAGAAAATTACAGTTCACTCATACAGAAGCATGTTTAAAAAATACTAATATACTTAATCACTATATTTTATATTTCCGGTATGTGTGAGTAGTTGGTAATCTGGCTAAGTATACACAGTTAAATAAGTTGTATACAGATGCAAATAAACCTTCAAACTATTTAAAATTTTAAAAAGGTTCATCTTGAAGAAGCAACATTTCGAATTTACTGTGGAAAAACGTAAATTATAGGTTCAGACATACATAACCATTTAAAAACAACATCATTCGAATATTACAAATACACGCATACGGAATGACATACAATTTCGATTACGAAATGCCCTAGCCGATCAATAATTTTGTAGGAACAACGTGTGATTACATTTATGCAACAATGAACGTAAATGTTGTTTAATAATATTTTAATTAGCCTCGTCGTGTTTCTGTCCAAATATAACTTAGACATTTTAATGGCTTCTCGTACAGTCACGATTATGGTTACCCATCGCAACGTAATCGTAAACGTATAAAGTTAGAAGAATTTCTTTAAAAGTGTTGATAATAATGATAGGGACGTTTCCTAGGTAAAAAGATAAATCTCGTCAAAGTTGGGGGGTTTAAACGTCACTCTTAGCTAAAAATTTTTGCAAAACGTGACGTCACGCGAAATTTAAAAGCGCTGCGCTGTATCGTCAGTTTTTGTTTACCAAACAAAAGAAAAAAAGACGTATACCTGTATATTTTTTTAGTAGTCTAACCGGCGGCGGCGGACTAAAAACGTTTTTTAGTTAACTACCCTAATACCCTATCCAAAATTACAACAAAAAGTAGAAATCTTGTATAAATTGACAGACAAACAAGGTTTCTTAACTTGATCACGGGAATATAAAAATAAGACAAGCAAAAATCGAATAAAGATTAAATTTAAGTATTTTTTCACGAGCATTACGAAAACACTTCTTTAAAAGCTAAATAAGTAAACAAACTCATTAATATAAATTGTTCAAGGAATAAAGGTAAACGGCAAAAATCCCGAAAGGTCAACGAAATGTAAAAGCAAGTCTTACATAAACTTTTATTTATTGAAAGTGATTTATTAAGAGGTCGGCTCTTTCTGATTTATTCACTTTGATTTATACACCTCTGTGACAGTTTTCAGTTTCACTTTATCGTCAATAGCGTAAACTTTCACTTTATTGATGATTCCTCATCTTTCATACTAGACATCTAAATGGAAGGATTAATAACCTTTCGTATTTTGCTCTTTAGAATGATTTGATAAAACGTTGATGTCAATTGACGATTCGTTTAAAAATAAATAAAATTTATTTTTTTTTTTAAATGAAATTATAATCAATCACTTTTGGATTTTATTTCCTGAGTTTTAAAAGGAAATAATATCTTATAAGTAAACCAACAAGCTTTTTCTTAATTATCATGGATAAATATTTTTGTTTTTAGTAAATCCTACTTGAATTTTAGCTTAGATTGTTTACAAAAATATTTACTTACTGAATTGATTTATATTTAGCCTTTAGTCAAATATTTAAAGGACAGACTCGCTTCGCTTTTATATTAATCACCATTTACCATTTTACCATTTTTTATGTAGTTGGTTTATTAATATTAATAAATACCATATTCATTTATTTTAATAGTACTAAGCTAGTTTTCTCACGGGTAAAATGTGTCGCGGCTTTTCGCACGTAATATGCACATTTTAACCACTATTTAGCTGTAACATACCGTTACACGCAACGCGTGGGAGATCTAAACAATGGACCCATTCAGATGTATGAATCCATTCTGTTAGCGAAGCAACTATTCTAATGATTTTATAACCGAGAATTCCTTTACAACCTTAAAAGCCCTAAACAGGAAGTCAAGTAGAATAAACATTGACCATTGTCCAATAAATTACAAGATTTTCTCTTATCAATGAAGTTAATTACACTTCATCAAAAGATACATTGAATCGAATGAGCGTCACTATAAAAAGAGAATAGAGCATCTTTTATCCGCTTGAGTTACATGTCCAAACGAACGCAAAAGTACCATTAACCAAATCGCCAACAAGCTTTCTCAGAAGTACAAGCGGACAATAAAAAACGAAAGTCATATCCATCGGCAATTGTAAACGGTTGGTGAGTCTACCATTTGGTTTGAAAAATTCGCAACGCGAGCGCAAAACGGAACGCACGAGCCCATTGTTGTGTGGAGAAGATTGATGTTGGAGGATGGCGTGCAAAGACATGGAACATGTGAACTGTGGTTTAAAGGCAATAAACAAAATGGGAACGTACTTTGAGGGCACTCGATTATGATTTTGCTCTCATTCAACGTTTATGACATTATGAATGATAGACTGCAAGAGCAATTGCATGGATGACTCCGATTACAGCTGATGTATCTATTATGCAATTAGAAATCTAAGGAAATTACTTCATGTTGCAAACATACATACTGATGTGACTGATGTACATCTTTACGCATGCAAAGTATTTTATCTGGTGGATAAAAGTACCTACTAACACGTAGGAACGTAATAGGAAAGGACATACAACTAACATTACATCTAATACTAGTATAATAATCAAGATTCCATGACTATGATCCCAGTGTTGTACAAATTCAAGGACAAAGAAGCAAAAATACAAAAACGAATGGTCGAAATTGCCTGCAGCTAACGATCATAACTGCCGCTTGCAAACAAATGAGACCAGATAAAAAGGGGACAAAAAGCACCTTAGAACTGGTTCTCGGAGTCAGGGCTATGGCATTACGGAGATTCAGCCCACATCCGGACTGACGCATGCGTATCGAATGACCTAAACGTATGGCGAAAGCTGTGCTCTGGTTACTACTAGAATATATCCGAGTTTCTATCTAGCTTAGCCCTAGATCAGGAAAGTACGGATATAATTATACTTGATAAACAATTAATACAAGAAAACTTATTTAACATGCTCATACTTACCAGAAAACAAACCAGTAATCTTATCTGATATTAACGCAATTGAATAAGCTTACCCGATAGAGATATTCAACAGATAATACGGGTCGAAACAAAATCTCCGATTTCCCACGCCTACTAAACAGACTTTTTTTGTTTAGAAGAAAAAATCTTCCGAAATGAGGTCCGTTGCCGGGAGCCATCCCACAGCGACCGCGCAATAATGATAGGGATCTAAGCAATTACTTTAGTATTAAATAATACCTCGCCTTATGGGCGTGGTGCGTTGTGAAAGCATCCAAAGCATTCCAAAATGATGTCATCCTATCTCATTTCATTAGAGAAACGAAGTTACTACTGTCAGTTGTTTCGCGAGAGCACACTCTATCAAATCATGTAAATCGAATTGGTCATAATTCAGGCAAACTCATAACTATGAGAAAACTTTATCAAAAATTGTATACTTACCACAAAACTAGAATTGAGTAGCATTTATAATTAAGACATAAAACTAATAAGTACTTGATAACTGACGTTAACGAAGCTGTTACATCAGTGCTAGAAATAGCGGTTGAACCTGAATGACTTGATGCAGTAAGAAGGATTAATAAAACGGTTCGTACTGACGATGAGGTTGTAGACAAGCTGGTACTAAACAAAAGCTGCTTTTTGTAACGGTAACTTGACGTTAAAGATGAAACCAGAGTTGTTATTGGCATTAAATTGCAAGCGCGTTTCGAATTAAAGAACTATTACTCGGTCCAACGCTTTCGTTTTGTGATCGACATAGGATTAGTCGCCGAGATTTTTTTTTTATTTTGAGGTGTTAAATTACTCCATTACAAAATAAAATCGGCATTAACTTTTTATAGAGTAATGAGGCAACAATTTCTTCAGCTGACAATTCGAAATAATTTCGTAGTCAATAAAGAAGAAATAATTGAATAAGACATAATTTTTTAATACTACAACTGCGTTATCATGTTTAACACATCAAAAAACAACAACAGTTCTTACAACTGAATCAACAGAGCCTATCTTCACGCATGCATACACTGATGCCATTATCATTGTGGAACACGTTCTATTTGTTCGGTCAAAAAAGTCCCATGTACAGGATTTTTGGTTTACAATTAAAAAAGAAAAAGGAACCAACGTGACCAGGCCTTATTCCGTGTACGTGTTGGTTTTATATTGCGTTTAACAAACAAAAGACGATCGGGCATGGTTCCGCGGGAGAGGGGCGACGTAAGGGTAGTGAAGGGGGGATACGGTGCGCGGGCGCATTCAAAGAAGCCGCAGGATAGAGTTCTTGTGGTCTCAGAAGAGACAAAGGAAATTGGAGGTGGTTTGGTACTTTGAAGGGAAATTACTTGACGATTTAACGATGACAGAGTTGACCACGATCTAAATTATCCCAATAAAACAAAAAATCTAAGAAGACGTCCAATTTGATAACGCCATGTTCAACCGTCTTCATGAATGAGAATAAAAAACTGGGATATAAAAAGAAACAAGCTACAGATATACATTCAAGTAGTTTAAAGTAAATACCTCTGGCATCATTTCCTTTAAATCTTACAGATACACTTAATTGTTTTTATATTTTTAATAAAACGTAGGTACTTAAAATGTCTTCTTAATTCTATGATTGAACTGACGACCACGGCGATTGACAACCGATAACTTTCTTGTCCGATGGGCTGTGAAGCGACCGTCATTTGTCCACACTCTAATAGATTTCCCTTGTTTTTAATTTATTCAAACACTACCCGAAATAAAGATGTTCAACGAAAGGTAAACTCAAAATTAATGAGACGAAACGAACGGGACTTAAAGAGAAGAAATTGAAAAGACAGGTTGAATGTGAGAGGGCTCACAAAAGTTCAAACACTCGAACTTACGACAGAAATGCAATGCATACTGTTTGCGTAACTGTTTCTTTATAAATATGTAAACTTTGTCATCCACACCTAACCAAGAAAAATGCAGAAGACGTAAACTCATTGGTACAAGAAATATTTTTGCCGAATAAAAGTAATTACAATATTAAAATGTAAGTAGGTATGTATGTAAACGTAACTGCACGCGTTGGTGTCTTTTGTATGAGAATAATTATGGATAAAGTAACTTCGCATAATTTTTCATGTACATATTTTTTTCTTTCGGTACTTATAAAAAGCAATAACGAATGAATTAAAAAAAAATGATTTTCATTCATTTAAACTTTGAATAAAAAAACAAAAAAAGTATAATAAAAGAAAATTTGTGTCAAATTATTATACCCTATTAGGCAAAGCGTAGTAATAAAAAAAGTCGTTGCCTTCTCAAATAACAACCGTCTTGTGATGGGAATAAAAACAAAAGGCCAACAAATAGAACTACAACAATTAAACCACAGAGATACCATTAAAGTCGCATGAAATTCCCACAAGGCACATAAATATAAATAGTTCACGGCTGCAATCTGCAAACAGCAAATAATTTCAACCAATCAAGCTAAATAACCATTTCTGCAAGACTCAGTGATGCCAGTTGAAAAATTGTCTTAAACAGGTTGACGTACTAATCAAGGTGCTGTGTTAGACGACCCAGAAAAGGAAAGAAAATTTAATTAGAACCCAAGATGGAAAGAGAAGACGCGTTTAGATTGAATCACTGCAATGATGCCATCCATTTCATTTCATCACGATCCCAAGTGACAGTCAAGTTTTTCAATTCTGATCGAAGCAAATAAATAAGAGTTAACTCACGTCCAATTAAAGTATAATATTTTTTCCCTGCTTAATGGTTCTTGGAAATACGATAAATAAAGATAGCCAAGACATGCAATAATAGGGTACCTTCGGGCTATTGACAGGTTCAAGCAATTATTTGGTTGCAAAAACATCGCCTATAGAAAACTTACCATTGAATAGAGTGGCAAGAATCATGGGATCAAAATGTTTTTGTTGTAGCTATTTTTATAATCGTTACGCAATTTGTGATACTTCACAGTAGGTGATTCCTGTCGTCAGCCTTACAATTTGAAATACCGTATCACAATCAACTGGAATTTTATGAGACTGTAAAGTGTAAACTATTCTTGTCATCAGCTAGCGGAACCTTAAGATGTTAGTACCTTGACTAGGAATGCAGTCAATAAAATTAACACAATGCATTTGTTAAATTTTAATAAATAGTCTGACAGTGACAATACGTGATAAGGACAAGGCTATAACAATCACGATATTGAAAACATTTAAATATATTAACCGGGTTTTGGAAGTATCGGTAATCACAAATATTGGACATAAGTAAACAACCGACAAGTGATTGGGTTAAATTAAAGTAACGTAGTAGTAGAAGAAAATTATGAAAATGTATCGTAGGTCATCATTTAAAAAGTATGTAAAATACTGCATGCTGCTTAATGTGACAAAATGTAGATTAATTTAAAGCGCCAGACCAACCCTGGCTAATATGGTATTAATAAAATAAATAAATAAATATGTGGGGACATCTTCACACTCAGCCATCTGATCTGATCCCAAACTAAGCAGAGCTTGTACTATGGGTACCAGACAGCTGATATACATTACATAAATAGATAAATACATACTTATATAGATAAACAACAACCAGACACAAGGCAAACACAAGTGCTCATCACACGAATGTTTACCCTGGGTGGGATTCGAACCCGCGACCCTGTGCGTTGGAGGCAGATACACTACCACCTGGGCTACGGAGGCAAGCACCAAGTAAATTAAAATTATCTACTCAGTAGAGACCGAAGAACTTGCTACAGCAATGCCGTCTGTTACAAAAGAACGTGCAAAACAATGTTTCAGTTGTCTCATCTATCATTTGATCACTTTGCTATTCAGACGATTGTTTAAACAGGTTGTTGGTATTGGTGTGAAGTAAAAGTGCGTCCTCATACCACTTCATGTCCTCGCTAAGAGTTAAGGCCGACAACTATCTCGGCTTTGTGCATACCGCCCCAGTACTATGATTTAACTACTTAGTTTATTTTATCGCTTTATTGTTATAATTTAAATAAATCTGTGAGCTGTTGAAGTTAAATTTAGATTTTGTTATCTAAATTAGGATGATCTTCCATCTAAACGCAATAGCTAAGCATCTAAAATAGTCTGACTAAATGTAGAATTTGCTACAGTTATTTTATATAGTTAGACATAACATTTAGAATGACATTACTATTGTCCCTACAATATTATCAGCTTTAGCAAGCTAAGAGGATTACATAGTTGTACAATGCCAATCTAGTTTTACCTTACCGTTATAAGTGAAAATAGAAAACAACTACATAATATAAGATTAACTTATCTACAATTATTATAAGTTCTAAATGTTTCCATGCTTTGTTATGTACAACCATCAGGAAAATACCAAGCTCACACATTTCATAACTCATGAGAAATAATGCGCGTTCCCTAGCCACCTACTGTGAGATATTTCTATTATGTCCCTATAAGTCGAAAATAATTTAGCTACTTGCTTATATTTCGCTTTTGTCTCTAAACGGTATTAAGTTGAGAACTTACGTCAGCTTATTACAAGACTTAGTGGGTAATATCGTTGTTGTAAGCTTATAAATAAGTCACGACGAATGGAAACATATCTGAGTTATGAAATCAACAATTCATTACCGTCGTAAAGCCTCACAATTATATTATTAGCGATTACTATTGGTATAAATGTACGAATTTAGCTCGTATAATGTGAAAATTGGGAGAACTGAATCCCAAGGCGTCCGTAAAAAGATAGATGATTAGAAATGACTTTTGGAAGAGAAGACAATTTTTGCAACTTTTTTAGGATAACAATTTTTAGGATTATTTTTTCAAACTGAATAAATTTCCAGTTAAATAAAGTTTACTTTTACAGAGATAGGCTACCTTCTTGCCAATATCTAAAAAGACCTGTGAACGACCACGTTACTATCGTCTACCTACCTACCTACATTTTTTTTTGTTTGCTTGTATTTAGATACCTGGTTTATCCCAACTCACATTGGCATCTATCAATAATTTTGCATCTAGCTTCGACTAACAACTTTATACGATGAAACCTTCTTATTTAAGAGATCAGCACATATTCTTTAAAGTTAGGTTCGTTACAATACAAGCTGCTACTTAGCCGCTCCCAACAAGCAAGGGTGAACAGCTGCACGCATTATTCACGATTTATTGAGTACTGCCAAAGTCAGGAGTCATGTCGTGTTCGAAGTTCGCACTAGAGAGAACTACTTCATGTTTTAAACGTATGACCATCCTATAGTGAATATAGACAGACAATAAGCAGTTCATTAATAAAAGAGCTTCGTAAAAGTGGGTTTTGTGAAAAACAGAGGCATCACATGAATTCATATTGTAACTAACCGATGCTTAAGAATTTATGTACGTAGTCAGATAAAGTGCATAACAATAGCATTAACTTCTGACATTCCTAAGACATACTAGCTAACCTCCGTTTAACCCCTTTGAGAGTGACAGGTATAAAAACGACCGATTGTAACCTTTACAATGTTACAATAAAAGTGAATAGACAGTACTGCATCGTGATTTTAAACTAATTATCCAATTTGTCATCCTCTGCCTGTGTTTGAGCATAGCTGGCTCTTGGTAACTTCTACTTACCTATAGTTAAATTCCCAGAGCTGTCACACCGGATAAATTAGTCCCTTCGTCCTACTTACTTCACAAAGGCTGTCTGACTCGGCCTTTACTGCATTCCATTGCAGGTTACATTAGCTTTGCTCGTTCAAACAATTTGATTGCGACAATCTCTGTGTTTTCAGATTATAATTATGATTCTGTATCTCAGATCTCCTCGGAACGGACAGAAATTATTGTGGTGAGTGCTTCATACCCAGGAACAACATTGTACACGGACATAAGACTTTGAGCATTTCAAAACAGTGCGGTTACATCAAATGACTAGGTGACTACGTCAAATAAAAATTCCTCTCACCATATAACAGGAAATATATAGTTGCCTTTATTTCGTTTTGCTTTTACTTCAAACAGCTTCAAACCATGAAGTGACAAATCCGAATACCAAAGCTAGTAATTACCATTAAAGCATAATAGAAACAAATATTTTTATCTCGAAGTAAAAAAACGAATAAAATGTAAAACGAAAACGTAATAAAACCCTCATTGTACAGGATAATTTTTGAGAGAACTTAGAACTTTATCCTTTCTACAAAATATGTAAAATAGAAGACAAGTTTTTAACTGTAACTAACTACCTATTATATTATCTTGATTTCTTTTTACCATATTCATAAAAAGGGTGTCGTTTTTTGCTTTGCTGAGCATTTAGATTGTATCTCAGTAACCGACTTAAATGGAGATTTGTGGGCTTGCTATCCACCGATACCATCATATGAGTTATGAAGCTATAATTCTGCGTAATTTCAGTTATAATGCAATAAATATCGCTTTTGCACCCCTGCATTACCGTGAATTATAGAATTGTACTTCAATAATATTATGTTATAAGAATAGAAATAAGAAGACCAGATCGGGGATGTACTTAAAAAAGGCCAGGGCCTCGATCGCGTAAGTCGAGCTTGCTTCGTTCACTTGGCTTGGCTTCAAGCAAGTTGAACGGTATTCCGATTCCGATTGTAGGAATTGTCTAACTTTTGGGACGGTAATCGTCTTGGGGACAAAGAGTAAAAATATTCACTTGTAATCGTCTTCGTTGACTTGGCTTGCTCCTTACGCGATCGCTTGAAAGCCGCTGGCGGTCTTCAAACCCGCCCCAAGCAAAGCAAGTCCGCTTACGCAATCGACCGGCAGGTCAGGAGTACCCTAAACCGACGAGCGTGCATGAAGAGGTTGATGAATGTGAATGAAGCGAAAGAAGTATGTCTGGATCGTAGCAAGTGGAAGGAAGTGGTCTCTGCCTACCCCTCCGGGAAAAAGGCGTGACTTTATGTATGTATGTTATAAGAATGGGAAATATTTTTTACTATTACAAGACACACTTACCATTGATTATGGTAAATGCACTTTTATTCCGATTTCGTAATCCAATGCACCGATACAAAAAATAAATGTCAGATATGACTGGAATTGAAAATGCATGGATCAATCGTAGATCGAACATTAACATTCGTCGAATGAAGCGTGTCCAACGTGTAAGTGTTGGAAACGAATTTATAATCACCCGTATTGTTATTTTGCACGAATTGTATTTGTGCTCTGAATGACGTTCAAATAGAGCAAGGGCATGGATACACAGCCTTTGGAAAGACATTTATCTGCAGTTACGATGTTTTACGCATTGTTTTGTAGGTACCTATGCGAGGTAGATCGACGGTATAGTTCAATGCTACATTCTGTCATCCACACTTAGCAGATTTTGCTTTGGCAATATATTTCAAAATTTCGACCAAAGTGACTGATCGTGATAAAAAGCTATCCAATTATTTATAGGTATTACAAAATAATGGCGTCATAACGTTTAGGTTACGACAATACACACAATTAAAATTATGCATACATTAACACTGTCTCGAATATTTCTCTTTGCTGTCCTCAAATCTATACGATGTTGTAAATGATATATGATTCTACCAACATGGTACAAAAGTTCGTGATATTAATAAAATATCTACTTCTACACAGCAGCATTATTATTTTTCTTGAACCACGTAGATTTTCTTACAAATAATAGTAGCAAAGCATTTTTTTTTATTATCTGTATTGAAAATTTTGAGGCAAATGGATTGGCTACGGCACACAGCTTTGATGAAAGATGTAGTAATAGTCAAACAAACTGACAAAAACTTGATATAGATACCAAAGCACGCACAACCGTTTCAAATTCGATGTCATTTCTATAGACGATGATATTTCTTCAAGAAACCAACTTGTGGTATAATAGCAAACAAAAAGTGGATAGGTACCTATAGCATTTAAGAAACTGGTCAATGCTCTGAACTCCGGAAAATCAGAATGAGGATAGTTTTAGTTATATTTAAAATGGCGTGATTTTTCATGATTGCCCCTCCAAACCCGTCGTTCGCCTCATCAATATCTCTTGTCATATTCAATTTGTCTGTATAATTTTATGCTGCGTGTTTCCAGCAAGATAATGTCAATTTATCTTGCTAGAAACATGCAGTTCTGTTCTGCGTATATTTTGAACTGCGGATTTTTTTGTAAGATATCACGCAGATGTATATTATTACACCATACACATGATATCCAAAAACCATATTTTTTTATTATTAATATTTTTTTATTAAAGTTTTAAGTTGTTAAAATAAACAATATTTTTAAATAGTATACCAATATTAACAATATTTCATACACATCTATATTCCAATATAACGGATAAGTTACGGTAAGATAATAAGTACCGTACCTACAGTTTTTGCAGATGCAATAAGTACCTCTACGACTTATAAATAACTATAAGTAAATGAGTAATGACGAACATATAATTTAAGAAGCGTCAATCCGCAATTAAATGCCATTCAACGTACAGCCATACATGCAGGTGTCTGTCTACACATCATTAGTAAAGGTCAAATTTAAAAATATACTTATTCACATATTTTTTGCTGTTTCGGGACAAACAAGTTTTCTTCTTAGGAGTTTTATTCACTTAAATAATACTTTTTATCTCTAACTGACGTATTTTACTATGTATACTAAAGTTGTAATATTGCAGCAGAAGGCTCTTAGAGGACATTAATTGATACTCCATCTTTATTTGACATATTTTTTTTATCTTTAAAATGTAAGGACTTTATTTGTGTAAAGCATTCTTGTAACTCCATTCGTTGGAGGTTTATAGCTATAAACTCGGATTGGAGGCGATTAAAATCTTAATCAACGCAAAGTTTTAGTTCATGTGGGCAACTTTATTCCTAACACATTTGCATATAAGACGACGGAACAAGTACTCGTAAGTTATAGTACAGTAGATAAGAAAATAGAAGGAATGTGAGGCACAATCTTACGCCCTTCTGAGAAGGGGAAAAAAGCGATGGATAAAGAAAAACTAATTGTACGTATCTAATAAACGACAATGTGTAACATTTGTAACTGGTAAATATTTTTTTATGAATAAATACCGCTGTCCTGTTTATTTTAGGTTACCGTAGATTGATTGACAGTCAATAATAATAATTAATTATAAAAACATTACGTGGGACAAAATTTATGTGAAACGCCAAAAATAAGATTAGGTATGAAAATTAAACCAATTTTTTAATTTACCAGAATATGTATTAGCTTATTGTTGTTTTTCTGGGTAGTGGACGGACACGGACATCGATTAATTTGGCTCATCAAGCGCTTTGTTTGTGATCACTAATTTTAATTGTTAAAAAAGCAATTTGCAACTGCTTGTGAAGAATGCAAAGTGAGCAGATATATTTAAGAGTCGTTAGAGATTTCTAATAATAATATATTACAGATTATTAACAAAATTAACTAAGTTCCTGTACACACCAACTTTGTTTTACATAATAATCGTATCGTATCGAATGTTGTTATATCAGTCTCAATTGAAAGATTCATCAAGCATGTCATGAAAATTGCATTTGGTCCCAATATTTTTTATACAAGATGCGAAACATCCTATGCTTATACCACAAGTGTTTATCATGTTGTTTAAACGTAGGAAGTTTAGTTTTATCAATATGTAATTGTGAAGCTGGTGGATACAGCATTAAATGAAACCTGCCGGATTATCAGTGGTTGCCTTAAACCGACCCCGGTACCAAGGATGTATCCACTTGCTGGAATAGCGCCGCCAGAAGTCCGCAGGATTGTGGCAAGCTCTTCCGAAAAGAACAAAATGCTAGACGACACCACATACCCGTAAAAAACCTTAAAAACTTCATGAAGTGTGTTTCAGCGCTTCACGACGAAAATCGGTCAAACGAGAGATTGAGGTTGTGGTTTCATTATGTCGACCTTCCTAGCCCTTTTGTCCCACTACTGTCTGTAAATCCACCGCCTAGATATGAGTTACCATGGCTTACCTGGAAAGGCTTCGGACTCAGGTCGACCGAAGTAAGGAGAACGTGTTCAGGTGGGTATTCTCTGACGGTTCTAACTTATTGTGCAAGTGTGGTGCCGTTCCCCAAACGATGGAGCATTTGATGTCGTGCCCTGCGTACCCCAGTAACTGCACGCGGGAGGATTTAATTTACGCTACTGACAGCGCAACTTGTGGCCAATTTTTGGGCTGAGACAGTCTAGGTTTGCCAACAACACGAAAAGAAGAAGAAAATGCTATTAGGTAAACAGTGCCAAGTATGGTTAAGACATAGGATACTTTTTAAGGGAAAAAGTCTTATTCTGATGGGAACATTTTACATAACGCGAGCATAGCCGCGGGAGGACAGCTAGTGCATCTATAAATTCAACAAGTTCAATGGAAAACCTTAATCTTGGAAAATTAAAATAAATATTAGACAAAACACAATTAGATAGGAAATCACAATGCGAATTTCTACATAGTGCGTAACTGACCCCAAAAGCGGGTACACGCAAAAATAAATAAGTAAATATTAAGGAATATGTATTAGTAAGTACTACAAGAATGTATTAAAAAATATTAGTTGTTGAATGATGAATTCCTTAAAGAAAATGAACCTAGACTATATTTTTATAGTCTAGGTTCATTTTCTTTATTTTTCTGATTTTTATTTATTCTGATTAATTTTTGTATATTCTGTTTATTTCATAATACAGAAAAATATTTGTATTGTATTGTAGTATGTTTACCCTGTACATCTCGTAAATTCAGTGATGTGACGAGTTAGTAATGCAGGTTAGTTCTTACTTCTCCGCCCTTTGAAAATTCTAAATGAAACCAGCATTCTCCATAAACCCTCAACGTTAGCATAGTAAGCAAGTATTAAGCACAGACATGCGGATATAGACACGTATTTATTTTAAAGCCATTTTCATTCAACAAGTAATTAAGAATATTTATTACTTACTGTATAGTTGAAATAGGGTTGTCTAGCGGTCCACCTGCCTGCCGCCGGTCCGGAGGCTGCGACGTCCCTGGAATGCGACACCTGTGACCACAACCACACTCACAGTACCACACGGAACACTTCCAATTCAAAAATGTTGTACAATATTGAGTTAACACACAGGCGCGGAAGAGATAGTTGCCGGCTTGATTCAAAATGTCACTTGAATTCGAATTAGGTCGATTTGAAAAGTTTCGCGCGAACAATCGACGCAAGGAACCTGGCGTCAGGACAGAGCGGCGAATGAACTCGGACTGGAGAGGAGAATGAGAGGGGGGCGTGCGAGCGAGTGGGCCGAACGGGATGCGACAGTGGCGCCATCACACCTGTTGTCGCGAGGGCGTACAACTACAGCGCAACGTATTCAAGCCTGCTCCGTTGCTTCATTGCTACGAACATTAATTTCTTTACTTACGCAACACTGCAAAGTTTAACCGGGTGCTGGCCAGGAAGAAATGTCGTCGAGAAATTATTATGCATTTGTAAAGCTTGTCCAATTGAAATTCTTTGTTGTTGTTGCACGCTCCAGCTTACTGCTTGTCACCGCGATGCAATAACTAACATTCATAAAAATGTCTTTTGCTTTTGTATTGTAAATAAGTTGGCAGAGTTGGACGTGTCTTTTGCCAAGAGAAATAGGTAGATACTTTAGTGTAGGCAACCTGTTTCATTCAAAGACACTTAGCCTTCGTAAATACCGTTGAACTTTAGGCAAATTTTATATAAAAAAGTTATTGTAAATTATCTGGCTCGATCTTATAATATAATCTACACGATGGAAGGAATATCATCATCATCAACAGCTCCCCACCGAGGGGCTCGAGCCTGCCTAAGTGGGATTATATTTGTTCAGTAATGCTAGTGTTCACTTTTATTGTCTAAGCTTTTACGATTTTTAGTATTTTTGTAATTTTTTCAGTGGTTAGCCTTATAACCGTGATAAGAAGACCTTTTCTGCACTTTTTTATTTATTTATATATGGCTTCTGCATTTAGCAAAACCAAACCTTCTGGCCGATTTACATAATCATCTCTACAGCAAATTATCAGCCCCTTAGTTGAGCTATCTGGTTTAGTTCCTTCGGGCTCCTATCATAAGTAATTCGAAACTTGGTTTATGCTTCATGGAAGCCAAATAAAGCTCTGCTCATCCCTTTGGAGATAAAAGCGTGAAATTATCAATGATCCAGGTATGTATAGAGAAGTTAGTTTAAATTAAATGCAATTTTTATTACCGAACAGAGCCAATTGAACAGATATCTTCATACAAAAGACATCAACGCGAGTGGTACAGTAAACTTTTAATAAAATTGCGGAGACTTAAATGTTATATTTTTAATATTATATTGATGTATATTTACTATATTATTTTACGAAATGCCACAAAACTTAGGGAATTCCACTTTTTATTTGGTTCGTATCGCAAATTATGTTTGAAAAAAAAAACGAACTTAAAATTTTATAATTATTTTATTTTAGGTAACGTGCCATTATGAATAAATCTTTATTGTGTCTCATACCGTATCGTTTTAACTTTTAGTTAGTAAGATTGGAAACTAAAGGTACAATTTTTATAGAAAATATTGCATTTCTACTTTAAATTACAATGTGTATGGCACATGCTATAATACAAAATATACAGAAATACCAGCTAATAGTACAATCTAATATCACTTTAGTTTAATGATATATTACGTGGTGATGCAGATGAGTTATTATAACGACGATTAGTAGCGCTAGGTGTCCGAATATATCTGTGAACAAAGAAGGAAACATACATGAGTTGAGACCTATTTTGGTATTTTTTTTTATTATTATTGCAAATAGCTAATAGGTAGGTAGGATACTTACACGTAGAACTAGAAGGTTCATCCTGCATCGGAGACCGATACTCATCAGTTATATCCATAAACTGATAAATCGCCTTGAATCCAGTTCCATCTAGCCTATCGTTTGACCTAAAAAAAAATAATGTCTTAGATGTCTCTTTTATAGATAAAAATCTGAGTTCTGGCCGTCTAAGGAAGTGGCCGTAGGTGACCGGATCCAAATATTTCACGAAAAATTTCTAAGCATTTTGAGGTTAATAAATGAAGGCTTCAGATTTTGTTCTCTACCTCATGTGATTTAATTTTTGAGAGAATATCATCAACAATTCATATACGTCCCCAGAAAGGGGTCAAGTCTACCCTGAATTAAGGTAAACAGTCCTTAGACGATGAAACTGGGAGCACGGTTGGTCGACTTCACACACCTTTGAATCGCAGGATACGAAGGGAAATCTTCACCGTCAGAGCGTCAAGTAAACGTAAATATAAATTTGAAAGAAAACACATTTTGTACGTGGTCGTAGCTACCCTAGCAACTAAAAAAAACTGCTCTAGAAAATTTTTCATATTAATAAAATACTCGTACAGGCACTTACTCGTATCGTTATTGTACTGTAAACATTTTTGTATATACCTGAACGTCACTTTGAAGAAATTCCTTTCTGACTCAAGGTGAAATTCTTTCATCTGCCCGCAGTATCTACCGTATCTATTGTCTTCAGTCATATAGTTTGAAAATTCGACGTAATCACTTGCTGAGACTGCTTCACATCTGAAACAACAAAATTTTAGGTGATTACCAAGACTTACTCATAAAAGACATTTTTATTATGTTTCGCTTCCTCTAAATTCTAGTTAGATGTTTGTTAAAACAAGAATCTGTCCTAAACAAAATATTATGCGTTGCGTGCGTGGTGTCGCACTAGATATTAATTCTGTGGCACTAGTGTACCTACAGTCGCGCTATCGTCCGCCGATCCTCCGTGTGTTGCTCTTCAGTACAAGACTCTCAGACAGACTCAGTATACGACTTTAAGACTCAGTATTAATACGACTCCTAATACTGAGTCAGTAAATAAATGTTGCTTTTTTTCCGTCTAGTCCATGCTTATGCCTCTGTCCATTTTCATTTTATTATATTACCTACCAATCATGTAAATCGTAATACCGTCGCCTTAGAGTGAAAACCTCGGAAACTGATTTCGGTCAAAATTTATTTCTTTTGTTTTTGGAGAGAAGAACTCACAAAATCAAGCCCTAATTTTTTTTCTTATGAAATCATCCAATATTCCAATAGCATTCTATAATAAACTAATAACACGACTTTTTTTAAACATTGGTCCAATTATCTTACACGACGCTGTTTTTTTATTCCTCTTGAAAAAAAGATTCACTTACGAGGTTTTCACTCTAAACTAAAGCGACGATACGTAGTTATGTCCTTACTAATGCAACATGAGTTACATAGCTTTGAATTTTATAATAGAACATTAGTATAAATCAAAGTTAGACTCTTCTGCTTGTTTACTTTTAATCAAATACTCGTGTATTTTATTCAGGTAGGTGCAAACAATTAATATTATAGCAAGCACAAGTAGGTACAGTTCTAACTCCTATAAATTACTATCGTCAACTGAAAAGCTCTTTTACAGAACAGAAAAAAAATCAGACCCTGAATTAAAAATATTAGAGGTATTCCATCACCTACCTAATTTCGAAAGAAATAACAACAGAGCTCCTAAAATAGTATGGTGCATTTTATGGAGCGACTTGCAGTTTTATTTTAATACTTTTAGTCTTAACATTTGAACTTGTTAGTCACCTATTCTTTTCATAGTCGTTTTAATAGCAACTCTTTCTATTGATTGTGTTATTGTTACCGATTCTAAACATGTTTTGTTGTTCTTCTGCACGTTTGTTTAATATAAACAGCAAATGAAAACAATAACATTTAACAATGAAGTGCACTCGACCTGCCAGACATATAGTCTAGCTAGGTTGTTGGGTAAAATACTAACCTACTGCTTCTAGATCTTGTAAATACCATGAGTAAAGTAACTTAGTTGTTTTTGTTCGAGTAACTTGTACTTGATTAATATTGGTATCTAAAGTAATGTTAGTGCTATTAGCGAATATATTTTTTTTATTATTCACCTTTTAATATAATTAGGCTGAAAGAAAATATATTGGCCGTGTGGTGACGGACGGCAGAGTAGAATACATTTGTCACCAACCCCTACTCTTCCCGTGGGTGTTATAAGAGGCGATTTAGGGACTACACATTGAACAGGGAACGGGCAGCAGCGCTCTCTGATACAGTAACCTTTTAATCTGCGATCTCCAACCCGCCTGCCAAGCGTGGAGATTATGGCAAAACCCTCCACTTAAGTGGAAGAGGCTCATACATAGTCCAGCAGTGGACTGTAACGGGCCGTTGATGTTGATGTTGATGAAAGAAAATAAGTAAATGAATGAAAAGCTATCAGCGGCTATGATTCGATCAAATCATCTTCGTTAAATTTTATATTCAGCATTACAGGTTGCGCAGCTACTTATGAGACCTGACCTTAAATGTGACACTGACCGTATTTTTCCCTCTCAAACTCACTCAAACTCGCTACACGGAAAACTCTTATTTTCAGACGAAAAGGTTATTCAACCGCAAAGTCCTACCTAACTGAGGACAGTCACACAGAGTGCTGTTGTTCTGTCTCACCCTGTCGGTATCCAAACCCAGGACCGAAACGAAAGCCGAATGCTCACCGCTGCTGGGCCTCAGAGGCCGTTAATGATGTTAGTTTTGAATAAAACTTACGGCGAGACCCCCTCGACATCGAAGTTGGTGAAATGCAGGTGGACCTTCTCCGTGTCAGCTCCATGGAAGAAGTAAGTGCATTCCGTGTCCCGTGGGTACGGTCCAGGGGAGTTCGGTGACGCGAAAGTGCCGTTTCGGGACTCCGTGCTGTTGTAAACAAATGCACAAGGAAATTCTTTGAGCTGTCTCCCCGATGTGATGCCAAAATCTGAAGAGGAAAAAAGATAGTGTTATAACATTTACTAGTATTACATGAATATTGATCGATATGTTAAAAAAGTGTAGATAGACCGAACGTTATCTTCATTACCGTCAGAAACATTTGGTTTATCTAACACGATTCATGATTCTGTGGGCCTACACTTAGGTTTCGAGTCAAGTCAAAAATACTTATTAATATGTTTCAAAGTAAAATGTAGTTAAAACAATTTATAAGCTCACTTCTAGTAATTAAAATTTGCTATCAAGGTTATTTTATTGCAGGGTGCTACTGATCGCTGCTACGTGGCTTGGTGGTAATGTACCTGTAACTCATAAACATTTTAGATTTTATTGAGCTCCGTATCCATTATATATGGTTAAAGATATCCAAGATTTCCAAAAATCTTTTATTTCAGTAATTTTAAAATAAATATAATAATTTATATGGGGACATCTCACACATGGCCATCTGATCCCAAACCACACCCGAACTAAGCAAAGCTCATTGTTACGAAATGCCTTGGACGGGATTCGAACCTGCGACCCGGTGTATTACCGACTAGGCTACGGGGCCGCCGTCAACTTACTAATTTATAAATACAAATTTAAGCAAAAAGAGGTTGCCTACTTACTTTCTACAAAAGAATAAGAAATCTTGAAGCCCCTCGCGTATCTTGAAGAATGGGTGCCCCTGAACTCCAGCATCAGCTTGGGCCCATTAGACATGATGGGCTTAGGGAGGTCGACGCCGCAGAAGGTGGAAACCTTCTCTAAACGCCCGTCCACGTTTATGAATGCTTGTAAAGAGTCCACGTTTGAACAGCTGGAAAGAAAATATAGTCTTTTGTGGATTATCATAAATAATTATTATAATTATATACAAGTAAAATGAAATTTAATGGTTTTACACTAATGCAGTTGGATCGGAATCAGAACAGAGAACACTGGACTTAAATATTAAAAATGAGTAGTTGAACGTATGGTTGTATGTCAACGACCGCCAGAGTTGGAGCCGCTAAAGAACCCTGACTAACATACCTAGCTCATGTAATAGGGGATCGGACTACTTTTTTCTATCGAACACTAAAAATATTTTTGCTCTATCTTTAAAATTGACCGAGTTATAAAGGTTTGAATTTCAAGATTAGACAGAGAGCCACATAGGTACCGTTGTTAGTAATGCCATATAATCTCCATACAAAAAATCGTTTTTTAAAGAGACAGACATATTGAAACTTTAAAAAATCACTGTAAATTTGTTTTTCAACCGATTCTGTTTTTTTCTTCGCGAATCGTCTGCTAGTAATCTATATTTTAAAAATAATTCATAACATATTTTATTTTCAAGGAATAAATTCAAAATCATTAATAGATTGTGGTAAAAACTAAGGGATGGTACATGCTTCTCTACTCTATTCTATTCTAAATATGGTAAATTCATAAAATATGGTGAACACTCCGATCCCCTATTAAACAGTGTCTCCACTCCACCAGGATTCAACCAAGAGTTGCCACCTTTCGTTAGCCAAATTCCGGGAGACAAAAATAGCGACTTTTCACAACTTTTTATGAGTTAACCGTTTTTCTTGAAATGAAGTCGAATTTATGCCTTTTTTGTGGCACTTTTGGAGCAGAAAGTCCACTCGCATTGCAGACAGAATCTTTATCATCGGCAGACATTATTTTAATTTAATCAAAATATCCACGTCCATAGAGCTAGAAAATGGCTGAGTAAAACAAACAATCAAACGAGTTCCGGGAGAAATTAGTTTCTTTAAAATTCCTTCCGGGAGCCGGGAGATTTGAATTTTCATAGGTAAATTCCGGGAAGCTTCCGGAATTCCGGGAGGGGTGGGAATCCTAATTCGAACCCAAATCATTTGTAAAGAAAATCGAACGCTCTACCATTCCGTAATGAAGACAATATATTGGATCTTAAATTCCTATTATTTGTAATTAATTGAACCAGATACTTACTCTAAGGATCCATCAGAAGCTTTATATAAAAAGAAGTCTTGGAACACGAGTCTGACCCTCTCCTTGCCTCGGCCAAAGAACTCGTAGTGGCAGTGTGTGTTCGGGGGGTAGGGTGACGGGAAGTGGGGGGAAGTCAGTGTGCCATGCTTCGTGCCGTCACTGCTGAACTCCTGGTGGCAAGACGAGGCTGAAAAGACAGAAAAATGACAATCAGGGACAAGGTTCAAAAATATGACGAATATGTTGGAATATGACGCAGCATAAAATTTATGTACGGGTATTTTTGTAACGTCATCTCAAATCTTATGATATGATGCTGTAGTTCTTCTAAATACTGGCAATAATCGAATTAGTTTAGTCACACACCACCACGATCGATCCTTCAGACAAGTACCAAGATAGAAAATAAAATACCATTAATCTTTATTGACACCAAAGAAACGGAAAGAAAAGGAAAACAAATCACATCACACTATAATATTATAAATGTGAAAATATATTTGGATGTTTGGTCCGCTTTCACGCCTATACTACTGAACGAATTTCGACGAAATTTAGAATGAAGATAGTTTGTAACCTGGATTAACACATAGGATACTTTTTACCGGCAAAAGTCTTATTCCCACGGGAAAATCTTGCGTAGCGCGAGCGTAGCCGCGGGCGGATTGCTAGTAAAAAATAAAACTTGAAAGGCGGTCTTACTGTCAAGATACTTCCAGACTTCCTTAGAAAACGGCGCGGTTAAGTGTGACGTGCACAGAATATTACTGGATTAGTAAGTAGTGTAGCGTTGTGTTACGCTTCGGTGTTCGAAACTTTTTCGTGTTTTTCTCAGTCTTTTTTCTTTTTCTAATTTCTAATTTTGAATTCGATTTTGAAAGGCTTTTGTTTTTTTTTGTTTTTTTTGGCATTCAATTTGTGGACTGGGTTTTGTGCGGCGCGGCGTAAAAAGAGCTGCTTAACCTTGAAATTTGTGTGACGAAGCTGTAATAAAGTTTTGAAAAGCTCTTGGAGCTGTTTTACATCAAAAGCTTATAATTATTAAAAGATTACCATATCTGAAAGCTACGACAGAGAGCTCTTTTAACCGGTTTTCCTGGAAGACAAAGCTTCAGATCAGGTTCGAGCTGCCAGCTCACCCTCGAGAGGGGACGGTCTTGGCCGTGACGTCGAGGACCCTAACTTGCTGCTGTGGACGCGCGCGTGGAAGTTCCGGGCTGCAGTCTTGCTGCAATTTCGGGGACCTTGGCATCGGCTCATTGGAGGATGCTGCAGTAGCACGGGTTGCCGATGTGCTGATCACGGGACCTTCGCCAAGGGAGTGCGGTGTTGTTTGGAGTTTATTAGATTTGACGTATTATTTTTAACGTACTTTTTAGATTCAGTTAGGTAACCTGTAAACTAACCCTTAAATTGGTAAGTTGCTAGTTTTTTTTCCCTAAATTCAAACCGGCTCTTCACGCCACCGTCATTCATTCCAGGTTGTACTTTTGGCACCTTACGTTATTCCCCATACTTGATCTACAGTTTTGTTGCGCAATAATTCCCTAGACGGGTAGGGGTCTATTTCCATCACAACCACAGGAGACTCGTACTAATTTTGGGGAACTGTTATATGTTTTGTTATTTTTCTGTTCGGTTTTTAATTCAAAATTATTTATGTTATGTATGACATCTTTTACCGTGTTTCCGTTTTTTGTATTTGTTCTTTTGTGTGATTTTGTTCGGTTTTAATTTTGGTAAGTTACTTTAAATCAAATCTTGGCTTTTTTATACCTTTTTTAGTCTAAATTACATTCGTGTATAGTACTTAGTTCTTTTGGCCTTTTATTTTTAATACTACAGTAGGTATAATGTAGGTAGGTACGTACTGCCCTCCGTTAACTATAAGGTCGCTAAGCCACAAAACCAACTTCTGAGATACGAGCGAAAAAGAGTGGGAAAATTTAATATTGATGTAATTTGATAGCTATTGTTCGTACAGTAAACTTTAAAATATATATACACAGCTCTTTTTATTTACTATCGAATGGCAAATATCTTGATTTGGAATAACTAGTTTTAAATAGGAAAAAACCTCTTTTGGCTTTATAGCCGTGTAAAATTTGGTTCTTTTACCATAAATACTTTAATAAAAGGTCACTAAGTACGCCCTAGCGACCTTATAGTCTAGGATTTATACGTGAATATGTGTCTTATTTTTTATGTAAAATAATTATTTGCAATACCTACACTAAAACGACGCTTAAGTATTTAACGACCATACAACGTGTTACAAAAAATACCAAAAAAAAGAATATTCTTCATCACAGGCATTTAATTAAAATTTTCCCATCTCTAGTGTCAATTGACACCTAAAATATAGACTATCGATTCTCAGAACGGAAAAGTATATGTACACCATTTGTGCCTACATTTTTAAAAGAGATGTACTGAAATCTATTTATGTTTAGATACATAAATATTATTTTGAAAAATTTAGTTCATTATTTCATTAATTTATTATTTCATAACAATTATTTAACATGAAGCTTTATTTTATTTATTTGTAGTTTTTTCATTTTGAAATTAATTGTTCTAATGTGGATGTTATGGTACAAGTAGTACGTAAACATTTTTAACCATAACGGTAAAAATAGGCACATATACCTAAAATTACATATCTGGTCCGAATATTCTTTGACACAGCTGATCACTAGAGATGGGAAAACTGTAATTAAATGCCTTTGATAAAAATATTCTTTTTTTTGGTATTTTTTGTAACACGTTGTATAGTCAAGTATTGATAGTTTCAATGCAATCAAACCTTACCTAGAACGTCGCTACAGTTGTTTAATTGCTTTGTAGACTAGCTTTTTGAGTTAAGCGTCTTTTTGTTTTCTTTTAATATGAATAAATCTTACAATAAAGTTACTTCACTATAAGTCAGCTAAGCTTGAAACCTCGCAATAAAAAGACCTTTTAGCTATGTATTTGGGATTGAAAAGTGACGTACAAAAAGAGAAACGGTTAGATAAAATAAATCGTTTAAAAAAGAAACATTAAAATATTCCAGGCAATTTTTTTATAATTAAGTAGGTAACAAATCACTTGGTGAGTTTTCTTACGACTTAGATACTCGTACCTACTATACAAAAACAAAATTAACACATATTATTTAACAACAGGTGCTTTTTGGAATTACAAAAATGTTTCAGTAACAAAATCTGTAGAAAAACAAACCTAAATAGGTTCTTTTACGAGTAGAAATATTCACATAATGTTCCACTAGTTAAAATTGTCAAACCGTCTCGCAAGATTTGACGCCTTCCAGCCCCCAGAACAAGCTGGGTTTCAAGAAGGTTTCAGTACCGTAGACCACATCCACACAGGAGACAGGTTATACAGAAGTTGCAAGAGTATAATCAGCCGCTGTGTCTAGCATTTGTGGACTACGAGAAAGCCTTCAACTCCATCGAAACCTGGGCTGTTCTAGAATCCTTGCAGCGATGCCAAGTCGATTGGCGGTACGTGGAGGTACTGAGAAGCCTGTACAGTATGGCATCAATGTCTGTCCAAGTACAGAATCATAAGACAAAACCCATCCAGTTGCTCAGAGGAGTGAGACAGGGGGATGTCATCTCTCCGAAACTGTTCTCCAACGCACTGGAGGATCTTTTTAAAACTCTAGACTGGAACAAATTGGGCATCAATATTAGTCACCTCCGCTTTGCCAATGACATAGTGTTAATGGCTGAATCGTTGCAGGATCTGTAAAAAAAGCTGCACAGTCTTAACGCTGCCTCATTGTCGGTCTCCAGATGAACTTGGACAAGACTAAGGTCATGTCATGTTCAACGAACTAATTATTCCGGAACCGATCTCGATCAATGGCGAAGTGCTCGAAGTTGTCCAAGGATATGTCTACCTCAGGCAGACATTGCAGTTGGGTAGAGACAACTTCGAGCGTGGAATCGCAAGAAGAGTACAGTTGGGCTGGGCAGCATTTGGGAAACTGCGTCATATCTTCTCGTCAATACTACCGCAATGCCTGAAGAGCAGGGTGTATAACCAGTGTGTCTTACCCGTTCTGACTTATAGAGCCGAATCGTGGAACATGACGGTGAAGCTGGCCCACCGGCTAAATGTCACTCTGCGAGCTATGGAAAGATATATGCTTGGTATTTTGCTACGGGATAAAATCCAAAACGAAATCATCCAGCAGAGGACCAAGGTAGTTGATATCGTCCAGAAGTGTAGCAAGCTGAAGTGGCAGTAGGCTGACCACGTCTGTCACAGAACCGATGAGCGTTGGAGCAGACGGGTGCTTGAGACCACGTCTCGGGAAACGTAGTGTGAGACTCCACCCTACCAGGTGGACCGATAACCTGAAGAAGGTCGCTGGTGGTGGCTAGATGAGGAAAGCGAGTGATTGGGGAGGCCTAGAACGTACCATACTAAGTAAGGTCTTTGTTCGTAGAGACATTATCGATTTTCTGCAATAAACAAAACATATTTAGAATAATTTGGCGTCCCATAAATACAGAGTGTCTACAAACGGATACAGTGATTATTTTAGTTTGTTATGCTAAAATATCAACAATTGAAAAAGTTATGGAAGGTTAAATATAATGAATGAATGAATGTAGGTATAGGCAGTGTCTAAGGTAGGTACTTAATTAAGGATTTTGCTCATAAAAACACATCCATACACACAGATAAACTTTCGCATTTATAATATTAGTAAAAAGTTTAAATTCTAAACAATCCTGCCAGACATCAATCTAAATTAAGAGGGAACCATTATTAGCAAAACATTGTAGTCTTCTTACCTAGAAACAGTATAAACTGTAACTTACCCAGGAACCCTCTCAGCCATAATAACAATTTGGCGGGAATCTTCCTGCACAGCAGCAGCGCGCGTCCACCAATGACGGCCTAGGCGACGCGACACGGGGAATACCGCAGTCCGTAGGGTAAGACGCGAGAGCAGATTGCGACTTTTTAGCAAAGTATTGTGGCTTAGCGTTCTTGTAGCTAAGGGTTCATTCGCTTATTATTATTCATCGATGTATTTAAAGGCGGATAGAACTTTCGAGGCAAGTAAATATGTTTATAATACTTCAAGAATCCTAAGCTATAAAGGAAGAGAGTTTAATGTCATTAAAGCTCAGTATTTTCTACAACTTCTTTTTAGCGTATGATTTATCGACGTGATTAAACTCAATGAACCTTAACTTAAAGATCGCAAAGTAATAGCATATGCATAGCAAAGTAAAATCGAATAACGTTCGTTTAGCTATGCAAACAATGAAACAATTTTGAAATGATGATGGTATTAAGGGCTGAATGCGACCATTTACTCAAGTACCTATTGACAGTAGACGTCGTTTTAGCTGTGTATAACATAAATTTAAACGTATTTAACGCCTTTTTTGTTAGACGTATTTCCAGAACTGCAAACGTTACCAAAATGATTCCAATACAGATAGATAGAGAATTTTTTTCTATGTAAGCTGGCATCCAAAACTCAAAATTTACCTCCTGAGGCTTAGCGACCTTTTAGCTAACGGACGGCGTAGGACTCTTCATAATCTTAGAGAATTCTAAAAGTGTTCAATTAGGTACTACGTCATCTCTCAAGTCATGGACACGTTTTACCAATAGCAAGTTTTTTTATTTATTAGGTAATTTTACAAAATAATAATTAAGTATTTATTATTTATTGCGCATTCTCGTGCATAGAGAAACGTAAATTGAAAATCAATGTTTTTTCTTGTGAGTTATGACGCATGCGTGTAACGAAACGTTGTTGCTAGTGCTGTATCAAGTGATACTTGTTACGGTAACACGATATTCCTGCAACAGTTGTAACAAGTAGTGATTAGACTTGGATCATAATGAGCTTAGTTCATAAGATACTGAGCATAAAATAATATACTCATCGGCACTTCTAACCGCCCACCGTTGTATTTAGGGTTAATTTCAAACTACGCTTATTGTTATACATTACAATTTTTGATTTATTGATAATTAAAATTAAAATTAAGCACTTAAATAAACGTTAAATTAACTACATTTTAACTAACATTAGCTGTTTGTAACTAATATAATTTTATTATAAAGAATCATGAGTATTCCCTGAAATTAAGGGTGGGCGGTTAGTTATGCTGGTGAGTATATTTTCATATTTAAATAATTCTACCTACTTTTATTTTTTAATGATAAGGAAAATTGTAGTTATGATTTCATAACGCATTTATAGTTAACATTACGCAATTTTTTCTCATTATCGTTATTAAAAGTTCGTGATAGTGGCCTTAACGTATCTCGGAAACGACTTCAACGGCCCGTTACAGTCCACTGTGGACTATGAGCCTCCTCCACTTAAGTGGAGGGTTTTACCATAATCTCCACGCTTGGCAGGCGGGTTGGAGATCGCAGATTAAAAGGTTACTTACTGTATCAGAGAGCGCTAAAGTCAAAGTCAAAATTATTTATCTCCATAGGATGTTAGTACATCATTTAGATCCGTCATTACATTTTTTAGGTGAGTTCGCTAACACAATGGCGGAATCTGTGGAGAAGAGCTCACCGAAGAAACTCCACAGTCGTTGCATTTTTTGCGTTTCCTTTTTTAAATAAAATATTGTCAATTACAAAATTAATGCTTAATAATATATATCGAAAAATCCTGCTACTCAAACAATCTATTCCCATGGACATTATTAAAAATCTATCCTCTAAGTAATCAGATATCCTTTAGTAACCTTTATTATACAATTTCTGTTTTATAATTATTTTAAACTTGTCTGAAGGCAAGTTTTTAATATCAGTAGGGACCTGCTGCCCGTTTCCTGTTCAATGTGTAGTTGTGGTCTCTAAGTCGCCTCTTACGACACCCACGGGAAGAGTAGGGGTTGGTGATAAATGTATTCTACTCTGCCGTCACCACACGGCGGAAACGACTTAACATAAAAATATTATTCCAAGAGTACTAGAAAGCTGATTTTCGACCAAGTTTAATGATAGTCAGAATAAAAAATAATTTTCACATAACGGCCTTTTATCGTATCAGAGCAGAATAAAAGACAAAATAAATAAATACAAAGAAAAATTTTGTGATCGTTGAAAATGACGGATGATCTGGCAACATAGAAGTACATTGGATAATCTACACGATGAAGAAGAAGATTGGATAAGTAAGACACGGGGGTGGGACACCAGCTGCAGATGTATATCGTAATAAATTCCGTGTGACTGCAAAGCCAGAAATAAAATCTTCAATGTCATTTCATATTTGTTATGAAAATAATTAATTTTCCGACATCCAAACCTAAGTATTAAAACTGTTCCAAAGTAACAGCTACTTCAAACTAGTATGAGAATAATAGCCCTAGATCTACATCTACAGCTGTCTGTCAGCGTCAAACTGACGTTTCTTTTTGTACGTGTTCTACGTACTACACGTTTTCAATGTTTGTTTTTGGGCTAATTGGATTACTTAAAACGTCCAAATGGTTTTGTTAGTTCGTTGAAATGTAAAATGAAGTGTTTATCAGAAAATTTTAATCTTAGCACGGGTTTTAGTGGGTGTTTCAATTATTAAATCGCGAATTGTAAGTGATAAACAAAGTAAACAATGTCAGAATTTCAACCTTTTTTCGTTGATCGGGCTAAAGGAGGGCGAGCTTCTTGTAAGGGGTGTAAAGGCAACTGTCCTAGTGGTGAGCTACGTATGGCTAAACTTGTGGCAAGTCCGTATGGAGAAGGTCAGCAGATGAAACAGTGGCACCATGTAGACTGTCTTATGAACGTCTTACTGAAGCAACGGCCTACTACAAAACGCATAGACTCTATAGATGACATCGGCAACTGGGCAACCCTGAGTAAAGAAGACCAAGAATACATTCTGAAAAAGATAAACGAAACAGAAAAATTGTATGAAGAAAAAAATAGTGGCAAATATAAAGCAAAGGTAATAAAAAACGAGTCTACATTCCACACAAAAAATGCTAATACCAATGCGGTTACAGTAAACCATTCTAAACTTCTGGATCAAAGCAAAGAACTAGATGTGGAAGATAACAAGTTCTCGATGTTTGCTAAATTATGTAATAAAATTTCTAAAGTAGACGCTTACACAGACAAAACATCAACTGTAAACAATTTTTTCAGAAAAGGATCAGGCGATGAATTTAATGGAGATTTAAAGTTGTGGTGTAAATTGTTATTACCTCAAGCGACAAAGCGAATTTACAATCTAAAAAGCAAACAACTTGTAAAATTATTTTCGAGGATTTTTAATACTGACCATGATGACATGCTAACACATCTGGAAAATGGGGATGTCGCAGATACAATACAGTATTTCTTTTCGAAATCAAGAAATTACCAATCCAAAGCAGAAAGCACTTTGACAATTCATGATGTTGAAAATTTCCTGGAAGACTTGTCAAAATTAACAAAAGAAGAGGAACAAATCTATCACTTTAAGAAAATTGTTAAGAAATGTACGTTAGAAGATATGAAAATGCTTATTCGACTAATAAAAGGTGACTTAAGAATAAATGCAGGACCAAAACATATTTTAGAAGGAGTTCATCCTGATGCTTACAATGTTTTCCAGACTTCTAGAGATCTAAGTATGGTTTTAGATAGAGTTTTATCACAAAGTAGTGGAGTGAAGCATAAAGATGCATCACATAAGAGTGTTGAAGCAAAAATAGTCCTTATGACACCTGTTTTACCAATGCTAGCTGAAGCATGTAAGTCTGTTGAAATGGCTATGAAGAAATGTCCTAATGGCATGTTTTCAGAAATAAAGTATGACGGAGAGAGAGTGCAGGTTCATAAAAAGGGAAATGAGTTTAAGTATTTCTCACGAGCGTTAAAGCCAGTGATGGCCCATAAAGTCAGCCATTTTAAAGACTATCTGCCACAAGCTTTTCCTAAAGGAGTTGACATGATTTTGGATGCTGAAGTTTTAATGGTTGATGTAAAGACTGGGAAACCCTTGCCGTTTGGAACTTTAGGAATTCATAAACAATCAGAATTTAAAGATGCTCAAGTATGTCTTTTTGTATTTGATTGTCTTTATTACAATGGGAAAGTTTTGATAGATATTCCTATAAGAAAAAGGAGGCAAATCTTGCATGAAAATATGGTAGAAGTTAAGAATCATGTGATGTTCTCTGAGCAAGAGTTGATTGAGAAACCAGCAGATCTCGCTAAAATGATTGCCAAGGTAAAAAAATAACTTATTTTGTATAGATTAACTTTGACAGCATAATAAACAACATGATGATAAATTTTATAAGGGATGTTAAAGTAATTTATTATTGTTTATTGTTTCTTTTATTTATTTCAGGTTTTACAACTAGGGCTAGAAGGTTTAGTACTTAAAGATCTAGAATCCACTTATGAGCCTGGCAAGAGACATTGGTTAAAAGTAAAGAAGGACTACTTATTTGATGGAGCTATGGCTGATACAGCTGATTTAGTTGTACTTGGAGCTTGGTTTGGTAAATATTATTATTTTATTTTATTTTATTATTTATTGTACACCATAAAGTTAACAGAAAATGATCACATAGAAAAACGACACAGCAGGCACTGCTTATTTCTAAAGAAATTTCTTACAGCAGACTTTTTTTCTTTATTTGTCTTTTTATAAATAATATTTTATATGGGTTTTTATTTTATTTATTTAACCATTTATTGTACACAATAGATGACAAAAATACAATTACATTTGAAAAAACGACACAACAGGCCTGCTTATTGCTAAAGAAATATCTTCCAGCAGACCTACAATTTTGTTTTTGATCTTAATTTAACTTTGTTCTACTTTCAGGAACTGGTAAAAAAGGAGGCATGATGTCAGTTTTTCTTATGGGTTGCTTAGACATACGCAGGAAAAAATGGGTGACAGTCACCAAAGTGCATACTGGTCATGATGATAGTACTTTGGAAAGACTCCAGAACGAACTAGGGCCACTTATGGTGAAAATATCACAGGAATATTCAAAGGTGCCTGGCTGGTTAGATTGTAATAAAGGCATGGTGCCTGACTTTGTGGCTTTAGATCCCAAGAAACAGCCTGTTTGGGAAATCACTGGTAGGTCACATTTCAATGTTTAATAGTCCAACACTTTAAATTTTATAAGGCCGAAGTTGGTTATTGTGTGAGATATACTATACCTATAGCTAAGTAGATAGATCCAAATTATAAAATGAAAATATTGCAAGTACAATCTTGCTTTTGTTTGTTAAGTCAGTTTCATAATTTATCTTTATTTATCATTATCAGCTCACACTTTTAGAATATACTGATCTGTCATCTGTAAGTAGATACTCGTATCGACTAGCTTTCCGCCCGCGGTTTGACCAGCTTTAGATGAGTTTTCCCGTAGGAATGAAGTGTTTTACCGCAAGTAGCCTATGTCCTATTCCAGGACCTAACCTATATGTGTGCCAAATTTCATCCCGATCTGTCCAGTGGTTGAAGCGTTATTGAGTAACAAACATCCAAACTTTCGCATTTATAATATTAAGTAAGATAACAATTTAGAGAATCTCATTTGTACCTTTTGATTTTCAGGTACGGAACTAACAAAAGCAAACCTTCACACGGCAGATGGTATATCAGTTCGGTTCCCGCGCGTGACGCGGATTAGAGGCGACAAGGATTGGGAGACGGCAACCAATTTGGAGGAGCTTAAGCATCTGTACAAAACTTCAAAGGAAAAGACGGACGTATCCCTCCTTAACAAACTGGCAGCTACGGCTTCTGAAGAATCTTACGAACCACCTAGCAAAAAAATCAAAGAGAGTCCCAAAAAAGAAAAGCATAAAATTGCTACTTTAGATAGCTTTATTACTAAAAAGAAAACAAAATCAGAGAAAACTAGTCCGAATACGTCTTCAGATACTAGCAATAATAATCTGGTCACGAACGACGACGACGAAAGTAAAACCAAATTAAAAAGAAAGCATAAGGATAACGGAAATTCATCAAAATCTTCCGACTCTAGCTCAAGTACTATTGTTGACGAAGCTTTTACTGACATTAATATACAATTACTGCCAAAAAGGCCTTTGCCGGATGCATTTTTAAACAAAAGACTAGGTTTCTATCCTGACTTTATAAGCTTTCCAGAAGACGAAAGAAGATTGTTCGAAAGACACTGGATAGCTTACGGTGGCGATATAGTAAAATCTGTACGTACCATGGATGTTGATTATGTTGTACATAAAAATAATGTAATCGAGTTTAAAGAAATGCAGTTATTAAGGAAAAAAGTGCCAGACCATGTCCGACACGTGACAAAAAATTGGCTGGTTAAATCTATTAGCGATGTAAAGTTGTGTGATACAACTAAATTTGCTGTAGTTGTTAAGTCTGCTTCTTAAGATCTGCATAAAACAATCTCGTAGTGTTATTTTGCCTTTATAATGTCGTTTAACATGATTTATATTAGTAAATCCTTTTTACAGGCATTTTTGTGGTAAACTAAATAAATGTATTAATAACTTTATTGAATGCTAGCTTATTATTTTGTCTTGTTTGTGTTGCGACTTATTATCGCTATGTTGTGTCTGTTAAATAATTCTTGTTTTAATTAAATGCAAATAAGTATTGAATGACTTCTCTAATTTTTTTGTCATAATTTTTTTTTTTGTTATTATTATGTAAGACTAATATTTTGTAATGATGAAACATCGGTATTTTCTAATAAATGCGTTGTTATTACTTACTACCAAGAATTTAGTTTTTCATTCTATTCATTTTTATAAAAATCAATTCCATAAACTCACTGTGTTTCTTAAGATATTTCCAAAGCTGTACGAAGAACACTATAAAATCTAAACCATACGAAGGAAATCCCGTTTCTATTCGAACATAAGACTGTAAATTGCTTGTACATGAAAGTTTACGAGCAGGTATTCATCACAACTTTGTCGATACCGCGCTGCACCTTAGAAAATGAAACAACTTCGATGCTCGCTAGCCTCTTTACAGTTAGTTACTTCTTCCGTACTCTGTTGTTTATACCTGCTTACCTATAGATTGAAACACCTGTGTAAACTAAAGCATAGGTACTTATTCTATGAAGTAGAAAATTAAAGTGGATTTTTCTGCTTCTTTAGCGTTATTATTTTTTCAAACTCAAGTTCTCCGTGACCTAGCGGTAGAGTGATTGCCTCTCGTGCTCTCCAGTTTGGTTTCGATATTACAGGTCGAATTACTTGATTGTCCAAAAAATAAGAAAAATTCTGTGGTTCAAAATACACGTTAGATATTATAATGCGGAAATAGTCGCTTTTCAAGTCGGTCTTACCTTCACACAAGGAAATGAACAGTGTACTAACCATAAGTATAAAATAAGAATAATAAGAGCCCAAGTTATACAAAACTAACAAAAAAATATAAATTACCCGCAGATTTATAAATTAGTCCATGACAACTACTTATTTTATTGTATTTAAGTTCGTAGTCCAAAACACCTCTGGAGACAAAGAACATTTTGAAGTTATATTTTATTTTTTCTTTGTTTATTTTATATTTATTAATAATTTATTTTTATAACAAGCGAGAAGAAGCGTAGAATTGGAGGAATATAACCTTTGCTTCCCTAGCAATTTGAAATTTATTCTGTGACATAAATTGTTATTTTCAAAGAAACTCATCAACGGCCCGTTACAGTCCACTGCTGGACTATGAGCCTCCTCCACTCAAGTGGAGAGTTTTTTTGAATCTCCACGCTTGGCAGGCGGGTTGGAGATCGCAGATTAAAAGGTTACTGTATCAGAGAGCGCTTCTGCCTGTTCCCTGTTCAATGTGTAGTCCCTAAGTCGCCTCTTACGACACCCACGGGAAAAGTAAGGGTTGGTGACAAATGTATTCTACTCTGCGTCACCACACGGCAAAGAAACTATAAAATGATAAAAAAAATAGTAGACACTTTTCTAATTGAGTGCTTTCAGATTTTCTTTTCAACATCCAAAGTCTTGTCAATGTCCAATTTGAATACTTAATTGTTCTGGTTTTACTTCATAATGTTATTTGAATCTGTAACTTTCATGTAGGATTATGCGTTATGTACAAATATTTAAAATTGTTACTAAAGTTCACAAAATATTCTAGTTCATCTCGAAAGTAAGACCTATAAGAATCCTTTATAAATATTAAAGTACCGTCGAGGCAGTATTTGCTCTTACCAACGAATAGAATGTAGCCCGAGGCACCGAGCAGAGCAATATTGTTGAAATTTCAAAACAGACCTAATAGAATTTTCAGGAGAAAATCGTTGAATAGCTGGTGCTGATCAAACATAGACACAATACCTACGCCTGTTTAACATAGCTATTACTTAGGTAGTTGTAGATATACTATACCTACCTCTTCATTAATAATGATGATGTTTTAAAGGACTGCATAGTAGTTAGAAGTTTCCTGGTTGGATTTCAACAGCTAGGTAAAATTAATGCTAGCTCAAATTTTCGCCAAAATTCATGCCGTACCGTTCTTTGAGCTTTTCTAAAAGTTTTTTGTTTGTTTATCATTCAGCTCAATGTGTGAAGGGGCCAAAGATACAGGGTACAGGATACTCAAAACAATCATGCGGGTTTCCAGTCCATCTCAGTTGGAAGACGTCTACTGAACATAGGCCTCCCCCTAGGTTTTCAACGTGAACGGTCCTGCGCTACTTGCATCCACCGGCTCCCAACAATATTTAAGGGTTTTCAGAACGGATTTTAAAACTTCGCGGTCGTGTGGAGGGTGAGCACCAAATAAAAAGATTTAAATAATTGGAAGTGAGGTGAGGTATTTGGGGTTCGATTAATATTGCTATGGATGATTATAATAAAAGCAGAGCTATTAATGTCAAAGACAAATTTTATCGGCATGTAGATACCAGTAAGTACAGTCAGCTGACGAATTAGCTGACCCCCCCGCTTGAAACCGATGAAGTTTTCTTGGGTAATTGTTTTTGCTTTATCATGAAATTTCGTATAATTGTGCAGGTTAATAAACTGTGCGAGTATATAAAATGTTATGTAAAAGTATAAATAATTACCCGAGAAAATATCATCGGTTTCGAGCGGGCTCGTAATTCGTCAGCTGACTGTACATCATCGTAGATTTAAAAGTATTTCTGTCACTACTTAAGTTACTAAATAAATAAATTAACTTATTTTTGCATAGGTATACAATCACGAAATACTTCAGAAATTTATAACGCCACATACAAAGCGTGGCTAAAGGCGTTTTCAGCGGTTATGTTGGTATGTTTGCGCTATAGAAACACGGCTTTACATTCACACCGTCCTGTAACGTACAAACGTTTTTGTTTCAATACCAGTGAAATATTTTTTCTTCAATTTACTTAAGTATATAATCCAATAATTTATACTTACTTACTTCGAATATAAGTAAAATAATTTCAGATTACTATCCGAGACAAATAGTGAATACTGCACAAGATACATAGATTAGACTAATAATAATGTAGAGAAAGTAAATACTTATAACAAATCGAAAATAATCTCATTTTCTACACTGGAAAAGCTATGAAACAAATGAAAATAATCAGCTTAAAAACATCTAGCCTTACAGTGTAATAGAATTAAGAAGTAGTTAAGAAGACTGGTAAAAATATAAACGAAGACTGGTGGAAATTATTTAAGAATAATTTGTTTTTAACAAACATATTCAGCTTACTTGGTAGCATGCATTCCGTCATCAAAAATTTTATTTGCCTAGTTATTTGGTAGTGCGCCTAGTTTATTATTTGGTGTATCAACTTGCTCATAAACAGCAAGGAAGACCGTGTTTTATGACTAATGCGGTGGCATATACAGTCTGCTAAAATCTACTCAGATAATATCATGACAGCAGAGCGTGTGCGGTTTTACGAGGTTTTCTTAGTTTCGACTATAAATGAACGTACGTACGTACATCAAAAAGTTTTTAGAACGGTGGTGTCAGGGTTAAAAAAAATTGTCTAAAAGTAACAGGATCTCATTCTTTATAAAAGTAAAAACTAAAGCTGGACTTAAGCATTTTCTAGTAAAAGAACTAGACAACTTAAAAGACAATTTTCACTTTTTACTACAAAATCGACCAACCTTAAACATTCACGATATTTTCATGATTAGAAAGTGAAAATATGCTTAGTGTTAAATCTAAACACTTCTGAAATTCTTCTTTATGTAAAAAATATTTTGTAGAGTTCTCTCAATTAGTTGATAACGGTGTGATGCAAATCTACCGACCTATCTACATATTGAAACTCAAATCTCGTCAGATTTTACGCTTCGTTTATTCGACGTTTTTGTTTGCGGAAATTTTAATTTTTAATAACGTTTGTTTTGTGAACTCGCTATAGTGTTCCTATTTGTTATTAAAAGAGGTCAGGAGTAACTGGTGCTATGCGTGGTACCCTCGTTTCAACTTTTTTTAGTACACCGTTCCTATGGTTTTTACATTTATTATTAACTTCAATTTCAAATAACTGGGTCGTTTACATACTGGATTCAGGTAGGGAGCAACACAAAGTAAAAAGCATTTTATACTTATTATGCAATCATAAAAATGGAGATAGGTATTTAATTTCACTTTTTTTGTTTCAGCTGATTGTTTCTGGAACAAAGAAGTGAATTAGAACTGAACAGAGGACAAACATCTACTATATAACAATGATTTTGAGTTCCAAAGCTATTGAATTGAGTTCATATTTAAAAACAGACGAGTGAAAAGAAAGTTGTCGCGAGTCGACCCTGAATCTTCATTTAGCTTCAAAGGTCAAAAGCCACTTATTATAGCTCAGCCAGCAAGAGAAAATAAATGAATGTGACATTGAAAATTGGTGGATTTAAATTTTTGTTTTGAATCGTTACAAATATCCTGTAGAAAATAAAAAAGTAATTGTAAAATAGCTAATAAAAAGATCTCTTAGAGTAAATTTTAGAAAAAGCTTTCTTTATTTGCTCCATTTGTTGCATATATTGAATACGAAATCGAAATACATCTGATTCTGTAAACGAAACCAGTTCGCTAAAGATGAATGAGAGAAAGATCCCTCCGAGATTGCGTGCGTTAGTCTACCGCCAGTACTATTACTTATTCTGTTACTCTAGCGTTCAATAAAAGCATACTCAATGAACCAGTTCAAGAGAAGAAAGAATATTCCCAAGAAAACTTTGTTGAAAACTGATAGAAGAATGCAAAGAGTGAAGTTCCTTCGAGTGTTCTAGTGGGAGAGTGTTTGCGCTAACTTCAGTGCAAACTTAAGTTCAATCAGATAACAGTAACGACGACGTTCGCAGAAAAGTAAGTAAGTAAGTAAGCAAGTAAACTAGACATACTTCAAAATTTGTAAGTAAAATAAAATTTTGTGCCGTTGTGCTTCGTTTAGAATTATTGACCGAGCGAGCGAAGCGTCTCTGTTTCAGCTTGGGCAAATTTGCTTTTGTAAGTCCATCTGTTTGTTTGTTTGTTTCACTCTACAGGTCGCGTTGCTCAACCGATACTCGTGAAATTTTGTGAACAGGTTCGATAAATTAACCGATTTCTTTTGTCGAGTCAGTTTTTGGAAATTTAAAAAAATTACGGAGTTATGGGGGTTGCCAGCTTACAAGGTCTACAACTGAGGCTGTTTTCATCTACAGGTCACATTTCTTAACGAATAAAATGAAACAAGATAAAATAAATTAAAAAAAAGTTTAAAAATTGAAAAAAAAAATCAAGGTGTCGGGAATGTTTGTGGAGAAAAAATAAAAATAAATATGAAAAGATATACAGACTCGCGAGGTCTACAGCTCACAGAGCCACTAGTGTAGTAGGGTAAGGTAATCATTATCAACAGCTCATAATAAGTCCCCACCGAGGGGCTCGTGCCTACCCTGAATTAGGCCTTAGTCGACCACGCTGGCCCAGTGCGGATTGGTTGACTTCACACACAACCTTTGAATTTCTTCGGAGGAGTATGTAGGTATCATCACGATGTTTTCCTTCACCGTAAGAGCGTCGAATAAACGCACATTATTATGAATTCGAAATTCGAAAACACAATGGTATTACGTGGTGGGGATCGAACCGATCGACAGCGGTCCGGTTGCCTATATCATCATCAACAGCTCATATACGTCCCCACCCAGGGCCTCGAGCCTACCCTGAATTGCGCATATTAAAAATAAATAATTTTACAGTATCTTAAATTACTTCTACAAACAGGGCAACTAACAAAATTTAAAATTTAATGTTACAATACAATCAAATAAAAACCGTACAGAAACTATCATAGATGGCGTGACGTCACGCCTTGCTATTTGCCTAAATTTGACTTATGCACATCAATCAACATGGAAAGTAATTTATTTCCAACCTCGTTACGACAAAAAAGAATACTTAAGAGGGTATAATTAATCAGCCGAAAGACGTCCACTAATAGGGTAAATGTATCAGTAATTTAATAGTAATACTTGGGCTATAAATTTAACACTGATTCAGGTTTTATAGCTAGGACCTCATTACCTTACCTCGAAGAGGCTTACCTAAAATCCACCTTCGATAAATCAAAACCTTCCACAACGACCCTTGAGCGACTAACCAAATCCCTTGTGGCTCATACCAGGTATATCCATTTGGTGTTTAGATGGTGTTTTATTGAGATACTGCAATGCAGAAACTCATTCCAATACCAACTAATAATTGAGTAGCTGTGTAAGTGGAGGCGAGGAAAGGAATACGGCGCAATGGAGCTTTACTTTGAGTATAAACTTCTTAATAGTGCGATAGTGAGGAACTCTACGTAAGTTTGAAGTAAAGTATCGAAGCTGGTTTCTTTTCGATAAAATAACTTCAAGATGGCTTTGTGACTGCATTAAAGTTTTCGTTAGTGATTATTAAACTAAACCTTTTTTCCCCATTTTTTGTCTCTGTTATCAGGAAGTATAGCCCTTTGTCTAGCGGAGGACATCTAGCGGCTGAGATGATTATAAGGTATGTATAACTACAAGACTATGAAATATTACTAGTTTCAAGCTTATTCAATCAATACAGGTACTTGTTCCGTACTTACTAATTGATTGTTAGGTGAGCTGGTACAGGACTAAAGCAAGTTACTTAGAAGTTTGACTAACAGGCCACCGTATACCGTGTGGAGCCACAAACTGGCCATCTTACATTGATCTTCATTTAGCCTGGAAGAGACAATTTGTGACACTGTTGGGACTGCTGACGTCGTAGACGCAGCTTTAATGGAAAACTAATTCGCACCATATGAAGTTACGAGAGACTACCCACTCCAAATCCACAAATTGTGGCTTCATAATTGAGCTCGTATACGTCCCCACCGAGAGGCTCGAGCCTACCCTGAGTTACTCAACCGTGCTGGACCAGTGCGGGTTGGTCGATTTCACACACCTTTAAATTTCTTCGCAGGAGTTTGTAGTTTACATAATAGAATCATATTAGCACGTGAGACACTACTTTGATAATACGCACAGTCAAAAATATCTCGAACCAAACAATCGTATCGTAATAAACAATTTCATTTCATTTCACTTCATTTCAACAGAAAGTCTGTAAGCGTACAACAGCAGTAATATAACAGCAACTGCTGATGTGATAAACCAAATTTTGATGAAAAAATTGTTGTACAAACATAATACCTATAATAAGTAAGTATTTTACTGACCGATTTATGAATTACGGGCTCGTGTCCGTTCTAGTTAAGATCACATTCTTTGAATTTATGCGAAAGCCCATAGTTTACAGGAGGTTCTGTTTTAGGGTCGCAGGCTTTAGTTATGCATGGGCCCGTGTCCCAGACCTCGGTTAATTATGAGGTTGGTCGTTCGCGACAAGAAAATTTGATATTTATGTTTGAATAGCTGATTCCGTGTTTCATGCAAAACTAAACAATATCTCAGTTAGTATAGAGATTTTGGCAACAGATAAGTATAACAAGGGATTTGAAAATAGCTACCCAAGACAATTTATGAAGGTATAACAAAGCTTTTTAATGGTATTAGACGTGATTAAGGGGGTAACTGCGACCGTTTTCAAATAATCTTTCTTTTATCCCAGCAATTTAAAAGGTTCACGTATGAGGTCACAATTCTAATCCCATAGGAAACCGAAATTGCCATTCTCCTACTATACCATCTTTTTCTTTTGCTCGGGGAAATTTTAAACTAATCGCAGTAATCGCAGTCAGGGAAATTTTAAACAAGCAAAACTTTACAAGTGATTGTTCAGTCCGATAAACTGAAAAACTGTAGTCCTTAAACTTTTCCAAAATCTTTTCTTTTTTTTCTTTTTTCATACAATCTACTTAGCTGACTGAGTTACATTGAAAGTTTTGTGTATTTTTCAGAAGTTAAGTTTTAAGCACAACTGTCCAAATTTTATTAATATTTAGCACACGTATTACTTACGTACTTCGTGATTTTTACGAAGAATGAATACGGTCATACAAGTCTTTATTTTTCTATCCCATTGTCTACACCATACTTGTTTCAAAAGTTTAATGTTAATTTATTTTTGGAACAGTAAAGACGCTTTTATTAACTTAGTTTGTTACCCATAAATTATATGAATTTGGAAACCGCAAAAGCAATTTTGTCAGAGAACAGGTGAATCACGTAGATGTGTATCGTTGTCGGCAGAATCACCTAGGTTCTTTCATTTATTTCAGACTGTATTTCACTCTTACAGTGCCTTTCAGTGCAGAAAAGGGTAGTTTTCGTCTATAGTTTGCGTGTCATCGTCTATTTTCTTTGAGGCGCGGATAAAATAACCTGACAATGGGCTAGCCTGAGTGACAGAGAGCGTCGGTGATCTAGTGGTTCGGACTGCTGTCTTCCGTCCGGGAGACGCGGCGGGTTCGATCCCCACCGCGTACCAATGTATTTTCGAATTTCGAATTCATATTATATGTATGTTTATACGACGCTCTTACGGTGAAGGAAAACATCGTAATTAAACTTACACTCCTGCAAAGAAATTCAAAGGTCGAGTGTGAAGTCGACCAACCCGCACTGGGCCACCGTGATCGATTAAGGCCTAATCACCCTGATTCAGGGTAGGCTCGAGCCCTTCGGTGGGGACATATATCTATATGAGCTGTTGACGGGCTAGCCCGCCAGGCCATGCACTAGGCTGCCAACATTTATACAATATTCACCACAGGTCTATAATTTAATTTTGGATATTCACTAATTATTTTTTCCATCTAAAAAAGTTCTTCTTGATTGAGTGGGTATTAAGGTCAACCCCATCACAGAATTAATACAGTACTACCCTTCTTATCCGTTCATCTTTACAGATAAATGCAAGCTTCCAATTTTAACAATAAAATTAAAGTAGATGTAGGTATCATTGACTTTATTGAAAATTCTAAGTATCAATAAGGATTGATGTTGGTTGCTATAGTTTGTGATAGTGATCTGGATTACAGCAACAAAATATCTTTAGATGTAACAATGATAATAACCGAAGAATCTAATTTGCCATTTAGCCTCCCATCGTCTTATTTTGTCTTGATACATATCGTACCTTAATTAAATAATAATGTAGGTACTTCAGAAGAAAATTACATTGGGTCATTCGTTTACTTTGAAAAAAATAACTAGGATACCAAACAAGTGGAACAGTTCAATTAATAAAAGAGGAAAGCAGGTGCAACGTTCATTGTTACAATACTTTTTATTTTGCTTATGTCTCCCATCGTTCGTAATTTTCCTTTGTTCACTTTAGCTCTGTGAATAAAAAAAATATTTTAAATAAAAACACTTATAGCTAGAACATTGTAAAATATTATATTGACTCATTGAAGATCGATCACACAGAATGCGTGAAGACCATGAAGAATTTAGCAATAAATACTCTTCTTACTATACTCGCCTAAAGTTGCCTGGAAGAAATTTCTACTCACAATAAGACCGCCTTTGTACACTTTTGTTTGTATATTTATTTCTCCGTTTGTGCAATAAAGTGTATTCTGTTATATTATGATTCTTCTTTTTATCTTCGGCAGAGGCCTACGAGTATCAATACTCAACAGTGTTTGATGTGAGCTGAAAAATCTGAAAAAATACGATGAATTTAATGGGTCTGACCGATGATTTTAGCTGAAAATGCTTAAATGTTCTATAAAAAACTACAAAAAATACTATGTTTTTATTTTTTTAAATCTTTAAAAATGACTGAGTTATTAACGATCAAAGATTAGTAGATGTGACGTCATATGCATGCAACGTACATAGGTACGTATTATACCGCCCACAAACACTACTAAACCGCATGCATAGACGTCACACGTATACTAAAAGCGCGCGGAAATTTCGGAACTTCTTGCGGTGGTCAAAACTTTGGTAATATTGCATGTATTGAAGTAAAATAAAAAGTAATGTAATGTATACGTGTGTATGTATGTATATGTATTTAATATTAAGTATGTTTTAATGTGAAATAAGAACCTATCAGTGTTCTCCATTGTGTACAACGAAATAATAATATTAAACGACCAATATCGCTATTTTCCAGCCACGTAGGACAAAATTAAATGTCTATAACTTGGGCAAAAGCTTGCTCTATCAGCATATCGTAATTAGGAAATAAATTCCGATAAGCTCCTAATAGATGAGTTAGGTACACAATACCTTTAGTATTACAACAAAATAAACCCCTTCACCTACGTTGCACGACAAAATCTTGGGAAATCATGCTATTTAAATTCCAAACTACTGACAGCTATGTGTAATATAGGTATATGTGCTGTGTACTGATTTACCAAAGTGGTAATACTAATAACGCAGCACGGACTATGTGGAGAAATGCAATACTTACTTGCATAAATTCGGCCAATCTACACTGAGCACACTTGGTCCTGTGGGGGAGACAAGCCAGGCCTGTCTTTCTTACAACCGACTCAGCTATATTCCGCTTTGCACATACGGTCAAAGAGCTCCAATTAGCCAAGTTTGGCTTGAAAATTGTCACATACCACTAGAACTGAAACTTTGGCCGAAAGTTTAGGTCACATTTGCTCCAATTGTAGAATTAGTTCCTAGAAAATTAGATTTAGTTGAACCATTTCCAAGAGAATAGCCATTAGGAAAGGAGTTTTATTTCCTTTCTTTGTTATGAAATGTAGGTAACGCTTGGTTTAAGAATTTGAGATAGTTTCAAACTCAAACTTAATAGTTGACGAACAAGAATTAAGTAGGTAACCTAATTTTATTTCAGTGTCTTTACTTAATTTGAAACCAAAATATGAAAAAAAACGGAAAAGGTTTATACATCTTGAAAGTAGCACTCTGTATCCGACTTTCTTAAGAACCTACATTTCAGTGCAGTCAAACTTCTTCAGTTACTAAGTTCAACTCATCTACGTTCGCTACATTTCTATTCCTTCCCCTCTTTCATGTAGCACAGTTACTCAATTATTTGTTCGGATTGGAATGAGTTCCTGCATTTCAGTACCTCTATAAAACACCATCTAAACACCAAATGGAGATGCCTGGTATGAGCCACAGGGGAGTGCTGATTGTAGTCAGAGCCGCTCAGGGGTAGCGCAGAGTTTTGATTTATCGAAAAGTTCTGTAAAGCTTTTTAAAAATAAAGTCTGCTAAGTAACTTTTGATGCCGTGTGCTGACGGCAGAGTAGAATACATTTGTCACCAACCCCTACTCTTCCCGTGGGTGTCGTAAGAGGCGACTTAGGGACTACACATTGAACAGGGAACGGGCAGTAGCGCTCTCTAATACAGCAGCCTTTTAATCTGCGATCTCCAACCCGCCTGCCAAGCTTGGAGATTATGGCTCATAGTCCACCAGTGGACTGTAACGGGCCGTTGATGTTAAAATAATTTTTGAAGGTAGATTTATAAAACTTCAAGTTAGAAAGTGGCGCGAAAACTTTGGCAACAGAGTTTCTCAAGCTGGTCACAAGTCTAACATTACTAGAACGAGGTTTGTTTAATTAGTGTCCTTATTAATTTTCAGATTTTATTCTGTTCAAACTCATATTTAAGTTTTTTTTGGCACAAACAATGCATTGGACGCTTGTACTAAAAATAATCACTGCATGCAGCCTGCAGCCTTTCGAATAACTAAAACAAAGTTTCGAATTTATTGACTGAAATAAAAACAGAATTGAATGAACCTCGTGTTTCTTTAGTGATGATTAATGTGATAAACTAGTGTCAGCACGTTATTTTAATTACATTTTTAGCCAGTTTTTTTTTGTCGATATACTTGGAGATACAGATTAATGACATTCAAAAGATAGTGCTTTGTGTATTCGACATAATTTATATTCTTTATTGCAACAGTACACTATACAGAAATGATACTATTAATAGCCAACCAATGTGCTTTGAGAGACACTTAATTAAAGTGGGACTTAATTATTAAAGTGATGGTCATTATTCCGTTTGTAGTCTCTCAAACAAAATGTTACCTTTCAATATTGTACAAACTGCATCAGCTACCTTGAGAACGGACCCTTTTGTGTCCGTGTCCAATGTGAAGCGGGAAGTTTCAAGGTCTGTATTGTTGACTCCATTCAAATGTCAGGGGACATCTCAGCACTATTCTGCTATCGCTGTCGACCTTTCCTGGAAACTTTCCAGATACAGGCCTTAATAGCCAGCCCGAACACCAACATTTGACCCTTGACACCTGATATGGCTTTTTATATTCGACTGTGTTAAGTTGGCAAAGTGTCCTTTATGTCCATCTTACAATAATTTCAATTTACATATGTAATTATTTTTCAGCTTCTATCTTATTGTTGTTGTTGTTGGTTATCTTCTATTAAATATCATACCATAGTATATTATTGATATAAATATCCACCCAGTATATGTGGTTGCAATTTTGGCTTGAAATATTTAAAATTAATCATAGTTATTCCCTGTTTCAAGTTATAGTAAATATGAATGAGTTGCTACACTAGACCTTTATCTGTCATAATTATTTACCTATATTTCCCCACAGTGGACTTTGAACTTCCCAAAAGTTTTATTGAGACCGACCACTGTGTTCCAAATGGTTAGCGTATTAGTAATGTATTATTCCACAGCATGCTTTCTGCGGAAAATTAAATACGCTATGTAAAAGATAAATAAAAACCTTTACATCCGTATAAAGGTTCTTTTTATTGCTTCCTATTATTCAAATGTTCTCTCAAAATACTCTTTAGTACTTTTCTGGTCCATTGCCAAACAGCCAATGGCACATTTTGCTTTTTATTACTCCCCTCACCGGATGTTAGGAGGGAAGTTATTTGAAATCAAAAAGAAAATCCAAGTAATATTTATGTAAAAACCAAATAATTATGATTAAGAAGTTAAAGCACCTTAAAAAGTACAGTTTAATTTAACCAAGAAGCACAGTTAAAACCACATCTACAACTCTATTATAAAACGTGCCTATTATAAATATAAAGGGGTGAATCTAATACGCTCTGTACTATAATATATACCTATAAAATTAACTCAACTCTAAAAGATTTTAGGCCTGTTATAAGATGGTGCAGAAAACAAAACAAACCGTTTTAGCTAAACTTTACCTTATTTGAGAAAATATAATACCTAATAATAACCACTACCAACTTTGGTAGAGACTTTACTACTTACAAAGTACTTAGCTTACTTTATCTACAAACGAAACCATTGAACAGAGGACGCGACGCGTAAAATGTGACGAGATTTAGCTTTCATTCAACGGACCGTGTGTCACACCGTTCTCGGCGTCGTCAATAAAAATATCAAGATTACATAAAGTAGACATATATATTATGTATATACCTATAAGTAATTAAGCCGTCTGGGATCTAAGTAGATAAAGTGAATCTGTATACTTGGAGCTAAAGGATAATTTTCACTTTGTTTACACAGTTCATGTTTTCAGTTCAACCAATCTATTTTTTATATTATGTTCAAAAATAGACCAAGGCCAAACCGTAAAGTTATTAAAATCAGTAATGTTTAAAGTGGAAAAGAAAATAGTATTTCCTGATTTTCTACGAAACACGTATTGGAACAACATGCAGGAATGTTATGTAGATTAAATTTAAGCTTAGAGTACTCGAAAACCGAGTTTCTTAATTAAGAATATTACGTTTATCATGAGCAAGTTACATACACAAAATAACAGCGAGTGTGCTGCCAAATAACCAGGCGGGCCGCATTCTTGATCTCGAAGTCTTAGAATGCAAACTGCCTACTTGTAAAGCCAATATCGCGCTCGTCGGCTAACCATCCGTAAAATAGTGGCTTCAGAGAAACCATCTAAACTGACCATTTGTCACTTTTATTACGTTACAGCACGGTGTGGATGTAAAGCCGTGTTTCCATCGCGCAAACATACCTCCATAACCGCTGAAAACGCCTCTAGGCCGCGCTACTACGTGTGTGCTGTTTTAAATTTTCAACAGCACCGCTTCAAAGCTCCAAGTGTTTCGTACTTGTGTGCAAAAACAAATTAATTATTTATACAGAGTTGTGTAACTCGGCTTCACTCGTGCGATTCGTGCGCGGGGGGGTTAGGCGCGGGTAAGCTTTGCATATTCCGGTAATTACCTGCTGATATAAATAGGTAGGTTGTTAAGTATAAGACATAATAATATTTGTAGTATCAGTAAACCAGAGAGACACGGTGTATTCCTACATTTACACTTGGAAACACACCCTCGCTAACAACGTAAACGGAAAACTCAGTTAACAATGTGTAACAATTTTCCGCACTAATAGTTTCAGCAAAATTATTGTTTAGTTAATCTTAGTTCTGAAATTATATTTGCTCCGTGTCAGGAATAGTAAATGTATTCTAAAGTTTTAGTAAGTTATAAATTCAATACTTACTTTTACCCTAATTGGGTACAATAACATTTTAGCCATCGGGCTGCATGTTAAGCTTAGTGATAGCTTACACTACAAGTCCTACATTATACAGAAAATTCTATTACATTCAATTTTGTTATTTTAGCCGTAGCTTTTTCTCTGCTGTGCACCTCGGGCTACACTCTATTCGTTCGTAGGAGAAAATGCCGGCTCGTCGGTACTCAAATATTTATAAGAGATTCTGGTTCACGTCTTACGTGCGAGATGAACCTAGATATTTTTTGGACTGTTGTTGCAACTTGAAATTTCTCTAAGCGCATTAAAATTAAGCAAGCAGGTACTTTTTAATGTTTCAAAATGTTAATTACCTTGAATCTTTTTGAGCAAGATTAACTATTCTAGTAAGTGGTAAAGTAACATTTCATCAACAGTTTATTTACGTCCCCTTACGACACTAGGCTTTAGTAACATTTAATATGACTTAATTAATGAATGAATTATACTTTGATTAATGCAATAATACAAAATATTTGTTACATTTAAAAGTATCCTATTATAGTACGTCCGCCCGTCTAAGAACGATATCATCAAAATTTCTGGTGGTTTTCTTCATAATATTTCGAAAGAACAACCTCTCGTGATCTCATAAAGCTGAGTTTTAGACGGCGCAATCGGCCGCAGCAGTTTTTATGGAGGTGTGAAAACCGCCAAAAATGCTCGTTAATTATCATTTAAGTCTGGTGGACAATTTTGCTTTTAACGTGTAGTCCTCGTGCATTGTCAGCTTTATGAGATCACGAGAGCGTGTTCTTTCGAAATATCATGAAGAAAACCACCAGAAATTTTGATGATATCGGTCTTAGACGGGCGGACGTACTATTAAGACAAAAACTTTTTAAATAATAAAGTACTGCAACAATAACTTAATAATATTACCAGACTGCACGAAATGACGAAACAAACAACAATTTATTTGATACATTTATCATTTATTTCTGTGTGTGCAATAAAGTATATTCATTCATTCATTTTGTATTTCAAAATGGATATTAACTGAACTCCATTTCACATCCCACTGCGCCAACCATCAAACCCCTAGCCGTCATTTGATTCAAATCAACGTTCGCAAAAATGATGTCCGGAGTTTATACAGGAATGTTGTTAGGCGTCATTTCTTCAGTTATTCATGAGTATTGTCCCCGACCCCCAGTTAATTACGAGTCGGTGAGGCCCGCGCCGCAGCGGGTACAACTTTAAAATTAGATTACTCGCTACATCGCTCTTGGCTAGTTGACAGGGGCGCGTCTAGTGTAAATTATTCGTATATCATGTGTAGGCTTTCACAAGCACTCGCCGGGTTCCAAACGATAACAAGATAGAACTAGATGGGTAATCGTGGGCTATATTGACAGTATTTAACAGTGGGACTTTATGGTTGAAACTAGGCTTGTGAAAGATACTTGTTTTTTTTTATACATTTCTGTTGTTACAGACTAGTAACAACAGAAATGTATAAAAAAAAACAAGTAGTGCCTTAGTCCTAACTATCCCTAACCTCCTAATGGGTTTTTTTACTTTGCATAATTATTTGATAAGTGTGTATTTTGAATAGAAAGCAATTTATTAAATTTTTTCATAACTAAATAGGGAGATGGCCAAAAACTGAGCATGCTATTAAATCCGTGCTAGTTAGGTCCAAGGCACAGAATTAATATAGTGCTACATATATAGAAAGAAAAGAAAAAAAAGAAAGAAAATTATTTATTTTGAACCAATCACATTACAAACTTACTTAAATATTACCAGTCTAAAAATCATTGCTATGTGAAATGCTAAAAATGGTCTCTACTCAACATAAGCGGCCATTAGGGCCATAACCGCTACCTACTTGCAGCGCTGGTCTTCCGTAGAGCCAGTTCTTTTTATTGTTTCTATAATTGTAGATGACAACAATCTGTGCACTTACGCCTTACATGGGTATCTAAGTGTTACAACTTTAATATATTCAAACGTAACATTACGAGTATCATAGAAGTATTCATCTTAAATAAATCAAAATGGACCTCTGTAGTCTTTTTAAATAAATTAAATTATATAGCATAATACAATCATTCCTGATGTAAAATATTTTAAATAGAAATAAGTACATTGTTTAGGTATATAGTACTACAAGTATATAGTAGCCTACTACTTGCCGTGTGGTGACGGCAGAGTAGAATACATTTGTCACCAACCCCTACTCTTCCCGTGGGTGTCGTAAGAGGCGACTTAGGGACTACACATTGAACAGGGAACGGGCAGCAGCGCTCTCTGATACAGTAACCTTTTAATCTGCGATCTCCAACCCGCCTGCCAAGCGTGGAGATTATGGCAAAACCCTCCACTTAAGGGGAGGAGGCTCATAGTCCAGCAGTGGACTGTAACGGGTCGTTGATTTATATAGTACTACAAAGGCTTGTGAAAAACAATGAAACTTCCTTAATTCCTCTCTGTGTATTCACAAGGTGACGTGGCAAGAGCGAGAAGTTTTGCTTTTTGAGCCCAGCATTACTCGAGAGTGAGATCTGAGTTTCGTTGAATTGCAAACTAGCGCCTTTCAGTTTTGCGCTGCGGCCAATTCAATTTCGCGAATAAATTGTTTATTAAGTTTGCCTTTCATTTCCACTCTTGGTTTTCTTTCGATAACTTTAAGGTCAAAAAAAGTTTTCAAAATTTACAAAATAAATATTATGATAATTTGCATCCCACACTTTCAAATTATTCCATATTATTTCCAGTGATTCTTTTGTGTCCTGTTCATTAGTGCACAAAGCATTTACTCCGGCCGGCGGCGCGGCGGCGGCGGCGCCCAGAAACTTACAAACCGTAATTTCCTGACAGTAGCAATGTAACTTACATTTATATATAGAAATTTTTTCAACAATATTTCTCTCAAAGATGGTACCTAATGTATCTAGTGCCATATTTAGCGTTAGTTAAACAATATTTGACAAATACAATAAATAGTGAAAAACATACAATGTTTCAATAATTAAAAAGCTCAAAATTCAAAAACGTGTTTTTGTTTTGCTATTTTTTTTTTGTTTGTGTTGACAGAGAGAACGTTGGCATTTTATTATTAAATCAAACGACATTTAAGTTTATTTGCTTAAATTTTAATTAAAGAATAATTATATTAATTTAATTTAATTAAAAGCAAGAAGAACAAGATACCCTTTCACCTAAGTTATAATAAAGTTAAGGACTTAACGGCTCTAATGTTTGGCTCTGAAACTTTGGCAGGCAAGGGAACCTTGAGGTATTCTGTTTGGAGAGAGGCAAAACTTATTTCCGAGCCTTGCGGGTCTGGTTGTCTAAGGCTTTAGAACAGACTAAAAGCGTACAGTAGATATATCGTCTAATATTACCGAAAAGGACTATGTCCCTAAAATAGTAACGGTGTCTCCTATTTCTCAAATTCATATTTTCATTTTAGTTCATAAGTGTGTTTTTCTAATGTGATATACAAGAACATAATAATATGAGATTGAGAACCATACTCGACTTGTTAAATTTATATTTTCACATTTATAATATTAGTGTGATTTATACGACGACGGCCCAAAAAATGTTTTCTCTAGTATTCTGTTACGTTTTGTATTAGGTATGTATGTGTGACCTTAGCAGTTTTTTATGCAATTCTATAGAACTATGCTTTGTAAAGAACAGCTTGCTGTTTAACTTATTCATAGCGCTGTTGAACCTAGCTACGTCTAAAAGAAGTGGAGTAGAGAGTAGAAAAATGCAAGCAAAATGAAAATTGTATATTCTGACCTCAATACTGAGTCGCTTTTGTTAGATATAATGTTCTTTTATTATTTTCTATTGTTGTAATTTAAATTATCGTTAATGTATAAGACTTTTTTGTGTAAACGTTAAATGATAAGAAGGGAACCGTAAATTATGAAATTACCGCTTCGGCCGTTTAGAAGAAATAGTACTTATAAAGGAGAATATGACTTTACTCATGCATCAGTAAGCTTAATGACATTGATTATAAATAAAGACACAAAAAGAAACCGGTTCGGTGCAATTAATGAGACAATATCTCTAAATTTATGATTGAAACGTAACATTTTCTGATCTTCCCCAGTTTGTTCTAATTTAGTATTAAAAACAGGCACCAATGAAAAGCACTCTACTGAATGAGTGTTGACTCTGCTGAAAATTCGATCAAATAAAATGTCTTATTATTTATTTGGTTTTTCATCTCGAATTTTACGTGATGGTTTGAAAAGAAATGTACGTTAGACAACCTATTCATTAAAATGGGAGGTTCCTTTCTTTTGCTTAAAGATAATTGTGAACGGCAACATTGTTTTAAATGTTACTATTTCAAATATAATTTTGGTAGACTGATTGGTGAAGTTAGAAGTAATTATCCTTCATTAATTAATGTTAAGTATCTTAGATTCGAAATATGAACTTGGAAGAGATTAGTTAATTAAGTTACAAAACTGATAATATCTATACTAGAGTTCAAGAAAAATATTTTTTAAATAATGAGGTATAAAAATAAAGTATTATGCAGAGAAAACTTTCAAATAAAAAATACACAGATGAATAGTGTTCATTATTAGACTGCTTTAATTTTAAAGAGAAAAGTAAACAAAATGGACTGTTTATGTGAAATTGTAAGAGTAAGTAACATTAGCAGAAGATCTGTTCGTTTATTTTTCTGTTTAGATGGGTTGGGAACCTGAACTTTCTGATCCTGATGTCAGTACATCTTTTTGGGAGAAGAAAAAATAAATATTAAATTATCATTTCAATCTAGTTTACTTACTCATAGATAGATGAAAACTTTTATAATACCACCACACATAATAGCACAAAATTATGCTATACTGACTAAAGAATAACGTCACAAACAGAATTTACTGTAAAATGTTCACAGTCAAAGCCGTTTCTAAGCTGTAGAAAATGTACAAAAACACTACAAAATTTAACGAGCAAAATCCCTGGAGAGCGCCATTTCTGCAAATACTGATCACATTTTTATTGTAGAGGTACAAAACAGACAGATCACAAACAAAACACGTTGAGTCAAAGCTGTAATTTTGACCGAAAAAAGCAAAGCAAAGGCGGAAAGCCAGACACGTTTTTTGAAGCCTAATCAAGCCTTTGCAGGCCCTGGGTTGGTTAGTCGTTGGCAAATAGCACATAGCCCAGATTGTTTTGAGATTCGAAAAAGTATGGATGTTGTTTACTGCCACATGCGACGTTAAGCTTAACTATTCAGAGCGTTTCGGGTGACCCAGGCGAACATGAATAACTCATGTTTTATGCCCGCATTCCTTATCGAAAAAGCATGTTGTGTGTTCGACGTGATTTGTCAATGTGCGCACTAAAGTGATATTAGGTTTTTGTGGTTTGTTCTAATGTATGCTAGCTAAGCTTAAATATTATGGAAAGGAAACTTTAAGTCTTATAGCTGTTTTGCTTGGTATGATGGAAGATTTAATACGAAGGTAGGAAAATATGTTAAAATATGAAAATACTATGTTTTTATGAGTTCGATTGAATTAATTTATCAACAAGCTAAGTGCAATTTGAAACATGACAGGGCTAAAATTAATATAATAATTTAAGGCGAGCCTATATCGAGGCAATAAATTGAAGACGCAAGCTTTCATAAAATTGAGATGATTGCTATTAATTTTAGCGCAGTACGCCAATTAATTGTCCAAAAAATAACAAAAATAAACTATTTAAATCAAAATATTGTGTACAAGCTGAAATGGCTAAATTTAATGTTTTACATAAAATTTCAAGTTGCAAAGTCACGTTCCCCTAACTTCCCCTCCCGGTGCGGTGGATAAAAGTTTTTACCGTCTTGTAAAAGAGCCTAATTACTTTATTGTGTCCTCTGAAAATATAATTCCAAATTCCTTTTCAAGTCAATTTTTCCTAATAGGAAGTCAAGGTACAATATGCAATTTTGGTGTTCCGATAGGATTTAGGAACGGTAACCTTGCATGGACCTTTTTGATTAGTAACGGAGGGTAGATACGGAACTTAAAACTGAGTCTATTAGAACAAGATACGCCGACTAGTTACAAGCTTAGACGCAACGAATTGTTACTTAGACGTCCGAGATGACAAAACATTTAAAGTGTTTGTAAGCTTTTTATAACCAATATTACTTACCTGCTTAATACTAGTTTCGAACCCGCACTGGGCCAGCGTGGTCCACTAAGTTCTGATCGCCCTATTCAGGGTAAGCTCGAGCTCTTCGGTGATACCAGTGTCCAGTAATGCCCGGTAGAATGTACATAAATCCATCTCGTTATTCATGGTTGCGTGATTGTACAAGGTTTTACCTATATATTACATTTATCTTTATTTTGACTAAAACCCGCTCACACTTTTACACAACCTATTCTTGTTTTTCACAGTGTTTTAGTACTAAAGTTTGGCCGTTACTGCAACTATAGTAGTTTTTCGCCGAAACTTCATAACTTACGTTTATCCGCCTATTCCATGTCCGCACGTTTCGAGCACGAAAACTAGACCGCTTGGCTGAGTGAAGTAAAATTCCGTGTTGAACTTAAGACGGGAGATTAAAATGTTTTTGTCTGAAAAATAAATTACCCCGAGCACCCACGACATTTACCGGTGACCTCGTTTTTATATATGAAAAGATCTGAAATATCCTTTTTTTTTCTGTTTTAATGCAATATAACACAACATATTCTATACTCGTACTTAAATTTTTTTAACATTAGAAAGATCTTTCATAGGATAAATTTTCAGACACATGTCAAAAAAGAAAGTAGCTGAGTGAATCACGAATAACCTTTAATGTTAAAAAAAATGAAGTATAGGTAAATATGTACAATTTAATAAAAACACAATTCAAAACAAGATGGCCACTGGTAGTAGCTCCGTGCGCTAACAGGTAGCCTGTTGGTCGATGTTTCAAACAGTTTGCTTCATGCCTATCTGGTTCTAACTTATTCGGCATAAACTATTACAAGCTCTCCCACCTGTACCTCCGTAGATTGATAGTGTTTTCGTATGCTTGAGTATGCAAAGCTGGTTCTATAAGAGGGAAAGATAAACTCAACTTGATGGAAGATTATGTTTTACAATTCAATGCAATGCAAGTGAGTTTCCGTGCAGTTTCTTCATTATTCTGTGGGATTTAATCATGAAGGGAAAGTATACTTTGTATTTTTATATTATTTGCTTTAAGTTAAAAATATATTAGAATGTGTTTATACAAACGGTGTAGTCATAGTTTGTTAAAAAAAATAAAAGAGAAGCTGTTTTTTCTGAGAAATATCTCTTTGCTGTTTCATTATTTCAGCGGATAAGTTAACAAATCATTAGAAGGCGAATGTTCAAGAAACTTTATATCATTCCGATTCCTTTCAGTAGCTTTAGCAAAAGCAGTCGAAGTTGCCATCCAATTTACTAATGACTCTCTCAAGGTGAATGGTCCATTGGTTGAAAACAAAATTAGAGTACGGAAGATGTGCTCCTCACATCAGATATACGCTTCTGTTTAGTTACATGCATAACAACCTCCGTGGCCCAGTGGTAAACAACCTCCGTAGCCAAATGATTAAGATTCTGACGATCATTACGCAGGTTCCGGGTACGAATCCCGGTGGAGACATTGTCAAGCAAAAATATCTTTGTATTAATACCTTCGTATTGACCAAAAATAAAGATGATTCCGTGCTTCGGGAGGCACGTTAAGCGTGGCCTTTGGCGGCTCTATAGATTGTGAGGTCAGTATTCGACCTTACAAGTACAACCCACACGATGAAGGAAGGAAGGAAGTTACATACATTACTTATTTGAATGTCTTAGCAGCTTGCCTCAAATTATGCACTCCGCGAATACCTAAAATGTACGTCTTGTGAATATTCAAGTTGTGACTTTAAGCGAACACAGGTAACAGCAATTTCATTTAGATTACAGTGCATAATATTTCTGAGAAGGAAATAGCTCTTCGCTAAGCTGGCTTTCATGAGTTCGCATTCATGCTTATGAAAATCTGCTTTGATATTATTAGTTTTGCTGAGAATATGGAGCAGTGGCGTACCCAGGATTCATTTTTAGGGGAGCTGATGGTCGAGATTTTTCTGTAATTGTAGCAAATCATAATGATTCTTGATTTTGTCCAACGTCGAAACAGTAAGGTTATCTGTAATTAGAAATATCTACTAAACTAGATAAAAATAACAGATTTTTGATGGTTTAGGGGCCTTTTGCCCTCGAGTCTGTCAGCCTCCCACCAGAATTCGCTACTAATATGGAGCTATGAGACTTGAGATTACTTGAGACGAATCAATATAATAGGTAGCCTTGGGAAAACGATGCTCTGGTGCAATACATCATGCTGAGCTAAGTGAGCGGTTATTTGGTGGAGCAGGTCGGGTCTCTGCGGGCAGAGTGGACACTTTCAATTTGTGTTCGACCGGAAAATCACCTACAACGTTGATAATTTATTACCTTTCCGTGGAAAATTGCTGGCCGTTACCGTTATATTACGCCATTCCCTACTCTTTAGTTACTTGTCCAATTATTTGTAGTGTTTTGTTAACACTTTTTATTTTATAAGTTAGTCGTTATGGTGCCTTATACTTTTAATTTTTACACTAAAATTGACACAATTAACTACAATTGTATTTTGTTTTTTATTTTTTATCCTGCCTTTTCTTCCATTCATTAATTAAAACAAGATAGATATTAATAAATAAAGTTCGTTTAATCGTAAGGTTTCCGATACCATTAGTGGCAGCTCTCATAGAAAGTTAAGATATACACCATTAATAAATGAATTTTATTGTAATATTTTCATGAAAAATGTTTATAACATTTCAAAATATATATATATGAAACTAAAAATGATCCTCAATAATTGTTGTAGTTCTATTCTAACACGCTACGCAGCAAGCTGTTGCAGCTACCGCGTCGCCGTAGCAACAGTTTTTGCTACGAAGTTGCCTACAATGCTACGATATTTGAAAATCGTTTACATTATAATACTTAAACTATTCATATTATCACTACCTATTTTATATTATCATTCTCATATATAAAGTTCAATGTTTTTTCAACATTACCGCAGATTTTATTTTCCTTTTTTTAACACGCGTCTTACTAACAATGTAATCAAATCTGAAAAGTAAATTTAATCCTTCTTTTAATTGTCGTATCATTTCAAAATTGTGTAATTTGGATGATAATACAATAACTTGGAATCATCGAACTGATCTGACCATGGAGTCAGGAGCTGGAAGGTGGAACTCTTTAATAATTACTAGTAAACCCCTCGAGTTTGGGCTCATTTGTTTTGTTATGAAAAATCAAATACAGTGCATTTAGTGACGAGAGTTTAGTGATAGAGCCAGGGGCTGAATAGTGGATCTCTTTAAAGGCAATAGTAAACTCCTCGAGTTTTGAGCTCATTTGATTTCTTATGCAATACAGTGCACTTGGTGACGAGAGTCTGGTGATGGAGCCAGGAGTTGGATTGTGGTTACTATCATAAACATTGTTTTTAGCTTTTTAAACGATATATTAGTTACTCTACTTTTGTTTCTATGAAGAACTTCATGAACCCGTATGCCAGCACCCTACGAAATGTTTTATTATTGTAATAAACACGACACAACTTTATATTTAGGAGTTCCATCTGCAGAGTAATTAAAGCTTTATGAGAATTGCCTCAGGGCTCAGAGTGGCGCGAATTATTAATGATCATATTATGCTTCTAATAACATCTTCGTACAGTGTCAACGTTTTCGCATTCAAATTAATACAGATGCCATTTCAGCAATTTTTTGTTGAATATTAAGATGTCAAGTTAAATAAAGAACATTTTTAACTTCAAACATGTCAGATTATCTTTATGTTGTTAAATAAGAAAGAAGCCGGAGTTATTTACTATTGAATAAAGAACCTGGATGCTTTTTTATAATTTGTAAATAAAATAATACGTTTTTTTTATACTACGTGTTTTGGTATTTTTTTTAATATTAGGTTTTACGGTTCTGGGTACAATGTCTGTTGAACCGATGTTTCAAAGTGTTGCCATAATACTCGTATGGACATTGGACGTTTGTACTGCTTTTTGCATTTAGCGTGCAACATTAATATGTAAACTTTATATGAGTTGAACCCAAGAACTCAACTGCACACACGGCACAGAGAATGTGCATACATTTGTGCATCTGTCGCATCCAAAACTACAACTTCACAGCCACACTAGTTGTCAAAGGAATAATAATACCTTGTACTTTAGTACTACAAGAGGCGGACACCATTTTACTTGTAAATGTATCAAGTATAAAATAGACTGCCATTTCCACTAAGCTTTTTATAACATTATTAACCAGAGTTTATTATTCTTGTCGTAAATAATGGAGCATTTCCTATTTCTAGTTTTTGCTGCCAATGCTTATAAGTGCCTGGCTCTATCACGTTTTTATTACTTTAACGTATTTACTTTCTACAAGACACTAAAAGGAAGCTATTATCATCACAACTTAGTATGTTCCAACTTTTCGGGTATCTAACATGTTATTTTAAGTAACTGGCAAGCTTGCATACAATGTTCAATGACGTCATCGACAATATCTGGAATAAGTTTTAAAGTGGATTACAATTTGGATGAATTTCGCAAACACATTGATGGTAATTGATGGATTATACGATCTAACAAGAACTCGCCAACTTAACAACAAACACGTTAATGAAATTTAGTCTACGTTTAAAACTTACCAATAAATCTGCTTGCGCTTTTCGCCATAGTTTCCGTTAATTGACAGCAGAAGGAGATAGATATAAAGCTCAGGAAAAATCCTTGGTAACTTTTTCTGATCATTGCTTCACTTGATTTTTTAATTTCACCACTTAAATAAGCCACTTATAAATTAAACTATCGAAAACATGGTGACGTGTTCTTAATTTAAATTTGTAAATGTCCTTGTTTCACATGTTTTATTTTTTAAGAGCGCAAACGTGGCTTTTTGAAGAAAGAATCCAGCCAGCTGCTCTGAGAACTGTGTCGATTACGGTGTAAGGTCGAGAGTACTCGACACGCGAGCGCCGACTGAAACGGGGTACCTCTACCACCTCACTACGCGAGAGAAATGGACCACTGCGCAGTACAGCCTTAGTTGAATGTGTGTTTTAACGTTTTTATTTTAACAAGGTTGGCTGAAACAGGAGTTCCACAACAAAGGGCCTTCGAAAAACATCTGTCGCAAAATGAAATTCTTTTTCGTTTTCGTCATTAACATAATGCGTGTTTTTTTTCCCTTTTCCTCAAATTTCTTTTAGATGATCTGTCTAAATGCTAATGACGAAGTTTTGTCAAGAAATGCGTTTTGTTAGCAGATATATCATCGGATCAGTTGCCCCGAGTTCCACAAATGAGAAGGCAAGATAAATAAAACGGAGTTTTTTGTTTCCAACTTCATTTTGTGGGAAGAACGAGGGAGTCCGCGGAATTATACGAGGGCTATATTATAAGCCCAATGCTCAACACCATGTGATTTTCTCCCATAATGTTGTGTAAAGCCTAAAAAATGAGGTGATTTATCCCTTCCGGGACACTTTGTGTGCGCTCGTGAAGACCACCAATTTGTATTTTAACATCTTTACCACATTAAACTCATTTTTCAGAGGATTTGGTTTTCTTTAGCTGTAAGTTTGTTAGATATTCATTCAAATAAATAACTAAAAGTACTTACACATATCTTATAAATACGATTTGGATCTAGATCAAATACGACATAGTTATTTTACGAAGATGATATACAAAATCTTAGTTTGTGACCTATCCATCCATTAATATATTACACAGAGATAAAAAGAGCTTCTTTTCATAACACCTTTCCCCTTTTACACTACAAGAACATGAATAAAATAAACAATGAACTACCTATATAAAAATATCACAATTTCTGATTGGGTATTGTCGATTCAGGTTTAGTTCGTGGAATTCTGGCAAATAAATGTTTTTGGACGTCAATTTGGCAGGCATTCGAAAAGTTTGCTGTATCACAAAATATTTTGCGCTCAAGCATACAGTTGGTACGAGAGCATACTGCATGATTCTTTTTGTCATGGTTGGTTGTTTAAACACATTTTAAAGCGGGACTTCTTTTATTTCTTGATAAGCGGTTTCGGTTAACAATATGGAGGTTCTAAGTTCAAATCCTGGTAAGGAATATATGGGCACACAAGATTAATTCGCAGGGCTTTCCCTTGTTACAGGCTAAATCACCTGACTGTCCAAAAAGCGAAATGATTTCATGCTGTGGAAGGCACGTTAAGTCTTTGGTTCCAGCTACAATAAGATATACGGATAATGATAGTCCTAACATGAGCCATGTCTCAGGCCTTTGGCGTCTCCATAACTTTAACACCAGGGATTGTGAAGTCGACCTTACAACCCACATGACAAGAAGACCTTTAACAAAACTAGCCACAGTATGCTTTGATACCTCCTTCCTTACCTCCTACCTTCACCACAACTTCCCTAGACAAGCTTTGTCGAGTTCCCTTTGAATCCAACAGAGATAGACCAACTAACAACAATGCTAGCCGACCGATATTGTCAGTGATTTCAATTATTTAACCTGGTTTAGTCTCGCCACAGAAGTAAGACTGTAGTGGAAATGTTGTCACCAATTTTTTTAATTAAAGAAGCTATGGGATACGTGACTTTAGTTATTTACTGTACTGTTCATAATATAGTTTATTTTTCTTATGTTTATCAAAGTGGGGCGCGGACTTGAAGCTTAATATACTTGTACTTCAATGTAGATAAGTCTAGAACGAATAAAATAGGGTGAAAATGAAAAATAAATAACTTTGAAACATTCTTTGGCTATAAATTTTTTAACTTTAATTATGCGGCTCTTTTATAAATAAGACGTTGGTTCAACATATTGTCATTTCTGTTACCTATTAGAGTTTCACTCTGATTGGCGCTGACCTAAATATGAGAGAGGCAATCGAAATCAAAATTTGCTGAGGAGTATTGCTCTTCACATAGATTTGTTTGATGTTCAACAGGACTTCAGTTAAACGTTGTATTGATGTCTTTGACAAAAGTTTAAAACTAAAAAAAAATATACAATATTTTGTAAAATCGCAGCGCTTTGACAAGAAGAGCGGCTGAAGAGAGACACCATGGAAAGCATTTTTCAATTATATGAACGTATTTTGTTTAAATTGAGCTATGTACTTTAAAATTGTAGGTGTCAAGCCAAACTAAAAATATATTTAGTAGATACACTTAGTTTTGTTTAAGCTTTATATCATTACCTATGTTTATGCATGAGTATGTCATTTTCAATTGAGCACATGATAATTTCATAAAATTATGTCATTATTAAAGGCAATTATGGTAAAACGCGGCGATGTGGCTTCCATCACGTGTCATAATAAATCTCCATATTAATTACCTTTAAAATCATGGTACTCTATGTTATATACAGGTATAATTTGTATTGATGGCTTTTAAAATTAATTGAAATATAAATAAATAAATTTAAATTATAGAGGTTTAAGTGATGTAGAAAATACATACAAAAGCAAATAAATATTTGTTTCGTGAAGTCTGTACGTTCAAAACTGAATACCTAATAGCGTGTCACGGACTTTTGTGGAGGAAGCAGAAAGCTTAGAGGGGCATATGCCTTGGCCCAGGTGTATTCATCATCATCATCAGATGATGAGATCCACTGCTGAACATAGGCCTAAATAGGGGACCATAGGTTTCCAACGTGAACGGTCCTGCGCTACTTGCATCCACTGGCACAACTTTCAGCAAGTCATCTGTCCACCTTGTGGGAGGCTGTCCAACACTACGCCTTCCGGCCCGTGGTCGCCATTCCAGAACCTCTCTTCCCTATAGGTTATTGGTCCAGGGGTATTGCTAGGTAGAAAAACGTATCGGAACGGAAGTCTTGGAGTCTATCAATCAATGGAAGGAGGACTGGGGACGTCCAAACATTCAGTCAGTTCCAGTAGTAGCCAGTCAGTATGTGCCCGCATTTTGCATTAGCTTTGAGCCTGAGCCTTCAGTAGATTTTATCGCCCCACCTTGTTAGGAACCAGATGAATGATGCATCTTCTAGTAACCACTTCTTCACAATATGCTTGCACCTACCTTAGGGCCTAAGTGTGTCAATTAACGTATCACTTGAGTGATATCTGGATATTCAAAAATATCTTAAATATATCTGCGTATAATTAGTGACAAAGGGTTTATGCTTACTTGCCACAATATGGAAATAAGGCTTTATTTTAGCTGTGCGAAGCGTTGTGTTTGTTTCTACTTAGCTCGTGCTAACGTGGGGAAAGTTAAACAAACCCGTGTATGAATGTTGTTAGTTAAAATGTGTCAAGTTTTGTATTTCATTTTGTATGGCAGCCTGTGAATCGTCACAGGCCAGGTTAATTCGTCCAAGGTCAACGGGGATAACTTGATCTTTTTTGGTGTATTTTCTTCAAAACTCGTGACCGAAATTGATGATGACCCCATTTTCTACTTACTGTCTAATTTTACTATACAAAAGTGAAGTTTTCGTGTTTGTAAAAGCCACTTGCTTATTCCCCCAAATTAAGCTAATCTATCTCATTAGAATTTAAAATTTATCAGTTTTATCATTTTATAACCCATTTGAATCTTTTTGGAAGTTCAAAATTGGTCATTTAATTAAAGTTTGGCGGTAAAATACAATTTGTTAGGGAACTTCACCTGACGCCGCCGTTTACAAAAGTAAAGTTTTCAAATATCCATTCCAGTACCTCCACCGCACTTTCAAGGATTGAAAGAGTTCGCTTGGTAACTGAATCACTAGTTAGGGTGTAGATACAACAAGAAAGTAGTATCTTTAGTATTAATACCAACATTTTTATTCGCATTTAGGTATATTTTGTATGAAATCGGGAGCAGAGAAGTTAGATGCTTTATTTCATTGTGGTGCGTAAATTTGAATTGTATCTAACATCGTCGCCCGAAAAACAAGTAATTCTATGAATAAAATTGTGCCAAAGCCTCATGAACTTCTGATAATTTTTTGTTATCTAATTGTGTTGGATTTAAAGTAATCATAATCTATCCGTTCTGAAAATTGGCGGTTTCTTAGCCCAAAATGATGTGTCAAAGTATTACAACAACGCTTGAATGAGGTATAAAATGAAATATTTGCTCTCGCTCAACGAACTACAAACATGCCACCTAACCTTACTGCACAATTAATTTTGACAGTTGATGACGACTACAGACAGGCAGATGATGTCACTGCTGTACATTGCTTTCATTGCGAAGCTTACTTTCGACGTTCTTATAAACCGAGTCATATAAAACATCATTGTACCGCGTATTCGAATGTGGTGTGGTATAGTTTTTTTCCCGGCTTCTTTGGTATTCATTTGGTGAGTTCGAACGTTTCTTGACTACATATAATTCGTTGCTCTGGCTTTAATAAATTGACCGAGCGAGCGCGAAGCGTCTCCGTCTCAGCTTGGCTAAAATTGCTTTTGTATTTCCATCCGTCATCTACAGGGTCCCATTTCGCGAAGCAACAATTTACAAGTAACAAGTTACAATTTGATATTCATTGCGTAGCTAATTCGCCTAAACTGTAAGCGCTTATCGTTTTATCTCATTGTCTACGCAATGTACACCGAATTGTAACTTGTAGCTTCGTGAAACGGCCCCCTGGTCGCGTTTCTCAACCGATTCTTGTAAAATTTTGTGACCAGGTACGATAAATATAAAATATTTTTTTCGAAATTTTTCAAATTGGCGGAGATATGGGATTGAAAACGTTAGAAAATCAATAAATTAGCTATTTCGAAAAAAAAACTCGCGAGGTCTATACTATACTACTCACAGAGCCACTAGTGTTAAGTTAATCAAAATTTAATTTAACAGACCAGAACCTTAACCCTGTTTCACAAGAATAACATTTTTTATAAAAATAAAGGGTCTATTAAAATAACAGAACAGATAGATATTTACAAAGTATTGTAACGATAACAAGCCAGTGCACAATTTTCTTCTGCAAAGTAAGCTTTGCCATTAAGTTTGTTGTACTTAGAATAGGTACCTACTATATAATACCGGCAACGCTTTGAAGTTAAGCTAGAAACAACAACGTCAAAGAATGACAGTGTTCGAGAAACTGTAGAAGTTGGCTGTCTAGAAACGAGACACTACTGTGTAGTAGAGGAAACGTAGCTTCTTACTTAAGTTGGTAAGAAGTAGGGTAAGAAGCCTTCTTATAATGTTCAATTTTATATTATAGAAAACAGGAGTTTCGGACTGTATCTAGTTAAAATTTATCTGTATTTTAGGTACTTACTTGTCTTTTAATTTTAGTAATCCCAGTTAATTAACTTCGATTATCAATATTTGGAAGTAAAAGCTCATAGCGTGTCTCGAGTAAAGGACGTTCCGCTCGTTCGGTCAATTATTAAATTGACCGAGCGAGCGGAACGTCTCCGTTCGTAAAAATTGCTTTTATATGTCTGTCTGTCCATCTGTCTGTTTGTTCCACTCTACAGGTCGCGTTCGATAAATTAATCGTTTTTTTTTGTCGAGTCAGTTTATAGATTTTTATTTAAATGACGGAGTTATGGGGGTTCCCAGCTTGCAAGGTCTACCGCGGAGGCTGTATTCCTCGTCACATCTCTCAACCAATAAAAAAAAACAATATAATAAATAAGAAAAAAAAAACAAAACAATTTGAGATAAATAAAATTCAAGAGGTCGGAGATGTTTGTAAAACACAAATAAATAAAAAGATATATAGGCTCGCGAGGTCTACAGTCCACAGAGTAAGTAATATTATTTCTGAAAGCTAATTGTACTTATCTATCCATTTAATAATCTAGTGCTTTTACTGAAAGAGGGATTAAAATATGTTCTTTATTCTAAAACGACCACAACTTACACAAAAATTTCCAGTTTGCATTCCACTGCAGCGTAAAAGTTCCACACGCCTTTAGTTTGGAGAACGTTTATCAACGCCTCGGAACGTTTTTGCTAGTTAGCAACCGCGGGCGTTTTCAGAGTACCACCACTCTCGGTACTCTGCAACTCTATTTCATCAAAAAACTTTGTGTTTTCTTCTTGAGGACTGAAGTTTTAAACGGTGAAAACACTTTGGCAAAGGTGGATTATGGCTTCTCATTTAAAATTAATCGTCGTCGCCATACTATCCTTCCACACCACTAATAATGTTTGTAGGTAATATACCAAACTTGATGGAACTGTTTTTTTCTGACATTACTCACATCTCCCTGTAAATGACATAGGTCGAGATCAGAACTCTCCGACGCGTGCCCTGAAGCGGTTGTCTAACTTTTTAGGGATTCAGCGTAAGGGGTTTGTTAACGTACGGGAAATTCAAGAAACGTGACAGCTAGCCTACACAGGAATATAGATTTCAATATCGAAACCACCCCAGACACAGTATGGCCATTCAGAAGTCTTGTCTTCGATTACTATTGTATCAAACTAAATGTTCAATTACTTACGCGTATCAAGTTTACCAAAGATACAAACACGGTCTAGCTAGTCTAACCGTACACTCAGTCAGAATCAATGGACTTCGAAAGCTTAAAGGAGGAATTCGAGATAAATGCTTCTAGTTCAGGCTACCGATCTAGATCCTATCTGTGCTCAACGGCTTGTAACTGGTTCAGTCAACCAGAAGTCCTCCGCTCAGTAGCAAGAGTCAATAGTACTTCGTCGTGACACAAAAATCTCGTCTACTATTTCCGGTTAAATCATTTTTGAAATACGAATCCTATTTCAAGATTTCGAGTAGTAAAGCGACAGGTTGGCAACCTGTCACTAGGTGGATTAAGAAACGTGAAGACCAGCATACTTTCGTTTAGGTGCGACCTTTTAGCAGTTTTAGTGAGTATTTCTTGGAAGTCTTGACTTCTCTCTTGAAAGCTCTCTCTCGGTCATACAGAAACTAGGTTGTTAATGTAAAGTGATTACTCCCGTATTTTGTTTTATTAGACAATTATTTTTTAAATAATAACTCGTTTTAATATTATTTATAACTCGTATTATCATCATCAACAGCTCATTACGCCTCCACCGAGGGATTCGAACCAACTTTGTTCAAATATTAGTATTTTACTTTTGTACAATTTCAATGTCCAATTTATAATATCTAATTTTATATGCTCTCATTGATATATATGTCTGTATCCATTTAAATTTATTTGGAAGCTGTATTTGTAAAAGCTGGATTAATGTTCCGTTTAACATTTGTTGGATAAGTACTTTTGAAATTCGAACGCGTAGCCTCGTATAACGCATTATGGCTGACATGACCTTTTTAATCCCTCTACTGACTAGTACTGCAATGTAATTAAAACGGTCTTTTAAGCCTTTTAGTGCAATGATTTTTTTTACTGTAGTTTTACCACAAATTACTTAGAACAAGTGTTCTCTGTGCAGTATGACTTTTAAAAACTTATTTTGCTTTAATTTCTTATAAGCTTGTTAATGAAAATTTGGCGGTGAGTCTGCGGCATTTATGAAAAATTTTCATTTGAATATATTAGTTTTACAAATTGAAAATATCAACTGACTTAGAATCGTGAATCTGCCTTGGTCAGCGTTTTCAGTTGTCATAATGGATCCAATGCACGTGGTCGGTCGGATTCGAACTACAATCTCCCATGCAGAAGTTAGCCTAGCCTTTACACCAAGAACATAACACTCAGAACCTATATTGAGCCCCTTCAATAATTTCCCTACATCATCAATAAAGAGAAAAAAGTTCTAAAAAAGTCAAAGTCCCGAAAACTTCAGTTCAACTACAACAGTAAATCCACTGAGAATGTAATAAAGCCTATGTAAAACAACGGTAGCGAAGGTGCAGTGACAAAAAGATACATCAAACCGCCAGGTGTAAAGAATTTAGGGTTCCCTATCCATTTGCATAAAAAATTTAGTCATAACATTGAATTGCATACTGCAATTTAAACTAATGATACTTACGCATAATATAATATAAGCAGAACACATAAAGCATAGTATATTAACGCATAACAACTATTACCATAATCAAAATAAAACATAATTATACAAAACCATTATTTTAATTACGCATAATGAAATATAAACATAATTTCTAAAAGTAAAATACCTAACTTTTTGATTTTAATAAACATATTGGCGGCCTAGGGGTGGCCCAAGGGCCACCCCCGCCGCACCTTAACCTATTATTACAGTATGGTACTCAACTTATATTTGATATAGCTATTAGACAAATAAACAATATGCCTTATAACTTTATGCCAATCAAAGGTAAGGAAAAAACCATTAGCCTAAACTATACTTATGCTTATTGAATCAGTATGCCAAAAACCAATTATGACAAAAAAATATTATACCAAAATACAATATGCCAAATTCGTTATGCCAAATTAAAATAGGACAACAAAAATTAGCCGAACAAAAGGGATCCCAGAATTTAGGTCCCGGAGTAGCCTCAAATATTCACACTCAACCTGGCATTTGCAACGCCTGTATAGTGGTAGGTCGAAAAATCCTTCGCTAGAGAATACTACAGTCGAGTAAGTTGGGTAAAATGGTTTGTTTGTAAAATGAGTCTATCTGAAATAAAGTAGGTTTTATTAAGTTATTCATATTTTAAGCTTTATGGAACGTACACCTGTGACCTATGACAGTAGTCATTTAGTCAAGTTTGCCTTGCTCGCCCAATGCCCGCCCTGCCTGCTACCGAAGCAGATAAGGATTTTAGAAGTCAGAATCATAACAATATTCACAGATGTAGATTGAATGTCTTTGTGACCAGTATGACTATACTGTGCAATATGGTACCTATGAATAATAAAATTAATCTCTTTGGCGGCTGAGTGAAGTTGGAACTGAACGTCAGAAGTGCAGACCGTGTACCATAACTTCACAAAACCACCAAGAAGATTAAGTCGTACTTACACATACGAGTAAGCCGTGTGGTGACGGCAGAGTAGAATACATTTGTCACCAACCCCTACTCTTCCCATGGGTGTCGTAAGAGGCGACTTAGGGACTACACATTAAACAGGCAGCAGCGCTCTCTGATACTACAGTAACCTTTTAACCTGCAATCTCCAACCCGCCTGCCAAGCGTGGAAATTATGGCAAAACCCTCCACATAAGTGGAGGAGGCAAATAGTCCAGCAGTGGACTGTAACGGGCCGTTGATGTTGATGACACATAAGCTTTGAACATTCATAATAAAGTCCATAACTTCTGAAAAATTGCAAGCAACTTTTCAAAGTAACTTTACTTAGGTACGGGTTAGTACTACACTACACTACTGCACTGAAGTAGCAGGCTGCAAGTTGTTTGATTATTTATTTAAAGTAGAGCGCGATGTTTTATTCGCTCTGCTTTACCTCCGGATGCATTTAGCAGTGACACTGCGCCGACGAGGAGGTACGAATAATTTAGCTAGGGGCTGTGTACAAAACAGCATCTCTTGATTAAGGCCGTTGTGGTTCGCCAAAACCAGTTCCAATTTTACATTCAGTTTTCTGCTCTTACAAATGTAGAAGTTTTGATATCTTGACAAAATATGCCAACACTACAATAATTATGAAATAATTTACTATCAATCCACTGTCAATCATCTACTATCAAAACCTGTCCTGCCTTTAAGCAAACATCCTTTATGTTAGTACTGGTTATGACCATTTTTATTTCGGTAGGTATGGTTTCGCTGTGAAATGACACGTTCAAAACCGCAATGTTACAAAAGTTTCTGAAGTCAGAATCAGGCACAAAATGTGGTAAGCACACGGAGTTGAGAGTTGTATTTTTTAAATATTTAATATCATTGGCAATTTCAATATAGTTATTTGTAATGACAGAACTTCAGAGTAGTAAAACCTTATTCACAGCTTTATTATACCTACTGGAAGCTAGCTCAAGGTTTTGTTCTAGAAGCTTTTGTGTTAGGCGAGATCACGGCGAGATGCAGAAAATTTGTCGTTTCTTCTTGCTTTTTTTGTACCTAGTCTCTAAAATGTTTGTTTGGTACTCTACATTTTTGTTTGTTTTAAACGAGAATATAATATAATCATATTTATTTAGTAGATTGTTGAAAAAGGAATAAAGAAGCTTGAAATTCCCAAAAATACGCAGTTGTGTTACATACTCTTTGTGCGAGTATTATTTAATCTTATTTGAAACTACGAAGCTGTAAATAGGGCAGATACGCTTGAGAGTTTTCCTGTGGGAATATTATTTTTTACCACGATAAAAATAATCCTTTTATGTAATGATTTACACTTGCATGAAGTGTGTGTGTTGATTATGCCTATCATGATAAATAATTATCAATCTATCTACCAAACATCGAAATCCATTTTAGAGTCATACTTTCACGTTTATAATCCAGTATGTTTTCTTTGGTATTAGTGATGATATATAAATAGCATTGCATCTATAATTTTTATTATTAACCCAATAAATAAAATATTTTTAATAAAAGTGTTGAAGATATCTACTAGATGTTCGTTAGTAAATAAACTTTACCATTCGAACAAAATTTACGCCCCATAGCAGATATAAACTCTTTCAACGGAATTGAAAAAAATCTTAATGCATAATATTATCTAATGTTCAAGGATCTGTGCCAAAAAAGAGGTTTTAGACGAAACGAGCTCTTTAATGCCTAGTTTATCTTCTAGAAAGGATGGCAATGTTTCCTCCTTGACGTTATCAGATTAACTGCTACAGTTTAGATCAATGAATTCCATTTCTATGTTACGGCCAAAGTTTTATGGGACGCAAAAGGATCAGTAGTTAGGGAAATTGAAGTAAGAGACACTATAGATAGGATGTTTGTTTTATTTGGTAATGATGACACTGTCGCAAGTCCAAGTAATTTCGTACAGTACTTACGATAAATAAATAAAACCACCTTCCTAATTAATTTAGCGCAAATTTTCATTTTAATTTCATAAAAATCCTTTCATTTTGCTGAAAGTACCTAACTACCTACTGTCATTGAATTGAAAATGTTTGTAGTCAAAATACAATGATAGTGACGCATAATACAAAGTAGTAAACCATGATAATGCTATGCTACAATGATGTTTAATAAACCTTGTCTTTATTTATACATCGTTGGGACGGAAGCTCTACAGCTCAATTTATTATTCACTTTGTCAATTTTAAACTAAAATTACTCACCGGAGCGACGACACGCAGGCGCTTCACGTCGTCGTAGTCCTTCCCGTAAAGATATTTAATCCTTCCCGTAAAGATATTTAATTTTACTTGAGGAAATTAACTGTTGGATACTTTTCTTACCTATAAGATTTAATTTTCAGAAAATTTTGTACCTACCTACAAATGACAAAATTAATGAGCTCGCTGACTTATTTCGTTGTCAATCTCGGAGGAAATTGTCAATTTATAACTACAAACTGTCACAGAGTCAGATTTCAAAAATCATATAAACTATAAAAAGATCATTTAAATTGTACTTACTTGTAGCACTAACTTCAGGTCCAAGAGACTCGAACGCTTTTCCGAAGCTAAGTTTCAGCAGACGGTCAGAATCTGAAACAAAACAGTAGTATCAGTAGTATTTAGCGCCATCTGTGGAGAAATCCTTAAACAATTTCGTCCGTGATTCGTCTTTACAGGGATTGGCAATAATGTGAAACCCTGGGTAGATAACAAACGCGAGAGAAACTTCGACGTTTGTTTGTTAGATGGCGCTGTAGCAAAAAATTTAAAAGTACTTTAGAATAATGTCATAATAATATTCTACTGGCAAGTAGACGTTTTGAATCCTTGCTTGAACCGCATCAAGTTCAGGGCGAAAAAATTATAGCTATGAAGATGGATACTGGTGAGAGGCATTTAGAGTTTAATGAATAATTATTTGAGAAGTTCCAGACTCAGGGGTTCCCCATGTGCGGTTGCTTTTAGGCATGTTTCCCATTTTTCTAAAATGTTTGGAGTAACCGAACTCACTTACTTTAAAAACATTTTTATTCGGACACATTATTCGTTCGTAGGTAACAAAATAAATCTTAATAGTATATCAGATACTTTTTCTTCGTTAATCTTTCTTAACCTCGAAATTAACCACAGTTAAGTAATATATCCACATCACTTATTCCCAGTAACTAGCAGTTACAGTTAAGTGCTATTACTTACTAAGTGCCGCCGAAATAAGCACTTCCAGGGCTCCCTTGGACCTCTGCCAGCATTCCTATTCATAGCATAGGTGCCCTGTTGGCTACAGTCGCAAATTTAGCTGGATCGGGAGCATTTATTACAGGACGCTTTCAACGAATTGCATCCAATTTTAAAAGAGATTTTTTTAAGCTTTCTAAGTTTTCGTTGTAAGAAAAAGTAGAAATGTAGGATTTATTTCCTCGTAGTGAACGAAGACAGACGGATGAAGTTTATTTTAACTAAAGAAGTTGAAATAGAGTTAGATCAGTCAAATCTAGCTGCATCATCATCAGTTGTAATGGAATAGGTGTCTTAATCGTAAAAAGTTGCTTGTTTCCTGAAATACTGTCCAAAAGGTAGTTGCGAATGCAAATTTTTAAATCCAAGTTCGGTAGCAGTAAAAAGCTGAATAGAAAACTGCTCATCACGTAGCTTATACATTAACTAATTTCTTCAGTTTAATAAAAAGATGACGCGATGACTAAGCTTCTCGGTTCTTCTGAATCATCACACGAAATATCTGTATCACTAGGTAGTGCCTGCATTAATAGACATAATAACTCTTCAAGGTGCAACCTTTACCTGCAGCAGTAGAATCAGGTGGAGGTTGAAAGTGGAACGTGGCTGCGAACCCTTGACCCGGAGTAGCAGAGTTAGCAGTGAACTGCAGCAACAATGCAGGCCCCGTAGATAGCACCTCGTACCCTGTAAGAAGAAACATAATATAAGAATCTCTATTCGCACTTTTCATCTATAAACATGCATTTGCATTATATCAAAAGTTTCGTAATTTGGATAATTGTGTCTAGTTTAAACAGTAAAGCTAACAAGAGAACAACGCCGTTTGTTGACAACTGTTACTCTCTTCTTTTACTCTGTAGGTTACCCCTTCAACAAAGTAGGAAGTTGCTCAAAGCATATCCTAAACGCGTTTCGAATTGAGGTAATTCCAAGTTTGAAAATATCAATTTACATGAAACGGGGCGTACCTTTGCAGCGTAATTTCACAACATGTCTGCATGATTAAGTGTCAAAGAAGATTGGAATTTCGTATCTTTAGAAGGAAATGGGAGTATTTGAAACAAAATATTATATGGCAATTTTATGTTGGTTTACAAACTGTCTACTAATAAATGTAATCTTTCGTTAACAGGAAAATACTCGTACATTGGCATTAGACACAATGCTGGTCAAATGGAATTTTGTTAAAAAATAAATTTTTGCCGCACCCAGGTTATATAAATACTCAAACATTTCCACTAAGCAGGGAAAGAAAATGAAGTCAAGAAACAGAAAGTTCAATGAAATTCTCATCCTTCAATTGAAACTTTATTTATAGAAATCAACAAGAATATTTTGAAAAGGAAACACATTGAAGTGTCTTTTTCCAAGGAGCAAAAGCATTTTGTTCCGTTTTACGAGGGTTATTGAAAATAATTGGAACGATACAGGTTAATGCAGAAATGAAGGTGTAAATATTTACTTACGCCGTACTGAATTAGAATTGGACTTTACAAAAAATATTATTCCCAAAAATAGCTACAAAAAATGTCTAGACATTCTATTCTAGATTCTTTGTCATTAAATTAAATCAACCCTTACTCAGCAAAAGTCAGGACTTTGATGGAGCATTATTCATTCAAAAAGGGTACGAAGTAACGGGACTCAGCCGATTTCGAATAGAATATTGGACTTGAAATCGATCAACACCGGCTGACTCAATGTTATTCAATGAGACAGAATGAATTTAGACATAGTTACTGTGGGTGGAGCCCCGTCTCAAAACGGCATTTTATGCTCTTTAGTCCTATATACCCCTTTGCTTATGATGGCGTCGCAAAAATCCCGGCAGAAGGCCGACAAAATCTAGTATATTTATTTCATTGATTCAAAGAAAAAAATCTATAAAATGAATACTATTTTAAGAAAGCACACTGAACTTCCTTCCGCATTGTTGGTCCGCAAGGGAGCGAAGCGATCGTCTTTTGTTCCTCTGAGCTCCGCGCAGTCGGCAAAAAAAGGTCTTGCCTACCTGTCTTGTAAGCAAAATGCGATTGTCAATATGTAGTCTGATTTGGAGTGGAAATTGATTTTGCCGCATGTAAAAAGATTTCTTTGAACACGGAAATGATTTTAGTAGGGGCGGGCAAGATTCGAAGCATATTGTTACGTCTCAAGTCTCAATTTGCTTTATAGATTTGTCAGTCAACAAAATTTTAACAAAATCGGTGTGCCTATACTAAATATTTTATTTTTTTCACATGTCTTTGCTTAGTTTTCTTAGCTTAAAAGTGGTCAACGTTTGTAAAATGTCAGAAGAGATATTACGTCTGATAAATATATTATTATAAAAACATTAATTAAATCTTGTTGATCAAACAATTAAATTCATAGATAGCTTGTAATACAACCTGACCTAATAATCTAAAGACGTTGAGAATCAACCCAACGTACGGTACAAATTAAATGTTCGTGGAAAGCTACCCTTCGAAGAAATTATTGATTTACGATGGTCAGTTTACAATTCAAGAAAATTGCTTTACGGAATCAATTCCGAGAACTCTATCGATCATCGGAAATGTATTGTGGTTACTAGTGTAATCATTTTGTCCTCGATATCTCTATCGATATATTTAGACTAACATGGCTTATTGATCTTGCGTGTTGAATGTTTAATGACTTTAATGGATGTACTGATAAAAATCTTTGAATAAAATCTGGTGTGTGGACTACAGTTTTAGGTCCAATCTTATTTAAAAAACTGGCATCATTCATTTCATCATTATCATCATTTCATCCGGAAGACATCCACATTATAGGTATTTATTGTTAGAGAGGTTGGTTGGTTGGTTTTCAGGTTGTTTTCTAACTTATATAATATTATTATCTACTGTAGAAATAGTACATTACTGCCGCGGCCGCAAAATTAGTTATTGTTGGACGAGGGCACGTTTAAAGCGCCTCAGGCCTCAGGCGAGGACTTTTATTGTGTACGAGTCCAGCAAGAGTTACTGCGGCTGAGGCCTGTATAGTGCTTTTCTCTGAAATATGCGAGGAAATTATAAAATACTAAAAAAATTAACGAACCTTGGATTTGGATGTCTACTCGTATCGTACTAAACTTATAAGTTCTAACCTCTATCACTTTAACCTCTACTTCGACTACTTAAACCCGTCATTGTTATAATATTTCCCTAATTCTATGATAAGTTAACTCCATCATGAAAAAATAAGTAATAAGATAGTACGATAACGATTAAGAGATGAAAATTACAAACCGCCATATTGCGCGCTTTTCTTTTTTTTTGTTCTGTGCCAGTGTCATACAGAGCATACAGCCAACTCCAATCACTACGATTCGTGTACGATTCATATAAAATTTAAATTTAGAACATAAGAGTATGCTAGACTTGAAAACATTGAAATTTCTAGACGAAAGTTACTTTGATGACCTAGGCCGTTTGAGGGCACATTCTTGGCCGCTGTTTTGTATGGGGCAATGTTTCGTCCAAAAATGAGTCATTTCGTGTATTGTTTTTTGTCAGTAATGATCACATTTTCGAGCATGTCGGAGAAAAAGTGATTTATATTTCTTTACTGAAATATGCACACTGATTAAAATAATACTCTATTTACTAACCAGTAAGCTCGTTACACAACATGGCTATGGCTGGCGCGTTTGTGTCTCGTCCATCAAACACCTTGATAATATCTGCGCGCCTCAGGCAACTGGAACATAAAAATACAAATTCTAGAAAACAATTTCGATTTTTTTTCTACACCTCATTACGGAGTTTTTGGGTTCGAATCCGGGTAAAGACACGGACACCGTTGGTCAAAGAAAAATCAAGAAACCCAGTTTGGTAAGGAAGGACATTGCAGGCTGTATCACTTGATTATCTAACAAGTGAGATGATTCCGTACTTTTGAATTCTTTACATGCTTTTGGCATAAAAAGCCCTTATCGGGGAATTTAACACCATTATTTTATGCACCACAATGCAATCATATTCGTAAATATTTTAATGATATCACTGCTATTTTATAGCTTTCCGTTTTGTAAATTAAGTTAAGAGAGGAAAATTTATCTTCCTTTAGTTTATGCCTTTCTATCAGAACACAGTCTTGATTCAGTCCTGAAAGCTCGCTTTTGAACTCTAGACCGTATGACATTGATAGTTGAGATCTGACTTAATTTACATAATCTGCACATCGTTTTCAGAAAAGACTTATTTTAGTCAGTACAAAGTATAGTTTCTACATTACAGAATCGTTAGGTAGATAATTTGAAATCAAAACGGAATGATATAGATAATGCTCCAGAAAGTCTTACGCTCTGTTCATTGAGCTTAACTAATTACTGCTTTAATGATGTCGGGTAGTGTTATTGTACTAGTATTCATTATGTGGAAACCAAACTCCAATTTACGTTACGTACGTTAGACTCTGTTTAACTAGCGTAAGAGCTATACGACGTATATTTCAATAGCTACCTGGCACAAAGGATGATGGGCATTTTGGTACCCGATCCAATAGAAATAATTATTATGTTAGTGAATTGGTCTAACCTAGAGGAGAAAAATACTGTATGGTGACGAAGCTCAAATGTCTGTATCTTCGGAGATGTTGATAAATGAATGTAATAATAGAAGAGTCATAAAACTTAGTCGAAATAACTGCAAAACTTGATTTATTGATACCAGACAGAAAACCTAGACCACGGGCATCCAGTTGATAGAATACTATGTTATCAAGCAGAAATAATTTCGTTCAAACAAGAAACTTTTGTCGCTATTCGTTACTTATTTATTGTCTACCTATTTATTTGAAGAAATGTAGACATCAATATTATAGAAAATACAGTTTGTTTTTTCGTAAAAACGAATGTAAACTAGGTAATCACCAGAAACAGATACGTCTACCTATTAAATGAACTCAACTTTATATGAAATATTCAACCCCAACTAGAGTAGTGTATTGAAATAATGTTTTTAGAGTTATTTCAAAATATGATCGCTGAAAAATGACTTCTTATGTGTTTTCGAATTTCGAATTCATATTATGTACGTTTATTCAACGTGACGCTCTTACGGTGAAGGAAAACATCGTGATGAAACCCGCACACTCCTGCGAGGAAATTCAAAAGTTGTGTGTGAAGTCGACCAACCCGCACTAGGCCAGCGTGGTCGACTAAGGCCTAATCGCCGTAATTCAAGGCAGGCTCGAGCCCCTCGGTGGGGACGTATATGAGCTGTTGATGATGATACTTTAATGTAACAGGTTGTGAGTTAAATGTGATCTCCATAGACATTTGATTAACTTAAAATAACGGTGATCAATAAAAAGAAAACCAGTTTTGAACCACTACTGTGTAGGTTTTCAAGAATCAATCTTTATTATATCAATGATAAATGCTTTCTAGGTAATACTCTACAGAATATGAAATTTAATTTGATCTAGCTAAACGTTGAACGTCAATAACAAAAGGTCTATGAAATATTCATACCCCTGAGAAAATAAATACAATTATCTAGGTCGCTAAAGCTTCGCTCGCTGGGCTGGCTACTAATTTAGTTAGCAAGTTCCGCTACTACTGCCCTCTATACATTATAGTTTATTTCACTACTTAAATGTCGTACTAAGTTGAGTTGATATTCCTTTTAAGTACAAACAATTATCATGCTATTTTCACACCGAAAATCGTACAATTTTCTTGGATTATGAATCTCACTCATCTTTCCAATAGAAATCCGATTCGATCTTACGATATAAAATTCAATACGTTGATATTTTGTGTTCTATGTATCAATCTATATTTTATTAACACATTACCAAAACACATCTAGAAAATAGTTGGCCATGAGAAAGTCTACTACAGCTACGCCGTAGCAAATGTCTACATAGTCGTAGCCAGGTTTTTATAGACGGGAAACACGGTGTGCAGTGATTTGTTTAAAAATACATCGAATTATAAAAAAAACAAAACCTACAATTAGGAAATTCTCAAAAGAAAACTGCCTGTTACAAGCCTGGAAACTCATAAGATAAATAGTGCCAGGAAGAAACGAAAAATACTAAAATTTAAATAAATTGGAAAGTCACTTTTAGTTGTTAGTTTAGATCTATGCAAGGAGCATAGAAAAGGAAATTGGAGATAATATTATCAAATATTACGAAAGCCTATGAAATATTGTATGTATGCAAGTAGGTACTTTATAACAAAATAAAATAAATATTTTTTTACCATCGTATCATAGTGCGGACTTTGCCCCTTTATTTTTTTTTTGTTAATCAAACAAAATATTTCTACGATAGGAAAGTTTATATTAAAAGTAAATTCAAATAAATATAATTCAACCATAAAACAGAAAAACACAAAGAGGATACCACAAAAGTAAATTAATAATGCTCATACGTTATTTACCAATATCCATTACTACATCCAATTTTGTAACAATTAAAATTTCAGATTGCCGAAAGCCATGCATCATCAAGTTAATATGAAGATAATTAATGCCATTAGCCATTGCCGAAATCATTACCGGTAACGTCGGTAAAACAGTGGTTCCCAAAATTTTAGTTCACGACACACCTAAGCCGCAGACAGTCAGCGACATAATGTCGCAATAGGGAATATGCATAAAAAAATATTAGTTTTTTTCATAGTTCATCTGAAAATATACAAAAATAGAATACTGACAGTCAAAACAGAATTGAAATTGATCGAAAAACAAACTAGATATAATATTATTAAACAAATATATCTGTCCATCTTTTCAACGAAAAAAAAAAAATCTATGGCGGATGTATGGACCGCGTGACCAATGACGTCAGTGTTCATGTCGGACCTTTCTGTCTAACCATCAACTTTGAAGCCTTATAACTTTGGTTCTGAGCAAGATATTTGAAAAAATATTTTTTATGTGTTTATCTGGAATTTGAAATATTTCGATTAATGAATTATTAAAAAATGTGCATATTCCCTTTTTGGGTTGTGTTGGCGAGTCAGGTGTGTAGGGTCAAGTAAAACCGAAAATTTTAAAACCTTTATTTCCTAACTGATACTGAGCAGTATCACTAGCACTATGTAGCTAAAGTGGTAATGTAGTCATATAAACTTTGACGAGAGTGGAAGGCTCAGACCTCTATGAGAATTCAAGACCTATCCTAGACCTTAAACATTGTCATTAATGCTCGTTGAAGATTGTGTAAATAAAAGATAAAAAACACAAAATCTAAAGTTTGAATAAGTGTTCGAGGTTATACTTGAAATAAAAGATGTGCCTGAGGTTTACAACTGCTACAGTTTTTTAGACAAAGATTACAATTTAATATATTCCTCGTTTGTTATTTGCTTGCGATCAACCCGTGGGTCACGATCCACACTTTAGGAAACACTGTGCTAGAGTATTAATACCGGGATCCGTGTTTATAACACAATTATTTCAACTGTTGGAAATATAAGAGCGAATTCCGTAATATATTTAGTTAGGTACCTGTCGTCGAGTAGTTTTAGTTACTTAGTAGTAAGTATAATGAGCGATTGAAATAACCTTTTTTCAAAGAGCATTCTCATTTCATACGAAGTAAAATCAAAGTAATAAGCCGACTTGTACGGAAGGGTTCAATATTTTACGGGAACATTGAATGGTCAATTTATTTCACAGAAAATAACAGATAAAAGGAAGCTCACCTTATATCGCCCTTTTGAAGGGAGACTTCCTCGAAGACCACTTTCACGCGTTCCTTTGGTCTGAAATGAACAGTAAATTAAATAAATACAGTTTTTTTATATTTCTTTTCCCTATTCAGGATGTCCTCATAAAATCACAATATAATAGGTATTATAAATGTGAAAAAATATATTTGGATGTTTTGATATTTGGATGTTTAGATGTTTGTTCCACCTTCACGCTTAAAGTACTCAACGGATTTGGATGAAATTTGAAATAAAGATAGTTTGTGACCTGGATTAACACATAGGATACTTTTTACGGGGAAAAAATTTATTCCCACGGGAAAATCTTATATAACGCGAGCGTAGCCGCGGGCAAAAATAACAAGTAATGTATTGAACATTGAAAAAAGTTAGCAGTTTAAAATTAATAATTTTCAGAGTTAATATTTGGATTAAACTAGGATAAACTTTAGCGAAAGTCTCAATTCAATACCTACGACGTAACCATTTTTGACGTGAAGGTTTAATATCAAAATCAAACCAAATTGCATTAAATAACAATAAGTGATTTTTTTGTCTAATTGTTTCTAATTTTTAAGCAAGTAACATGTTTCTTCCTTCTTTCTTTATAAAATCAGAAATTTTAGTAAACTAAAGTTTTCTTCAAAAGACTAACATAAATGTGGATCGGCCCTAACCTTTCCATAACTTGCCCTAAATATGCGGGTAGGAAGCCTAATGGCAGCGTGTGATATTCTGGTATCAAAATTAGACTAGCCTAGGTTTCGAAACCAGGGTAGCAGTAACTGATAAGAAACACTGCACTGTACCTTGCATGGAAGTGGTAGGAGCACCTCACGTTGTTGGGGTATATGGACGGGTATAGTGGGCTGTAGAGGCGGCCGTGCGTGGGCCGGTTGCCAGATCTGCTGAACTGGTAATCACATTCTGTCCCTGATATTCGGACGCCATCCGTCTCGAAAAGACCTGAGGAAGATACACAAAATACGTAAGTAAGTGCGTATGTGCGTTTAAGTCTGTAGGTTCAATTTTGATAGCTCTAAAATTAATATTATCTCCTCTACTGGTGGAGCGGTGGCGTTACAACGAAAATCGAGGGTAATATCTTTTTATCATTAAAAGAGCTGTGGTTTAATATACCTAACAAAAATGTCGGTTACGAGATTTTTACTCTGGTCACATTCCGGCTCCCGGTTTCATTGACCGATAAACCAACAACGTTTGAACAATAAAAAGTATACAGGGGTTTATCTTTTCACTTCGC